>JAOQGH010000003.1:10513369-10633816 GCA_025769975.1 Gallinago jamesoni
GTTGTCAGGCATTGGAATGGGCTGCCCAGGGAGGTGGTTGAGGCACCATCCCTGGAGGTGTTCAAGAGACAAGTTGATGTGATGCTCGGGGATATGGATTAGTAGTGGATTGGTGTTGTTTTGGGTGCGGTATGTGGTTTGTGTGGGGTTTTTTTTGTTCATTTGTGGGGTTTTTAATTATTTGGTGGGTTTTTTTTGTTGTGGTATTTTTTCCATTGGTTGCACTAGATGACCTTAAAAGATCCCTTCCAACCTAGGTGATTCTGTGACCATTTGAGGGTGACAAGAGCCAAGTGGAGAGGGAGGCATGGTGCTGTGGCCCCCTCCTCACCACAGCTCCCCTGGGGCGGGAGATGTGCGGGAGGGTGGGAAGCGCGGCGGGCTCCCGGCGAGTCGGCAGCACCATCTGCTGCAGCCGGCGCCGAACGGCAGCCACGGCCTTCGCCTGCCGTCATATTCCCATCCCCGTTTTGGGACGAGGAGCCTTGGGCTCCCACGGGCTCCCCAGGCCATGAGGGATGGGGACACGTGTCCGCAGCCGGTGATGGGGGAGCTGAGAAATGGTTTTCATCCCTCATTTGGAAGGGAAGCTTTGTGAACGCTTGGATGTTAATTACTTTCTTTCAACTGAACGCAGCAAAAAAATTGATTTAAAGGCTCCATCTCACTCCCGCTAGGATTTGGGGTTAAATACGGACACCAGGGCTCAGACACGAGCTACAGACTGAGCTATAAATCACACAAATATTAAGGTGCTCGGTGGAACAGCTCGTGTGCCTCTTCGTGAGCAGCAACGGAGTAAGCCACTGCTCCGAGTGAAACGCAAACTCAAATATTAATCTGTCTTGCTAAAATAGGGTATTTCAAGTTTCCACAGAGCCCTTGTGGCATTTCAAGTGGAAAGTGGTAAAGGGAAATACATCTGGCCTGATTGGAGATGTTGGTCTGGTTTCATGTTATAAAATGAGGAAGTTCAGCTGTGATCTCTGTGTCTGAGGGCCAGAGGACAGAGCAGGTTCTGGCTGGTGGCTCTCGTGGCACTTAGTGAGGTCCTTAAATGAGAGGACTGACCCCGAGGTGCTGAGAGCCGCTTGGAAACCTCCCTGCTGCCCTTTTCCTCCCTGTAACTGGTAAGCTGTTTTCCTGCAAAAGAATGGAAAATTGAGCAATGTGCTGAAGGCTTGATCCAAAGCATATTGGCTTCAAAGCCCTTCCCAAAATTTCAGCTTCAGAGGAATTTGGAGTATAGTCATCCTAATAATCTTCACTCTGCACAATAGAAAACAAATTAATTTTTCAGTAAACACATAGGAGGTGCCAGAGAGATACACCAATCACCGGAAAATTGGGTACCACCTCTTGGACTACTCTCAGCACCCCAAAACGGCATGGAAATGGTGTTCTTGGTGGGACAGGGGCATTTTACTTCAGCGAGACCTGTAAAAACAAATAACCTAAAAATTGCTAGTGGGTGTATATTGTCTCCTTAAAATCTTTTCTCTGGGAAGAGTTGGAGGTGTTTAACACCCAGGTCCCTCAGCAGCCTGATGAGGGGGTGAAGTGTTTTGAGTGGGTTCCCCTTGGGCGTGGAGAAACAGTCTGTCTCCGAAGCTGGTGATACTTGGAGGGTCTTGGCCTTGCTCCATCTTGCACAATGCCCAAGAGCAAAGCACAGACGGGTGTAAGGAGACACCCAAAGTTGTTTGTCACAACTGTTTTCCAACAAGGCTTGGTCTGCACCCAGCAAGGACAGCCCAGGGCTGTTTGGCCTATCCAGGAACTTGTGTTTCCAGTAAGCTCCTCTCATGAGAGGAAGGCATGTTTAGAAAGGCTACAGCAATTTTATTTCCTCATTTCCACAACCAGGAAAAAAACAAACAAACAAAACAAAACCCAAACAAAACCCCCAACTTTGTCAGAAACTCTCAGCAGGATAAAATACCCGGTGGGTAGAAGATATTGGGGAAGGGGGGGCTTTGAGATGGTCCATGTCATACAGGCAAGGGCTTGCTGGACCAAGAAAGCCCCAAAGCATCCCAAATACCAGTGCCGGGGGAGTGTTGGGGTGTACGCTGCAATATCATGCCAGTAGCTGAGGGAGAGGGTGCGGTAAACCTTCTGCTGGGGCTTTGGGAAGCAGTCTCCAAAGCTCTTGAAATGAGAAGTTCCTAAATTATCGGTAGCTGAAAAAGCTGCGTCATAAATAAGGGGCTGTTGCCCAAGTAATTTTAAATGCAAAATTCTGCCTTAACCCTGCACTTTGCAAAGCCCTTTTGATGGCAGGTAGAGATGTCACTTAAGTCTCAGTCCCACCTGTGGCACCCCAGGTGGCCAGGCTGGAAGTGGGACTCTGCTTTATCCTGCAGGTGGAAAGTACATAGGGGTCTTAGAGGAAAAACCTAAGTTCAACCTCTCTATATTTACTTTAGGGACAGGCTAAGGAAGAAGCTAAGATCCTGACCTACAGTTACATCAGCTTTTTTAGCTTCAGCAGCCAGAGCACGTGGCTATTAGTAATCTAGTGAAAAATGTAACAACACTTGCTTAAAAATAAACAGCCCACTCAAAAAAGGAAGTTACAATAAATAAACTGCATGAGAGGTAGCAATAAAAAAAGTTGATGGCTGGAGTCATAATTGGCTGCAGAAATAACTGTCTCTAAAGCAGGAGGTATTGAATATTTTCCTCCCTACATCTTGCCATTGAAACTTCCCCAACTGGAAGAAGGCAAGTGTTCCCAAGCCTGCGTGCCAGGGAAGGGGACATCACTGTATTTAGAGTCACCCCGGTGCTTCCACCCACACAACTTCCTTTCTCGAAGTCACGCTGAAGAGAGAAAATCTTTTCCTTCCACTTGCTCAGCAGAGCACGGTGAGCTCATAAGCAGGAGACTTCAACTTTCAAATGTTGAACTTGACCGAGGTCTGATTTCCCTCTTTACTTATGTTTTCTTCAGCAGCTTCCATGAACTGAGGCGCAATCTGTTAAACTAATCTTCACCAGCTTTCACTCCTCCTTGTCTGGAAAAGTTGTCGCAAGTGACTCTGGTCGGCCTGCGAGTAATCCCCCAGAACTACTACAACCCCAGATAATCGGCACTCACCAGATGAGATGGGGATGGCAGGAAAAGGGGGAGTGGCAGAGGTTGCCACTTACATTTTTATTTTTGCTCATTTTGCCCAACTTCAGCTCAAAAACTAATTGTTGCTTAAACAGTGCTCAAAAATAGAGTGATAAAACCAGACAAACTCCCACCTGGTTTCACCAAAACCTCAGCCAAAGGAGAAGACCCAAACAAAACTACCTGTTGCCAGGAAAGAGAATGGCCCAGACCCCAATCCAGCCACGGCAAGTGCCAATCTACAGAAGATTTGGCCTGAGAGAGCTCAGTGCAAACCTGACAGAGTTTGCTCTTGACTGCACCATCCCACCCCATCTTGCAGAGATATTATCCTCCTACAAATGTTGATATTGTTTTCCAGAAGGCGTACAGTTTTTTTATTGTGCTGGTAGAGTTAGATGAAACTAATGAGTCAATGGTTTTACATTTTTAAACAGATGGTTGAGATATCACTTTTGATTTCAGTCAGCTGCCGTGCTTCGGTGCTTCTGTGTTTTGGACGGAGTACTTGGGGGTACACCTGTAGGGAAAAGAGGCTTAAAATGGCTGTGGATGCAGATTGGGCAGTAATGGAAGCCTTCTATTGCCTTTAGTGAGCTGCTGTTTGGATAAGAGACAGCTTTCTGTCCCAGGTCCTTCAAGGAGGGTGGCTGAAGGGAGGTATCTCGCAATGGGACAAGGGACTTCTTGAAAAAGAATAAAACTGCGTCCCAAGAACGACTGGGGCATCCTATCTGGTCCCACACCCAAGAAGCTGCTGACACAGTGATGTCAACCAGATTTCAAGAGTGTTGGAGAGGCATTTTGGAGAGATACTGGTGTTTGGTCTCTTTGCACATCTTCCTCTCTCGAGCTGTGATGTTCTTACTCACGTTGAGTAGTATGTGTCTGAGGAAATAGTCCCGCTGGCTAGAGTTGCACTACTCACAGCAGACACTAATATTCAACATGAGTAAACAGCTATACGTGTGTGATGGGGTGTACGCGACTGTTCAGAGTCCTGTGGTTTGCAAGTCTGTGGGCAATGCTAGGGATGCGTGCACACTGGTGCAGAATTCTAGATAAATGTCCTCAACGTTGTGTTGACGTTTCTGCAGAGCTAAACATGAAGACATTTCAGCAGTTGTAGTTGGAAAGATGTCTTTTCCTCTATTTTAAACTAATTTCCTTCTCATTCTTGTCTGCGTTGTGTTCTCTGAGCTTAGAAAGTTAGAAGTAGAAGCAACATGTGCAAACAAATAGTTTTTATAGATCTCGTAGTCCTTGAATTCAGGCTAAGAAGTACCCACACGTGCAGCTCTGAGCATGGCAAGCAGCACCTTGCTGGAGTTAGGAGTTAGCTTCGTGCTGGTCTGATGTCATCCATCTGATGTAAACTTTGCAGTGACGTTTTGATGACATATGGTAAAGCTCCTCTCAGTATTTGCTGCTCTGCAAGTTAGATATTGAGTTGAAGTGGGACCTGAAGGTTCCTTGTGTAGATGATAGGAGACCGGTGGAAACCTCCGCAACAGCCCTGGGCAGCTAGCTTTGGGATGGCCAAGAGCTGATAGTGACAATGGCACAGATACCTGAAAAGTAATAAGGAAAATAAAACACAGAGGAAAATCAGAGCAAGACTATTTAGACAATCTAAAAATACAACATATATCAGATGGGAGAAAGGAGAGCCAAAGTAGTACCAAACAAAAGAGATTTACCTGTGGTGCATGAGGACTGGAAAATTGTCAGGCGTATTGGTATAATTAGTTTTGCCACTTTGGGGATGCTTCTAGCCATTATATTTGTGGCTTTCTGTGTTGACTGTGTAGTCAAAGCCATAACAAAAGAGCTGCCTGACATCCTGGACCCATTCAGCAGAAAGGTCCATGTACCCTAGTGGGTTCCAGGGCAGAGATGTTGGGCAGCCAAGTACGGCAACTCTCAACTGCAGGCACACCCCTGCACCACAGATTTTGAACTTCTCCAGCACCCAGTTCACAGACATTTCAATTAATACCTCTCTGAGGTGTTCCAGAGAAGCTGGGAATGGATGAAAGGAAAAACCTTAAGAGAATGGAAAAATCCCATTGCCTGTGCCTTCTCCAAAGGAGCCTGGAGGTGGGAGGGTGGTTTGAGTGGCATTCATAGAGGCTGCCAGTCCCACGTAATTCGTGTAGGAAGTTTCTCACCGTTACAGTCTGCAGGGACATTTCTTCCCCCTTAGTGACCTAATTTTGGTGAGTGAGCAACCGGTTGGAAGGACTTTCCTGCCTGACTTTCCGACCATAGCTCGGAGCCAGCAGGAAGGGGAGCCCAGGTTCAGAGCTTCCCCGGTGGCCCGTGGTTCAGCAGCCCCACAGCTCCCACCTGGGAGCCCTGTTGCTGCTGGTGTCCGCAGACAAGGTGACAGTGGACAGAACATGACAACGTTGCTGAAAAAAAATATTTCCTTAGGATATAAAGCAGCCTCATCCAAGCTTTGGCTTCCACTGTGAGTGGCTTATTGGGTTTGAGTAGAGTTTTGCCAAAAGAAAGCAACTTTTTTTATACAAGGCACATGATTTTCCTTTGAAAGAATGTTTACAGAATAGAGCTCATTGCCTCATCAGTCAGTGTATCCTTGATATTTTCAATTATGTGGTTTCTTATTCAACACGTGTTCGAATCATAAGACTTCTACCCCTTTATCTGAATTTATCTACTGGGAGCATTTTTAAGAGTGAAATGTCAGTCAGGTGCATGCCAGACATGCAATAAACACAGATTTTTCCCTCTGCTTTCCAGCTCCGTTCCCTGGAATTCCCCTCTGCTGCTTTCTCATTTTTATGTTCCCTTTCCAGCAGAGGAGAACGGGTCCAGAGTTTTCTCTGACCAAGGAGACATACTCAGTGAGGTCGTAGGACTGGCTTCTTGCTTGACATCTTCGATCCATTTACAGCACACCAGGGAGTCCTTCAGTCTCCCAGATGAGAATCTTTGAAGACTCCTCATGTTTCTTCAGCTGGTCTGTTCTGGTACTGGAGGGCTCCCCTCAAAAGCTTTTGATGGGTCTCAAATTTGCCAGCAGCCAGTAGCGCTGCTGGTCTGAGTGTTTTTTGGGGTGGGCTTTTCATTCGGCTTTACTTAAATAGCAAAGGAAGGGAAAAATCAAACAGGTCAGGAGCACTGCTGGGGCCCAGGCTGGGTGGGCAGAGAGCATGGAACCCCTCAGCAGATGTCAAACCTCCATGCCCTGTGGTAAACTGCTCTGGTCTGGGTGTCTCTTGTCTCTGAACCCTTGTGCTGCAGCTGCTCGGAGATCTGAGGAAGTGGGCAACACTGGAGTGGGAACAGAATGCCATTATTTGTGGCAAATTATTTCTTAATGCCGAGCGTAGGAGAGACCGTAAATATATGCACTGGCACAGCTTTAACGTGCGTCTTTCTTCACCATAATAATACAATCTTCTGGAAAATTTTATAGAAATCCAGGCCAAAATTTGGATAAAATAAATAGCTGTTTGTTTTTCCCACACTTATTTCTTCACTTAAAATAATACATCTAACTATCATCAATAGCGTGATGCGTGTGCAGGAATGATGACACAGAATAAGCATGGGGGTGGTGTGATGCTGAGCAGGGGCAGCTTGATGTTTGGTGCCTTCAGCAAGACATGAGGCTTGAGATGTTCAGAGATCCCACCAAAACACCCTATCGAAAATATATGATCTTGCATGTAAGCCCTCGTTAGCCACCCGTGGAACTTTTTCCTGGCTGCTGTGTTCATTGACATCACAGGAAAACATAGCTGCTGGCATTGATGCCTGTGTCACATGGTTTGTATGAAAACAGGGCAACATCTGGCAGTGAGCACTTCAGGCCCCTGATCAGCAAATTGAGTGTGAAGAGGAAATGTGGTGGTTCTGTTGTCTCCTGAGTGCTTTAAAAAAAATAAGACAGAGACTCAAGAACAAAACTATTTCTTAATGAGGCCCTACACGATCTTTCCAGTATTAACACTCTGCAATGAGCTCAGACAGCATGTCCCCAGGGTGCTGATGTGGGGTTTCAAATGTGTCTGCAGTCAGCTGAACCACAACCCTACTGCAGAAACCCAGGGCAAAGCCCTCTACACCCACAAAGGCAGCTGATGGACCTGGTAACTTCAGTCCACGCTCAGCCACACAGCTGAAACCAAGAGGATACAGGTCAGCATATGGTAAAGTCTTCTTCTCTACATTGGGAAGTGCTGCTGAATTTTACTGATAATGCCTGAGCCGGACGAGGCTCCTGTTCTCTCACCACTAGTGGAAAAGGATCTGCAGTGCCAACTGGGCCTGCGACTTCCCATGAATTATGAAGTGCTGTGATTGCATATTTACATTTGCTGATGGTGCCGATGTCTTTCAGAAGAAGGTATAGAGGATTTTATGTGACTTTCAGCTGGAACACGATGTCACCAACACTCCCCCTCCGAGGCTGGTGGAGCAGTTCTGATTGCTTGCAATGCTTTATTAATAGACTTGCTAACATCAAGGAAAGCTTTATGAATACTTAGGATCCAGGGAAGTGCCAGTGACTGCACCTTGTGCTGCTTCTGCTAATCATATGTAGAAGTTATAAATAATGTATTTTTATTTTCTGTCTGAGACAACTTATTGGTGACCCTTCCTTGGCCTTTCAAAGAAGCATCCAGCAGACCTGACATCTCTGATGCATACAGGAGAGCAGGGACAGTGTGCTTCTTGCTTAGCAGTTTGGCAGGAGTCAAATGACAATGTGGTTAATAACCCTGCTACATAGGGAGAAGGATGGTTTTCTGTGAAAGCATTGGAAGATATTAAGATGTCTTGTCTAGACATCTTGTCTAGAAAGACATTAAGATGGCATTAATGGGGCAAGATCGAGCTCTTTATAAGAAGTGAGACTTGGGTTCCTTGTCTGTTTCAGGTCCTTCACATGTCTTGAGCTCTCTGATCCTACAGTACTTGTAGCCCCCAAATATTCCTGGTTCCAGTAAATCCTGCCACTGTCAGGGAAAATTGAGATAGATAGGCTTTATCAGCTCCCGACAGATCAATCTACTTTAGAAATAGCTCTCACCTGATAAAGATTAGGTATAACTGATGCAGGAATTCCTGCTGGTAGGTATCTGAACATCTTTGTGAGCTACAACGTGGAGCCTCCTCTTTGCCTTTATTGAAATTTAAAAGGCTTATGCAGGTTCTGACAGCTTGATGATGAGAGCTAATTAGCTAGACGCAGTCATGGGTGTGAGGCAAGAACTGGGTTCCTTGATACTCATTTGTAGTTTTGGACCAAAGAAGTGGTGGCTGCTGTGCACTGCTTGGATGTCTGTAGCCAAACAGAGGTCCGTAGCTTTGCAGATACATCCCCCATCTCTGTCAAGGACAGCCCAGGTGAGCACGGGTGGGCAATGCAATCGTGTCACTTCGGCTGCTCTAGACTAACACCAACCCAGCAGATGTAGCTGCTGCTGGGCAAGGCCTTTGTGTTGCAAATAACTTTGAGTTAAGGCCTGCTGTGCAATGACTTTTCATGGAAATCACTGGAGGGTATTTTCTCCATTCTCCCACATCAGTACAGAGCGTACTTTTTATTCCGTTTTGCCACGGTAATGGCATTAGCTGCTGGGAAAGCAGACAACATGAGTTCCAGGTCTGGCTTTCTTAGTGACTAGCTCCTTGGAGAGAAGACAGCTCACTTTAGCCGTATCCATGAAATCTGCTGTGCCAAATAATTGAGGCCATCTGAAGCAGCCTGGATACCCTGTTTCTCATGCGCTGCATCATCTAGCAGGGCGTGGAAGGTTAAGCCGCGTGTCTGCTCGTGTACTCCAGTCGCTTAGCCGTGTCCAATTTGGTCCAGGCTGTGCTAGGAGTCTTTATCAAGTCTCCTACTACAGAGAGCAGCGTTAGTGCTTCCTGAAGGACTGACAAAATGAACCCTCCGAAACGAACAGTAGTGGTTCAAGCTACATTGTCGGGGTCATTGCACTTTGCATGGCCGGCCCACAGGCCGTGGCTACGAGTTTTGTGTGCGCTGATGTTCCCCCAAGGTGTCACAGGCAATGCCTGTCACTAGCTTTGTGGTCTCGCAGTCAATGGGACCCCTGCCAAAGGAGAACCTAGCGTGATGGAACTCCCACATTTGGGTGCCTTGGTGTTAGCTGGGTGACCAGAGAAGATCCAAGCAAGAGCTGATGTGAGCATTGATGTGAGCATTGCGTCCTGCCTCTTCCCAGGCCAAAACCGATAGGAGCGAGTGCTGGATCAACACAGAACAGAAAGAAGCTGGGGGGGAGGGAGATATGATGGAGGGATGCAAATAAAGGGGTAAAAATACAGAGGCATATTGCTGGGCAAGTTGCCTCATTTACTGCTTCTTCTACGCACATATTTGAAGTAAACATTCAAACTCATCCCTGAATTTACGCTGAGGGAAGAGGCATCCTTTCTTTGTGGCTGATGAATCAGGCACCTTCCTTCACAAATAGGCAAAGCAAGATCCACATTTAGCACACTGAGCTGAGTTATCAGGCCTTTAACTTCCCTTTTTTTTAACAAAGCTTCTTGTCTTTAAAGAAGAAAAATCCTCTGGCAAATTATCCTTTCCAGGTAGATGGAGGCAATGACACAGACTTACATTGCCTGTTCAGATCAAATGGCAGCCTGCTGAGAGGAAAGAAGGAAAAAAAAAAGTATTAAATCCCTGTGGAGTTCCTGAAGTAGGCACACATTACAAGTAAAGCATTTAATGATCACTCAAGGAGAGTTATGGGATTTTTTTTTTTTTCTGTATGGGCAGTTTTGATCTCAACTACACATAGTTTTGGCCCTTGATGCTACCAACTATCTCTGTATAACTGGGATTTAAAATACCTGCCACGCTGTTTTGCTAGCTGAGGGCATCCTTTTTGCATGTCCAAAAGTATAAAAGGTGACACAAAAACTCAGCAAATTGGCCCTTATCCTATTCCTCTGCTTTAAAAACCCCACAAGTCTTAGCAGGCTTTATGTACTAAAGATTTTTTTTTTTGTTTCTTTGGGTTTCTGATTCTCTCACTGCTTAGTTTTTGTTTGAAGAGAAACTCTTTAGGTGGTGACATAGAAATGAATGGCAGTAGAAATACTGCAGATGAGAAAAACCAAAGGGAATCTAACTGCAGGTGGGGAATATTTTAATATTTAACAGAAGACAAATATTAAATATTTTATTTTGATTTCAGGTGGGTGCGTATTTTAAAACATTTGGGGTGGATTTGTGTTTCATGATGCGTGTGTAAAGACCTGATGTAAAGGAGAAATGTTAGGGTCTTGGTATTTGAGCTTGTTGTGACGAACTACAAATGTTCATATTTCTAATGTATAATCTATATTAAAAAAAAAAAAGTCTTGTTCTCTTCAAATAGCACTTGTAATGATATCCCTCTCAAAAGACAGATGAAACACAGGAAGCATTCACGGGACTGTATCTAAGTAGGAAGCTTGAGAAAGTTTTCACAGGAAAAAAAGGTCTGTGCTTTTTCCATTCAAAACTATTATTGGACAGTGGGGAAAGAAAACAAACACCTTCCCCTTAAATTGGTGAGATTATGTGTCTTTTGAAAAATGGGCTGTGATTTTGCTCTCACTTTTTATAATAGGATTTTCAGGAAACAAATTTAGACCTGAGTGTTGTTGACGTGAAGATGACACAGTTTCTCAGGAAAGCTGAGAATAAGGTGCTGGAGACCGGCGCTGCTGGGCCAAGTCCTTTTTTCTCACTGCACTTTGCTCCTCCTTAGAAGCAGTTCCTTACATGTCTCTACAGGTTGTACTGGTTTAAATGCAACAGGGAAAAACAGGCAGAGGTGTACAGCTCGCTTTTGATTTTAAATCAGTCTAGTTCAACCAGCGCCAGTACTTAGGGCAAATATATTTAAACCAGTTAACTCTGTAATCAGTTTAACTAGCACTGATATTGTACCAAATTACATTAAATCAGCATAAGTGAGAGTTTAACCTGGTTTATCTACGTCTGCCTTGGCCTTTGCACCAGTTTAATTAACCAGAATTGTAATGCCATGCTAGCCAAATAAGGTTGCCCTCACAAACTTTATTCCAGGGACTTTTACTGAGTTCCCAACCTGTCTATGGCTGTGTCCCAGAGCCAGTCAGCGATACCTGCTGGTGTCCAGCTCTGGATGCTTCTGCCACTGTCTTTCCCTCTCCCAGAGAGACTGCAAAAGCCTGGCAGGGCTCAGCAGGATGAGTTTCCATGCCTTCCTGCACTAGTCTTTGAGAAGCAAAATCCAAATTGTTTCCCACTAGGAGAAGAACCCTCAGGTCCTCAGGAGAAGCCAGTCATACATACCCCACTGCCAGCTCTTCTGACCTTGTTCTTGACCTTGATATGTCTTTCTGAAGGTGGTAGGTCTTCAACTAGTATTAGCTCAGTAGAACTTCAGCTTTCATTTAAAGAAAAGGCCAACTGCCTATATCCCAGTTTGCAAATGCACCACCATATCCAGGGGTGGCTGGGTGTTATTGGCCAAGAGCCCAGTTTAGAGCCTGTCAGATTGTCCTCTCCAGGCCATGGACTGAAGGTGAGAGTCCTCAGACATCTCTTCTCCATTCTGCAAATCTCTTCCCTGAATACCTTCCCAGATCAGGGAAGATTGTCCCTGCAGAGGAAGCTGTGGCCCCCCGACACCCTCCATTTGGACCGAGGAACATCTGCCTTGAGCACCAAGTTCAGTCTCTAACATGGAAATCATGAAGGCTATTCTTTTGATGAGGAACCAAAGGGGATGACTTAATCCCTGGTCTAGGCTTTTTTTTTTTTTTTTTTTCCTAAAGCCAAGTCAGAATGACATTGCTCTTGCAGCTTCTGTTTGCGCCACTGCTGCTGTTGCTAACCGGTGTCATGAGTTAGTGTCTGGAAAGAGGAACATTTGAAAATCAAAACAAGGGTATTCAACAACAGAGATTGTCCAGTCCCCCTTGAATTCTTCCGTTACCTATCCAAATATGGCAGAGATGGAGAAAAGGAGGACCAGGAATCAGTGGATGATTCATTAGAGTAACAAAATTCATTCAACAGCCCCAGCTGCAGGATTAATCACCTTCAATTCTGCTGATAAAACCACCCTGGGACTGACAGGGTTTCAGACTTTGTTCCAAACTGATGACATAGTCTTAGAAACTATATTTTAAAATATGAATTCTGCTTATTTCTCCTGGGATATTTATGTAACGAAGAGGCCCGTTTTCAATCTGAGAACTCAAAACTTTTTCTAAGAGGAGCAAATACAAACCTTGCAGTGAAATTATTAGCCCTGGCAACAAGACCTTGTGTGGGGAGAGCAAGGCTGTCCTCCCTGTGGGGTGGCTGCCCTGTTGTTCTCCCTCATAAAATAATTTTTGGACTCCCTCTAAAAACATCTGGTTGCTTCTGGCTGTCTAGCAAAGCCCCGAATGCAAACAGACAATGCTTGGAGGAATTATCTCGCTGGTTTTCATGTATCTTGGAGATATACCATGTGCTGTTCCTGTGATAATCAGGCTAAATGGTAATTCTTTGAAAAACCATAACTGGTATATGCAGAGTAGAGCAGCAGTTAAATTCTCGGGGGTTTTATCCCTCTTGGACATTTTCCATCCTAAGTGGGAGCAGGATTTCTGAGTTGCTGTGTGTACGCTTAGAGATGCTTGTTTGGTTTATTTTTCTGATCACAGGAAGTGGGGAGAAGGAAATTCCTTGATTTGATAGCAGAAAGGATGAAAACCGCTTCACAGGAGACAAAGCTCAAACAGCACTCAGGGGAGGCAGAGACTCTGATTAAATCCTGAATAAACATGCAAGGGTATCACTGGGAAGTGGAAGGAGCTGAGGTCTGAAATAGGGGGAAGATGTCTTGGGATGGCGGCTGGGAAGGGAAGGAGAATGGGTGACAGATTGGGGGACTGCAAAGAAACGGTGCAGCTGGATAAAAAGAAACTGGGACAAGAAAGAAGGCAGAATGACAAGGAGTGTGGGCAGAGAGGGGGGTCTCTGCTACATGTGACCGAGGAAACGATTTTGATGAGATATTGAGGATGGTATATTTTAACTGGCTAGCTATGCACTGGTGGGGCAAAGAAATGGGGCGGGGACGTTCCTATGAGACTCTAGATGGGTACTGGAAGCTCTCACTGAAATGCTGTCTGTCTTTCCGTGAATGCTGAAAGGTTTTAAACAAGTCTTTTGCCTTGTAGAGAGATAAAGAGCAATAAGGACTTTTCTTGTCTTTCAGTCTGCAGGGGTAACTTGCATTCTCCAAGATCTCCAGATTTCACAGTGTACCATACAGAGTATGAACGCAAAAGTCTGGGAACTGTCTTCAAAATCAAGTCACATGTCTGTTTTTTTTTTTTTTTTTTCAATAGCAGCATTGACTGCTTCCTTTCCCCTTCAAATGAATGCACAGATCATTAGTGTGGGGGAGTTCTTCCAAACTGGGAACTGTGATGGGTTGAGTGTCAATTTTTTGCCTACTTGTAGAGATATCAATCTATGCTGCTGCTCCCTGCTCTCAGCTTAGAGATCCCCAGACTGGGGTTTGAGTAACGCCACTGATGAAAGAACCGTTTTACGTAGTACTTTTAGGCTAGAAGATGAAAAATGCAAATTATAAGAATTCTAAGTGAGGATACCACAAAAGAGGGAATTGCAGAGTTTGCAGGGGGGTAAAAATAGCAGCACTGTATGTTACATTGTGCACCCCACAGTATCTTGAAAATCATTGCCGAAATCACAGGAAATGTTGGTTCAGAACGAGGAAGAGCTGTGTCTCCTGATAAACCCTTCTCCTCGGGAGCTGCACAGCCAAAGTCCTTCCGTCTCCTGAACCTTTCTCAGACTTGATGAGAATCCAGTCCGAAAAGGAAAATTTGTCTAAGAATTTGAACACATATTTTAACAACTTTAGCAATCTCAGACCCATCAGTTGAAAAATAACTGAGCACTACTGACCAGAGAGAGGATGTCTGCAGGGGACTGGGGAGCTGAGCAGAGCAGGGGAGACTGAAGTAGCTCATGGCTTTGGGAGGGGGTTATAGTAGTTTGGGTGAAGAACAAGACAAATGTGTCGTCCAGGGATTGAGAGTGCTGATACTGCTAGATGTTAATTTGTGGCTCTAGGAAGGAGTTAACAAGGCATGAAAATTTCATTCTGTTTGAGAAAAAGGAGAGCAGCAACAAAAAAAAACGTTAGCAAATGGAATATTATCTTCAAGGGAACAAACTAACATGTAGTTGTCGATACAGTTGACAGGTGCGGTTTGCTTTATTCGGCCTATAATTTGAAGTGAGGCAAGTTTTAAGCAATATAAAACTAAGCTGTGCATTCCTGGTGATCCCTAAATCTGTACCCCCAGGGAAACCTGACTTTACCTCCTGGTGTGTGTTTGGGACTTGCTCATAGGTCATTGCCCATGGCAGAGTAACAGTGCTACAGAAATTCTATCTGGTAAGAGTCTCAGTAGGGTTATGCCCATAAATGCAAACACTAGATTAAAGTTCATGTTTTGCCACTGATTTGATGTTTGGCAAATGACCTTTCCATGGTTTGTTTCTCGCTTTGCTAAATGGGCTAATCGTTCTTGCTCTCCTCCCTAAAGCAGTTTGACATCCACGACTGGAAAATACCCAACAGAGCTATATAGAAATCTAGCTGTATAGAATAACTATGCAGAAATCGAAATCCTGCATGACCACAACAGTCACCTCATCACCAATTTCACCTAATATGTATTTTGGGTTTAATTTAATTTTCTTTATGGCAATCAAACTGCCATACTGGTATAATAGGATTCACCCTTAAGCATCCTGTTTGTTTTGGGGCGTGCTTACGTACTAGTATCCTGCTTGGGCACAGTGGAGGTATTGTTCCTTCACCCTGAAAGATAAACTCTAAAACAATATTATAGGCACAAGCGACACCTATTATGAATAGAAGACAGCTTTGTATGACTCAGCAAAACAGCATGAAGATCCCAATTAGCCCAGGTGCGTTAAGAAATCGCAGCAAATACAAACTGTATTGGAGGGATGAACTATATATATATACATATGTATATAACTATATGGAGGGATGAAAGAGAGAAATAAAAGCTTCATAGTTTGACGAAGAGCAGCTTCCTCTCTCTCCGTGAGCTGTAAGCACCAGCCCTTCTGAAGCTGCGGTATCTCAAGTGAGGCAGCATTTGCCTAGGACATGCATTTGCATACCAGATCTTAGCTCTTTAGAACTAGCGCTATAATTAAAACAGAGCTGAAAGCTCACAAGCTGTACATTCCGAGCAGCAGAAGAGAGTATCTCACTTTTACACCTGGAGAAACAGAAGCAAAGTCACCCCAGAGAGATGAGTCCCCAAACGTGATGCTTACTCCCTTGCATCACATCGTGTACCATCTCTTCTCTGGTGCCAACATGGTTCATCAGAAACACCCCCCAACCCACAGAGGCTTGGGCTGCAAATGTAGCTTAGCAGTGGGTTTTTTTCTAAGTTGTTTTTAATTGTTTGTTTGTTGGTTGCTTTTTTTTTTTTCCCAAAGCAATGTTAGCAAGCCTAATCCTCTGCCGAGCTATCCTAGCCATCTGCCAATGTGGGCTCAAAAGAACATTCTTCAGGGCCTTATCCAATTTGTTGTATCTGATTCATTAAAGTAATTATTCTTGCTATTAAGTCATTGCTTAGAGTTTGGCAGCTGCATAATAATCCAGGACCTAAATTTCTAAACCAAGTTGAAATTCTCGGTTGGTTTTATTTTCTCTAATCTCCCATCACCTGAAATGAGCTGGGGTCCTGGCTGTCTGGGTGCAAGTAATCCCCAGTGCAGCACCAAGCAGCTCCAGCAGCTGTAACCAAGGAAAAGGACATGTGGAATAACCTCTTTTCTGGCTTATCTGATCTGCTGGAGTTAGCAATGCTGCACTGATACTCCAGGAGTGGTGTGATTTTTAGCTATGATGGCACCAGAATTATTTGGCATCAGTTATCAACAGCATCCTCAAATGTCCTGGGACTCTTGAGTTGTGCAGTGACTTCATTTGGTAAGGTCAAAGCTCTGGGGAAATGCCATGAATGATGTTTCCTATGGCACTCCTGAACTGGAAGGTCCTGGTCACCCTAATGTCACAGTGAGTAAGGAGACAGGACAGAGCTGAGGAAGGTTTCTCACCCTCTGGATTGTTAAAGGGAATGTCCTGATGGTCAGTTCTGATACAGAGCTCCTCATGAGCACAGGAACAGAGCTCTCCTCCCAAAAACCAGCCTTGATCTTGGCCCCCATCCCATCCCATCCCATCCCATCCCATCCCATCCCATCCCATCCCATCCCATCCCATCCCATCCCATCCCATCCCTGCCCTGCCCTGCCCTGCCCTGCCCTGCCCTGCCCTGCCCTGCCCTCCTGCTTCTGTTCCCTCGGGGACCCAGTGCCTGCTGTGGGAACAATCGAGCATGGCAGAGGCACAACTCTATGTTTCAAGATTATCTGCTTTTAGTTTCCTAATCCTGCAGGAGTCCATGGGGAAGATGAGGCAGCATTAACAATTTTATGCTGCAAATAATGTAAACACAGCTGGCTCTCAAATATTTGATTTTATTGCACCTTTCTTTGCAACGTTGATGAGGTTTTGCCTATTTATAAGGGCATATAAAGTCTGGAGGAAGCCTATTAGAGGCAAAAAATTCTCATGCTGAGATCTTTGAAAAGTGCCAACTGTCCTGCGACGTGAATGCCCATCACTTCTGTACCCAGCAAAATAAATCACCATAAATGGCCTACTCTCTGTCACCTTTAGATCTTTGTCCTTGTCATTCGAACTCATCACATCCTTCTCTGCCTAATGTACCCCCCATCTCCATCTCTACCCGAACCCTCACAAGGCCAATTCCTGAGCCTGGAGCCACCAGGAATGCTGTTGTGTCGCTGGACACCCGCTGCTACGTTTGACCAGACCCTTTGCTGGACATTTTGCAGGGTGTGAGGAAAACCCCTTTGCCTTTGCCTTTTTGTTGTGGTTTGGGAAACCCTAACAATTTATTGTTTTTTAGACAATTATTCTATCATCTGGTGGCCCCTCCCCACCTGGGAAGGGGAATGGGGAAACAAAAGGGTTGAAATATAAATTGGCTTGATAGGATACGACTGAGGAATTAACAACAAAACTAAAGAGCCAGTATTGATCCTGATAACAATATAAAATAGACAAGGACTATATTTGGCCCATTCCATCAGCAGGAAGCCCTGGACTCCCAAGCAGGGACCCTGCGAGCGCTGCGGCCTCGGGAGGAAGGGACGGGCTTGGGCCTGCGGCACTGGGGCAAGGAGCTCTCTCTGGACCCACCGCTGTCCAGGGAGAGAGAGAACTTTGCGGCAAACTTTCTAATTTATATTGAATGTGACATTCGTGGTACAAAATAACCCTGTTGGCAGCTTGGGTCGAGTGCCCAGGTCTCGCTCCTCCTCATCCCCGCACCTGGTGAGCTCAAAAACACCGAGACCTCGAAACCGGCCCACCATAGCAGGCTATAAAAGTCATTATTTTCAGGAATTCAGGCACTGGAATCTTCTAAAAAAGTGCAGTTTTTCCCAAACAGCAGAGAAATTAGTCCTGTATGGCTCAAACCAGAGCACTTTTGCCACTTCCTCACGCCGGGCCCGCCAGAGCGCTCACCCTTCCCCTCCCGCCAACCCGCCGTTCCCCTCAGAGGGCAGGCGTGACGTCACGCGCGTCACTGCGTGCCGTCAGAGCGGTGTGACGTCACCCTCCACCCCTCCCTCAGGCCGAGGGCAGGGAGGGGGCGGCAGGTGACGGGCAGGGCTCGGCTGGGCCCGGCGCGGTGCCCCCGCCCCCAGGCTGACAGCGGCGGGCCCGGCGCGGCGCGGCCCGGCGGGAGTTGTAGTGCGCGGCGGGAGAAGGCGGGCGGGCCGGCCCCGGGGTGGACTACAAGTCCCAGGCGGGGCGGGCGGGCGGCAGCGCTGCGTGTGTGAGGGAGCGGGTGGCGCGGCGGGGCTGGGTTGGGCTCGGCTCGGCTCGGCTCGGCTGGGCTCGGCGCGGCGGTCACCTCCCGTTTCTCCCTCTCCCAGCGGCGGCGACGACGATGCAGGCGGAGTCGGGGATCGTGCCGGACTTCGAGGTGGGCGAGGAGTTCCACGAGGAGCCCAAGACCTACTACGAGCTGAAGAGCCAGCCCCTCAAGAGCAGGTGGGACGGGAGCGGAGGGGAGGACGCGGTGCCCCCGCGCTGAGGCAGGCCGTGTGGCAGGGCGAAAACGTCCCCCGTGTCTTGTGTCGTCGTCCCGTCCCCCCCCCCACCCCACGCCACCCGCGCTGAGGGGAGGCATCCTGCGCAGCGGGGCGGCCATTTAGCGCTGCCTGCCATAATAGCGGCGTTGTCGGGCGGGAGGGCGGGCCGGCCGGCCTTATGTAAAGGGCATTGTTGGCCCTGCGGGGGCCTCTCGCTGTCACGGCCGGGGCGGCCCCCGCCCACCGTGGGCTTCCTCTGGACGGGCGGAGGACAAGGCACCGGCGGGACCTGGCCCCGGTGGCCGCCGCCGCCCGTGGCCAGGTGCGGCGGCACCCGCGGGAGCGGGGGGGTTCCCCGCAATGGTGTTTGCAAGGTCTTGTGGCGTGTAAGGTTGTTTTGGGTTTTTTTTTCTGACTTTGAGAGTAGGTTTGTCACTTGCAATTGCTTGCGGACTGGAAACTTTTGCTTAGGTACGTCACTTTCTTCCTGAAGTAATATTTTTCCCTCCCCCCGAGATATATATATGCTCGTAATTCTTATCTGGAGTGACTGCGTCACGTAGATCTGGTCTGTGGAGGGAAATAAGGTGGTGTGTGTTTCTGTCTCTTGCGGGGTGTTGGGTCCCTGTTTTCCGTCCCGAACCCTGGAGAAAGGAAGCTCTCCTGCTCCTTGAGCATCTTCCTTGTCAGCAGTGGCGTGCTGCTCCCTCCTCTGCGCTTTCATTCAAAGTTCTCTGGCGGTAAAATACCCTCCATTTCATCACAACCCTCTCCTCAGCCATTCTCGGTTGAACATAAGGTCGTTGCTGCAAGTGTATCTTATTTGTAAGATACAAATGCACAGGTCTGCTGTGAGCTTGTTCATGGGTTTTAGTTTTGAACAATGTGCTTTGTATGCCTGTGCGTGCGTTTGAAAAGTGAATGGGAAGGTAAATATTTAAAAAAAAAAAGCGTTAGAACGCGCTTAGGCTGTACTGCTTGTCAGACAGACTTCAAAGTAAACAGTTGAATTTTTGATCACACTCTGAATGTTTAAGAAGCATTGAAGGTCTTGTAGTAAAAGATGTTAAGAATTCTGTCACTGTTGCAAGGGCTGGCAAACCTGGGACCACCTCCTGCAGCCTGTCTTCACGCAGCCCTGGCTTGAACTGAACCTTTGGTGTTGCCAAGAAATGGTGCGGGTAGTAGTGGTGATGTGCAGCCTTTCACATCCTGAGAGGCCGGACAGCCTACCTAAAGCTGCCAGATCTCCTCTGCCCTCCACGGCTGTACAGGGAAGTTGCCATTATCCAGGTAGTTAGCTGTGAGCCAGGCTAATGCACAGAGAGAGGACAGCGCAGAGATGGGGGTTCACCAGCAGTAGTGGGTTCCAGCTGTGATGGAGGCAGCTGGGAAGCCCACAGGGCTTCAGCTTCAGTGCCCATGTCACTGGTGAAGGAGTCACAGGGTAGGTCGTGACAACTACGCTGTTGTCAAATAGGTCAGTTTGCACCAGTTGTGGCTTCTAACTTGTGTGCAGCAGTTGCCCCATTGTGGTTGTCCACTTTGTAGTCAGCAGCTTGTCTACACCTTCAGGTTGTGTGAGCATGGAACATAGAGAGCAGGTCTGGATCTGAGCTTGGGTAGTAGGTCTGCATTTGACCTTGCACAGATGTTCCAACTGCTTTTAATTCCTGTGACTTGATGCTTTGGGACCTGAATGCATCCCTGCATTGTTCACTTTTCTCAGGGGGGAGTGAATAAAGATGCTAACCAGGCATTGGAGTATCTGGACAACTTCTAAACGTTGTTACTTCAAACCTCCCTAGACTGAATTGTCACAGTACGTTCTTACCTGGCAGTCCTGCAGAGCCAGCACTGCCCACCCTTTGGGTTTAAAGGCACCCCCATGGGAGTCATACAGACATCCTGGTGGTGCCTCAGGCCAACATCTGTCATTTCCAGGAGGGCTTGTTGGGTAGGGAAAGTGACCAGCTCGCCCCAGTCTGCCTCCCTGTCCCTCTGCACTTACCCATGCATTCAAGAAGAGAGAGCCCTGAGGGTGGAATAACAACCCCTGGGTTTTTTGGCAGATAGTGAACTGTCATGCTTACCTCAGTGTGGAGTCTGCCCAGCTCACGTACAGCTTTTACCTCCAGGTAGAGTCTCAGTTGTTTTCCTGGTCTTGTGGGAGATGAAGAAGCAAAGGAGCCTGACAGGTCCATATAAACCTGTCCCTGGAGCCAGGCTGATAAAACTTGATGATAAGAGGAGGGAAAAGTTGCTTGCAAACCTGTTTGCTTCGTGACGTGCAGATCATAATCTAAGAGGACTTCTGTAGTCCTTCAGCTTTGCTCAGGCCTGAAACCAGTCTGACTGATGGTTATCAAGGGTGTCCAACATCACCATGCTGCTTTCTCTTGTGGATGTAAATTGGGAGTAATTGCGCAGCAGTCAGAGGAGTAGCAGTGGGTCAGTGTGGTGTAGGGATGGGACTGTGGCCATGGGAATTGCTTTCTCACTGTGTTCTCCCCAGCGTTGCTCCAGGGAGCAGGCAAGCCAGAGGCAATAGCTGATGTTAGGAGAGGAGTCTAAATAGCAATCTGCTCTCTTCCCTGGTGAGAACTGCTGATTTCCTAGCAACATTCAGGGCTTTCTGTGATCTCTTCTAACCATGAAGAGGTAAGAAGCATTGTTGGCTTAATCACAGCAGCTGAATTTTTGAGTACATATAATTCTGAGCTGAATGGCTTTTTCTGTGAGAATGCCACTGCTCTGAACCAAGGAGAAACTTTTTTTTGTTGCTTAATTTAACTCAGCCCTGCCGATACTGCTGTCCTTCACTTGGTAAAATTCTCCTCCCGGGTTGCTTGTTTTTCAGTACATGGCATCCAGTTAAAAGATTTCTCATCTTCAATGTGTGCTTACAGTTACTCCATCCATATTTCATAATTCAAGCCTGCAATCCAAAGCTGCAAGGGGTCCGATAATAAAAGCTTTTTGCAGTAAATACTGTGCTAACTTAGGCCAAGCCACAGTTGAATACTAGAGGCCAAGGAAGAATGTAAGCCCAGCAAAAACCTTTAATCACAAGGGATGGTGAGAATACATGGGGCTGAGATAAATCATTCCCAACCATATTTGCTAAACCCCTCAGCCTTATGAGGAGTTAGCTTCTTGTGCTAAGTGCTAGATACATTTAAGGGTTCTCTGGAATTTGCTGTGGTTGAATGTCTTTGAAAACTGAGAAGATGTTTCAGTTGCTTTGGTTTCTCTAGAGTCGCTTTTCACTGTGGGAGGAAACTGGGCTGTATGACTAGCCAGTAAGACAATGGGATTCTTTTTTTTTTTCTCCTCCTCACATTCATACTTTATTCCTCTCCTGCCATATTCCCAAAGGGTAGTAATTTTAATTTATAAGTACATACACTTAAATATGTATGCATTTCTTTTCTGGTAAAAGCAGTGCACAGTGAAATCGATGGAACTTTATTTTTGGGCCGTCAGCTGAAGAAAATAATTAGTTATTACCAAAAGTAAACACAAATCCTGATGTGTCTGCACACAGACATCAGGGCACTGTAGGCTGAAGTTACATCTGTCATACTGCTAATATGAATTCTGTAAATCATTAGAATTACTAAAGTGAAATTTTGGATATCAAACTGGTATCTGGAAGTAGAGACTTTACAGTCTGCCTTTGCAGAGGGCGATTTGAACTAACCCAGATGTGCCAAATGCAGCAAAAAAAATTAAAATAAATCTATTTTCAATTGCTTTTCTGGTTTTTTTTTTGTTTGTTTGTTTTTTTCTGGTTCTGTGTAATGTGTGTCCGTTTGGATGGTACACACGACCTAGCAAGTGCCAGGAAATTATTGACTGTTGTTGTGATTTACTGCCTTGCTCTTCATAAAACCATGTACCTGCAGGTATATTACTGCTATTTGTGCTATTTTCTGTTGCCCTTTTCCAGCTTATTTATTTTCAGACTGGTCAAAAAGCACCTGAATGATCTAGTTACTGAAGTATTTTTAGTGGAAAAAATTACTAGGAAATGCTTTCAAGTTGCATGATAGCTTTTTAGGGAGCTTATTCTTACTTTGAGCAACAACATTGAGATGTAGTTTGTCATTAATGAAGCAGTGATGGTTTTATAAAATTCTCATCATTTGTGGTGTCCAAGTGCTTTTTTTTTTTTTAAATGTAAACCTCCAATGTTTTACTTTGATCAACTACTACCTCATCTCTCTCCAGTCAGGATCCTCTGTAAAACACTCCCTCTATTTTTTTCTCTCTTCTGATGCTGTGCTGAACATTGAAGTCTCAACTTAATAAAAACTTTCCTTTTAATACACAGTGCTTCTTGAAGAAGTATTAATTTCACCAAAAAGACACGCATTTTTAAACTCTGTACTAACTCTGGAGCCAAAGAGGACTTTTCCAAAGTGCCGTAGTCTGCAGATGATCAAATTTAATTTTGTAAATGAACTTTGCGGCGTGATTAAATTTGAACTTGATTACATTAGACTTCTTTCTCAACATTGAGTTTGTGCCTTATTGGAGGTAGTCTTTTCATATTACTGCTATTTATGGATCTTATTCAAGTGTTTTATATTCTGCTTGGGTTCTGCAATGCAGTTTGTTCAAGCTACTGCTTATATCTGTTCCAGTTGTGCAAGAAGTGGAAAATATCCTTTATTTAGAACAGGTCACATGTGCTTGCATCCAGGAACCGCGTCTCAGTGTGTTTAAAAAAAAATAATAAAAATGTATCTTGGAGGAACAGATTTAAAAAGTTCCTGAAATATTTTTCCGTCTGTTACAGAGGAACGTTACATATTTTAAACTAAAAGGTAATAATAGCTGAGTTTAAAGTGATACGTAGGCTAGCGCTGACTGAAGTCAACGGTAAAAGTCTTAACCAACGTCAGTGGGAGCAGAGCGGAGCCAAAAGTACGTCCCTTTGAAATGTCTCCGGTAACATTTTTGTGAGTGAGTCAATAATCCCATGCTTATTCTGCACCTCAAACTCGCTTCTCTGGGAAGGAAACCCTTGCCACATCTTTTTGTACTCTTTTATTGTTGAAAACAGTCTTAATAGGAAAGGCTGCAATTGGCGTGTCTATTGTATAAACATGTGGAGACAATAAGCGGGATCTCTTTGTATTTATTTATACGGGGAGCGGGTGCTGCTCCCTGTCTGCAGCAGAGCATTTTCCCTGGTGAGAGATCCTGGTTGACCTTTTCTCTTCTGCAAAACTCTCACTCTGTTATTTGCAGTAGGCCTTTGCTATTTAGTGAGGAAACAGAAATAGCCCATGAAATTCAGTTCAGCATTTGCTTTGATACGAGCTATTGAACGTCACCTTTTTGCTTCCCTGGCCTGCTTTCCTCGGGAGGGTTTAGCTCGGCTGCCAAGCTGGTCAGAGAGTGCACAGATATTTTGGGGCTGAGCTGACTGCACTGACTGTGCGCCTATTTTCTTTTTATTTATCGGACTGCTGGTTGTATTAGTTGTATGTAAGTACATGTGCTCTGCTTGAAATAAATCCATACCTTTCTGGTGAGCAGGAAGCTCCCCTAGCTGGCTGCTATCGATTTACAGAATCCAGGTGATAATTTGAATCAGTATATCCTTCTACCTTTTTTAATAGCTGAAAATAAATCTATGCACCCCTGGTGCTGCTCGTTTCCTTGCTTGTAGTGGACGTAATTTCACAAGCCTCTGAACCAGAATTATTGGGGCTGCTTGGAACCTAACAGTTGTCGTTAACAAGTCATTGCAGAGTTTATTCTGCCCTGTGTATGTTTTTATTTGGCACTTAGGGTGATGTATCGAAGGCCCGTTCCAGCACAGTGGTAGGCAGGGTGACTAATTCCTCCTGTATGGTTTGTTCAGGAGCTAAAGAAGATTGGGAAACTAGAGCAGAAGAGACTTGCAGATGTGTTATTTTATAACCAAATGTAGCTTCTCACCACTTTCTGTGATTAAAAGTTTAATGGGAAGAAATCCGTATAGCTGCTTAAAAGTGAGGATCCAGGAGAAACCTGTTCCGACACTTACTATGCTGTCCTCCTGTTTCAAGGTTGTTTTCCGAAGCAACACACTTTAAAGACTTTGAAAACGAAACAGAAGGAGTAATTTTCTGTTTACTTTTCTGCTAAAAATTGAAATTGTGTGTTAGCTGTTAATTGTCTTCCGAGAATGATCTGCTGTTTCAGTGTTGAGAACAAAATGAGAGTCCAGCTTCCATTAAGCTGGTCAGGCTCTTGGCCATTATTGTCTGTCTTGTTCTATTTTGGATTCAACAAGTTTTTGGAACATGTTAGTTTGTAACATTTTTATTTGGTAAAAATCACTGTCTTTTAACATCATTTTTGCTGGAACAAAGGCGACATGATTAAGCAGTTTGGTATGGCAGATTTTGCCAGACAGTTAACTATTGCATCACTATCATATTATACTAGGACTGTGATTATTTTTATTTTTTTGAACAATTCTAGCAGCTAAACAGTAACAGGACAATTATTGGCTTGCATGTACTTTTACGCTTCATGTCATACTGGGGAAAAACAGCACAGGAAAAATATTGTTGCGTATTCATAATATAATGCTACTGCTTTATCTGCAATAGCTGTAAAAAAGCTGATGGTGCTTTGAGTGTCAAGATTGAAATATTTAGGTTCACCGGAACCAAAGAGTGTAATACAGTCTGAAACAGATCAGCCTGTCTTCCAGCCCATCTCCAAGGCAGAAGTTACATGTGTTTTCCTGTGTTAGACGTGCCAAGGGTCTGCTTGCTGTAGATACACACAAGCAATTTTGGGGTGGCCTTTGGAAAGGGCTCTGTCCCAGTATATTTGGCCTGAATTTTAGCTTGTGGCCTGCGTAAGCCCTCTCATTGGTGTCTTTGGGCTTCACCTGAAAATGCATTTTTCAAAGAGGATGTAGGAACATCCAAGTGCAAGAGGATGGAGTGGGTATGATGGGTATGAGTACAAAAATTGTGAAAATGAGTAAGGAAGTCTTGCAATGCAACTGCTAGCTAATCTTTGAACCACTAATAGTGCCTTTGGATCAAGCTCATTTTTTCTGGTAACATCTCTGCTGCAAGGGCTGCTGTAATGTTTGTGTTAGTAGCTTTCTGCCAAGCATTCAAGCCAGGGTCTGGTGGTTTATAGCTTTTTTTTTTTTTTTTTTTTTATCATGGTGGTAAGTTATTATTTATAAACCCTCTGTAGGCTCCCCCCGCCCTGACCTGCTGTGTGGACTGGACTGGCAGGTTGAAGGGCAAAAATGTGTTGCTGTGGTATATAATTACTTCTTCCAGCATGAGCCAACAGAGCTGCTTGCTGTGATGATTGTTACGTATACTGCTATGTAAAACAGAATGCAAGTTTAATGTAGGGTTCAGGCTAGTATTTTAATGTTGTAATTAACAGCCTCTAACAGTAAACAAGATTTTTTTTTTTTAAGTCAGTTCCCATGAAGATTATTCCTTTACAATGTAGGCAGACATACATTTGCAGATGTGGAGTTTGCGAATTCTGTATTGCTTGGAGAAATGAGCATCAAGAACAAAGAAATACCTTTTTTTGAAACTCTTTTTCTCTTATTCTAGAATACTGCAGGTATGGTGGCAGGTGGTTGGAGATCAGTCCTGCTGTCAGTATTTCATAGGGACGTTTCGGCTAAGGGAAGCAGCCACGTTTGAGACAATGTGGCAGTTCCTGTTTCTTGGAAGAACTGGATTCATCCTTCTTAAACTCTCCCCCCAAAAAAGGTGGTCTAGTTTCACAGGTACGTTGTGCCTCCGTTTGTGCTGTTCTTTTGACACAAAATGGGCATGTACCCAGCTGAACCTGCTGGTTAGGCTGGAGTGGCTGGGTTGGAGCAGGCTGGGGGCGTTTGATCTTCTCGGACCATCTTGGGAGACTGCTTGCCAAGAGATCCGTGAAGCTGCAGGAAGTAGCAAAGAGGTTTGTATCTCTTTAAACCTACGAAGGCAAGTGTCGTTTGCCTGTGTGTGAGGGTTACGTGCCAGGTTTGGCCTACTGTTACATTAAAGAATTTATTTATGTTGAATTGCGTGAGAAAAGGACTTCACCTGGTGAAAAATCAGTGTGTTGGGTACCCAGAAAGATGTTGATCAGCTCTGAGGTATTTGGGCGCTGGAAGCTTGCCAGATTTAATGTGTTTAAAGCATCACACCGGTAACAGATACTGTATTGTCAAAGCTTGCCTGTAAACCCAGGTTGCTGAGACACTGTTTCTTGTCTTCACAGTATGTGACAGCACAAACTGCTGTATAAACGGTAGAAACCTAGTAGGGCAGGAGTGTTGGGATCTGGAGACTGGAAAAAAGTAGCGAGAAGTGGGAACAACTGGAATGTGCCGAATGAAGGATGCTTCAGAGAATGGAGACAGGAGTGATGAATGATCGTTACTAATCTTATTCCCAGCCATCCTGCTGCAACATGTAAATGTGTACAGAAAACAGAAATTACTCTTGATTCCTTCTGGAGGAGAGGCAGCCAGCTAGAAAACTTGGGATGGAGCTAAATCAGCTGGGAACTGTCTCAGGGTGAGAAGATAGGAGCAGACTTTGGAGGCTGTCAGATGGCAAGAGATGGGGAATGTGGGCAAGGCAGGGGGGTTGTGGTCCTGGAGCTTCAAACGAGGAAGTTGGAATAGTACCATAGAGATGAAAAAGGATCATTGAGTTCTCTGAGTGGGAGAGTCTGGCTGAGCATGTTTTGTGCACATTTACTATTTCCTCTCAGAATTCTTTGGTTTTTATCTAAATAAAGAAGGAGAGAGTCTGCATAAAATATGACTGACTTTGGAAATGCTTTTTCTGGATGTGTCCCTGCATGTTAATATGCAGCTGTAAAGCCAAACTAGGAGTACAGAGGTAGAGAGAACAAACCAAACCCTTTTTATAATGTTTGTGGAGTTCAGCCTGAATAAATAACAGTTGCAACCTGACAGAATGAAATCGGAGTGATACTGAGATGTGTAGACATACAGGAGGGGATGATCTTACAGAAAAGTTAAGGGAAAAAACCTCTTTTTGAGTTGTTGACTAGAAGCTGGAAGGATTTCAGAGAGACATGGGTCTCTTGCAGCAGGCCCCCTAGGATGCCATTAACTACTGTGTTTGGGTTTCTGCTCAGTCTAGCAAACTTTATTTTATTTGTACCAAATATTTACAGTTCTCCCCGAGCTCAGCCAAGCTAAAGGCACATCCCAGATGTCGGTCTGTCTAGTGGCACAGCTCAGAAGAGTTGCTGGGATCATTTATTTATTTATTGCTGTTGTAACACGAAGGTTGCCATCTGATAAATAATTATTCCACCCTTGGAGAAGGCACATTGTAAGTCTGTTAAGCTCCTCCTTTGTTTTTTAGGCTTGTGCATAATGAGTTTGGAATTTAAGATTAGTGGTATGCTGTGCAACTGCTCATTTTGTGATCTCATCCTCCTGCTCGGCTCGCCTGCCTGTCCACCTGTCACATCCTGTTGGGCACCTAGGGCTATATTCATAAGGGGACTTTGGTTTAGCATTGCATCATCTCATTTTCGTGTTCTGCTGCCTACTGGAATTAAAAAAATAAATAAAAAGCCACCCCAAAAAACCCAACCAACAAACCATGAGGTAGGTGTCTGGGTTCCTTACAGAAGACATGAAGGAAAGGTGGCTTTAAAGAAGGCTTGTGAAAACCACGTGGAATGGAGGATTGCCAGAGTTGGCCAGTGAAGGGTGTAGGAGGTTGGTGTTGAATGCTGTCCCTGGAAAATTTGGTGGTCTGGCCTAGGTGAGCTGTTGCTAAATGTTTCTTGGAATGACATGCCAATGACAGGTTTGCTGGTACAGAGATGAGGAAGGGCAGGTAGTATAACATCCACCACCCCAGCTTTATCCACTCAGGACACAGAAGTTTTGAGTTCTGGTCCTGTCTGTGACTCAAAACATGGGATTGAACAGGTCCACCACCCTTTGGAGTGCCCAAACCAACATAGGCTTCTTGTGGTGTCTCTTTTGCAGAAGCTACTCTGTTTAGCCTTAAATAGTATTAATTCAACTGGTTGGGGCAGGAGTGGCACAGGAGAGTGAGCATTTGCCTGGAATGGTTCTCACACTGCTCCAGAAAATAATTATTTGTACTAAGTGGAGCAGCTCTACCAGGAAGCAAGGAAGATGTGTTCAGAAATTAGATTGTTTTCAGCTCCATCTGTTTCTAGAAGGCACTTGTCCAAGTCTCTGTAATTGGGGTCACAGCATGAAATATGGGGACCTGATTGAAATACTGGTGGTGGTATTTGAGGCACAGGAAGCTGAATGAAGGGAAAACGTCTTTAGGGTTATGGGAACTAAAGGTTCCTGAATTGCTGCAGGAGGACAAGGAAGTTGAAGGGTGGTATGAACTCTCTGATGGCCAAAGGGCCTCTCTGAGTGGCATATATCAGTGAGGAAGCTGTCACGCAAAGTTGGATGTTAACAGGGAAGACAAGTATACGTCAGTTCTTGAGAGTGCTTAATTTTTTAGGAATGTAAAATCATTTGTAGTGCAGCAGGAGAAGTTTGAATCTATGTGGAAGTGGGTTATTTCAAAGGCGTACAGTGAGTAAGTCGGGAGATGAAATAGGATTATGTCTTTATCACAAACTTGTTTTTTTTTTTTTTTGATTTAGCTTGTTGCACAATTTACAGTTTCAGTCTAATTGCAAAACTGTTCTGCAAGTGATAATTTCGTTCCAGCTAACACAGCTTTTGGTATTTACTGTACAAAGCTGTGCTGTAGGAGCTGCTCACCCTGAAGTTGCTGTGGGCCTGCAAGGACTTTCTCTTTTTCAAGTGTGTCGAGTAATGTGAAAAAAAGCATGAAACAGATCTGCCTGTTGTGAGGATCTCGGAGATGCTGGAGCTGCTCCTGCAAGGAAAACAGGGCTGGCTGGAACAGGCTGCTGGTGCTGCTGCTGCATGTTTGCAGACCTGGGGAGGGTATTTCTCGGAGCTTTCTTGGCGTTTCCCAAAAGAATCGGCCACCCTGCCTTTACAGCAGCCTCCTGCTTTCTGGGAGAGATCCCTCTGAGTAGGCAGTAATTACTGTCTTTCCAAAGGAGTCCTTGGCTGTGGAGGAGACTGTTAATTATCCCTCACTTAGCCATTCTAACGAAGGTGTTTGTAAGAGTTGTGCTGGGGTACCATCATCTCCCTACCACAAAATATCCCTCCTCTGGGTCTGCAGTGTGGGCAGTGGTTGCTTCCACCAACCTGGCTGGGGGGGAGTGTGTGTTCTTGGGTCTCAGGTGGGATCTTTAGGGACTTGCTCTTTGAAACTGTTGACCATTTGGCCTTTTGCCTTGCAGCGCTACTTGAGACTATAAATAAACCTGCTAAGGAACAGGTCTAATGATCTCGTGTTCCCGGATGCCATCCTGCTGTGCCAAGTGCCCTGCTGCATACCAGCTCAATGAAAGGAGGCTGGTGAGGAAAGGTGGCTCTTGCGGTGAGCTTCAACCTGGAGCACCACTGATGGTGGTTCCAGTCTCAGCTGATAATCCCAGCATCTTCATACCCAGAGCTTCTCCTGGGCAGCCTGGACTTCACAGCTATCTTAGGTAGGCACAGAGACAGAGGCGCATGGAAGATGACAGGTCCTGCTCTCCCAAAGGATCTCCAGAGCATCAATGTGCTATCATTACGGTGCAGCGTTTGGCAGATAGCAGCAATGCTCTTGTCTGTGCCATCCTGGCTGGCTGATGTAGAAACCCAGTGGTACTGCAGGAAAAAAACATACTAATGATCTAAGGAAAAAATGATTTAGTGATTTCTTAGAGCTCCTTGGTGTTTAAGTATTGGGTTTGCTAACTCACCTGTTTTCTCATATCGTTTAAGGGATGTGCTATCAGCTGGAGGATGGTACTGGTTTGTGTGGTTACCAGTCTCATCCCCTGCTGTCTGATAACTCCTGCCCCGTTGCTATGAAACATTTTACTGAGAGGCTGTGTAAAAGAGATGAATATCCATCTGTAACTGCAGAGATATTTTTCTATGGCTCATCTCTTGCTGATCTTTCTGATCAGTTTCCTGATTCTGCCAGTGGTGGATTTCAATGCTTTCTGGTACTGTCATACAATTATCTGATGTGTGTTTCCCATTTGTAATTTAATACCTTTGCATTGGGGCTTATTAAATAACACAGTGCAGAAAATTTCAGTATCCGTCCTTGTTGTCTCTTTTCAGTGGTTTTACTTTCCGTGGCAAGGACTCTCACAGCTCTTGAAATTCTAATTCTGCAATCAATGTTTAATCTAAGATAGTTTTCCCTCTATTTAAGAGCTACGGAATCAGACTATGCTTTGGAGAAGTGCTAAATTTGGCTGCTTGCGGAGTCAGCCACAGTACATAGGTTGATCAGTAGGTGCTGTTTGGCTTCTTGTAGCGCTGTAGGCAGCGTGGGGCTTTGGGGCTACGTGATGGAAATGCAGTTCTTCCTTTCTGCATGTAGCTTGGGAAGAAATAAGTGGTAGAACCTAGAAACTGTCTGCACTATATCTGGTGGCACTTAGAGTTGCAGAGCACCCCTGGCAGCAGAAAGACGGATGCTCTAGAACTGCAAGATTGTATTGACTGTGTTGCATTTCTGCTGGAACAAAAAAAATAGAACGGGCTCAGCATTTGCACTTTCCACTTGTGTATTGTTTTCTCTTTATTTTGTGTATTTAGAAAATGTGGTGCTCTGCAAACTGCTGGTTGAGTATTTTCTGTGGAATGAAAACCATCTGGATAATTTAACTGAATTTTATGGAAGTTTTCGGTAACAGGCTCTCTTCTGTTTCCTGGCATCTTGTTAGGTGAAGATGAGAATTCAAGTTAAAATTCAATATTGTGGTTTATGACCTGGAATTTTAGAAACAATTTGGGCTTGTTTGAAGGTGTAAAAGTAATGGAAATACTAAGATGGTATATAGTCTCTTCCAAAGGCATTCTCCCTGAGCACATGCCTGCTGTAGGCTTTTTTTTTTTGTTGTTTTTCCCCTCAGTGTACGTGGAATCTGTGGTATAGTGGGAGCTGCAAGCTTAAGAAAGCATCCAGTGTTTAAGCCGAGGCTTCTTTGAAAGAGATCAGACTTAAATGCCAGCTAAAGTTAAGCATATGCTTAAAGGCTTCCCTTGATCAAACCTCTGTTCAGCAAAACACTTCCATGTATTCTTTATTTCAGTATCCTAAACGATTCAATTGGGTTTGTACTCGTAGGTTTAAGCTTGTTGCAGCCCCAGGGCTGTAAGAAACACAGGTGTTCTCTACTCCGATCCAGCAAACTTTAAGCATGTGAGCTATGCTGCTCAGGATTACGTGTGCTTAAGTTTCAACTCGTGGTTTGAATATGTTGCTGGATTGGGAGAAGAGTGTTCAGCATATGGCAGGCTGTTAAATCTGCTGTACTTCTGAGCCTGACGCTGTTATTTTAATATATTCCACTTTCGTTGCAATACTACTTAGAAAAGTAAAAAAAATCCCACTAGAAAAAGATAAATGCATAATCCTTTCAAGATGAGATAAAGAATTAAGTGAATTTCAGTATAGTTGGAGGAAGAGCACTAGCAGTCAGATTTTTCTTTCTCTCCCCTGTCCACCTCCAAAAGACTTAACTGCCCATTTAGTTTCTAACATCCTGATGATAACACTGGCTTATGGTTTCATTTTTTTGGGGGTGCTGTGCTTTGTTTTGGGGATTTTTAATTATAGTTGTTGTTTTTTTTAAGTGATGTGAAGGAAAGTGATAAAGTTCTTGGCATTGGAAAGTTTTAGGCATTTGAGAGATGAGTATTTAGATTTGCATGTGCTTAAATCATGAAAACAGTTCCTTGAGCACTCGTGTGTGTGTTTCCTTGTGTGCTTACTGGGATATCAGAGGAGCCACACAAGTACTTGCTAAAGGAGCTGGATATCACTGCAGCTTTCTGAACCCAAAGTCTTTAAGTTTTTCCCAGTGTCTCTGTAGAATCACAGAGTCATTGAGGTGAAACCTCTAGAGATCATCTCACCCAGCTCCGTTGCTTGTCATGTTGAATAGGTTGCTCAGAGCCATGTCTCGTTGAGCTTTGAGTATCTCCAAAGATAGAGACTCCACGTCTCTGGGTGACCTGTTCCAGTATTGATGACCCTCGCAGTAAAAAAAAAAAAGTCAGTATTTTTGTTTGGGGGTTTGTTGTGGTTTTTTTGAGTTATACATGACTGACACATGAACTGTTTTTTGACTCATGTAGCACAGCACACACACGATGAAGTATGCGGGTGGCAGCACACCTCCTCCCCAAGCTGCAATCCTTAAGCTTCGTTTTTCTAAGTAAGACAAGTGCGGTTATCGCTTGTCTAGACTGTTGCAATTTGTCCTAAAAGCAATTGATTGTACATGCATAGTTAAAGACCTGGTGGGCAAAGCTCTGCATCCTGTTCAGTCTTGGCTCAAAAGCTGACAGGATTTTTTCCTTGTCTTGATTCAGTCTTGTTTGACACAAACTAGTTTTTTTTTGCTCTGTCATTCCCCATTGCAGATGGATGCAAAGCACCCTACAGCATAACATTACATTTAATAAGCAGCTTCAGCTTGGAGGTTGTGTCCGGTGCTGCAGAACTGTACCTTGGTGGTGTTTGTGCAGAGTGTTTGACAGATGCTTACCGCTTGCGATGTTATCTGGACTGTTTAATGCATATAATAGTTCCACGAGGCTGTTGACTAAAATATTCCAGCTCTTTGATGCACCAGCACTAACTTGTCTGCTATGAATTCATACACTAAAGTCTAAATTACTTCTAAAATAGTAAACATGAACTTTGGCTGTTTTGTGTTGTGGGATAGTTCTAGAATCAGTTCCTTGGTGTGCTGTGCATGATGTGCCTTCTTGTAACCTGCAGCTGTGTCTGTGTTCATCAGGGATAGTGTAAGATGCACTTCTGCTAAGCTCTAGTCAATAAATATCACGTAGAATTGAGTATCTAACCTTCCATGGGGACTGATCTTGCCTTGTCTGTCCCCTGTCACGCAGTTAGCTAGGACTACAGTTTTCTGCAGATTGCTTTTGGCAGCTTCAAGGACTGACAACCTGGAGATCTTACAGAAGATGTTCTTTAGCATAAAAAAGGTTTACTGGAATTACTGGAAAAGTTTACTTCAAGAGGTGCCTTCCGGGGTAAAATAAGTGTAGCAGTTAAGTGCACATCTTTAATGACACTGTCAAGAGCAAGCAAGAGTCCAGTGCTGTGCCGTGCCATAGCTGTCTTACTTGATTCACTTGGTGTCAGACACAGAAATGAATGTGTGCTGACTCCACATTCTCCAGTTTATGTTTTCTGAGCCTGTGTTCATTTCTCTGCACTGTCAAGCTCTGACATGCTTGGGTAACTGGAATTGACTGGCAATGGCTAAACATGAAGTCTAGAAAATAAACCATGTTTACTGCTCTAGACTTTGTTCCTTTTTCATTTCCAGTAACTATTGAGAAATAAGCAGGAAGTCAAGGGTGCCTTCCCAGAGTAGCACTTCTTGGTTATTTATTGCTATCTAGACTCTCCAAGCAAACCTGAGAGCTGATAGTGTCAATGGTCCTTCTTACTTTAAGTTTATAGATGAAGGATCATGTCTGCATTTATGCAGTCCTTTTGGGCTTTTCTCATGCAAATGAGTGACTTTGGATGGTAAACAGCAAGCAGCAATATCTGCGCTCTCAGGGTGCTGAATAACATATAAATGCTGGACGTGTCCAAATCTTGACGGTAGTTTTTGCCTCTCTCTGTACCTGCAGTGAGGGCTCTTTTTACCCATCATTTCTGTTTGTGTACCCTCTCTGTTCTAAGGCTGAGTGATGTGTACAAGGGAGATGAGGAAGAGCAGGTGGGGGGAGAGGTCCAGACATCTGCTTACAAGGCCATCTCGAAATGCCACTGGAGTATCTCATTGCAAATGCAAGATTTGGGAGCAGGAGTTGTCCTGTCCTCTGTTATCTGGGTAAAACGTGGGATCCTGGGAGGTCCTATTCCCACTGTGTGAGCTGCTGCTTGAATAAAGCTGCTGGGGCAGTTTAACTCTGCAATGCTTAACTTCAATTAAGTTGTCAAGTTTAGCATTGCTTTAGGCGTTAATAGAGTTTTACTCTCATTTAAAAATCTGGTTTAGTAATTAACCTCCATTTTATTCTGGAGTTCAGAAGGTGCTCGTTTAGTGCAGCAAATCTAATGTCATGTGAATTAAAACATGAAAGATATTCAGTAATGAGAAACTGAAACAGGGTAGTGCAGAAATTAGATTATATGCAGTTTACGGAGAGCTGTGCTAGGTGCTGAGTACTTAATGAAAAGCGTTTTGAAGGCACTGCCTTACCTCTGCATTTGCATGGTTAGGGAATGTTTTGAATTAAATTGGGAATTAGTAATGGATTTAGGATTTCTGTTCTTGTACACTGACTTTTTATTGTACAGCTATTTCTGAAATCTGGGTAGTGGATGGCAGTGACAGTACAACTGCCAGAAGGTGTGAGGCATTCACAGAGGCTGGGACAAAAGTGTATGAAGATGGAGGGACTCCTAGTTCAACTGGGTGATACAAACTACTAGTTGTGATCCCCTTCTCTGTTGTAACTGAAGACTGAACCCAAACACCAGCACGTTCTGCTGGGTTTACTGTTGGAGAGAGGCACAGAAGGATGGTACATGGAAGGAGAATTATACCTACAGGCATCAGAGTCACTTCACAAAAATTAGTCTGGCCTTTGTGATTTATCTGGTACCGTTCTTCATACTGCTGTGCCCATATTGTACATCTTAACCACAGCCATTACTGTCACAAAGAAAAGCGGTCCCCAGCTTTTCTGGCAGGAGGACTGTTTAACTTCTCTTGGCATTGGAGTATAGCTTTGTGCTGCTGCTTCTGTCTGCGAGAGCAAGGCTGCTGTGCAAGGAGAAACAGGTTTAATTTTCCCCAGAAATTGTCAGGCTTATTGCATGTGTGTGTGGAGTATGTGCCAGCTGGTGGGTCCCATGCTTTTTGGGACTGGGCGTCACATCAATTCATATGGTCTGACTTGCCTTTGGATATAAGGTACAGGCTTTTAAACAGCCCAGGAAAGTACAGCAGTTTCTGCTGCCCAGAGGTCTTGGGTGAATACAGGAATAAGGGGCAGCTTTTCCCTTTTCTTCTGAACATTACATGCACAGAATATTGTTTGGGTTTTTTTTGGTCCTGGTGTCAAGGACTATGTAATTCAGAATATGAACACAAAGGCATTTGCAAAGCAATACTGTCTGTCCTGCTTTCACCCTGTGACATGCATTCCCATGTTAAAGTGCAATTCTACTGATTCTTTGATACTGACTACTGCAGTAGATTTCAGAGGCAAAGATGCAGGAGTGTCAGTGGTCACCCAGCCATCTCCTCTATAGCTTAAATATATGGAATTATAGGCTTTTATGTTTTCTATCATTTGAATGATTTAAGGGAAAAAATAACCTCTTATCACTTACTGAACTACTTTATTTCCAAGGCAGTAATGTGGGGTAAAAGTTCACTTTGAGTGCTGGCAGAAGGACTATGCACGGTGTGGGGTGTGGTTTTGTGCTATTCCTGATGTCCTCTGGCTGCAGGTACTGCTGGAAGGTATGGGCCCCGAGTCCCAGTCCTGCACCCTGTGAAGGAGCTGGATGCTAAACAGCTGCAGGGAGAGTTGGTTTGTTTTGCTGATTCAGTGGGAAAGGACCACACATGCTTAAAAAAAAAAAAAAAATTAAAATTTTCCATCATGTTACAGAACTTGTGCTAGTCCACATAGTTAGAAGACCCAACCCAGGGGAGGGTTGGGACCCCACACTGTGGGAAGGCAGGACTCCTCCTTCCGTAGCAGCTTGCAGTTATGTTGGGTTAGGTGGAACATAAAAATCTTACTGCTGACCTTGCAAAAACACGGTAAAAGTGATGTGCAAGTTGTATGCCTGGTGTGTGGCTGGCTTTTGGTGTGCGACTAAGTGTTGCTGTCTTAAAAACAGCATTCCAGTAGGAAGTGTGACAAGTACCGTGCTTACAGTTAGTGACATCTTTACCAATGAGTCCAGTCTGATGACTGTATATGACTGATTCATAACACACTGAATCTCTTAAATGAATGAGCAGTAATGCCAGTGGTTTGGTAACCTCTTAGGACTCTCTTCCCAAATATACTGGCTCCATAGGAGCCACATCCCAAATATCCTGGCTCACTGAGCTAATCGTCTTACGGCTGAAGCATACTTTAGTTAATTCTGTGTAATAATTTACTGATGCCAGCTATACTGCAGAGTTATCTGTGTGCAAAGTCCTGGTTCACAGCAAGTATGATGTAATGCAGGTTAACGCTAACCTGTTTGACCATCGGCTAAGCTGAGCTGTCTTAGTACACATTGGCTGTGGCCTAACAGCACACGTGGCTGCTCTTGCTGCTCAGCTGCTGAATGGTAACTTGTTAAGCCAAGGTATTTTCATGGGCTGCTTGAGTCCTCCTGCCACCGTTGAGACCTGGAATCACTTGTCGGCTGCAACCGAAATGTCCAAGTCATCCTGTGTTAATCCGTTTTCCACGGGAGACAGAAGATGTAGATAATGGATGAAATGGGATTAAATTCTTCCAGTGTGTAGCCACTCATTTGACGGGCTTCACATCTGTGTTAAGTTTCAGAAGACAACATGAAGCTATTATGCAGTTACTACCCACTCCAGGATCTGCACATCAATTAAGAGAGGCTGCTTACTCATGCTCCTCAAAAGTTGTGCCAAAATAGCTATTACGTTATGTCAGAGCCCATATTTTCATCCTGAACAATTAATCAGAATATAAACCTCGCTGCTCCTCGGCAGTGTTGTATGTAGACCTAGACTTTGATACAAGGTCCTTTGGAGCTGTGCCGGTTCAGGAGGGTTCCTCTCCTCTTGGCACATGTTAGGGAAATAATTATGGAACGTGATGTTATTTTTCCAGCAGTTTATCTGGGGAGCTCCAACAACAGAATACTCTGTAAACAGCTTTTGTTCTGCATGTTATGACTTACTCTACTATAACACTTAAGGTCCCTGCTCGGGACCCAGCATCCCGTGCTGCTGGTAGGTGCTGTGTGAGCATGAAGGAAGGCGGTGGGATGCTTCACAGCAGATCTGCAATCTGAGAATAAGACACAAGAAGCAGATGGCTCTAGGGGGAAACAATGAGGCAGAGCTGTCAGCGTGATGAGGAGGAGTCCTAGCGCTCCCACTGCCTCACTGCTCTCAAAACCCTGGTCTTCGTCCTGCCCGGGAAAGAGCTCCTGATATGGAGGAGGATGGCAGGGCAAGTACACTTGGAGGTACTTCTGAGGACCTTCATTTGTAATTGGGACAGAGCTCTGAATGGATGTTGTTGGAGACATGTGGCACTGTTGGTGACTGACTTGCAGCATTTCCAACCAGGCTTCAGGAGCTTGTGGTTCTGGATCTCCTCCCTGTCTCCTTAGGTGATTGGTGGCCATTCAGTAAGGCCCAGAGATTCATGGTAGCACGCCCTCGGACAGGTGTAGGGTCTCAGTTAGGATGTGACATGCCAAGGGAGTAGCATCTGTGGAGAAGTGGCAAGACCTGTTGTAATGAAAATGGAAAACTGCTGGCTTGACTGATGCTTCTGGTCTTAGATGGGAACCTGGAGGTCTGTCTTCTGACCTTCCAGACTATCCTCATGAAAGAGCTGCCTTGTAGTGCTATACAGAAGCTCCTTTTTCCACAGAAGATAATAGGCTCAAGATTAATCACATGAACTACTTGTGCAGTGCAATCCCAACACACTGATGGGAAGGCTAAGGTCTGTTCTGTAATTCTTGATCCTAATTCATGATTTTCTGTCCCTCTTGCCAAATACCTGGTAACCCAGGGAAAAGGAGAATTCAGAGAAGATGGTGTATAATAAAAATGGAAGCGCTCGCTCCAACTCCTCCGTATGTTAATGGCTGGATTTTCAGGCAGTAGACTGCTGGAAGGTGTGCCAGAAGTTTGAGTACCTGCCGGTGCCGTGGCCCTCTTTCCATGAAAAAGCTGTTTGGGTTGGAGACAAGGGTGAAGTCATGGGGAGTGTTTGGTATCTCTGTGAGTTGGATCCAATTGCATGTGATTTTTATTAGGAGAAACGAAGTGTCATAATTCCTGAGGTACTAGCGAGGTTCTTGCTTAAGAATCCCGTCTTGCTTCCATTTATTCCTTTGCTATTGGAAAATTCATGGTGAGCAGATAAATTTGTCTCTTTGGAGGCCATCTGGAAATAGCTAGACCAGGCTAAATTATACAGTGTATCTGATAAAAACTTTACAAAGACCCCTTCTCTGGGGAAAGGGAAGATGGAGGCCTGGAAAAAAAGATTTAATAGGAAAAACAGTCAAAAACAGTAGAGTTCAAAAAGAAAAGAAATTATGGTAATGTTGTCATTCAGAGGAAAAACATGAAGAGAATTTAGATTATGATTGAATGCAAATGCTGAAACATTAAAGCGGTATCTGGCCAGTGGCTGTTCCCTTGGTTTATTCTGTCCCCTACCAGTTGAAGTATATAACTTAGAGATGTAGACCACCTTGGCATTGTTTGACAAGAGCTACCTGTGTTAAAATAAAAGTAAATACACGCAATGCAATGCTATACGTTTGCACCTGGAATTTGGGTGCCAATGAGCTGAGCAGGTTGGATGTCTAGTTCCTTCTTTCTCTAGTTATTTCAAAACCAGGAACAACTCATCAAAGCCTGGGCTAATGAATCATTGCAAATGCTTGATGTGTTGGCAGCTACATGCCACCCAGCTTCACACTCTGTTCTGCTGCCATAATTTTAAGAAACTATTGGAACAGTGCCCTCCCCCCCACCCCAAAATAAAGGGGGGAAAAAAGAGTATATCCAGAGATCTGGAAACTAATATATGCAACCCTCCCCCAGTTTATTTGTACCAAGCTGTTTGGGTAGGCCTTCATATTAGTTCTAGCTGCAGAGCAGGTTTTAGTCAGGAAATCAAAAGCTTGGGTATCCCTTTACTCTGAGTAGATAAATGAGCCAGTTAATCCAGAATTGATGAAAAAAGCTCATCTGGATTGGGAGAACTCAAAGACATCAAAATCTCCTGAGTCCATAAGCAAGAGCTATATGGTGCTTTGCTTTAAATGGAGTGTTAGTCATTATCCTGTCAGTCATGTTTATTAGTTTGATTTTGAGGTGTCTCATGCCAATCTGTGTTCATCTTTGCATTTACAGGAGGCTTGTTTATTTTCCTAATGTACTAGTTCAGTTAGATTAACCAAAATCTGTACTTCCATCAACTGTTTGTCATATTTCATTTGACTCACACTGTCCACGTCATGATGTTACTTCAGGGTACGTGATAAAACAACTTGGTGCAATAGTTCTAGAAGGCTACCTGGCTTTGGGGGAGCAGAGATCTCTTGGGGGTGACCTGCTCCTGTCCGTTTGCCTGGGGGGTCAGTGGTGGGTATTTGTACTTTCAGCAGAGAAGAAATGGGGAGTTATGAAGGTGAATGGTCCTCTCCTAACTGGGTACTTGATGGACCTTTGGTTTCTCAGCCCCCACCTTGACCCTTTGCTGTCTGAAGGCTCTGCAGGTGGGCCTGGCCTGAGGAGGAGTTTCCATCTTACAGACAGGTGAAGTCAGGGACAGTGTTTTGTCTGGAAGCTGTGAATCAGGCCTTTCTTTCAAATCCAGAGGAACAGTCCCCTTCTCCAAGAACTTAAAACCTTTTCCAGTATTTGAAAAGTTGCCTGCTTGCCTGTGCTAGTGCTCCTGCCTTTTTCTTTTTCTCCATTTCTGCAGTGTCAGGAAGAAAAAAATAAATCTGTAATCCAAGTAATATTCTAAATATAGAAGTGCTAGTTTACAAATGAGAAATCTTTCTGATGGCTTCAAAATGGGTTTTGTAATAAAAGGAAATGTATTTGACACTGCCAGAATTTACAGTCCCACCAGAGGCTTGTGAAATAACTGCTCTACCAAACATCCTGGGCTGTAATGGAGCTTGTTGACACGTACGGGTTACTGAAGGGTATTTCTGGCTGTTACCATGAGGATGGGTTAGCAGGAAAAAATACTTTTTGCGATTACTGTAGGGCCCTGTCTGTACCATCAGCTTTTAAAAAGAGCTTTTTAATAAAAGGTGATTAAAGAAGCAGCTGTCTTTCAAAACAGGTACAAGAATATGGCCCCTGACAGCCAGGAGGAAGAGACTATGAGTAAATCTGTTGCAAGTGGTACAGACCAATACTGCTTTTGGCTGTTCAACCGACTAAAAAACTGGTTTGCTGAAGTCCCTGCAACTTGCAGGGGGTTTTGTGAAGTGTTTGTTTGGTTTAGTTTTCTTTCTCCCAAATTTTTTCAGGCTTTGACCTCTTCACAGCTATTCTACAAGTAAAGGTCCCAGTTATTCCCGGGTGAGATAATGACTTTTTCATGTGGTCACTTAAAGTGAGTTTTACAGGAAGGTGTAATAGTGGTCTGCAGGTGATGTCAAACACAGAGACTACTCTCAGCCATTTGCTGCAGATTTAAAGTTTTTCCTTGCTTGCTATTTCAGTATTTTCACTGGAACTCAGCCTAGGACTGTGTGAATAGTCTTAACTGCCTTTGACAGTATCATAGAATGGTTTGGGTTGGACAGGGCCTTAAAGATCATCATTTTCCAGCCTCCTGCCATGGGCAGTGACACTTCTCACCAGACCAGGTTGCTCAAAGCTCTGTCCAGTCTGATCTTGAATATCTCCAGGGATGGGGCATCCACAGCTTCTCTGGCAATGTTTTGCTTAAAAAGGGTGTTTTGCTTAAGATCAGTTCCCCATGCCGAGTGACAGTGGTTTAGCCAGCAAGAACCCAGTTTTCAAGCCATGGTTTTTGGCCACATTTAGGCCTGTGGCTCAGTGTGACCTGTTTCTGTGGGAGATCGGGCTTTGTGGGAAATCTGCCTTTTGCTGTGCTTCTAACTCACAGGTTTCTGATGCCCACACACCACTGGCTGTTGTTTATGAGCCCTGTGCTGGGACCACCGCTCCGGGCTCTGCTGCTTCTCAGTACACAGTGAAAATACCTCCATGAGCTCTGAGATGTTTCAGGTTACATAAAACAGAATTTAAAATAGTATCTTTTTCACAACATTTGGAGCACGTGTTTGTGAATATAAATTTTCAGCACAGTGCCAGCAGAGTTAGTTTAACAGATGCAGAACTCTGTTACTAAGAATAGTTTCTGCAGTTATCTCCCCACACAAATTTTCTCCTTGGGCATTTGCAATGTGCTTATCAACACGGCAGAAGATCATGTACACGTTCAGTTTTTTGCAGAAAACAGTCTGCAAGCTTTCTGCTTTCAGAAGCTCTCGGAAGCATGCTGTTCTGAAGCCACGCTGAGTTTCAACTGATGAATCAGAATTCTGCATGGAAGGATTTGGGTACAATAAGGAAATTTAGCAATATCTTTTATATATATTTTTTTTTTCATTCTTGCTTTCCCTTGGTAAACAGCAACACTTGCTGGCAAGAATGGGAATAACAGATCAATCTGCTTATTTTCTGTGGTTGGATTGATGTTAGTTAGTCATCCAGCTCTTTTCCAGTTGTTACCCAGTGGAGAATTTACCTGGTGGGGAGGAAGATGTATAATGTCTTGGCACAAGATGCAGACTCCTTCCTAATAACATTAAGGCCATAAGAGCACCTGAAGTGAAATCTAGATTTTATTTGTTTGAATGAAACCAGAATTCTCAGTTTTCACACTAAAAGAAACAAAGTGCTGTCCTGAGTTAGACAAACAGAATTTGGTCCCCAGTTTACATATGAAATTGTATTTAAACATGAAATAATGAAAAAGTTAATTGAAGGTTGCCTATTCCTCATTTGCTAAGCAGCAGAACTTTCATAGGTGTGAAACTGTGGTTACTAACCATAGTTAATGGGGATTGTCTCATTCATTACCATACACTGTTTAGAGTAGCTGTTGGTTACTCTCTGTTCAAGCAAGGCTTCTGTAGCCTGGGATGTCAGGAGATTTGCTTTATTTATAAAAAACAAAACAAAACAACAAAAAAAACCCCAAACAACAAAGACCTGGGCTTGGTATATTAGTAGTCATTGAAGTGAACATAAAAGAAATACAGTAGGAATAACATACTGAAAAGAAACGCAGTTTGTAAGTTTTTTTGTTTAGTGCTTCGTTTGTTTGTTTAGTGCTTCATTTCTTTTGTTACCAAACAGACTTTCAGTGCTCACATACAATAAAAATATAACCACGAGAAAAGAGTCAAAACTAGCAAAAAGGCTTTGAGTCTGCTAAAGTCAAGCCAAAAGGGGAATAATAAATAAGAAACATAAATAACTGGTTTCAGTGGAGATTAGGGCAGGTAACTTGATTTGCCCTGATGTCCTTCCTGGGTTCCATGACACCTGGCAGGTGGCAATAGAACATGGAGGTTCTGCATCAGGTGTGAACGCTGCGGAATTACTTGTCTTCTGTCTGCCTTGATGTCCAGTAATTTACCAATGGATATAATTTTAAGTAAATGTTGTTGTGTTTTTGTGTCTTCATATTTTTGTGCATGTTTTAGGTTATGTTGTTAGATTGCATTGTTTCTTGTGCATGGGACAGCACAGTACTGAATTTTTTGATGATTAAAAAAGAAAAAGAAAAAAAGTGAGTTTCTGTGAAAGTATATGGAATAACGTGTATTGCTTTGCTTCGGAAACAGAACCCTTTTAATGTGACATAATTCTCCTGTAACTGTCACTGCTGTTGTGTTGATGCTGTGGGGTTGGCAGAGCTGGATGCGCTTGGTTGACTGAGGCAAGAGAGCATCTGCTGGAGTCAGCTCAGCTCTCCAGGCTTAGGCAATATCAGGCAATAAGCTTCCCTACTAACTGGTGCTTGTAATTTCTTTTAATGTACTTGATAATAGCTGTCGTGAAGGACAGTGGCATTGGTGGTGTGGTCTGTAGTGGCAGTTCTCCTCTCCCTAATCCAGGGTTTGGTTTGTTGGCATCACCAGCTGTGGTAGTTCCCTCCTCTTTGGGTGTTGTCCGCTCCCTGGCCCAGTGGTTTCACCGACGTGGATTTTTCAGCAGTTTAAAATTTTTTCCAAAGGTGGCATTTCTTACCTAGCATTTCAGCAAATCTACCTCTGTGGCTCGGATTCATCTCCTAAGTCATTTTTTAAAAACGGTGTTGGGAGAAGAAAACATAAGTGAGCCAAGGAGCCTGGAGCCATCTCTCACATACTTTGCTTGTCCGTACCTGAGGGCAAAACTGGTCCCTGAAGTTCTGTAGGACTTCCCACTTGAAACAGGGAGTAGGAATATTGGGAGGCAAAGGAAAGCTTGGGATTTTCCATATTCTTCTGCTTAATTTAAAGCAGTGATTCAGACAGCCGAGGGAGACCGTTTATCTGTTCAGTTATGGTATAGGCGTTGCCTCCTCTTGTGCCAAATACCTCTGAGGATGGGAAGAGACTACACGGTCTTTCTCGAAACCCGAGAAGAATTTAGGTCATTAAAAAAGTAATAAATTTACAATTTTTTGAGTCTGCTAAGCCTGTGCTGCCATTTATACCTTGTAGAAGAGAGTATGGATAATAATACAGTTCAGGAAAAGAGACTTAAATCAATGAGTATGTTACTGTTTTAGGACGCTGATTCCTTTAGTTCTGACCGATCTGGGTAACTTGCTATTTTGTTGTCTCCTGGAGAAGGTTACTGTGTGTGGCTTTGTCCCTCCAGCGGCTGCGGTAGCCCATAAAGATAGGGTGCTGTGTGCTGTAGGTCTGAGATAAGTGTTGCAAATGTGAATGTTTATTTCTGAGATGTGATACAAATGTAATAACTTCTGACGATCATCTATAGATTAGCAAATACTTGGTGAGTCATACCTTCCCCTTGCCGCCGTTTTTTTTTTTTCTTTTTTTTTTTTTCCCCTGTAGCATGTCACAAACGTTTAGGAGGGCTCATTCATCCCAGGTAGGCGTGAAATCAATCTTTGATGCATAGGGTTGTGACTCAGGGAGTGGAAACAAAAAGGCCACTTGGTGTAATGTCTGCTGCTGTCCTCTTGCCAAATGCCTGGAGCAGAGGGGGAAATCTCCTCTGCTGTAGTTTGTTTGGAAGATGCTTTGAAGATTATGGATCTCTTCTATATAGTGTACACCAATTAAATGTGATTAGGAGTGTTGTAGGTAATAGCTTTGCTATGAGGATGAAAAGAAGATGAGAAAGATGAATGGCACAGGATATGAAGGTATTGGCTGGATTGTAGGGGAAGGCAATGGGGTATTGGGAGTCTTGGGGAACGAGGCAGTGGGGACGAGTGAGACAGTCGGGCCTGGCAGGAGCTTTGTGCGGAGGGTTTCTAGGGCAGGCGTCAGGAACTGGCTCAGAGCTGACAGCAAGGTGAGTTTCCACTTAATCTTCTTGTTCTGTCTGCTGTCCTTCCCTGTGTTGTATATGTATGTGCCTTTAGCTCTTTCTATAGAATCTCTACAAAACCCTTCAGTCTATTATACAGCACAGAGGAGAACTCAGAGCCTTCAGGCTCTGTCTCTTGTCTGTTCTTTCTTGCTAGAAATTAAGTATGTCAAATATATCCTTAGCTGTGAGAACTTGCCTTGTCCTTTCATATCCATTGCCGTGTCCTTCCATCCCCAGAACCCAGTGGTTCTACCAGGTTCCCCATCCCTTGCTTCCCAAACCTGCTCATCCATCCTGGAGGGATTTCTCTCTGGTAAAGTTAACTGGCTGCCATAGTATCACAGATGTCCTTCACCTTCTCTCTTGCCTTGGAAGTCACTGGTGTAGATTTGGCTTGTGGTATAGCACATTTGCTTCTCCTTCTGGAGGCTTTTGCTCTGTTCTCATCCACCTTCTCCAACAGAGCACTGTTTAGTGATCGTTATCCTCATGAGCCTTTTAAAATGATCTTATTAATAAATGAGACAGTGGCAGTGAGTTGGTGTCATGTTTTTAGGGCTGTCTCGGTGGCACAGAGGCACCTCTGTGGTGTTCCCAGTGGGTGACACCCACTCCGGTGTCACAGGGACAGATTACAAGCAGCCTCTTGCAGCCTGGCAGTGTCGGGCTGATGGAGCAGCTTTCAGGGCGCTCTTGCCTGCTGTGTGTGTTTGAGCAGTGTTGGTGTTCCTGTAATTTGCACTGGGTGGACAAACAGGCTGCTTATTGCTCCTGTGATTGCCCAGGAAATGTTCTGTCAACTCCACCCTTTTTCCTGATGTGTAGCCCTTCCTTCTGATCCAGTCTGGAGCTAAACTGGTGAGAGGAACAGGGAACAGGGTGAGTCATCTCACAAAGCTGTCACAGCAGGTGTCTGGCTGAGCCTGCTTACCTTGCTTGCGTTTCTCTTGTGGGTCTCTTTTGGCCCCATCTCTTCAGTTTCTTTGGGTTGTTCTTTGACAAGGTGCTCTTAATGGAAACATTCTCGTTAGCTCATTTTTTCCATCTGTCTCCGTCTTCCATTCTTTCCCCTGGCATCTTCAGCTTGCCAGCGCAGGGGGTAAATTGGCAGATAAAGATGATCTTGAGATGCTTTCTGCTGCAACACTTCTTATGGCAGCATTACATGAAATCAACTTCGCTTATAGAAAACGAAGGGGAAGTTTTAGCAGAGCAGTGCCTGGGGAGGAAGGAGAGGGACTACCAGTTCCAGCGCTGTTTCAAGTAAAAGCTTCTGCCTGCTGGCCTTGTTGCCTCAAAATGAGTTCACGTTGAACTTCAGTATGGAAAAAATATTCCTCCTTCCTGATTATTTCTCCTTCCTTCAAAAGGAAGAAGAAATCCATGGTAGGAATTGGTTGTTCTTTTATTATCCTTATTAAAAAAAGACAAACCAACCCCTTTAGCTGGCAGCTGTTGTAGGGATTGCTGCTGTCTCCTGGCACACTTTTGTCTGCCGCCATGTTACTTATGTTGTCTGACTTCTATAATAAGGTCTTTGGGACATGAGTGATCGTTTTCTCTGTGTAATGCTGTTTGTAGAAGATGCTGATCGATGTTGACTGCTCCTGTGTGCTGTGGCAGTGCAAACAAATAATTAGGTGGCTCATGGGTGGCAGGTAGAGACTTAGTGTGTAGGGGAGTGAAATGTGCACAAACCCTGTGATGTGCTAATCTAGGAGGGAGGGGAGATGTATAAAAAGCTCAAGCTTTGTGACTTGGACAAATAAGCTGTTTTCAGGTAGAGAGACAGAGCAATCCCCCCCACAGTGGGTAAAATACCCAATATATTGCTTAAGGGAATGTAGTGAAAACAGAAGCCTCTGGGTATGGGTTACTGGAATCGCAGAAGCCAGTCATTCAACAGCTGGTTTAATACTTTTTTGTTTAATACTTTCAAATGTAGTTTTAACTTTTAATGGAGATGGACAAAATCTTTACCTGCTTAAACAATTAATTTCATTCAAATGTGTATAGTTAAGTAAACAAATGCTTTTGATCTTCATCATATTTTTATCTTCTCTGAAAGAAGTAAGCTGTAATAAGAGATGTTTCCAGTAAGTCCATTTTGACTTAGGCCACTCTTCAACTCCTCCATCACCGGGAGCAATGCTGTATGGTTCCTTTTTACACTGTAAACATTTAAGGGGAACATAACTTCTTGGTGGAAACTAATTAAAAGTATTAGGACCTGTGTTTATTTATAAGATGTATGAATAATTATTACTCAAAGTCTGAATGTTATTTTCTTGGGAAGTCCCTCATTAGAAACTCTGCATCATCAAGGGTGAACTGGACTGTTACTTAACTAGTTTCGGTTCACATCTGGGCAGAGACGCAGAGAAAATCTGCAGAGGCAAATAGAACCTGCTGTGAATAAGAAAACAAATCTTCCAGCATCCCATCGTAACTATTTTTCTTTGTTGTCTGGAACTTAAATGCAGTCAGTGCTTAGCTGCTTGTGCAGTGAAAGGTTAAGCGTATGGAGTGTTGTTGTGGGTGGTGTTGGGAGGGAGGGAGAGAGAAGTCAGGGAGGGGTGTGTGTGCTTTCCCCCCTCCCACCATAATTCCAGCGCTGCAGGAGATCTCTGGGCCTGCCACGTACCTTCTACCAGACTGCACACCCTTGGTGCAGCTCTGCTTGGGTGATACATCCAAGTATTTGGCCTCTCTCCATTTTCTTTAGAACAGGGACCATTTTTTGTGCCCGGACAACAGTGGCTGTGTTTTCTAATTCAAGAAATGCCTTATAGAAGAGGCCTTTATCATCATTCCTGCTTTGCAAATGTGGAAATAGAAACAGAGAAAGGAGCAACTTCCCCCCAGGTGATGTAGATGTGCAACAATCAGGAACAGAGCCCTTGTCCTTGCCAAGTCCAATAGTTATTTCATCTGATGATAGTATCATCAAGCAAAACTCTCCTGGGAGCTTCTGAAAATAAGAGTTTATTACAAAAATATTGCAGAACATAAACAACCTTCCCTCTGTGCAGACAGAGCTAGCTTGGTTGCTATTACTGATGATCATGGCCTTAAGCTACTGGTGATGATATTCTTTGACAGGCAGGAGTAGCTCAATAGTGCTGGTGCTAGAGGGTTGGAGACACATGGCAGACAATAACAAGTATGACAAGCTACTTCTCATCCATCAGGTTACTGGAAAAGGAAGTTTCTGGGCTGTCTGCTTATGGCTGGGGCCGGGAAGTGTTCTCCTGTGTGGCACCCTGCACGGGGACTGAACTCTGACCAGCTCTTGGAAGTTGTCATTTAGTTTTTGTTACACAACACTTGTAGCTTTGACTTTTCCTTAAACAGAACAAAACCAAGAGCCTTTGGGGTTTCTTGTTCTTATTTTCTCATTTCTTCAGTAGTCTGTGGGAGGTTTTTTTTTTTTTTTTGTTACTTCTCTTTTTTTGAGAGCTGATACTGTTCTTCTTGGACCCACACATATTCACCTCTTGCCCCATCTGCCTTTTCTCCATGTACACGTCAGACAAGTATTCCTCCATCCTTACTATGATGATGGTCTGTCACACTCTCCACACTTTTCCAGCCGCATCTTTCCTTGTCTTCCCTCACCTGCCCTTATACCTGGTTCCTACCTTTCTCATGCTGCAGTCTCTGCCTGTGCCATATCCCTTGGGATTGTTCCTTGCATGATGACTGTTGTCCTGAGGCCTCCTCCTCTGCACCTCTGCTTTTCTTGCATTTTACTTTGCCCTCTTCTCTTAAAGGAAAAGGCCTCTTGTACTACACCTTTTCTTTTGATGTGAAGGCTTCTGCTTTATTCTCCCCTCTGTATCCCTTTATTCTCTTTCTGTACCAGTGAAGACTAAATGAGATTTCTGTACCTTCCTACCTAATAGCCAGGTCTCGATTCTTTGTATTTTCATGGTACAGAGGAATCCCAGCTGTACCTCTGTGCTTTATGTGTTTTGTGCAGCACAGATCCAAGGATGAGACCCAGAACTCTTGTTTTGTGAACTTACTTACCTTGGGTAGGAAAGTAAGTAATACAGAAATAATGAATGGTAGTATTAGCTACAGATACAGGTTGCAGGGAAAGGAGAGCCCACTTTCTGTATAAAGGACTTTTGCGCTATGAGGATTTTGCAAACTGACCGTTCCTGAGACCAGTCTAGGATGCGAGAGCATGCAGAGCATGTAGGATATGAGTTTTCCTTGGATTCGGAAGAGGGTGAGCAGTTGATCTCATCTCTCTGCCTCTTTTTTTTTCCTCGTTATCCTCTGTCTGACTATCCATTAATCCTTATGTCCATGTTCCAAACTATCCATAATGCGTGCTTTGTAGCTTACATCGCACTGATTTATTTTTGCCTGTTTACTCAGAATTGTTTGCTTCTGTGGCTAGTAGTGGGATAACCAGAATTTAGCATGAAGGCTGTACTGCATGACATTGATGTTAAAGTCTTGCTATGCCCCTGTCACGGATGTGAAGGAATTCAGATGTGGTGACTTGATTTAGCATGTTCCTATCATACAATAAAGGAAAACTTGCCAACTGTATTGGAAGTGATGGTTTGGTTGCATTAGGACTTTTCTTTTCATAAATGATTATTTCCTGTGTCCTCAATCCTTTCCTCCCCAAAACTAATCAAATTTAAGAAGAGTTGGCTTTGCATCTAAGAACTGGGCTTCTGTAAAATGCAGCAAAAGGAATCAATTAATGATTTTTTTTTTTTAATGATTCAATTATTAGTTCATAAGAAATCTCAGTTGTTCAACAATAACAGTGTTTTTCTTGGTTTATGCAACCAGTGGCATGTGAAAAATCTCTGTGTTGCTAGTGATGATCTGTCAGTTGATGTGCTACTGGAACAGCAGTGCACTTCGTGGTATTTTAGATTTGGTCAACCACTAAGGAAGCATTTTTTCTATAGTTTGGCAGTTTTCTTTTATCGTGTGAGACAGTAGATGCTGGAACTGGTAGACCTGGAATATAACTGTGCCGATCTCACAAGAGAGAAATGGCTTTGTGCAGTGCCCTGTCTGTCTTTTTGCCCTGCTTCTGTCTTGTGTGGGAAATAGCAAAGCAAAAAAGTTGTATTTTGAAGCTTGGTGGTGGTGTGAGTGCTTGGAAGCCTAATTAAGAATTTGTCTACTAAACACGTATATTTTCCTCCCCCAAGTGTTTCTATTGATCTAATGAAGTAGTCTCCTTATAAACTCTCAAATTACTCATTTCCTGTGGTCCTCATGGCTGCAAGAACATCACTTTTTGTTATTGCAAGAATATAACTTTTGATGTTTCGGGCGAATGGATTTGTTCATCAGCTGCTCTTAGCAAGTACTTTGCGGGTGCATCCCGCAGTCATCTGTCCTGGTTTCTTTTATATTTCGGGAAGGCAAAGGAGCTGTACTGATGTTAAGACGGACCGAGGGTGGTCTGGGCCGTTTGCTTTGAGTCTCTGGTGAGTTCTGACCCAAGACCTTTAAACAATGGCTTTTCTATGTGGATGTGCCCGAGTCCAGCTCGTGTTATCTGCAGCATGTCACCCTGAGCTTGGGGTTAGGGGTAAGAAAGATCAAGTTGGAAGAAGAAAAGTGAAGGAGAGAGAAGGGCAGGCAACTCTGTCTTGAAACTTATAGCCTGACTTAGGGAGGTGGTGAGAGAAGCTTCTGTCTGATTTTCAAAGACTGGTCATCCTGACCTTTCAAAATTGAGGAACATGACTAAGATCTGTTGCTAAACCTGTGGATGTAGCCAGCCTGACGTCTTCGTGTGTTGGCAGGGGCTTTCCCTGGAGGCCTCTAGAAGCACAAAGCGTCTGTGAAGACTGAATTGTGGCCCCCAGCTCCTGCATGGGGTGTCTCAGGAAAAGCCAAAAGAAATGGCCTCCTGTGGACCAAATGCTCAGCTTTACACGTGAGAACAGGGTGGACACAGGAACTAGAATGGGAACATTTCAGAATACTTTGAATTTCAGTTAATTTTTTTCCTGAAAAGACTAAGAAATAGAACAAATTACTCATACAGGATTTATTTCTTTACCAGTTTTTGGTTTATTTGACATGACTAAATGAGCTTCGGTAACATGGTACTTTTCTTTGTTATAGAATAATAAGCAGATTTACTGCAGGTCTGACTTTGCCTACCTGAGGTGGTGTTACCCTGAAACACAAGTCCCTCTCCGAGTGTGAGAACTGTACTTTAATTGTCCCTAAAACTAAACTGCTGTTACTGGAAGGTGTTATTTTTCACAGGAATACCCATCCTTTCGGAGCAATCTTTTCTGTCTTCAGCAAGAAGTTTAAATTTTGTTTCTACCTGAAATTTGAACCCTTGGTAATAACATAGTGAATGTCCTTTTGTTTCAAAATGTGTGTTGGTTGCAAGAAGGATGATGGAAGTTTGGTATTTTGTGTGACAGTGCACCCTAACTAGAGATCAGTTGAAAGTCATCCATTCTTTATATGCCAACATTTAGGCGCTGTTTATTATCTCTGTTCTAAGCCTTTCTTTCTTCTCTCTGTGTTTTACATAATAATTAACACTTGTATTTTAGTCAACGGCAATGCACCTTAACTCAGAGGCGAGTGCTGGGACCATAGCTTGAATGACACTGCCAGATGGACTGGGTGCTCCAGTGGCTCATCACGTGTCTAAAAGCTTAGTCACCTTTTAGATAAAGATTTTGAAATTATTTTTTTTCCCTTTAGCTTACCAAACAAAGATCACTGAATTATTCTAAAATTGATGAAATATTGTTTGTTCTTAGCCTGATAGAAACAGTTTTTAAAATGTTTGGAAAAGTATTTCTCAACAGATGGTTTGGTTGTTCTGTTGAACTGATATTGCTTGTTAACTTGGTGATAACACCAGGGCTGCTCTCTGAAATAGAAAATCTAATACACCCTCTACAACTCTGCTCAGTCAGTGTGTGTGTTTCCTTTTAAAATGCTACAAGAAGCACAAATATAGCTGGAGCACCTAGTCTGGAGTTGGGGACAAAAATAAACATGACATTATTGTATTAGACTTGGACGCAGTTCTGACTAGTGGTGTGCTTTGATGACTTTGACATCTAATATTTTTAAGCTGACTTTAAAGATTGTCAGCTTTGCTGGTTTGGTGGCTAAGCCTTCCTCAGTCCTGCTTTTTTTTTTTTCCTCTGAGGTTCTTGGTTTGGTGTTTGTATCTTTCTGTAAAGTCTGCTGTTGCAGAAAGCCATGGCTGTGCTTTTCCCTGGTCCTACAAAAGTGGCCGTTAGAACTGATGCCCCAGCTGCTGACTGCAAATGCTCTTTTTTTGTACAGCAAGGTCAATATTACACAGATTAGCAATCAGCTCGCTCTCTGACTGTTGCCTTGCTAACCCATTTCTGTCGCTCTCCCTTCCAGCGCTAAAACTCCTCTGGGCCTATGCCACTGCTGTTACTCCCATTGCTATACCAATAGCTGTATTTATATTTGTGGTATCACCAGCTACAGACCCTTCTATTTTAAGTATCCCTGGCATGCTCTAGCCTTTCCAGAACATGATTTGCACTCTTAGGGAAAATGAAAGATACATCCAGAAAGCAGCAACCTTGCAAGAAGTTTGGAGGTACATCAAGTTTCCTTGAGGCGTACCTTAAGAGAAACGATGGCTGGTTATAAATTATGACTGCTAGAAGATTTCTTATTGCTTATAGAAAACTAAGAAGGAGAGATTCTGACTAATTCTGCTTAATTTTTTTCTAATGTATGTATATTGGTAAAATACTTCTATTTTTCAAGGCTGAATTGCTTTTAACTCCAAGCCTCAAATGCAGTGTGTCAGTAACGTGGAGTTGTCACTGACGGTAGTGTTTGCTAAAGAGGATGCTCTGCCATGTTCCTCCAATCTTTTCCTAAATTTGCTTAAAGGTAATAAAAAGTCATCTTGAGCACTGGCACTGTTGCAGAGTAGCATTATGCTGAACAACCTTTGTGTGTATACGTTGGATTTGAGCAGGAAAAATGCTGAGGGCTGACTCTCCAGAATGTTGTTTTGGGGGAAGGAGGGGAGGGTTCAGCTGCTCGCCGTTCCCTTGCAGTCAGATTTGATCCGTTAGTATTTTAAGAAGGCAATTAGGGAAATTTGCTGTCTCCACATGGTGTTCTGTGCTGGGCATGCTTGATGGGGAGAGGAGAACATATGTGAGAGTTCAGTGGTTTCTTCTTGGCTCGGCTAACTGAATTTTAGTAATTGTCAACATTATTAACAGCTTACATGATATCTGTATTTAATTCCGTTAAAGCAGTTTGGCTGCTAGAAACATTCAGCCTCTGAATCTCTTCAAATTGCGGTAGGTCAACAGACAAACTTACGGGGATTAATAAAGAATATGACAACAAGGGCCCTGTGAGTAAATGACTTTTGTGGAGCCTGTGTAGCAATACATGCACAGAGCAGTTACTGAAGAGTAGCAGGAGTCTTGTTACAACTATAAATGTTCTTGTAAATCTTTCTAAAAGGTGATGTGGTGCCTGAGCGATATCATTCTTGATCTGGTTTGCCATGGCTGGAACCTTTCTAACTTGGATGAAGAAAATACTTCGAAGGATATCATAAGCAATTTAAGAGACAAAGACTAAACTTCAGTGTTTCTGGACCAAATATACTTTGGGTTGGAAGGGACCTCTGAAGGTCATCTGGTCCAACCTCTTGGATTCAATGTCCAAGTTTGAAGTTAGGCAAGGCTCTAAGCAGCCTTGTCTAGTCAAGCTTTGCTTATCTCCCAAGGATCACTCATGAAAATGTCAAACAATGTTGATCCCAGTGTTGACCCCACCGAGGATAGCTACTATTAACCAACCCACCCAGTGTGGGTTGACCTGCTGACCGCTGCCTGTAGAGCTGGGCAGTCTCTCCACATTTCCTCACTTCTTGTAGTCATGTAAGCAGCGATGTCTTCTCTCTGCTTCCTTCTGCTGAGCTAGCCAGCTTGCTGTAGAAGGTGGTCAGTTTCATGAGGCACCGTTGGCTTGGCATGGGAGCCATCCCATCGCCTCTCCCCATCCCAGTGTAGGTTAGAAAGTTGTCTGACCAGTTTGCTTTGCCCTCTTGCTAACAGCCCCAGACCTACATGATCTTTGCAGCAAGCAGCCAGTCAAGAACCAAGGCTGAGGGGAGGACCATTGATTTCTATTGTATTCTTTTATTGTCAAGGGGCTTAGAAATGCTTATGTTTGCAGAATGACCTTACAGAGCAGGGCTTGCGGGGCTGTGGGCTTTCCTTCCAGCTGCCAGTGCCAGGCATTTCACTGTTCCAGGCTTCAGAACAATCTCTGCTGTACTGATAGGTACATTGAGGGTGGGAAGAGTTTGTTTCCTATTGAAGAAATGAATTGTTGGTAACTTTCCACATTCTTCTTTCTCAGTTTTGTCACTGAATATTTTCCAGGACCCGTTTTTTTCCAGTAACAGTTTTGGCTGCAAAAACTACAGGCTGTTTTTTGGTACGGTTAAGTCAGGAGCAGCTAATATTAAGAAGGAAAACTCATTTGCATTTCAGAATTTGTGGACTATTAAGTTTCCAGTAGCTGAGGTTTTTTTTTTTCTTAAGTGCTAACAAAATATGTGTATGTACAAAAGCTGTGTTTGAGTGCACAGAGATTAAGCTAGCTATAAATAGCATCTTCCGTGACCCTGCTGGAATTTTCTTTAAGCTTGGAAACACTGAAGTGTGTGTTTTGTCAGATTTGAATCATGAACCTTGAAGAAGAGCTAATGAGTTCTTATTTCTCACCCCTAATCTCCAACTAGAGCATTCTTTATATGAAGAGCAGATCAGTCTGAAACTGTAGCTCAGGCTTCAGTTGCCTTATTTAACTTCTTTTACTCACTTTATTCACTGTGACATGTTTTTTCTGCTCCGGTTGGTGTGTTTATGAAAATAATTAATTTCAACCTGTATTATCAAACCAGTGCAAGCTGTGCAATTGTTGCTGTGGCTGATAGTTTACAAAATATACTTTATTTCGTTGTTTCAAAAACAAACTTCTCTTCTTGTTGTAACTCTTAGCCTCCTCGTTAAATGCATGGCTTTCTCTATTATTCTGTCTAATTTGCCTGGCAGCTTAATGAAGAGGCATAGCTGGGACTAAATCATCAGCTCTTGGGGCAAAAATCTGTTTTCTTTGCTACCTGTACTGATGGATCTGGTTATAGGCAATTGGTGTGGCAAAGCACTCGGTTGCTTTTGGGGCTGAGATTTGATTCTGGGCTTTAAAAGTGTTCCCTGTCTGTCGTACCATTAACGTAACCATAAATGATGTTTTGCCAACAAAACAACAAAAAATATAAACACACACACAACCCCCCCAGTTCAGTTGAAGTTGAAATGTTTTGTAGGAATACATTAACTGACATTTTTGGTAGGAAGCAATCAGAATGCTTAGCATATCCTTTTTGAATGCAGAATTTCTATCAGCATATATTAGTATTTAAGCTATAATAGATGTTTTGGTAATTGGTTGAATCCTTGGTTCAAAAATCTTTTCTTTAAATTTGTCTTCTGTTTCTGCATAGAACAGAATTGTAAAAAAATAAAATCCCGTGCTTGACTAGCTCTTGTTTGGCATGAAGTTGTAGAGCACTTAAAATTCCTCATACAACAGCTTTAATTGCCTGCTAATCTTGCCTAAAGATTGGCTGAGAATGTCAGCTGGGTTCTCCTCTTGCTTATTTTCAGTAGTGTAGACTGCAAATGCTTGGAGAAAATCTACTGGGAGTATTTACTGCAGAAAGTGGGGAAAGGGGTATGGAAAGCCTTGCCTAGAGGTCAAACTGTGGACATTTAGGTTGTTTGCTATTGATTTGTATCGTTAGTCTGACAGATGTATGGCTTTTGTAGAATGGGTTAATGATTTCTTGGTGTAACTCAAGCAACAACCGGTTGACCTGAGCCCCTGAACAGGACCCTGGTGGAAGAGGATGGTGTGTGATGGTGTTCCTAGCTCTGCTGCCCTGCTCCATGGAGCCTTCCTGCATGAACAGCTCCTTTGGACAAAAACTGACTGATATCCATGCCTTCCTCTTTTCCTTTCTAAGTGGTGTTGAGCTTTGATGAATGTGTTAGTACTCATGTTATTGGCAGTTCCCTTTTTTTAGAAACAAATCTTAGCCGCAGTAACTCTATAGCCATGGTGAGTAATGGAGAAATCATTGCTCGTTAATGATTCACTTGCAGGTTCCTGTACTGCTGTTGCTCAGTGGCTTGTGTTGCAGTTATCTACAGAAGTATTGCTCAGATGAGCACTTAGGCCTGATTTTCATAGTTTCAGTAGGGTTATTGTAATGACAGGATGGCAAGTGTCTGCCTTCAGTTACTGGTCATCTGGTCCAAAGTGTATCACCCCAGAGCAGGTCCCAGTGATGCTCTTTATAGAAATTCTGTGCCTTTGAACCTTGCAACTAAAATAATGTGGGTGCTGCTTAAAGACCACTTTTAACAGCCTTGGTTTATTTTTTTTTTTGTTGGTTTGCAAAAACTAAGCTTGTCTACTTGCTTAACTCACAATTTACCTATCCTACTGTGTGTACCTTTTGTACACTAAAAAGATAGAATACTAAACTTTTCTTTTCCATTTTGAAACTTATTTTTGGACAAAGTTCTCATCAGAGCCCCTCCGAAGTGTTTGCTTCCTGTGAGCACACTTGGAGATCCACTTTCTTGCAAAGTGCCTGTGCTTTGGTGCCACAGTTGTAGGAACAGGGCATTTCGTAAAACCAGCAAAAGCGAACTTCAGCTCTGAAATAACTCAGCTGCAGAAACAGAGTCCTGAAAGAGATGCCTGGGATCACCGAGTGCAGTCCTTTGTCTTTGTCGTGCCTGTCATATCCTCCCTAGGCTGATTGAGTTACGCAGGCGAAGCTTGCCTAATAATTGAGCTTCCGATTTTGTAACAGTCATTATTGTAAGCTGTTTCATGGTGCCATTGTTCAAATAAACTAAAAAAAAAAAAAAAGCTCAAAAGGCTCACACAAGAACAAGAGGATGCTTGCGCTACTTTGGGCTTGGTTACATCCTGTTAAAAAAAACAAACAACACTTGCCATGCTGTACTCGGGGTTATTCAGCAACATCAACCCAATAATAGAAATTAATAAGTTAAAAAGCACTGGAAGCTTCAGAGTGTTAACAGCATGAAAACGCTGTGGCCTGACTTTTAAATATTCAATATCTTTTCTTTCTTGATGTCTCCTTGCCTTCCAGCATGGGTGGCCAAAGCCCAGCGGCTTCCAGTTGTTTCCCAGGGAGGTGGTGCGGGCTAACGGAGGCTCTGGCCTTGGCAGTGCTGTGGTTGAGCCCGTGGTTGGGATGAAAACCTGGGTGCCAGAGCAGGGAGGCTGAGAGCACAGTCTCTGCCCAACTGGGGGGGGAAAAGGGGGCTACAGCAGATCCTGCCTCAAGGGGTGTGTGTGGGGTGAGGCTTTGTTGGATAGAAGCATGGCAGGCTTTCTGATTAAAAAGGGGTGATTTGCCAGCCAGTTCATTTTGTTGCATTTAGGAGTTCCTATAATTTATTTGTTTCTAGGGAGAAAAATCAGAATTTTAAAAACGAAATATTTTTGTGGATTGTTCTACCAGCGATGAACCAGTTTGGCATTTGTGCAAGGGCAAGCTTTCTCGTCATCGCTCTCCCACTGTCGTTTCACAGCAATGGCTTCCTACCCTCTCCGTTTTCTTCCTTGTGTTGCCTTTTTCCACTTTCTCTTCCCCGCAGGCTGCCCTTTCTCTCCCGTCCCACCAGTTGGCTCCCGGATCGGGGCTGGAGCCGGTGTGGAGGCAGTGGGGAGCTGGGAGCTCAGCCTGCCAAAGCACCTTTTGCCTTCCTGAATTCATAAGCTCCGGGATGTCGCATTCCAGAGAGCTCAGATCTGCATTAGGGTTTGAGTTTGTGCACAAAGTGGGAATGTCTCTGCTCAGATTTTTAAAGTTTTTTTTTATTTAATTGAACTCTTAATAGTTCAAGTGAAAGAGCACAAAACCTGATTATTTTTAATTTGGTTGTTTTTTTTTTTGGTGAGTGATGCCCCTTCAACAAGCCTGAGATTGCTCCTCATCATGTTGATTGTTCGAGAGACCTGGGCCTAAGCTTGTACGGGAAACGGCACTGGATCAATGAAAGAAAACATTCAGCAGTGTGCATTTTATACAAGCATTTAAACTTCTCTTTTTTTTTCTTTTTTCTTTTTTGGTTTTGTTTAGTAATAAAAGGAACAAAGCTATTATTAGTGACCATGGGCTTGGGAGTTTGCTAAAGCAGCAATAGTTACTCATCTGTTTTCATTTGCAGAAGTATTCTAACAAAGGCAGCCAGAAATGCAGCAGCAGGGTTAGGAGGTGGATGGTAGGAGTGGAAATGCAGTTTCTGGAAGCCGGTGCTTACTAAGACCTTTCTGTCTAGTCTTGGTTTTGTGGCCATCAGGAGCGCATCAGGTTCCCAGTGAGCTCTTGCCTTACTGGCTTGAAAAGAGAAAGGATGAATCCCCCGGGTAAGTTCTCAGTCCTTTTTCTTCTCCGCGCTGCAGCAGGGCTGTACAGAGTCATTGTCACGTCTGGTGCCAGCCCGCGGTTGCGTTTGCACGTCAGCTCCTGCAGCTGCCTTGCGGGAGCTGGAGAACAATCAGCGTTGTGTGATTTATTTAATATTTTTTTTCCTGCCCCCCTCCCCTCCTGGCCCAGGTAGGAATAAAATTAAGAAATTATCTTCCTTAACAACAACGACAAAAAAGACCAAGCTCACACAAGGTGGTAAATATTTCTTTGCTCGTTTCTTTTTCTTTCTACAAACCGTCCAAACAGGTGTGCACAGGACCTTTGTATGTGCTTTAATGTTCAGCCAGCTGGTCCAGGGGTCGCTCCGGTGGAAAGGCTGTGGACTGCACAGAACCAACGCTGTGCACCGTGGGGTTGGTGCAGGTTCCTCAGACACACAGTAAGGACAGGCGAGTTCTCAGCCAAAAATGCTGTAGTCAAACACTGGCTGTGCCGAAAGAGTGTCAGTCTATGGGAAGCAAGAATGAAATGCTCCTGTTGATTTTCTTGGGTTTGGGACCACGTCCCAGCTGAACTTGGTTTACAGCTGGCTGAATCTATGCTTGAACTTAACGTAATTAAATGACTGGGGAAAGTTTGCTGTCTAATAATTTCATTAAAATCAGCCCTTTTTTCTCCCCAATCCTGCAGCAGTTAAGAGCCTGACCTTGCAATTTGAGTTTAAATCCTAAGACTACAAGGACAAATACCACGAGCAATAATCTTAAATAAGTAATACAAGTTTCTGAAGTAACTTTTAGAAACTGCTGCTTGCTTAAATGTCTGTATGCTGAAGATATGGACTTAAAACCATGGAGGACCTAAATGGGAAGCAAGGATGGAGAAGGAAAACTCTTGTTTGTACGTAGAGATCTGTTGGGGTGGCTGAGCCACAGCGCAAAAAGTTCCAAGTATTTTTCTAGTGTCTGAAATGATATTGTCTGTGGTTTTTAGATAACAGATAAGCAAGGGAGGAATAATTGGGCTGCTTTATCGGGCTGCTTACAGAAACTTTAAGTTTAGCATGATAGTTGAATGAAAGGTCTTATCTGTATTTACGGTTGTTAATGGTCAGAAACTGCCGTTTAAGAGTATAGATTAAGTAATTTGTGTTTTATTAAAATTGAAAATTTTAAATTTTTTAAATATTTCCTGGATTTCATACAAACATTTTTTCAAAAAACAGATCTTTCTTTGGTATATGAAATAATATTTTGTTTTCAGATGCCAAGCTTTTGGGAGTAGACTGGTAAAATAGGAAAAATGTTGCATTCAGTGATACAGTTACACAGGGTGTTTAAGAGGGCTCTTTTTAGGAGTGGGTTTTTTTTTTTTTTTGTTTTTAATTTTCCAAGTTTCTTTTTGCTTTTTAACAAAGGTTTTCCAAGCACAATAAAATATGTAGACAGAAAAGTTTGAAGTGACCTGGCACTAAAGGGAACAAAGAAACCTTCACAATATTGAAAAGGGATTCTGTGCATAAAACTCAGTTTGCTTGGTTTTCCTCCACAGCAAACAAATTTTTGAAGTTTACTTTGGCAGTAATTCCTACCACCGTTATGTTAAATAGGAGTGGAAGGATGTTTCCAAGCAGCATGTTGTTTTATTGCTATGCAGGAATGCAGTTTTAAATCTATTTTTCTGTAGGTACTTCAGATTTGATGTTGTTTATTTTTTAAATTTCCTTGTCTTCTTCCCATGCATCTATAGATTCCCAAGCCCATTGGAAATAGTTATATTCCCCTATTAATTGAAATGAGGAGAATGTATGATTTGGCCATTCTGGCTTGAAGTTCACATTTTTATGCATGTGAAAAGCTAACCAGTACAAAAATCCGTGCAGGGTGGGTCCCATCTTGCATTTTCATTTTTATTTATTAGTTCCATATTTACTAGTTCCAAAGTGTTTTACTGCATTTCATCTCAAATGAAAAAATATGGAGATGGATTTTGCTATAGACAATTTTAGCACTTTTCTGCCAATATCCATTTTTGTTTTGCTTTTACAGTTATGAAGGAAAACATTATTATAGAAAAAACTCTTGGATACTGGTCCTTGGAGGGTAGTGCATGGACAGTTGATGAAATGATGCCACTGTTGAATAATGCAGTGACAAAACATAGTTATAAACTGGGGTTTTTTTAAGCTGCTGCAGCTAAATCTAGAACATGCTGGCCAAATTCTGACAAAACTGAGTTTTTCAGGTGTTCTGGAGCGTGGTCTCTGTGTTCCTGTTAGTTTTTGGGGGGGGAATATCAACACAGGATAGTGATGCTGGAAAACAGATCTTATCTATGAGCTATCCCTGTAGTAATATGTCCATACAGTAACACATTAGGAGTTGCTGTGGTTCAGTGAGTGTTTTGGGGGTTTTTGTGGGTTGGTTTTGTTTTGAGAACACTACTCTCAGTTTTTTTTATTTTCCTGAGGCTGTGTTAGAAGCGCCGTGGTCTTCTCCTAGGGGTGAATTGCAGCTTTCTGATAAACTTCAGTCTATTACTTGCACGTAGGCACAGAGGGGGCTTTTCACCCTCTCAAACTATGATCTCCTGCATTCACTGGAATCTCAACAGCCTTTTATTGCCCCTTTTTTATGGCAGTATGTCAAGGTTTTCCTTAAATAAGGAAGGATGCAACTTACCTGAAATAATAACTCTAAAGCTGTTCTATTGCTTGTATCTGTCTCAAGTGCCTCCCTTGCTGGCACTTGCTGATGATTTCATTTCCAGTCCTGTTCCAGGCCACTACCCTACCAAGGTCTTGGAATGTTTAAAAACCAAACCCCTTTGGTCTGGGAACTGCATTGTTCTGGCTGACTTCGCACTCCTCAATTTACCTGGTGCTGGTTCTGCAGAGGCATGTGGTGAGATGGGTTGTGAAATTTGAATTTATTTATTTAGTTGCCTATAGCTTTTTTGCTCTTGTTACAGGGAATTTTTGAATCCCAGTCTGGAAAGATTTGTTGTCCTGGCTTTTTAGTAGTACTAAACACTTGTTTGGTTATTAAAAACTTGAAGACTGTAGTTCAAACAACTTTGTATATGGATGTAATCATTAGAACATATTATCTAATGAGTTTGATCTGCTTTATGTTCCATTGAAAAGAAAAATTTTCAGCTTAAGGCTGCTGTATGAGTTGTAGATGGTCTCTGTTTTCTCCCAATTATTTGTAAAACAACAGTTCTACAGCATGAGCTGATGTAAGTGTCTTTAGAAAGCACTTGCTGTGCCAGACAGGAGGGTGGTTTTCAAGTTGCATACTTTGGTTTCATGTACTTCTTAATTATTACTTTTTTTTTTTTCAGAATAAATTAGACTATATTAAAAGAGCACTGGAGGCTGAAGTTCTCTGTTCCCAGGCTGGGAATAACATGGCTAGTGAAGGTGTTTTCATTCTGTTCCACTTTTGAACTTCAGTGGAAATTTTGGATGGCAAGTCTGGCATGTTGACCAGTAATGGAATGCCAAGGGTTTGGGTTTTTACGCTGATGTAACAGACTGAAAGAGTTTTTTTTCTCTGCTAAACTTGTGAGTAGGTGTTACAAGAGCCTGGCAGTTTCACCTTCAGTTATGTCTTGAGTTGCTTGTCAATGCCAGGTAGGATGATGAAAGACATCTGACTCTTGGCTGCAGTGGAGGGATGATACTGGGATTTAGAAATGTGTTTTCAAGTCCTGCCCTTGGGGAGGCTATGTCTCCCCAAGTAAGTCTCCTAAGAGGCTCTGCCCAAAATCCTTGTGTTGAAAGTCTTTATGGGTGATGTCATCTTTGTCAGATAATGTGTGGCTGTTGGACCCTTCAGCTGCTGCCTTCGCTTTGAAAGGTGTCCCCCTTAAACCTGCTCTGGATTGATTCTCTGCATTCCTTCAGTCTGCTTCAAGTTGTCTCTTTTGGTAGTAGGTATTTTTTTTGTTTGTTTTATGTTGGTGTTGGAGGGGACCCCTATCTTAGGGTTTATCAGTTTTTGATTGGGGGAAGAAGTGCAGGTGAGCTTCTATAGATTAGCCTATATATAGCCTGGTACTTTAAAGCATGAGAGCTCCAGCTTTCCAGGGTGGCAGAAAGTGGTGGGCAAATGAAGGTGTGCTGTTAAGACTCTTGAAGGCAAATTGGTTTAGTTCTCCTTGCAAAGCAAACTCCCTGGAAAGCAATGTGAGTTTTCTTTCTCTGTCAAAGTCTTCTGTAAGTTTTATGCATGTTAGAAACATTTTCACATGAAAAAATACCTAAATTAACTGACCAGTTTTGGCTCTCCAGTCTGTACTGCTAGAGGTACCTCCAGGCTGATCAGGAAACCATTGCCTGGAAACCAGGGGAGGCCTTCTAGGACAAGAATGTATGGTAGGAGTGTCTTTCATGTATTTTTCTATTTTTTTTGTTCCATGACAGAATAAAGAAGCAAATATTTTTGCTCAAAACTGAACAATATTTGATTTAGGTGAAACTTCTTGATGCTGAGTCTGTGGGCCAGTTAAACTGAATAACATGGTGTGGTCAACAGAAAGAAAATAGGAACGGAGGCTGATCGTTCTGATGTGAACGAATAACAGCTTCTCCTTTTCATCACCTGCTCCCACAGTTTTCTAACTCTAGCTTGTTTTTTGCGCTATTATGTCAGTTATTTGTGCTGCTTGATGGGAGTTTTTGCCTATTTAAGAAATACGGACTTGGAGGAACTTTTGCATTTCAAAAATGACCTTTACTTGGAGCGTATTTTCAGACCTTTTCCTAATGTTAGTACCTGAAATTAGTCTTATCCATTGACTTATTCCATTTGAATGTGGGGATGCCCCAAATTAAGGAAGGACTGGACCCCCCGTTCTCTGTGTAGTTCAGTGCAAGAATCTGGGGAGTAGTGTAGCAGCCGGACACAAAAGGTAGACTCAGCTAATCTGGAGTCACTTACTTGCACAGTGGTGACATAGGCACTCCAGTTATTTCTAAATGAGTTACAAAGGAGGGGTCGCATTTTTGAGGTCTTATTTACTGCTTTGGTCCAACACTTCTGAACTCTGGCTCACTCAGCTGGGCTAACGTGGGAGAGAGGATATGGGCAACTGCGAACTCGGAGGTGGGGACGAGGGGGAAGAGAGGACTTCCGAGAAATTGCAGCACGATGACTGCTGACACTTGCTTTCCAGCCAGCCCAGTGTGCCAGATGGTGAGGAATGTTTCATTATGCTCTGGATAGGCTGGTAGACCTAGAAGAACATCGTTCTTTTGGTGGGACTCGCTGAGAAGCCTGTTCAAGCTAGTGTGGTGCCTTCTAGAAGGGTTCATTTGTGAAGACAACAACTCCATTCCAGCACTACTTCAGATATATGTGCTCTGCCAAAGAGTTTGCATAGTCCTGCTACTGTCCCCTTGGGGATTTTGGCTGGAGGGCATCTTCTGTGGTCCGTAATTCGTTACTGGCTGCTTCGTTCCACAGTGACCTACTTTGATTAGGCAACGAGTTTTTATCTGAAAAGAAGCAAGTTGTTCCTTCGCCAGTCCTCCAGTTGGAAACACTTTTGGGACTGGACTTCTTAGAATGAGACTGTTGGTACCGGTTTAATCTTGTTCGTAGCTGGTTCATATCGCTTGGTGAAATGCCAGGGTTGTTCTCTCCTGGGTGTTTGTTTCTCTGCTGTATTTATAGACGGCAACACTCATCCCCATCAACCTCCATTTTGTGACATTAAAATGCCAAACTTTTCTTTAGCTTCCCACTAAAAAGTGGGTTTCTTTTGTCACTTCAACCTCAGCTCCTTGTTCTTGAGCAGAAGTGCCCAGGCAGGAGCCTACAAGGACACAGATGTCTTGTACTGTGGACATGGGTGCTTCTCCATTCTCTGTGGTGTTACCTTGTCTGATAGAGCCTGAGGCTGCTACTTTTTAGGCTTGGGTTGTAGTGCTGGCCACTTGTGCCATTAGGAGTGACTCATTCCCCCGGGCTCCTCTCTGTTCCATTGAGTTTAAATTCATCATAGAAATACCGATGATGGACCATATCCTGTTGTGCTTTGAGAGGTCCTTAATGGAGTTGTGGCAGCTCACCAGAGGATGAGCTGTTTTTCTCCTGAACTATGTTCTGAAACAATACAGATGAAATCCAGCAGATAAAAGTGAAGGGGAATTTTACTCTAATCAATGAGTTATTTCCCAGAAGTATCAATGGATCCAAGTCTGGAACCTTAGCAGAGGCATTAGGTACAGATGCTTCAAGTCTATAGAGAGGAGACTGAAGATGGAAAATAAGTGGGAATACAGAGAGGGAGAGAGGGATCCAGGAAAGCCAGTGAGCAATTCAGGTATGTGACCTGGTAATAAGCTTCAATGCTGTCCCTTTAGAGGGGGAGAAAAAGCAATGTAATTTTAATGCGGTGGGAACTCAAGGCAGTGCCTCCTGGACATAGTAAAGGCTCGTAGAAGTTGCAGCCTGGTTTGGGATTTGGAGTTGTTGACATCTTTGATTCTTTGAAAATGACAAAATAGTGCTCAAAGGAGAGATTAACGGGGGCAAGAGGGGAGCAGGGTCGGGGAGGGGATGGTGAGAACCCAGATACTTGGTTGCTCTCCTTCCATTCTTGGTTGCTCTCTTGCCATTCCCAAAACACTCTGCTACCGGGGGGGGGGGAGGTTGGCATTTCACCCTTTGCCTCTCCTCCCAAACCCTGGCGGTGCCAGCCAGCAGGCTGGGGAACCAGGGGACAAAGCACCATCTAGTGTGTAAAGGGAGATGTCTGAGAGGTCACAAAAGAAGAAATCCTGCAGTAGATGGCTTTCCCTAGTCCAGGCTGTGGTTGGTTTGGGGTTTTTTTTGTTGGTTTTCTTTTTTTTCTCTTTTTTTTTTTTTCTTCCCCCCATAACTTGTGGGGATTGCAAACGCTTTGACTGCAAGTGTTAATGGAATAACTTTGGCATCCTGACAGCTGATGTCCTTTTTTTATCCAGTGGCACGTATAGAAGTTATTACTGGCATTAATACAGTTTTAAGTAGTCTATAATGTCAATTTTATGCAAAACCAAGTATATGTCCTTATATTAAGATTAGGAATTGTATAGACAGGTTATAGCTCTGGGAAGGGAAGGGACAGAGGAGTATTACGATATATAAGGTTAACACTTTTAAGGTAAAGTGAAGGGTGAGTGAAGGGACGTGAAGTTTGTATCCGAAGTGGTAGGTGGAGGTGAGGGGATGGTTTCTGGTGCTGACCTTTCTCAACCAAGAAACTAAAGGAACAGGAGGGTCACTTTGCTCCCAGCAGCACGTTTGCCAAGCATTTGTTTTGCAGAAACGTGCAGCTGCTCTTGAGTCCAAGCTGAGAGCCGTTACAATATGGCTTTTTAGGGACAGCAGTGCCGTTGGCTGCTGGGCTCCAGCGAGTCTGGGTCTGTACATCATTTCCAGGTGACTGTTGTGAGTTTATAAACCTGGTTGACTAATGTAGTGCTGTGTAGTCATCTGCTGTAGCCTAAAATAACAGAAGGTGTGAATTGCTGCCCCACAGTGTTGGTGGGTGCTCCCGCAGGTACTTTGCCAAGGTCACAAATGCTAAATAAACCAGATTAAACAAAACCCTGTTGCAAGAATTCATGATTAACTGTAGTCTTTGCAGGATTTATTGGCTATAAACTAAGTGCCTGCCTTTATTTTTTTTTTTTTTTTGTCCTAGTAACTAAGGCAGATGTGAACTTCAAGTCCAGTGAAACATTTTTTTGGCTCTTGTTTCTGTTTACATGATTCAGGAGTTTGCAGTAGTTCCACAACAAATATAGCTTTGAACAGAAATAGCCATTCAAGTGCTGTGCTTCTGGCAGTGCAGAAGAGATTAAGAGAGTCTAACAAAAGAGCTTGTAAATAGTTTTCAGTTGGCTGCTTTTTTTTTTTCTTTTCAAAAATGAACCAATAGCTGTAAAGTATTTTGGAAAGCAAGAGGTGGCATTCGTGCAGAAGTTACATGGACAGCACATCTCACTTGTCATTAAACTGTGCAAAACAAGGATTGGGCTGAACAGTTCTACTTTAAAATTCTTCTTATAGAATTTCAGCAGTTGTATTAATTTTAGAGATTTTATTTCATAGAATGGTTTGGGTTGGAAGGGACCTTAAAGATCATCTAGTTCCAACCCCCCTGCCATGAGCAGGGACACTTCCCACCAGACCAGTTTGCTCAAAGCCACCATCCAACCTGGCCTTGAACACTTCCAGGGATGGGGCAGCCACAGCTTCTTTGGGAAACCTGTCCCATTGTCTCACCACCCTCACAGCAAAGAATTTCTTCCTGATATCCAATCTAAATCTCCCCTATATCAGTTTAAAACTGTTACCCCTCATCCTGTCACTCCATTCCCTGATAAAGAGTCTCTCCCCAGCTTTCCTGTAGCCCCCTTTATAGCCCCTTTCAGTACCTAATGTCTCCTAGGAACCTTTTTTTTCTTATGCAACCTTTATGCAACCTTATTTGGTTGCATAAAGTTATTTCTGAGGATTTTTCCTGATGTCTCCTCTTTGAGAAAAGTTTATGCTTTTTAGATGCAACATAAGAAAGACGAAGAACAAAAGGGTGATTGCAAAATGAAATTAAAGCTGTGTATTAGCAGGGCTGTATTTGATGTGTTAAGAAAAGACATATGAATAGATTAAGGCGGATGTTTTTGCATATATTTTGACACTTTCTGAAATTAGGAAAGTATAAATGTTGCTTGTGTGTTTTTATTTTGAATGAGACTTCATTCTGTATCATGTTTTTTGATTTGTTTCTTTCATTTTCATGCGACCCCGAGTTTAATTATTTTCCTCTTTCCCTCTCGTGTTCACGAACAGTTTCTGCCTAGAAACAAGGTGCAAATTTTTTTTAATGAGGGTGGAGAGGGAATTGCCAGAACAATCCCTGAGATGCCAGTTTCTCAGTGCTCCAGCCTTTAAATCAATACTAAATATTTCCATGAAAGACTGCATTTCATACAGATGTCACAAACTTAAAGTAGAGTCTACAGCTGCTGGATGGTTGGTGAAGAGGTTCTCTGATCATCACTTGCACTGACATACTCCAGCCATCCTGGCAGCTGCAGAGCAAACCAGTGGTGCTCTGATGTGACCCACAGCCTTCACGCGAAGGTTCCAAGCACACAGAAACTGTACCCATCTTGGGAAATCCCCAGACTGGGAGTGATTGGGATTTGGGATGGGTCCCTGGGGACAGAGGGACTTCATTGCTAGATGTGCATGTACTGAGGATGCTGCTGGATCCCATGGTAACGTAGCAGCACTGCCTTATGGGCTGCTGGGCTTTGCTCTCTCCAGGAACCTTGATTTGAGGTTAAGCCCATGTCAGGGATGTTGTAGGGCACGTTGAATGGTCTAAGCAAGGGCACTGAAGGCCATCTCTTCTCTAGTTGTTTGCAGTTGGGCAATTCTTCCAGTGAATGACTGTCATTTTGCTTGGCCTCAATTTCCATGTTTGTAAACATCAGTAATGTTTTCTTACATGGTCAGCTGGAGCTTCTCTCGCCTCCCTGTCTGTGCTGCGAATACCCAAGGCAGCAAGACTGGTACATCTGTCCTGCCATTGCAAATCGCAAGTGGGGTGTAAATGTGCAAATGGTTGGTGAAGTAACTTGTGGCTGAAAAGGCTTTTTCCATCCCCCGAGTTGTTCAGGTTGCCCAGTAAACCATCTTCTTTGCCACAATGCCTCTTCCACAAATAGCCAAAAATGCAGAATAACTGTAAGCAATGTTTAAGGACTGTAAAATTAAGTTTAAAACGGGGGGATGCTGAGGAGTTGGTTTCTACAGTCTGGAGAGTTGCTTTGTTAGAAGGAGAAGTTGGTAAAGATGCTCCCAGATCTCCTCAGGTCCTGTAATGAACAGCTAGTGGTGTGGCTAGAGACTGACGGGCGAGTTTGCATAATACCTGTCCAAGATGACTTTAATGTTAGTTATTGCAGTGATGTGTTAGGGGTTGTTTGCTCCCGTGCATGTGGTACTCACTGCAATGAGCAAGTCCTACACGCCGATAACGCTGACCTATCACATACCTAACACTGGATTAACTTTGTGGTTTTCAGTGTGACCGCTTGGGGTTCTTAATCATTTGAAGCAAATCTTCCATAAACACTTTCCCTTTTGCTCCTTAAGATCCTGTTTGCTCAGCATGCCAGAACGAGGATGTCATCTGCGTGAGATGAGGCTCTGAGTTGCCTCCTCGTCTGTGGAAGGTGGGGAATGGCACTGTAACCATGGAGTCAATAAGCAGAAAAACCTCAGATGAGCAGAGTGTCTGGGAAGTGCTGGATCACTGTAAACCTCCAGGAGATCGGTGGCTTTTTGGCTGGGAGGGACTTGGAGCATATGAATAACAACAACGAGCTGTGAACACAACACTGTGTCTTGTTTTATGCAGGGCTGCCTCTGGGAATAAACTTGCAATCCCACCATGTAAGTGACAGACAATTTCTAAACCAAGATATGGAAAAGTAATGTGGAGTCAGATCTGAGCACTATGTAGTTGCAAAGTATCAAAAGGTGCAGTGATCATACGTCATCTTCCCTCTTGGCGACAGTGTTATCTTCTCTGTTTACCCAGATAAAAGAAGGTAAATTCTGTATTACAAAATCAAGAACTACAGAGTTTGTTAGTGCAGTGTTATCTCCTCGCTTTTTCTTTTATCACCTCTTGGTTGTTTTAGCTATCTGCCTTTTTGTTTTGCAAATGTGCGTAGAACTCTTTAGAGAGAGAAGTACCCATAGATGTGGTGTCTCAAAAATGGTTCAAAAAGCCTTTGACAAGGTCAGACTTGCCAGTGGAAGACAAATCCACCTAATAACTTTTTTTCCCCTTAATTTTTTTAATACCTTCTCTAAGTTTGTGGTGGCTTTGAAAGTTTGTGGAAAAGCACCAAGCCAATATTGAGTAACCCAGTCAGCTACATCTTAAATTCCTTTACCTCTTCATGGAACATTTTTGGGAGCTTGGGTGTGGGTGTCTTCACCTGCCTGCTTTTTTTCTGCTTGAGGGATTCAGCCTGGTTGAGCAAAAGGGAGACTAGGGAAAGATGTGTTGAGTCTCCACGCCATTACAGATACATGCCCAGCTCTTGTGAGATGAATCTCCAGTTCACCAAGGTGAACCTTGAATGTGAAGGAATTACATCCCAGAAAACAAATCTGTCTCACGCCCACCCTTCCCCTTGTCTTTTTGGTGATAAAGATCACAAGATGGCTGTGTTGTTACAGACAGCCCTTATCTGCTCGGCCGATGGCATTAATGGCCTGATCACACCCCTTTTAATTAATGAATGGGAGAAGGGCTCTCATTGCAAACCCACGTTTTCCATTTCTCCCAGACCTGCAGCAGGTTGTCCGTCCACGGGATGGGTCTGAGGATCCCGCTCAGCCCACAGTAGTGCTGGGCATTTCTCTGTGCTCGCTGCAGACCCACGCCTTGGTCCGGGCCATCTCCATCAGGAGTTTGTGCAATACCCTCATGCAGGTGAGGCAAGACCTAGCGAGATGCTGACTCCAAACTTCTGGGCTGTTTTGGGAGTCCTTTCACGATCTCTGAAGACCTTGTCTGTGGCTGCCTCAACCCCCCCCCTTCTCTTCTACTCCTCGGTAGGTGCTGGATTGCACAGGTCTGCAGTGCTGGCAGGCACCGGGCACCGCTGCCAGTGTTGCTGCTCCATGGGGATTGGAGTTGCCAGGTCCTTATCTGGAGCCACCCCTAGAGACAGGGCCAACCCGGATGCTGCTTGACTTTCACCCGAAGGTTCTCAGCAAAAGCCCTTGGACACGAAGTGGGGGGGAAAGATGGAAGCTGTTAGAGTTCAGATGTTCATGCCCCACTCCTTTGACAGCTTCTGTCTGTAAGTGGCACTTTCCCGGAGCGATGGCACTGTGAGTGGGTTGTGTGATTGATTTGTTGGGATGGAGGTTGTGTTCTAGGAGTTAAAAAATACTGTGCTTGGGAGCCATCTTCTGCAGAGCCACGGCAGCTGTGGCTGACCGGCTGAGATAGCGATGGTGACTCTCAGGAGGGGAAGACTTATAAAATACTCCATGTTTAAAGAAAATGATAATTTTTTATATATGTATTTATATCCTTCTGAAACTTCACGGCAGACACATTTGGGCTAATGGAGATTCAGTTTAGGTATAAAAAGACTTGGTGCTTTATGGTGATTATCATACAGAGGTCTTTGAGGATATCGTAGGTTTGCAATTATTCATTTCCCTCTTACCAGGAATGGTAGTGAAGGATTGTAAAATGTGACCTTTGCAGCTTCTAGACTGAACCTCTTTAGTTTTACCTTGTTCCTTAATCTGGTGGTGATCAAGCTTTCCAAGCTATATTCTGCAGGCTGTGTCCCCGAGTAAATGGGCATTCAAGCAGATCAACTTACAGCATTTTATTAAGTCAACACTCATGCAGAAGCCACCTCCAGAGCTTAATAATTATTTACTGAGCACTCCTGGGTCATGAGAGAGGTTTTCATTAAGTTCAGAAAGCATTATGTTCAGCAGCTTGTGAAGGTGTGTTTTAAAGACAGGAAGAAAAATGGAAAACTACTAAATGGTGTACAGCTAATTAAAAAAATTCTTAGCTAAGGATTAAATGCAGTGTTTTGTGTGGTTGGTTTTTGGTGGTGGTGGGGGTTGTTTTTTTTTTTTTTTTTTTCGAAAGACAGGAATGAATCCACTAAATTCATTCAATTTGTAATTCAACCCCTAGCTCCTGGGTAGGATGGATGGTGGATGTGAGAGGATTTGTTGTTTGGTTGGTTTTTTTTTTTTCCTTTCCCCTGCTGACCCGGTGTACACAGCGCATTTGAGTAGATGGATGGATGGATGGAGGCCTGTTGGGCTGCGGGTTGTTCTACAGGTGCAGCCCCTGGTGTAGGGTAAGCAGTGCTGCTGCAGGAGGGCAGCTCTTGGCTGGTTCAGGCTGGGATAAGAGAGCACTGGAGGGAGAGGAAGATGCTAACCTTGACGATGGAGCAGACGCAGCAGCAGGCGGCGGGGCTCTTCAAACATGTAACCTTCAAACGCGGAAACCTTCTTTCACACAGAGGCCTGAAAATGGTCGTTGCTTTATTATAAAGGCTGATAAAGGTCTCCACACCATTTATGTAATTGCTCCGTCCTTGGCAAGAAAGGACATAGGAGGGTGCCAACTGTTGGGTTGTGTTTTTTTTAACATTGATACTCAAAGCAGCGCCAGCCGGTTGGCGTTGTGAGCGGAGCATCGTTGTAACCCACAATCAATTATTAAATTTTAGGAGTGAAGTACAAAGTGCTCCAGGGAAAACACCCTGGTAGTTTCTTCTATTTTGAACCCTTTGCTTTAGCTAAAGATACAGGAGAAGAGTTTGTATGAAAGACTTTTTTGTTGTTTGGGGATTTGGGTGTTTTTGGGGGGAATAATCTGGCTCCCTGTTGCATTTGGGTTTGATTTTTTGATGTCCTTCCCTTTTCTGTCATCCCTGTCTGGCAAACAGTGATGCTGGCTGTGGATTAGAAGCTGCTATAAGTGTTGTTTCAGCCACAGAGATAGTACTGGCAACTAAAGGTTTTATTGAGGTTTTACTGCTTGGTAGAGAGACTGAAAACAAGATCTGGACAAATAAACTTAGTTTTGAGGAAATTCTAGTGGTTATGGAGTAGGAGGGGTGTTGGAAGGGGAACTGTGCTGTGGTCTCTTCTGGTAGTGTCTTCTGGAGGTCAAGGCGAGCATTTGATTGTAACATTGGCAACCTCTCATCTGCCTGCTTTAAAGATCAAGATAGTTTTATGCTAATGTCAGATACTTAAATGTGGATGCCTTTTTTTCCTCTATAAATAATTATCAATGGGATAAGGTTAAGATGTGAAACACAAGCATTTAAATCCCTTATTATTTCTTACCTCTGACCTCCGAGATCTGGTGCAGTTCTGGATTTCTTGAGGTACTAAATCTGCTTTTCTTGGCTGATTTCTCTGTGGACTAACCCACTAACAAACAGTTGGCATGAACAGGGGAGAGCAACAGTCTCCATTGTGTGCCATTTCTCTGCTTATAGCAAGTGGGTTTGAAACCTTTCCTTTTTTTTTTTTTTTTTTTTAAATGCATTTAATCTGTTTCTTCTTCATCTCTCTTTGAGGAAGCTTTGGGCTTGAGGAGATGCTCTGTGTTTTCAATTGCTGTATTTGACTAATAAACCTTACATTGGTGGCTTTTCTTTTTCCTTTAAAAAAACCCAAATAAAATTCTCAATGAGTAATTAAAAAGCAAAGCTGAGTTAAATATTTTTTTTGAAATCCAAATCTCCAGAGAAGTTTCCTCCTGAATTCATAGATAATGCAAAATAATGTCTGCAAACCAGACTACTCATGTAACTAAAGCATGGGAACCAGAGAACTTGTTCGATCAATTTATAAGAATCTGAAAACAAAGCTCCCCAACAAAAGGCAAGCTTGTCTTTTTGCCCAAGGAGACAGAGATTAAAATAATCAGGGCACATCTGGGAAGGTAGATGAAGCTCTAAAAGGTTTGGTCTCTGTAAGTGCTTGAGTTGATGGCAACAAAACCAAACTTGGTTTTAATCTGATCAGTTGCTTTTCATTATGCAACAGCCATCTGCGTTATAACTTATGTATGCAGTAACTAACATTTCCCAGGCATCTATGCAAAGGATATATAATTTAAGCTTATTTAATAGAACGTTATCACTTCATGATTAATTGGATTGGCACATGGCACTCACAACTAATAACTCTCAGTCTGTATTACACTACGCTTATTAGACTGCTAATGGATAACCGGTTTAATCATATGTCAATTAAAAGGATGAGTTGGTTTAATTTATTGCAATTAAGTGATACCCTTAAACAGTGTTTGCAGGAAGTATCTAAATCACATCATGTATCAGTTGTATATGTGGGCTTTGTTACCACCTCTACATAATCCGGGGGTGAATCAGTTCACCCGTGAGAATTTTGAATCCACCCGTCGGGGTACTGGGTTTTACTGGGGTACTGTGCTCAACCACAGGAGAAGATCAGCCCATGCAGCAGCATATAAAGGCCAAGAAGCTTTAAAAATACAAATTTTCAAAAATCCCTGGATGAAGCCTTTGACATGACAAGGTTTTAATTGCTTTTTTGATTGGAAAGCTGTGTCGCTGACAAACCTTGTCCAGTTTGCTCTCTGGAGGGTACGTGGTGATGAAACCCAAACCATCTTCCATTCCATCTTGGAGCTGTGTGTGGAGTGTCCTGTGGCTGAGAAGAGGAGCAAATGAGGTGGGGAAGGGAACAAGGGCAGGAGGACAGTCCATGTTGTGCATGGGACAGGCTTAGAGGATGAGACACCAAAGTTTCAAGCAGTTTTCCATGTTTGATCCATGCCTTTTGTGGTGAGTGATGGAGAGTGGTGTGGGGAGACTACCCTGCCCACGGGAGAAGCTTTACAGCCCCCAGGGGATACATAATAGGGATCTTACGTGACAGGAGCTGTCTTGTGTTTGTCCAGTTTTCCTTCCCAGCGGTTGTGACAGGAGCACCTGGTCAGTCAGGCAGGTGTTGTGCAGAGCTTTTATCCTGGATAAAAGTGTCATTTTAACTCGGATGTGTTGATGGGGTAAAATTATAACATGCATAAATAAGAGAATGCTGAGAATGATGTGTCTGCTGAGCCTAGGGCTCTGTTGCAGCTATGCTGGTTTCTGGCTTCTCCTTTGAAATAAGGATGAACGGGTCATTCAGTAATCTCTTTTCAAACTTTTTTTTCCCTGTCATTTGGCCACCAGAATCTCATGTATTGTATGTAAATGACATCAGACTGTTCTTCCCCTTGCTCGGTCTGCTCTTCTTTTGATGTTTGTGTCAAAAGGACATTGCCCAACCTTGCAGTAACCTCCCTAATTACATCTAAACTATTTTTTTCCGGTGCATAACTAGAATATTGTGCAGAATTATAAAAGAAATGAAACCTGGAAGAGGCTCTGTCCTTTGGGGAAGAACTTGGCAGAAAAGCATTTTCTGGGATTATTGTTTCTTTTAAAGACACAGTATTTGAAGCTTTTGTTGATAATTTTCTATCAACAGTAGACCTCTGGCTTGTCTGCAGGAAGCTGTAAGGACAGTTGTTGAGTTGGTGTGAGCAGGTACAGAAATCGCGTGTGTTCCTGGCAGGGGCTGTTGTAAATGCCATGGAAATCATTTCACCTTCCTTCTCCCTCACATTCCCCAAAATTTTAGTATCTAGGAAGGTTCTTCTGAGACGGTTTTCAGCACACTTGGCTTCAGTAGGTGGAGAAACAGTTCAAAATAAAAGAAGGTGTGAGGAAGCAGTAGCAGTGCATGATCCAAAAAAAATTGGGAGGCTACTGATCTCTAACTGTACTGAAAATAAAGCATCTCCTCGGTTTGGAAATGTGCAGGAGGTTCAGATGTGCAGCCAGGAAACATGCTGCTGGGTTTAGATTTGAGAATGCTTCACCCTTAATTGAAAGGGTGGTGGTTTTTTACAAGTATCACAGTCAATGACTTGTCTTGAGCAGCTAATTAGTGCGATTATTCCACAGCTGCATTAGTTTCACCACAAAGGTTTTCTCTTGTTTTATCAAAAGGATCAGTGTCTCTGTGAATGTTTCAACCTGACAGGTCTTAAATAGCAAGATGGTCCCTTCCCTCCCTGCCCCCAAAATGCGTGCTCTGGAAAAGCAGAGTGTGAGCTCTTGGGGGAGTAAGTGTGGGTTCTCCTTTTTGTTTCTACTCTGTTTTTCAACACGAGTTCTAAATAAAAACAGAAAACTTCCAGCAGTTCTGGCTCCGGTTGCCCAAGCACAAGTAGCTCTCGGTGCCTGCAGCCTCCAGGGGAGACCTGGAAGGGATGCTGGCTCCTGGATGCCTTTGTCACATCAGCATCCTGCAGGTAGCACTGGAGCCAGAGGTGGGCTTTTTGGTCTCCTCCTGGAGCAGGAAGGGAACTTCTGACTTCCCCAGGCACGGACCTGCATCATTAAAGACTAACAAGCCCTTTTCTTCCATAGGCTGTCAGCAATCAGCTGCAGCAGGTGGAATCACAAACCAGTTATCCTGAATTATATGCACTGTAGCTCTTTTTTACATGGAATCGTGTCTTCTTACACACTTCCAACATCCTTCCCTCAAAGGATGTGCATCTCGATGTTTGCATATCCTAATTGTTCTGCTTTATGCTATAAAAATGTATTATAAATGGATTTTACTTCTGAGGGCTAACAAAATGATGGGTTGCTTCAGAAGGTGTCCCTGCAGTCCATGGCAAAGCCCTCTGATTTTTCCCATGCTGTCTGGTAGGAAGCTCTGTTGTCCAATGGCTTAGCGATGGCTCTGTAGTGGTTAAGTAGTGCTGTTTGCTGGCTCGGGCCAGCCTGATGCACTTTATAAAGTATGGCTGAAATAAAGTCATTATCCTTGTTTATTCTGCCTGTTCTTGTATCTTGCTGCACTCAGAAGATGCTGGTAGGCCTGAAGTGGGGTTTGGGGTCTTTTCTGGGGGTGGAACTGGTTTCTAGCTATGAAAGGTGTCAACACCAGCAAATCCAACCCCAAGGTAGTATTTTGCAGAAAATAACTGCAATTCACTATGTTGTGATTTCATGGGATAGGTAGCTTTATTTTACCTATTTATTTATTTTTGCCCTACATGATTAGACCTGGAGTATTGTCTATTCCTGTCATTAGACTTGATACAGCCCTTTGTTACTTATTAATATAAAAGGAATATAAGTACCCACTGCTATCTATAAAAGCATTTGTTTTTCGGGTGGCTGATTGTTGTAGAAATTGAAATGGCAAATAGCTCTTTACAGCTGGGTATTGATGTTTGGAAATGGTTGGCTGGAGCCAAGTTAAGGCAGCCTAATGTGACTGTTAAGTACCTGAAGTAGGTCGGCTCTGAATTCCCCCTCGCGTGGTGCGCCATATCCTCACCCATCCTGACCCATGTTCCACTGGAATTCCACAAGCTCCGACTGCTGGAGCCGCCATCCCACTCCTGGAAGCTGAGCTGTCTCTTTTTTTTGGTCTTCCCGCAGCAATTCCGAGCATCCTGGCGCTTCCAAGCCTCCCTTAAGCTCCTCCAGCATGACCTCACGAATCCTGCTACGCCAGCAGCTCATGCGTGAGCAGATGCAGGAGCAGGAGCGGCGGGAGCAGCAGCAGAAGCAGCAGGCAGCCCAGTTCATGCAGCAGCGAGTACCCGTCAGCCAGACACCTGCCATCAACGTCAGCGTCCCCACCAGCCTGCCCCCTGCCACCCAGGTACCCATGGAGGTCCTCAAGGTACGCCCGTCTCTCTCTGCCTCTCTGTCGAAGAGCTCTCGCTCATCTAAACGTACTTTATTTAATAGGAACTTGGTTACAGGAGGTTTTGGTGATTAAATTTTGGAAAGAAGCTGCGCTCTGGCTTGATTTGCAGCTTGTTTTGGTGTCCTGGTAGTGAAGAATGGAAAACCTTTTTTTCAAAAAAGTTTGAGCGACTTTTTGTTTTCTTTAAACTTTGAGGTTCAGTTACAAAACTAATGTGTCCGTCATTTTTTACTTTTGGAAAACGCTTCTCTGCCTTTCTAAGACTTAGTTATTTTCAAAAAGAAGAAATAACATATATCCAAATCAATATTTTGGTTTTTAAGAGAAAACAACGAAGTATTTTTGTAAAATGGAGTCAAAACTCATTACAAAAGAGCTCCTCAGAAAGTCTTAATTTGAAGTATGGGTGAGTTTCCAGCCTTTTGCAACGAGCCTCCGTAATCCTTTTTTGCTTAAATGACTTGTTTGCTATCAGCAGCTTTGGATTCCTTGTCTTACTGGACACTGGAGGAGCTTGTTAGAATCCCTCTGTCAAAGGGGATGTAGATTGCTAATTGCTTGGAGGGAAAACGTGAACAGCAATAAGGGAAGAGATAATTTCGTGCACCGAGTAAGTCTGAGTGGAGTAAAGCGATGCGAAACGTATGAATGCAAAAACGTTTTGGAGAAGTTTGCTGGTATATTTCATGAAAATAAAATTTTCATTAATTTTGAAGAGTTATCTGTTTGCTCTGCGTTGTTGTTGCTAAATCTTTTTATTACAGTCTCATGTTTAGTAACCACTTTCAGTCGTTAAGCGTGTTCTTACCAGGTAAATAAATTGAGCTTGGTTACAAAAGGCTTGGAGTTTGCTCATCACTATGTATCAGTGATACCTATTCAAAGGTTATGTTTTAAAATAGACTTGCAGGCTCAGGATTTCGAGGCAGTCAGTGTGACAGGTTTATGGAGGAAATGCAGGGTGCTTTTATGTATTGAATCTGCGTTATGGGATAGTCTTGACAGCACCACAACTTATACTGAATTGGGACAGCAGGGACTCAAGTATGGTCTTTGATCTAGGAATGAAAAGGTGACAGTTGAATTTATATATATATATATTTCCATTAAAAATCAAATATTATATACTTTGAACATGGGTGCATGTGCCTGCAGCAAGGAGCCAAAAATGACTGGAGAGAGCTATAATGTTTGTGCATAATGATTTGTTAAACTTCTTTCCAGGTTATGATACCGTAGTTATAATTCACATCCAGCAGATGTGTGGGTGCTATGAAATAGGGGGGGTTTGTTTGTAGTGCACTTGGTTAACTAAGCATACGTTAGGTTGAATGGATGCAAAAATCTAATGTGTTGTATTGTGAGTTTTAGTTGTTTTTTTTAAACCTCTTTGAAAACTTGTAGGAAAGTGCTTATTTTCTGATGGTGTTTTACCATTAAGGAAGGAGTGTAATGTCTTGAAGAAGCGTTGGTAGTTGTTGATTTTGTTCATTTTACAATTGCCTCTTTATACGAGAGCAGAGGGGAGGCAGCCTTTTATTTCTGAGGGACAAACTGCAGCAGAGGCTGCAGCCGAGAGGTGATGCTCGGTTATTGCAAATGAAGAGCTGGCTTGTCGTGGGACTTGTGTGAGGCTTTGTAACCTGCTGGAGCATTGCTAGGGAGCTTCATGCGAAGGACTTGAACTTGAATCCTCGTCCTCTGGGATGGCAAAAGATGTATCTTGTCCCCTGGTCCCTCCTGGAGGAGGATCTCCTGGAAAGAGGGAGGGCACCTCCTCTGTGGTCACCTGTGGCCCAAGTGGCATCGAGTATAACCCTGTAGGGCAAAAAGTTAAGAGAATGTACGCTTAACTGGCTTGTGAATGAAAAGTAAAACCTGGCAACAAGTGCCTTGCGGTGACAGAATTGTGCATTGAAGGTGGTGGTTGTGTGTATCTGAGCTACCTGCTGGAACAGAACCGTCCCTGTCTTCATGTCACCCACATTTACATACGCAACAGTCAAAATGAGGAAAACCAAGTCCCCTTAGTATCTCTCTGTGCATGGGAGAAGAGAAACTGCTTTGCATGGTTGTTCTGCTTGTGGTTTTGGTGGGTGAAAGCAGCTAAAGATTCATCCTTTTATCCTTACTAATAAAAGTGAGCAAATTCTGTATAAACAAATTAGTACAAAATACCAGGCTTGACGTCACGATCTTGCTGAAAATCCACCAGTGATGTTCCAGTGAGAACAGGATTTGCCTGAAAGGTCCATGTAATTTTGGTTTTGTTTTGTTTTAATAGATTATTTGGCTCAAAAGACAAGATTAACAATAAATCAGGACCTTCCTGGTGCCGATGCGCTGTCAGCTGGCTCTGCCCGTGGTAACGCTCTACCAGTGACATCATTTCCCTGCAGCTGCTTTTTACACTTCAGTTGTTTTTTAGCTGTAGACAAATTTTTCCATACGAGCTGTACAGGAGTTTTAATTAGATAAATAGGGAACTAAGCTGGTAACTTTATTATCCAGATGGTCTGGAGTTAGTGACCTTAAAGGATGAGATAAAAAAACCAAACCCCTCCTTTTTGTCTACACTTTCAGAAATGTTAATCTGTGAGGCAATCTTCTTTAAAAGAGAATATTTTTGTATATTACTTCACAAACAAATAAGACCAAATGTAGTAGCTGGTTTTGTCGTTGTTTTTGTTCGGTTTGGAACATAGTATCAAAACCCCCACTCCAAGCCTGTTGAATTTGTCAACATTTGGTGGTTTTAGTTACATTGTGTGATTTGCCCTTTCTCCTCTATCTCACACTGTGAGGGGGAGAGTAACACTTGAGTGTCTGAGGATGCTAGTTTGGAATGACGAGTTTAAAAAGAAGCTAAAGATGTTAATGAAGTTGGATTTTATATTTGTTTTCAAGATTTTTAAGATGTTTATTTAGAAACAATACAGAAAGAAAGAGAAATACATACAAATCTATGTCACATGGCATGGGAATCTCCAAATTACATAATGTGATACGCTCAAGGCCATATGAATAAGTAGGATTTCATTTTCTTGAGTAACGATGACTTATTGCATCACTCCTCTGCCAAGTAATGCATCTTGGCAAGGTAGGAAATGACCTGTTGGAATTCAAATTTGGTGTTGCTTTGTGCAGCCTAATTAAGAGATGGACTAGGAGTAGATCTAGTGCATTTGCAACAGTATTTCTTGAATCCAATAGCAAAAGGGAGATTTGTTATGGCTTTGTTACCATTCTGCAGAGCTTCACAGAGGTACAGGCTGGTTTATCATTAAGCACCTTCTCATCCATCTCCTGTTGGTAGCTGAGGACTAATGATGCTGAGAGATGTCACAGGAGTTACTTTGCTTCTGCTGCCCTTCAACTTCTTGTTCTGCCTTGGAAGTAGGAGCAAATAACTTAACATTCATTGTTGGAGTGGTTCCAAGCCCTATCAAGGTTGGATCAGGATCCATTCCAGAGGTACAAAGTAAGTTTATATTTTTGTTTAAAAGAATTAAGGTCTTTGCAATAAGTTCATCTTTACGTGTCTTCAGTGGGTTATTACATGGAGTACCTTCTTCCATAGAGGTGTATTTTAGTTCTGTATAATTAATTGGTGTCAAGAAGCTGCTGTTCTTGTTGCTTGCAGTTACTTTGTATGGTAGGACTTCTTATCTGATAGGACCTCTTATTTGTTGGAGCAGAAACACCACTGCAGATGTCAACTTTAGAATTCCAGAGCTGATCTCTGGGAACTGATTGCTCCATTTCTGTAAGCAAGGTTAAATTTGTTAAAGGTGGTGAAATCCTTAGCTGTTAGAAATTGAGAGAATCTGCTTTTGGTTTGCAGTGAAGCTGGTCTGTTAACCAGCTTCTCCATAGCTGTCTTGGACTTCATCTCTTACTGGCTTCCTGCTTGATACCACGGAATTAGCTTTTCTTTTGCAGTCCTAGCAGCTCTCTGTTGACAGTTATTTAAGGAGCATCTCCTGTTGATGTGATATAGTTACTGGGTTCCGCTTTTCATGTCTTTTGTGACCCCCTCGCCTGCTTCTAGCCTCCTCTCCTACCAACCAACTTGCAGGAATCTTGTAAAGTCAGTGATCTCCCACCTGCCGAGTTACTGGCAGCAGTGGGACAAATCCCTGCCTTTCTGACAGCCAGTGATACCCCAGCATCATCTGTAAGATGGTTTTCAGTCTTCTATGACACTCCAGACAGTTGATTTTAGGATTTTTTTTGTTCAGCAGGCAGAAACACTGACTTGTATGACCAGAGTTTTGCATAATGTCCCACTGGCACCTTCACCCAAGCTGCTCTGTAGCAGTATGGGCATGGGGCTCACCACCCTTCATGTGCTTTTGAGACACATTGTTTCCTAGCTTAGTCTTTGAGAAGTTCTGGTGATAGAAGTAGTCAGACATGAGATGTTGATTAAGGCTTGTGTTTGAAGATTGCTGTCTTCCTTTATTTTTTAAGTCCACTTATCTCAAAGTAGTCTTTTTTACACAATTTGCAGTGGTCCAGACAGTAAACTTCTTGCAGTAATTCAGAGAAGTGGGCCAGAGGAGGAGAAGGGGACTCACCTGTTTGCTCATTGAGAGATGTTACAAAAAGAGAGTTGTAGCATGTTGTATGGTTTCTATTGCTTTGCCTGGTTTCTGGATAAAGTTTACTGTTCAGAAAAAGCATAACACAGTCCCCTTAAGTACTTTGGACCTGCGTGTCCAAAACACAATGTGACATTGCAGAAACTGCGACTGGTGCAAGCAGCCCAGTATCCTCCATGAGAGGAGAAGTGCTGGAACATCCTCAGGAGTCAGGAAGGGAGGCTCAGGCCCAGCATCAGCCCATAGAATTGCAAATCAGTTCCTTTGAAAACATCAGCAGTTCCTGCAGGATTGAAAAAATTACCAGTGGGCAGCTGACATTCAGTCCTCTGCGGGTCTCACTAAGCAGATGGAAGGTGGTAAATCCAAGATGGACACTTCTTTCCTCTGTTCCCCAGTGTTACTTGTTGATGATCCTCAGTTGCTTCATGGATGTGACACTTGTGCTGTTGTGTTTTTAGTGTGATGCACCAGGTCACGGCACAAGGGTTGATGGAAGCCTTAACTGGATGTGTTGTGGTGAGATGGTGTGGTCCCTGTCTCAGTCTGTCCCTGCTGCTGTGTGCTAATGCTCCTGAGGATGTGCTTGAGTGCTCTCACACCAAAGGAATAGCACAGTAAGGAATCTGCTGGACTTCTCATGGCTCTTCCACCGTCATTGTCTGCCACTGGGAATGTAAGAATGTACCTTCTGTTTGGCACAGGCACCTAGATGGGAGATGCCTGAGACCCACGTTGGATGAAGCTGCAAAGTGCAGCCTCCAGGGATGGGGTGAGAGCCCCATTGGGTGTTTGCGGCATGAACTGGTGTGTTCCTGCAGTGGTGCAGACGTCTTCTGGGCACTGCATAAATGCCGTTTTGCGGGTAATAAGATAAAAGCAGGTCTCCTGACCAGCAGATGATATAACAGGTCCCTTTCAGGATGCTAATGTTCCCTTTATCCTTGTTTCTGGAGAGTCAGCAGACAGTTGCCTTGCTCCAGGGGATCTAGACAAGGCGGGTCGTGCTTTGGTGATCTGAAGTTTGAGGTCTCTGCTCTGTGGCCGCAGAGTCTATGCTCCCGCACAGCGCCTGCCCTTGCTTAAGGGGGGAAGTTCACCTCAAAATGCAACGTGTGTATAAAAAAACCCCTGTGTATGGAAATACAACACTTCAATATGTGATGTGCATATAAAAACATATCTATGGCAATACAGGCTACAAAAACATTTTTAATATTTGTTATTAAAAGATTGTTATTAGTGTATTTGCATAAATAATATTGATAATATGCTGGATATTTAAAAAAATGCCTGCCACTAAGGACCCCACTTAGGATTCCCGCTGCCGTACTGCCCACCTTGGTGTCTGCACGGTAGATGTTACCTGCTCTTTGGGTGCTAGAATTACAGCTCTTTACTGCTTGTCATTGTGGCTTTTCTTCTTGCACCTGGGGTCCTAAACAAGCTGAAACCTCTTATTTTTCAAAGCCTACAACCAGGTACTGTTCACTGGATTTCTGCTTTATTATTCCAAGAGCTTTTGCCCATCTTATGGCGGTATTGTGGGCTGATACCAGAATGGGTCTGTTTGTCTTTCTAAATGCTGTCCCATTGCTGTAGTTCATGCTCATCTACCTTAAAGCAACTTTTTCTTAAAGCTCCTTTCTTAAAGCAGGAGCAGAGGGCTGCAGCCGCGCTGCTTGGGAGGGTGCAGGGGACCAGGCTGGCCCCTTGCCTTCGCCCGCGCCTCATTGTTCATTCAGATTTTAAATGCGCCACCACGATAAGCTCTTTGCATCAGATACCCTGTATTTCTTTGTTTTTAAAATGCCGGGCATGCCTTCTGAGTGACATTAATGACTATGGACGTATAGCCAAAAAAAAATATAAAAAGATGCCCCAACCTAGTCCTTTTTCATTGTGCTTATTATGGAGTGACCTGTGAACGTAACACAGCCCTACCTGGCAGGGGAGGCTGTGCAGTTAGTCTTCTTGGTGTGATAATTACCATAAAACTTCATTGTATAGGGGACTTATCTCACGGTTCTGAAGAACAGGAACAATGGGATGTCAAGATAAACTTGTGGTAGCATCTGCTACAGCAAATGTGTGTTTGTGGATGCGCTTATCTGATTAAAAGTTAATTTAATCTCACCTGACAATGGTAGATAGCAGCGTGTGCCGGTATGTTAAGTAAGCGTGGTGTGTATTTACAATTGAGAACTTAGACAAGTGATTTGCCAGGCTGAGTCTTGGTGAGCTACAGATAGAACATTTAAACTAAGGTTACTTATACTCAGGGACTCTGGTTATATGTAACTTAAGCCTCCAGCAAATTCCTCATAAAGAAAAACTTGCTTTTAACTACAGGACCACTAAAGCCTTCCCTGCCTCCTAAGCCTTCATGTAAGTAAAAGTATCTCTTAAGTCTTAAAACTTTTGCTTGCTCAGTGGGTTGAAAGCCATTCCAAAACAAGCACTGGTGCTTGATGGCTGTGGTTAGTAATAGAGGTAAAATGTAAACTCTTGCTTAACACCTAGGTTATTAGACATTAAAAATGCATGGAATTCAAGGGGGCACATACTTCCGTCTGCACGTATCTGACTGTTTGGCTGCTAGTGCAAAACTCTGCTTTCACCCTTCGTCCAAAATGTCATTTTCCTATGGATGCAAATTGGGTGTGTTGCTTGGCTCTTGAGAGAAATGCTGTTGTGGTTGAAGATACCTGATCTTGCCACCCTGGCTCTTCAGCTGTGGTCACCGTGGCACAAAATACAGCTCCCAAAGCTGTGGGACAAACTGCTGCTGCTGCTAAATTGTGCTGCTGATGGTGGGAGAGCTAGGGTATTTCCTGGGCAAATGGTGCTGGGAACAGGTAATTGAGCAGAATGGGAAAGTGGTTGAGGAACGGCTCCCTGTCACAGAGCTCTTGCCCTCTTGCCCTACAAGTTCACAGTAATTACCTGGTAGTCTGAAATAACATTTTTGACATGGAGGAAATAAGGATATATTCACGCAAAATGATATAGGCATCTGGAGGTCCAAGCTCTGATGGCTTTTTAGAAGGTTCTCGGTGGTTTCTACCCTAGTTGGTGGTCTTGAGGATTTGCTGTCTTCCTGCAGGCATGGTAACATCTCCACAAAGTTAAGTTGGTTCTTTTACGGCTTCAAAGCATTGGGTCTTTTTTGTGTTGATTTTTTTTTTTTTTTTCCCCCATCCCCCATGGTCTAGACATATTATCTGATGGCTGAGTTACCAGACCTTGGGAAAATGGTGGTTCACCACGTGTCAGCGGCTGTTTCAGACCTGCAGAAGATGAGTTAATCTTCCTAAAGATTTGTAGGTGCCCATATCTGTGGCTATTAAAAGCACTGATGAGGCTCCACTAGCCCACCAGCTAACAGGTTTTAACAATTTGTATTATTAAGTCCTTTTATTGGTCAACTTCAATTTAAAAGCCACCCTATTCCACTCTCCTGGTTGAGTCAAAGACCTATGAAGAGTGTGAGTGCTGGTCATTGCAGTTGTGTTTGTTGAGTCCACGGCTTAATTCGGCAGAAAATAGTTCCCGGAGCCACACGCAGCGCTGGAGAGCGGGGGAGTTGGGTGGAGGTCTAAGGAGGCCTCTGCTGACAGCTTCGATAGATGTTAAATTTTAAATGTGGAAAATTTAGATCTGCTTAAGGTAATCTTTCAGTTTTATGTGTACTCGCAAATATTTCAGTTCTTCAGCTAGTTTGGCAGCATTATTCTCCAAGATGCTGAACCTGCGTAGTGAATGAATTCAAAGTGACAAGCTGGAGACATTCCTGCCATTCAAGAGAGGCTTAAGGAATTTCTTATTGGCTAAATTACAAATATGTAGCATTTTGCCCAGCACTGCATGGCAATTTCAACCTGCCTGACCGTGACAAGATTAGCGCTTTTCCTCCCCTCCTCAGCAGTGATTTTTTTTTTTTTTTAAAATTAGATTAAGAAGTACCAGGCAGAGATGCAAAAGCTTGAAAGAGTGAAAACCAGCCTTACCTTGAATGATTCTGTCTGTCATTGGATTGGTTCCTTAATTAGCCCCATGTCCTTTAACCTCTTGAGAAATAAGTAAGGGATAAATTTGGGGATAAAGACAAAGACGCCTGGAGATTTACCACACACCGCTAGGTAATTCATCAAGGAATGTTGGTAATTAGCCCTGCCTCTTTCCTTTCTGGCTCATTTAATAAAACTGGTTGATTTAAAATAATGCCTGCTGGTTCATTATCAACTACTTTAAGAGCCAAGTTATGAACTTGAAACAAAAAACAGTATTGTGTTGTCTATAAAGGGCCTGGCAAGTGTGGTTTGTTTTGTTTTTTTAAAAAAGAAATTATTCAGTCCCGTCATCAGTCTCCCCGACTTGATAATTAAATATTACTTTGTTTGGATTAACATTTGGCTTTTTGGGTGTATTTATTTCTAGTGTCTACTACCGAGAGGCAGGAAAAAAAAATCAAGATCTTGAAGAGGTACATGTCAGATTGTGTTAAGAAAGCATGGCCTGATGGAATTCAACTGAATACGGACTTTACAATAGTAGTAGTCCTCCAGTTGAGGAAATGGGTAACTGTTTTAACCCTTTATCTCTTGGAAGTGAGTACCAGCTTCATGTCTTGTTCTTCGAGGAAAATTATATATGTTAGGAATGCATTTCTTTAGTGCTTGCAGTGGAAATTGTCCCTGAAGTGAGGACAGAACTCATCTGATTTGCATTTGCTTCAGAAAATATTCATGCAGTGTTCTTTCTTTTTCTTCATGGATAGGAATAGCATTACTCAGAAATTAAATGAGTGTATCAGGATAGAACTGGATCGATACACTGCTGCTTTGGCACTTTTCTGGGAGAGTATCTCTGTATGGCAGCATCCAGGTAGAATTTGTTACATCAACAGTTGCTGGTCAGAGGATCTGGTTGGATCTGTGTGCGGGACATTAAGAATTAAGTTAATATTACTGTAAATCTTCCTTTAATAATTAATGTCAGGCTCGGATTGCAACACTTCTGAAACTGTTGTGGGCTAGAGGAAAAGCAGGGTGTGCTAACCTTCTACTTACCATCTGGCTTGCCAGATCTTGAATCCCATAGAAGACTTCTTGTGAACCTCTTCCAACTCATCAGTACCGTCTGGGGCAGAATTGCATATAGTGTTTCAGTGCAAATGAGAAAAAAAACATCCTCCTCCCTTGTCTGCTGTACATCCCCTGGGATAGTGCTCATTCTGGTGGAGCTTGTTATTGTTACTTGCCACTGGGACCCAGCGAAACAGTGTGTCTGCTCTTACATGCTTGGCAGATTAGTACGTTTAAAAAGGAAAATAATAAGAAAAACCTAAATAAATGTGATGGCCTTTGTGGAAATACTCTTCTGCCAGCCTTTGGTTCTTAGCAATTCTTTTGTTACCAACTAGGAAAATACCTTGTTGCTTCCAAACGCATAGGGAATGCTGGAGTTTTGGGGTGTCACCAGAGAAACTTCCACTGGGCGCCAGTTACCACTTGTTTGTTACTTTGAGACTTCTTAATAAGCTTTTATAGTTTAAATTGACTTAGAACTGCATACTGTTTTTTTCCAGCTTGTAATGATGTGGAGCAGAAAATCAAGTATCTTTTTCTTTTTTTAAAGGAAAAACAAAAGAAGAGGGGGGGAAAAAACCCAACGAACAGAACTGTATTTAATACCAGTGTTTTTGCAAAGTTAGAATGTCCATGCTGAAATAGTAGTTTGGGTTTCCCACATCATATTGGAGCAATATTTTTAACATACTGGAGCAATATTTTTGTTACGGACCTCTGTGAGTTAGTGTCCTCAACTTGCTGAATATCAGGAGTTGAAGTTCTAGTTAGTTTTCTGAAAATTCTTGGGTAAATTACACAATTCAAACAGATTTTTTTTTTTTTTGAACTTGCTCATGAGCAGAACGCATTTCAACATCGATATTACAGTAATTGAACAATACACAAGATGCTGGGAAGCACTGAGAACTCTTTCAGATATATCATTCACTGTGCTGCATTTTCATCGTCTCTCAGCAGATGGCATTACAGTTTCCAGGAGACTGAGGATTTCTCGGGAAATCTCTCCGCTGCGAACTCGTCCTTCTAGACTATTCCTTTCTCTGATGAAGGCTAATTCTTGGGTGTTAAAAAGTGTTTAGACACATTATTCTAATCGTGTTGCTTGCTTGTGTTACTGTATTTTATTTCCACCAGCTAATGTCCCGGAGGTACCCTTAAGCCATTAACCAGTTAAATGCTGTATGTAATTGTTATTACATGCTAAACCCAATTACTGCTAGAAAGTTTGTGAAAGGCAGGCTGCTTCTTTGAAATAAACCTGCTACTGGCATCCAGTAGAAATAATAAACTTTTTCAGCAAATGAGACTAAAGCACTAAAAAAGCTTAAGCGATGAAACTGGAGCATGTTTTCCACTGAACATTCCTGATCCTCAAAGCTATGTGAGGTATAACTGTATTGCATTAAATTATATCCCCCTTCCTGCTTTTGTGCTACAAATCCCAATTTTTGTAGACAATGTAAGCTAGTGAAAGAAAAATAATTTGAAGAAATGATGGCTTTCTGGAAAAAAAGCAGTAAATAATACTGTATTTCTAAATTAATGTGGCTTACACAACCCAGAAGCCATCAGCTGTTTTTAGGCAACCCACCTACTTGAAGCCCTGGCTTCTGACAACAGCATTTTTGTTAAGGACTTGGCTGAAATCTGTCTCCTATCTCCAAACGAACACATTGACATCAGCAGGAACGTGTCTTGCGTGTTGAAAGAAACCAGTCTTTCAAAGAGTTGGTTTTCTGTCTTGGAGCAATGTACTCTTTGTATGTATGTATCTATCTATTGATCTATCCATCCTCTCCTTTTGAACACGGAGAGGGGCAGAGCTGCTTGCCAAAAAGCATCTCAGGCTGAGCGCATGGTATGGATTCAGCTATGGATGCTGAATGTATGGGAGTGTTGGGAGCTGTCAGGGACCTTTAGGCAGCAGACTAAAAACCCTGTCTTTAAGAAGATTTCTACTAGCTGTCTAAAGCTGTGACTTCTCTCTGCTTGTGTTTTTGTTGTTTTGTTTTGTTTTTTTTTTTCTTTTCTCTTTAGGCATGTGGGTTTTTTTGTTTCTTCTGGGGTTTGGGAGTTCTCTTTTAGGACAGACTTATTCCAGTTTACCCATAGAAGTGATCCAGAGAGCCATTGCCCTTAACGAGCATTGCTGTCCCGATAGCAGCTGAGTGATAAACCTGGCTTTGGCAAGACAAGTTGTTCTTGCTGGGAGGGCAGAGCTGCTCTTTTTTTTTGCTACTGTCTCACGTGAAGTAGGGCTGCTCTGTTGAAGCAATGTGGTGCTCTGCTAGCATTTCAGGAGCTGCTTTAAAGTTAATTCCTGCCTTGTTAAACAGGGCTTTAAAGTTAATTCTTGTCTTGTTTAACTGAAAGTTCTCAGAAGTGAGACTTGTGGGTTTTTTGTTTTTGTTTTTTTTAAAAAGATAATCAGTGTTTTCATAACTTACATTGAAGTATTATCAGAACTTCCCAATTGAAAAGTCTTCCTTTGAGCAATCTTAATATTATTTTACTATGCTATTTACTTGGCTATTTTAAAATTCTGCTGCCTGACTCTCACCAAAACTATAATCTTCTGAAGCGCCGTGATAGCCTGGGTCTCAAAGAAACAATTTGTTCAGGGAAGGAGTAAAATGACCTTGAATGAGTCAGCACTTGTGTGTAGCAATCGTAAGCTTTCTGCCCTCTTTGCTCTCTAAAAGGAAATGAATTCTGGACCACAGGCACCATTCATTGCACGGCAGTTAATGGGCTCCATTCACATGAAAGTTCATATATTCCTTAAGGGTTCAGCCCAGTATGGTTTGCTGTGTAAAAGGAAAAATAGTATTTAATCATGCTACTGTGGCTTTTCAAAAGAGTTTATCCTTTTCTAATGTGCATTGGCTTTTTGAGGTAAGAAAAGTGGTGCCTTCTGCTCTGGAGTGCCTCTTATTCAATAAACACCACTTCGTGGTGGGTCACTGTTCGGAATTGCCTCCTGCATTTCCCTGTGGTGTTCAATGTAAGGAATGAGGAAAAAGCTTCCAGCCAGGACTTCTGCCCGTTCTCAGGACTTATCCTTAGAAAACCCTTCTCTCTGAACTTGCACTTTCCCCAAGAAAACTTATTTATTCCATTTATCTGCTTTGGTTTAAGGCAATACCTATGAGGACTGAGTCAGGTCTTGATGGCTCTGCATGATGTGAGCAAAGGGTGTCTAGACACTCCACGTTGGATGCGCAGGGAGGAATGTGCTGACTGCTGTGGGACCCGGGAATAACGATGGATAACTATTCCAGGAACACAGTTAATCCAACTTTGGCATTTTCTTCTCTGGTAGCTACAACTCCAGATAACGTGCCTAAATAGCTATCGCTACCAGCTGTATATAAGCAATAGGCCACCAGATGGGGTAAAGCAGAAGCAGCTTTGGCTGTTACTCAATTCCTTATTTGCCCATTTTTATTTTTTTGCATATGGTTCTGTGATATGTTGCTTGTTGTTTTTTAATCAGCTTGGTGGTTTTGATTGCCTGGGTCAGTGTAGCGCTGCAAACTGCTCTACCTGCTGAACTGAGGGGTGAGGGCACTGCCCTGAAGTACATTCCCAGTTGCACCCATCAGACCAGACTAGAGCTGGTCTGACAGCAATGGCTTCAACAGCCTTTAGTGTTCTGAGCCGTTCCCCTGTGGGGTCCCACCTCTTGCCCCATGATGCCTGAGGATGCCCAGCTCACTGAGGTGTCCTTGGGACGAGTTGCAACTACTTTGTCCTTGTCAAACCCAGCTGTTTGCCATTGTGGATGTACTGGCATCTCCTCTGGCTCCTAGCAGATCTTAGAAAAACTCCAAACTTCTTTTCCTCTGTTCAAACTTTATTTCATTTAAAATAAAACTCTGTTCAGTGTGAGCTTATTTGTGTTTTTGAAGCATTGAGATCTCTAAAAATATTTATGCCATCCTGTAAAGTAGTGATATGGGTTTATACTTGAGGTTTAAAAAAGAGTGAGGAAGGTGGGGAAGATTGAGTTAGGATCCAGTTAATCCACGTCTAATCTCTAATTACATCCTTCTAACTCTGGCATCTGCTTGCCTTGAACTGTTACGTTCCCATGCTATTTCTTGGGTAGCTAAAAAGTCATGTATGTTATCAAACAGTGATGAGAGGTATGTTGTAAAGTACATGTAATGTTGCTTTTATTTTTTCAGTGTTAAAAGGAGAGGCATGATTGTTTTACATAAATAAATACAGCTTCAGTGGAAGATACTATGCCTGGTTCCCCTTGTGAACATAGTTCTGCTCTTGTAATAGCATTTGAAGGGTTACGTTAGTGTGGGTCAAGTGCGGTTTAAAATAGGATTCTTCTGAGACCAAGCCTGGAGGCCCTGAATTTCTTTCTCAAAAGACGTTTTGATCTTCTGACAAAACTATTACTTCTGAATTTCTTGGTGATCCGTATTTCCAACTAACCTTTGGAGAACTGGAATGATAACACACACTCTTCTTTGTGTTTTGTGAATGTGCCTCTCCTGGCGAGCTGTTGGCTTGTGCTTTTTTGAAGTTCAGATGAAACCATTGAAAAGAGTTTTCTGTGAGCTGTTTGGGAAGGTGGAATTGGTCTGGTGTCATGCAATAAAATGTGATTCCAGTCCTGCAGAAAGAGCCCTAACCCTGACCTTGGTAGTCAGTAGGCAGTAGAGGATCAAGAGCTTCTAGTCCCTTGCAGGCTGGAGGTTTTATAAGTGCTCACGTGCTGAAAATGCTGCTTTATTTGTGTGTGTGTTTGTATATATATATCTGTAGGGTATGTGTGTATGCTGGAAGAGCGTCACGGCAGAAGCTTAGACCATCTTTTCATATAACCTTTTTTTCACAGTCTTTTAAGTTGTCGTGATAAAGAACGTATTTGTGCAATATCTGTTGAAATAATGATCTTGACATCAGTTGTTTTTTTTTTGTTAAAACTGCAGCACAAACAGGGATATTGACAGCTAACTCAGTTTTTGTCAAAGATTTCATCAGTGATGGTCCTGCAAGCACCCCATTCTCTTGCCTGATCCGGGGTCACTTATGTGGACAAGGAGCTTCTCATTACACAGTGTAACTAATTATTTGCCAACCAAATGTGAAATAACATGAGGAGGAGAGTTTTCAACAGCTTGTCCCTGGAAGACATGGAGGGGCAGGTGTGGGGAAGGTTACAAAAATGGCTGAGGGACTGGATGTTGTTTTTGTAGGTATAAAATAGATCGTGATGCTATGTCTTTATGTATGTATGGCCCGAGATCTTAAAAGGGCTGAAAGGTTGGCATCCTTGTTTAATAAATGAGCCCATGGGAGCCAGACGATAGCTACTGTCTGTTGTGGGAATAAGACCATGGGGTGCAGAGGTGAGGTCATGCAACCTAATGGCTATTTGCCTTAAATACGTCTTTGTTACGAAAGTATTACGGCAGCATTCCTTTACCTTGGAAATAACTAAAACACTAAATTTCATTGTGGTTTCTGGGTTTAAAATTAGAGTGGAATAAGCATACTTAATTTCTTACTGTTGTTACCTGTAATCTCTTGTGGCTGCTGTGATGTCTGCTGTAGCACCTACTTTGTGAGTGAGACGTCAGGAAATAAAAGATATAATGTGAGGAAATAAAAGATGTAACCTTGCTTAGTGGAGGTGTGGGACATTAGCACTCCCTGGGAAGAGCCATCACCATTCAGAAGTAACTCTGACAGCTCTGGCTTTGAGTTTTGATGCTCTATGGCATCAGTTTGGCCCCCAGGGTTAATTCTCCTCCAGAGCGGTGGCTTGTCGCCGTCTACAGAGAGTGTCCCTGCCTTTGTGGCTTGTCAGAGTGCCCCCCAAAACATCCCAATTCTGGTATTTAGCAGAATGCTTCAGATCGTAGCCAGTTGAGTTTGCATGAAGGTGACTTGGATTATCTTACATTAGAGAACATGATGATCAAGCACTCCGAGGTACTGAAACTGTTTTATTACAACTCAGTAGTTTTAGTACAGTCATAAATAACATCACAGCTCGTTGAGCAGAAGGATAAAAATCAAGCAGTTCGGTGGTAAGCCAGCATGCATTTCCTTCACTTCAATGAAGTCAGGGATTTATTATTATTTTAGGCTGTGTCTAATGATCATATTAAGTAGTGTGAATAAAATGGATGTATCTAAGACTGCTTTATTCTTCTGCTTGTTCGAGCCTTCCATGTTGGGGCTGACACGAGACATCATCAGCTGTAGGCAAAGTGGTATAGAGCCCAGCTAAGTCTTTCTAATTCTTTATTAACTGTGACGTGTAGAAGCTCAGGGCATGTTAACAGCGTAAAACTGTTTTGAATTAACAAAAATCTTCATTCTCTTGCTAACTTCTTCTCGTGGTGCTGTGTCTTTGTCACAAAGTGGATGGCCTCTGAACAGGCGTGTTCTAGAACAAGTGTCCTTTGTGCTGTAGCCAGTTTATTACCAAGTGGTTCGTTAAAATAAATGGTCCTTTTGAAATTGTTCTCACTCTTATTTTTGGAGGCTGCTTGAAACGTTTCTTTAGGGAGACTCTTCAGTAGATGTGCAGGCCAAGCTCTTCCAGCACGCCCTGCGTGGCACTGGTGGGATTTGGTGTATTCGTTTTCTGTTTTCACATTTGGGTTGTGATTAGTGGCATGTTCTTGATATGTGCTTTGTAAAGTGACCTTGAGAGCATGCTGCCAGCCTCCAGTCCCCATGTAATTATGTGAACAGTGAGTGCAGCAGGCTTCCACCTAGGTCATTTTTAGACAAGTATGCAACAAGTGTAGGTGTCCTTCTGATGTGCACTGTGCCTTCAAAGTAGGAGGTTTTTTTCCCTATAATATAATATTAATATAAATATAATATAATGCATTTGAGTTTACAAATAGCTTTTATTTAAAAAAAGAGAAGGATACACCTGTTTCTATTTGTGGCTTTTGGGTGTTTGATATATTTTGAGCTAGTGCCGTCTTTATATCTCTCTCCCCATTTTGCGTTCCAGTGCTAAATGTTGAAATTTTGTAAAATAAATACCTCAGTAGCCCACAGGCAATGGTATGAACACCAGTTCTTTCTCACAAGCTGGTGTTGTGGATTTGAAAGACTTCTAAATCAAATTCACTTATTGCTTAGCTCCAAAGTGCTGAAGATTACATTCCTCAACATTTGAAGTTATCTTGGCTCAAAACTGTCGCATATGCTATAAAATATTCCACTCAAATATGAGGAAAAACTTCTTCATGGTGAGGGTGCCAGAGCACTGGAACAGGCTGCCCAAGGAGCTTGTGGAGTCCCCTTCTTTGGAGATTTTCAGGACCCGCCTGGATGCAATCCTGAGTAACGTGCTCTAGCTCTGGGCAATCCTGCTTCAGCAGGGGAGTTGGACTAGATGATCTCTATGGTCCCTTCCAACTCTAAAAAATTCAGTGAAATTCAGTGAAATGGAACAATCTTTCCCAAACCTCATAGTGACGAATGAGTCCAGTGTAGAGGGTATGGGGTTTTAAAATTTATGGAAGTAACAGGTTGGGTGTTTTCCCTTTCTTATACTTTTTATTTACAATTTGGGCAAAATAACCTGTTTTAGCTTACATCTCATTGGTGAGAAGTCAGTGTTGTATGATACACATTAAGGCAAGTCCATGCAGGGGCAAAGTAGATTTACTGCATTAAATCTGCTTTTGATGTGGAGACTTGGAACTTCTTGAATTTTATTTTATTAAAGTCTGGATAAGCAGATGCTCTGTCCCATTCCGTGTTGGTTGGAGGAAGTCCATGTCTCTAGGAAGTTGATAAGGAATTTTATTTCAAAGTCTCTGTGTGCTGTCTCTTCTGCTTTAAGCTTACGTCTGGTTACATTTTACTCAACATCTTGTATACAACTGATTCATATTTTCTCCTTTGTTCATTTTGTATGAAAGATGCCATGTTTTTTACCCAGTCCCATTTGCATTCTTCACTTTTGGCCAATGAGCAATGATGAGCAACCTGAGCAAAACCGGCTGTGGAGAAGGATGCTGCTTCTCACCTGTGGAAACTGCCTCCTTGGGGCATCGCAGGACTTGAGGATAAACTCAGAATCTCTAAATCCTTTGCATGTGTGGAGGTTGATGTAAATTAAGTAGTAGCTTGACCTGTCAAGGCCCAGCTGAAGAGAAGGGTTGGCATTTGGCACCTCTTCCCTGCTGTGGGAAATGCAGTAGGGTGAAGTCATTGAAGACACCAGTATTTCCAGCGGGCTTGTAGTAAACCAGAGACCTGGAAGCGAAATACTCTGTGGTGCAGGTCTAGCAGGGGTTACTGAGGGCTGGAACGGCGGCTGGATTAGTAACCCCTATGAAATGTAACTGATAGTCTTGCTCAGGCTCTAAATATGTGACTGCAAGTCAAAGCTGCCACTGGCTAACACCGTGCTTGGCGACCTCAGGAAGAAGATAAGGTTGGACAAATGCTTTTACCTCTCTAATGTGACTGTTTCAAGTCACAAGGTAGTGAACTGTGCTAGAGTGGTCCGGTAAATCTTGTGTTGCTGCTGCTTGGGCTGCAGGAAGGGTGGATGATTGTGCTGGGCTATGGGAGTCTTTGCTGGTGGAAGTCGGGAGCAGAGATGGCTTCAAACTGACTGTACTGGGTTTGGACTCTTGGGCAGCTGATATATCTATGGTCCTATGACTCTGCTGCCTCTTGAGTTTGCATCTCTATACCAGGTCTTTCATGAGAGTTTTTTGGAAGCAACTTTGTCTGTCTTTGACAGTTCCTGTGAGGAGGAGTCATTCGTGTCCTACTGCGAACCATCTCAAAAGTGCTGATGAAGGTGCTGCCCAACTTCCTTCTGAGAGAGGAGGATGGCAGAAGTGGACATAGATATGAGGTGCTTTAAGTTTTTTACGGTGGCTGTACCATATTTCAAACTTGCCTGTCAGGTGCAGTTGTGTGGCTGATACTGTTGCCTGTTAGTCATAAAATATTTACGCTCTGAAGCACCTGGGGTAGGTGAAATCATGGCAAAAGATTTGTGTCTGACATTTTATGGAGTCAATTACTTGTCTGTCCTAAAATGTTGCAATGCTTTTTTGGTGCCTTCTCAGTAACTGTATAAAATAAAAATTTACGGCATGTGTGTTGGGAAGTAAACAGCTGAAACACTGGTTTCCTAACAAAAAAAAAAAAGAGCAGCAGTTCAGAGTGAATCCTGTCTGAGAGCCACACTTGTGGAATGGCAGCTAGCATGCCACTAACCTGCAAATTACATCAGTTCCTGTTGCCTTAAGCAAATTTGGTGAACCTCTCTTTAATTTCCTTAGATACTGTTGTCATGTGCTTCTATAGCTAAAGCACAGTTTTTAAATACTAATCCACAAAAACTTTGTTCTTTTCGTCTGCTTTATGTCTTTCCCTTGGATAAAAAGTCACATTACACAGAGGAATTTTCGGTGATGGGCAAAACAACCTCTAGTTGTGTAAGTGATGTTCATTCTGTACAATGTGCCTTTTCTTTTTCATAACTATTTGTACTTGAAGATAACTGTTGGATCCACTTAGACTGCAATCATGATGCCAGTTCTTAAATAACTTTCTTGTACCTGCCTTGATTTTCAAGTTCAGAGGGGTTTTGGGGTGAATTAAGTAACCAAGAAGTTCTTTTGCACTAACTGATGTAGTTTCCTTGCATTGGCTGTGTCCGAAGGTAAAACGCTGGAATCAACTCATCCTGCATGTTGTTCCCCAGTCGCTATAAGGAATTCTTCACCTTTTTTCTGTTATTAGGCTTTCTGGTCAGTGCTCTTCTGGCCCCTCTACCTGGGTTAGGGACTACAAGAAAGGGGAACAAATATGCTCTAGAAAAGATGGAGGGAGGGGGAGAGCAGCGGCTGAAGAAGTTGCTGATTAAGTTTATCTATTACTAAATGCACAGTGCCTCTATAGGGAATGGTGTATCACAACCCAATCAACTGAATTTTGATTATATTTAGAATCATAGAATTGTCCAGGCCGGAAGGGACCTCCAAAGATCATCTAGTCAGACCTCCCCGCAGTCAGCAGGGACACCCCCAAGTAGACCAGGTTGCCCAGGGCCTTGTCGAGCCTCACCTTGAATGTCTCCAGGGAAGGGGCCTCAACCACCTCCCTGGGCAACCTCTTCCAGTGCTCTACCACCGTCATTGGAAAGAACTTTCTCCTAATATCCAATCTAAATCTGCTCCCCTCCAGCTTAAAGCCATTGCCCCTCGTCCTGTCACTACAGGCCTCTGTAAACAGGCTCTCCCCAGCCTTCCTGTAGCCCCCTCAGGGACTAGAAGGCTGCTATTGAGGCAGCTGTTCCATCTTGGAGGACTGGAAAGGTTTTAGAAAGCAAGAGGACTGAACTCCTCATGTGAAGATGCTTCAGGCTACTACATCCTCAGGGAAACAAATGTGATGCTGTTGCTTAATGTTTGAATGTTGCATGTGGGAAAATGTCTTTGAGAATGAGTTAAACCATTATCCGGCTGGTTATTTGGGTTTCTGTGAGTTTGGGTGGTAAGAGGTTTCTTCCTGACATTGCAGTGAAACCCACAATCAATATTTTAATGAAATAATTGAAATGTTTTATGATCTTTAGGATTTTGAGGCTTAGTGGATCAAGCAGTAGTAAATATGACTTGCAGAATCTTGAAACTTGGATTAGAAAACTTCAGGAGAGTAAATTGCTCTTAATGCAAGAGGTACTAATTATCTTTTGCATGTTTCCTCAGATATTTTTTTCTTTTTTTTCTTTCTAACCTGAAAGGATAGATACCTATTTATACAGCTTTCTGATTTTATTCAAAGTCCTAGAAAGCAATTTATTGCCGTTGCTGTTGGATTTCTTATCCTTAATAAGTGATGAGCTGAAGCAGCTTTAAAAAGCAGCATTGAAGCCCTGGACTCGGATGTTGAACAGGCTTTCTGGTGTGGTGGGCTGAAATGAAGCCTGTAGCCCTTACAAAACACTTCAGTGGATGTGGTTTTGTATCGTTTTTCTTTGGGCACCATTAATTGTTAAGTAACACAGAATTTTAACCTTTCTTAAAAAATCCCATGACATTTAGCTGTCTAAGCAACAAAAAGTTCTATTGAACCAAGAAAACTGACCAAAAAGTATTTTATTTGTAATTATAAACTGTAAGTCCTAAGGCAATTTACTTGAAACAAATGTTCTTTTTAATTAGAGGAGGGAAAAAAAAAAAAGTGAGGGTAAGGGGAAAAGCCTTCTTCCCCCTTGGTTAACTGTCTTCTAAGTCTCTGGTATGTCCCTATGCCCAAGCCTGTCTTGGCTTAAGTGAAGTATTGAGTGGTTTGGGTTTACTTTCACAGGAAGGTTCAGTGATGGTCTTAGTGAGAAGAATCTCCTTCTGTGTGGTTTGGGGAATGGGAATCTGTTCCTTCCCGGCTCATGGGGGCCAGAGGAGCAGGACAGCCCCAAGCTGCTGGCATCGTGATGGCCTTTTGTCACTTGTGTTGCACCAACAGAGGGTTTGGGGCATCTTCAGCTTTTCATGCTCAGGTGTGAGGCCTCCTCTGCTTAACTCCATGTCCTGGTTGTTAGCAATTCTCTTTCTGCTAGGAAATGGGTGTCGTGTCCTGTAAGCTCCAGTGGGAAGAGGAAAGTAGGGGAAGCTGTTTTGTCTGTACAAAATGGCTCCCCTCTGAGCAGCCAGGCCTAAACGTGGCAGAGGCTGAGCATGGCATTGGGGATGGCCAGGGGCTCTGGAGTGGCAGTGGCCTTTGCCAGAGGGGGTGAGAGAGATGGAGCTGCAATATCCCCCTTGAAGAAAGGGGTAGATGATAAGTGGGGAAGACCAAGAGGTGACAGAGGAAGTCCTGGGGCCAGGAGATGGCTGGGCCTGAGGGGCGAGGAGACTGCCCTCATTCTGGTATGAGTTCCCTGTTAATTTAATCATTAGGCATTTAGTTTCTGGATTACACCATGCAAAACACATCAGCCAAGCCAACAGGCTTCCCTGTTTTGTGTCTGCCCAAGAGTGAATTCTCCTGTATGGCTCTACAAGAGGGATTTGGTTCATGCGTTTCCCGCTGCAAGTAGAGGTGTGTTGCTCTGTTGCCACACAGCATTCTTCTAAGTTCTTGCCATCATTAGCAAGTTATTAGTAAATTAAGTCTCTTGAGTGATTCCCACCAAGAGAAGCAAGTATCAGAAGTGTTGCTTCTTGCTTATGTTGACTTTGTACAGAGGAACTATTTGAGCTGAATGCTTTGTGCTAAAACATGTAGCAATGCTTTGTGTTTAAATTCCTGAGCCCCTGATCACCTTAACAGGAAATATTTTTAGCTTTTCAAACTGAAGGAGGTAAGTGGGTCTACTTATGAGTCCTGTCACTGATGTGTAATATAATACAAGGATTTTGAAGAATGTAGTCTGAAGTATACCTAAAATTCCCATTGATATGGTGTGCATGCTTAAAGCTAGAGAAAACCATTGATAAAATGTTTGCTTGATTGACTCTAGAGCCAAGGGCTGGGAAAAATCTGCTCTGAGTTTATGGGTTATTACTATTGTTACTGTAACGTGGAAGAAAATAGGCATCTTCTGAGGGTCTGGTTTTCCCCTACTCAGATACGTGAACTGCATATATGCGCTGGAATTAGCAGTTAGATGTTGAGATTAGTGATGGCATGAGCCTTTCTGCTGCTTGAGATAACATTGTTCTCCAGGATACCCCAAAGAGCTGAGTACAAGTGCTGAGTAATTAGAGTGGCTCCATCCAGAACTTAGTCCAGCTCATCTTTGCAGGGCCTAAGCTGGGTTACATACGGGTGCCGTTGAGCTGATTCTTTATACTGCTTTCCTCATTGCTTCAGCTCAAGAAAAAACATACTAGCTCAGTGTTAGCATCTGACCTGTGAGACTCATAATGCAGGAGTACCTGGTGCAGAGGTGCATGAAGCCAACCCATGGAGATGGGTGAAGATCCTGCTGAGTGGATATTACAGGCTGTTATAGCATGAAACCATTTCTGGGTCTCTACTCCTGAGGCAGTGTTACTCTGCTGCCTGTGTAAGCAGTACCTTAATAACCATGCACATTAAAAGTGCACTTGAATACAAATTGAAAATACAGGTGTCTTCCAGATGTTTCTGGGCTGAATCCAGGCTGTAGGCCACCACTTGGCTATTCTCAATCTGCAGTTCCTTGTAGCTAAATTCTTCTGTTACTGTGGTGTGATAAATTTAGCTGCTTTTGCCACCTTATCTTAAATAATTTCCAAAGTCCTGCAGGTGATACTTCCATTACATCTTGCTTGCCAATACCAAAACATCCAAAACAGTGTTCTGCTCAGTTTAGTAATGTTACAGCAAAGCTTGGGTTGAGATGTCTGGAGGCAGATCGTTGGAGATCCAGACCATTCAGGTTCAAGTTGGTCTGTTTTTCTTGTATGTCTCCATTCAGACGCATTTCTTAAGGAGTGTATCCAAACCAATGAACTGTCATCTTCCTGCACTTTGTGTGTCATGAATTTGGAAGAACACTAGAAACTATTCTTCACCCCAAAGGCAGGAAGAGCCTGAGGACCAAAATTAGATCTCAATTAAGTCAAAGCTTTTATTCATGGTTTCAAATTTGGGGTAGTGGAATTTAATTTTAGGATTTGTTTTGTAGCTCTTATCTAGTGAGATACTTTGTCAACAAGACTGCTTTATGGCTTATCTACAGGCTGACTCTGACTGGTACATCTTGGGACACTTGCACAAGTAGGCTCTTTGATGTAGAGACTGCAGAAAAGGATGTTCTAGGCAAAAGACAGAGTCTCAACAAAAAGCACTGAGTCCGTAAAGGTAGTCCCCATCATATTTCAACGATGAACCTCATAAGGCAAGCGAAGAGAGCAGTAAGTAAGTGACATAGCAAAGAATCAAACTGAAGTTTCTCAGATGCCTTCTGGGTAGCCTGTTGGGCTTCATACTTGGACAGAACCAGGGTAGTTGAAACTGGTATATGTGTCCAAAAAGTAACATGGGTGAAGCTGTTTCCATCCTGTGGCAGCTCCTGTCTTTGTTGCACTCACATGCAAGTTATTTCACATTCTTCTCCATTCAGAGAATAATCGTATGTTCTTATATTCAAATATGAAAGTATGTTTGACCAGCTGTGGATTAAAAGGAAATGTTCAGTCCCTGAATATCTTCTTTGCATCATTTCAAAGCAATTCAATGACAGAAAAGGCAGTTTTCTGTGTTCTTTGGTTCGCTACTGGACTTGTGTGAGAAGGTGACATGTCCTTGGAGAACGGTGTATATCTAGTATATAGTGATTATGGTTCTTCTGGTAGGTTTTTTTTTTTTTCTGTAAAGGCAATAGAGCATCTTTTCCACTGCCACTAATGTAAAGCCCAAACACCTGAGAGACAATGAATTTCCTTGCTCACTCGCTGCCCACGTGTAGTGAGAGTTGACTCTACATGAAAACATGGGATTCTGGATGACCTTGTTCAGAACATTTTCAGAAGGATATACCTTTTTCTGTGAGGCAAAGTGACTACATGTCATATCAGGAATTAAGCTGACTGGATTATAAGTTGTATTTGCAATTGCACTGCACAGAAATATGCAGTAAAGTCTATCTAGGTGTTACAGTCACTGTAAGGGTGGGCAGAGGAGGAAAGAAAGGAGAGATTTAGTCCATCCCATTGCCCTGGCAGGATGGAGGGAGAAGCACCTTGGTATCTTATGCCTGTGGAGGAAAAGGAATGGGCAAATTCTATCAGACAGTAGGGCTTGTTTTTAAAATAACATATTCAAAGATAAGTGTTATGAAGATAACTCACTTACTGATAGCTTTATCTACTCGGAAGATGAAAATTTAAGTGAAAAATAGACTTATCTGGGTCGCATAACTCTTGCCACTGGTGCTAGGAAAACTGATAACACAGTTTGGGACTGACAAAGCAAGTGCTGTACTTATCACAGCAGACTTCTGTATTGTGTTGTCTTGAGATTTGATGCAACAAATCAGATTAATCTCTCTAGAAACGCTGTCTTAAGCGTGCTGCCCTGTGCAGCAAAAACTTTGAAAAATAACAGAAGTTGAGCAGCTTTTGATGACTGTGCTTGACTAGAGAGTTTTGACAAGGAGGTGGATAGAAAGAAAAGCTAAGTTTTGGATAGAAAGAAAAAGTAAGTACGGTGACTGTGTACAAATGCAGGTGAGTGCATTTGGGACATGCTTTAGCCCATTGTCAACCAGTCCTGAACTGGAAAGCCTCTTCCAGCTGTAGGCTGGGACAGAATTGATGGTCTCTGAAGCACCAGGGAGGTTGAGGACATGGTACAAGGTTTTTTCCATTCATGGTGTAGCTGCAGGTCCTGGGTGGATTGGTGGCTGTGGGAACAGGGCAGTGGACAGCTGAGCCTGGAAGATGAAGATAGGACTGCGTAGCCCTGTGGGCTTACCCAGTGCACCCCACTGCCCGGGGATACGCGTTAGGCTTGTAGGACATTTGTTCAGTTATTTCTTATTCTGTACTTAAAAACTTTTAACCTTACTGCTAAAGAAAAATACCATTGTCTGTTAGTATGACTGGAACGAAAGATGAATAGCGAATTTGCCTTAAGCCAACTGTCAATCTGACTTTGATAGCCCATCACTTAAAAGGTCCTTTTATGTTTATGAAAAAGCATGACATGACGTCAAAGCCAGGGGTATAAAAATTAATACCAGTACTTATGGCTAAACTTGCACAGCTTCCAAGAAGAGCCCCTGTGTGAACTGTTTGTTTCTCTACATGCGTGGCTAATTAGCATAGGTTACTTTAAGTCTGAGCAGTGGTGTTCAAGTTTCTTCTGCTGTTTTGGAGAAGCTTGTTTATGGTGCTTCCATATGTGAATCCCTCAAACTGGAGTAGCGTAGAGCAAAGGATATTGCAGTCGCTTCTCTCGCAACTATAAGTAGTATGCTGGAAATGCTTGAGTATAATCATTATCAGGTGAGTTGTTATTGCAGACTTACTTTAAAACCTGTTGCTAAGAAGGCTTACAAGATACAGGAGATCCTTTTCTAGTATCTAGTACCTCTTATTTAATTTCTTCCACAAGAACAAGCCGGGGATGTATGTGGTCACTTAATTCAATGTGATTTTTTGCTGTTACAGAACAAAAAAGCTTCTCAGAGTATTATTATATTTTAGTTTGTTTTCTATCTTCCTGTAAAAACATTAATGAACACAGGAAGGTGACAAAGAGTTTCCAAGATGTGATAAAAATTTTGCATGGAGAAAATTGCCTGTCGTCTTTGGCTTTTTTAGTGTGCGCAATAATAGTTCAGTATGAGTTTCTTCATATTTTGCATATAAAAAAGTTCTAAGTGTTGAAAAGCTTATCTTAAATACAAAAATAACTGTTGCTGAGGACAGTGATTGATCTGAGCTGAAACACTTCTTTTCTTGTATCTTATTTGCATAATGTGTTTGTAAACAGGCTGTCTTATTTGTTAAGGCCATTTATCTGAGAGATAAATAATTTGTAGGCAAAAGATAGTGTATTCCTTTTTTATTTTTTTAACCAATATGTTACTAAAAAAAAACCCAAACAAAAAACAAACCCTAAAAAACCAACGACAAACCTGTTGATCTCTCTGCTATTTGACATCTGATAAAGGCCAGCAATCCATACTGCTTGCTTTTAATTGGTAGCTACTAACAAGTAAGATGAGTCCTGCAGTTCAACTTGTTTCTCCATAATTTAGTGAAAACTAAATGTCACGTAGCTGAAGGTCTGAGCGCAGAACCATCAGTTCTGGGGTATCTGTCTAAACTGGGAAACCTGAGCCTTGGTCTGAAGTGAGGCATCTCATGTTGTAGAAAAATAAGTGAAAGTTCTTGGTTTACCGTTAACGAGTGGGTTTTGGTAACACTAGCTCATAAATTGATTTCTTGCCATCAAATGTGAATTAGTGAACCGCTCTTGACTTCCTTGGAGCTGCACAGGTTTGTACTTTATCAAATGCTTAGCTGGTATATACGTCACAAATGTATAGCTGAAATGGATAGTGTGTGTAACGATGCCGTAAAACAATAAAAGCACTTTTTAAATTGTATCCTACAGGTGCAGACTCACCTTGAGAATCCAACCAAGTACCATATCCAGCAAGCCCAGCGGCAGCAGGTAAAGCAGTACCTCTCTACCACTCTAGCAAACAAACATGCCAACCAGGCCCTGAGCTTGCCGTGCCCAAACCAGCCCGGTGACCACGTCATGCCACCTGGAACTGGAAGCAGCGCACCCAACAGTCCCATGGCTATGCTCACCCTTAACTCCAACTGTGAAAAAGAGGTAATTTGCTCTCAGCATGCATGTTCTTCTATAAAATAGAATTGCAGTCTGCTTTCATTCTGTTTTAAACTATATTTGCTCGTTGTTAAGATGTTATGTTTACCTTATTTCCTGAACTATTACCTCCAAAAATGCAACTGCTACCTCGTGTCTGCCAGAGTATGTATTTGCATAGAACATTTTGGCGAAAAAATGTGTGTCCCTCTAACTTCCTCTTTTTTTGAACTATTTATCTAGCTCATGCTCATAAAAATGGAGCTTTCCCCCCCCATCCCTTGCTTGGTGCATGCAGTGAATAATTGACCTTTGGAGAGTACAAAGCAGTTTTGTAAGCTGTAGCTTTCTGGAATAATGTTATTTATGGCTCATTCAGTGTAGAAAGAGCAAAGAGCATAGGAAAAATAACTGGAAAACGCAAAGCTTTTTGAGTTATTTTAGATATTTTCACAGTAAAATTTAAACAAGTCTCTTGTTTAGCTGTAAGGCCAGATTATCCCAGCAAATATACCCTAAAATATTACTGATTGCTCTTTCATGATGAGCTCAGTGCTACAAATATAAGACTTCAATAGCCTATGCCTAGAAGACCTTCTCAAACTTGTTTTTATCTTTGCTGGCAAGAATTTTGTTGGATGTTACATGTGTGCTCAGGTGCCGAAGGAAGATTTGAAAGCTGTTAACAAGTGTAAGAATCATGTCAACGTTTTTATAAATGACTAATGGGAGGCAATTGTAGAGTTTCTACTGTCTTCCCATCCTCTGCCCTCAAGCCTTTGTGCCACGTTTTTAATACAGATGCACTCTGTGAGGAAAACGTTATGCAACTTTGAGAAACAGTTAATACAGAAAATATTTTGTACATGCAAGACAAATTACTTGTGCTCCATAGCTTCCTAAGAAATGCAAATCAAATAGTTCCATCCTATCATCCCAGCTGTACCCAAGTTATTTTTTTTCTTTGAGATATTTACGGCTTCACTTTGCTGTGTCATCAGGCACATGTGTGCATGACACTGTTTAAATCATGCTCTTTTTGGGCTGAGACTGTGCCATGAACTCAGATCCATGCTTTGCTTTTTCTTTTTCTTTTTTTTTCTTCTTTTTTTTTTTCCTTTTTATTTCTGCAGGGATTTTATAAATTTGAAGAGCAAAGCAGGGTTGAGAGTGAGTGCCCGGCTCTGAATACACACTCACGAGCATCATGCATGCAGGTACTGGATGACACAGGAGCTGGAGCACAGGTCCCCTTTCTAATGAGCATGTTTCTTTGAAGTTCTGTTGAAGAATAAACTTGCCACATACTGTCTTTAAGAAGTTGAATGTAAGATGTATTTTAGGAACAAGCCAACAACGTTGTTTATTAGTCTTGATGTCAAAAGTGCATTAAAACACCACAAGAGGGCTAGTGTTTTTCTGGCACTGTAACTCTATAGCAGAAGAACATGTGAACCGTGATTTAAGGTCTCACAAATCTTTTCTAATGTAGGTTTTCCCAAGAATGCATGTGTTCTTGTCCTGATAGTTTCTATGACCACATTTCTATGTGAGTCACGTTTGCATTTAAAAAAATGATATGAGAAGGCTTTAATCCATCCATGGTAGTTTGTCCTCAATAGTCATCCTTTTTTATTATTATCATTTTTTGGTTTAGATTTAGGGTTTTTTTTTTATTTCTAGTAGCAAGATTTCAAATATGGGCTGTAACTGTTGGTTCTTTTCTTGCCCTCACTTCCAGTCAGTGTAATTCATTCTGATCACACTTTCTTGATCTCACAGAAAAATCCCATATACTGCTATTTCTACCATCAACCTTATGCATTGGTTTGTAGATGACTGTCATTTAAGCTCTTTTTTTATAGTGAGCAAAAATGAAATAGTCCTGCAGGAGAGTTTGAAGCACGTCTGTGGGTGCTTTGGAGGTCTCTGTTTCTCCTGATGGTGCAGGAGCTTATGGAGGCACCTTCCAGCTCAGCCCCAGAAGGATGTCTTGGGGCTTGGGTATTGCTGGCTGTATGCAGGTTTTGACCCCAAAACTGTAGGTGGGTAGACAGGCAGTGCTGTGTGGGAGATGGATGAATCCTCCATCCTTAGCATAGCTCATTCTATGGGGAGCTCTCTCCTCTGCTGTTCCTGGGAGGAGCAGCATATCCATGGGCAGGGAGTGCAGGGTAACTGCTGGTGGGTGGAGAGGGTTGGACCATGAAGCCTCAGCTTTGTCGTGACCTTACTGTCCTGGCTGAGCAGCGGGAGTCATGGCCGAGGGGCTGGATCTGAAGTGTGGTAGAACTGCTCAGACACCTCTGCTGTGTGGCTGAAGTGCTTTGTCAGGCCACTGTATCCTAGTGGTTTGGATAACTCTTGGTCTTTTTTTTTGTCGACCTTTTCTGCTGCAGATGGATGATGTGATCGATGACATAATAAGTCTGGAATCAAGTTACAATGAAGAAATCCTTGGCTTGATGGATCCAGCCCTGCAAATGGCAAATACGGTACAGTGGTCCTTTCCTTCTGGTTGCCCTGTTAAGTCTAATTGTCTTCCCTTGAGAGAACACAAACTGAAGCATGACTTTTTTTCCAAGCAATTGAGTAGTTATTGTGTTGTCCCATAGAGTGCAATTAGTTTCTCTTTAAAAAACTTAAGTCATTCAGTTGCAATGAAAAACATGAATTTAAACATACAAGCTGGAGTCAGGTCGAGGGAATACAAAGGACAATTTTACTTTTCTTACTTTGAAGTCAGGTTAGTCCATAAGGAGTGAACTGAAGTAACAGAAGTGAGCTCATAACCATCAATATTAAAGATCACCATGGACATTGTACTTGGCTTTATAAAGCCTCGAAGGAGCCTTCGGCTCCTCAGGTTCCTGTATCTTCTGGTGTTCAAGTAAGAAATTGTACACCACACTTAAGCATGTGTTAGCATCTCTGTCCAGAGACGCTCCAGTTTCACTGTTAACTCTAACATCATAGCTTTAGCTTAACCTGATTTCAATTGGAGAGAGGTCTCTAGCTAGATGACAGCAAAGATGTTACAAAATTTAGGGGATGAAAAAAAATTTAAAAACCAACTTTCAAAACAGACAAAATGGGAAGGAATGCAGAAGCTTAAAAACTGAATGGGGGAAGGGGGCGTAAGAAACAGAATCAAGTTTTAAAACCCACCACACCCAAAACAACACCCGTGACAAAAGACAACACAGAGGTCTGAAAGTCGGTGAGCGAGGGAAGGCACAGGTTACTTCCGAGTTGCCGTTTCTGTTTGCTGGTTCACATTGCTGTGAGCATTAATGTAATCGTACTTCTGGCATAATCTTATTTTGAACTTTTGTGTGGAGGGTAGCTCCAGTGAATTTTTTTGCCTTAGGCTTAAGTGCTGTTAGATCTGGCTGAGTAGATGTCTGCCAGGGCTGGCGTCTCTTTCTTTTTCATCTAGTGCCAAAATTTACAGCTTACCACATAACATCGATTTTGTAGCGTAGGTTTACATTTGCTGACAGTGCTCATCTGATGTCATGTTAGCCTAGTCCTAATGCTCCCACAGATTCCCACAGCCCTCTTGGAGACATGGTGCCTGCCCCAGAAAACAACCCACCACCAGCCCTGGCTAAATAGCGCCCTTTGAGTAGATGGAGAAATAATTGCAGAGTCCTACCAGAAAGAATGAATTTTCCTTTCATCTAAGATGACTTGAAAAGTGCATCTACCCTGGAGTTTGGGAGGAAAACTTAAAAACCCGTAGAAAGATAGTCATCAAGATAGTTACTCCTCTTTTATTTTTTTTAGCTGAGGGTTCATGTTCTTCTGGAGTCCTTTCTCTGAAGTTCCATTGGATTGGGACCCGTTAAATTAGAGAGGACTTGGATTTCCTTGTGCATTTCTTCCTTTCTTGTTTCACAGGGACCCCAACAGTGGCTGTTTCCTGCATATAATGAGACTCTGCGTTCTTTTGGTTCGAATCCATATAATCAATATTTAGGGTAGTCTGCATCCCTCCTGCTTGCTGTGTGACAGCAAGCCTTGTAAAGACTGCCTGGTCCACATTTGCTGTGAAATTTCAGAAATTGCCAATTGTATGTAGTGAAGCCTGTAAAATAAGGATATGAAATAATAGACTTAAGAATTCTTTCCTAATACATTTAAATTGTTGGAGGCAAAAAAGCATATTTCAGTCTCTGAATTAACCTGGAACCAGTCCTGAAGAGGTAGAAATTGAGCCGTGTTTCCCAACAATTGGTTTGGGGGGGGGGAAATGAGCCTGATCTAACAGACAGTTTTCTTTTGGAACAGTATTTAGCTCTTAAAACACTAACATTTTACTAATACGCAATTAATGTCTGTAGACTGAGCAAAGTAGAGGTGGAAGAAATTAAGAGAGGAAATGGTCTCTAAAGAGACACAATCTATAAATAGCTGTGCTGAAACTATGACAAAGGCTGCTATTGTTCCATAACCAACAAAGAACAAAAGGACCAGTTTGTTACATTTGGTAGCAGTACATAGTTGATAAGCAAAATCAGAGATTTCTGTGTAAGAGCGAGCTAAGGGAAGTTTCCAAGTACCTCTTCATTGAAAAGGGCTGTTTGCAGTCAACAGCTTCTGGAAGTGTTTGTAAACTTTGGTATTGGGTCACAAGTGAACTGGCTTTGCTTCTGTGGTGAAAGGTATCAGAAACTGGTTCCTAGTTTGCCGAGAAGGTTTTCTGTGTAGATATGACCTAGTAATTGAATTGCTGCGTGCTGTGTAAAGTACTCGTATGCCAAGTTGAGATGACAACTAATTCATCCAACTAAATTCCCAGCAGGAGTCTGACATGGAAAGCTGCATGAGTACGAACAGCTCCACTTCTCAGTGTGACTTCCCTGTGGAAGTTAAACTCCAGGAGTAGAGAGGAGTCTCATTTCAGGGACTGTCACTGAGTGTGCTGGTAGGTAAGGGGACAATGCAAATAAGCTGCACGAGCTGAGGAACAGATTCCTTCCAGCATCTACTGATACCTTAGAAACAGCCCTGTTGATCACAGAGCCGATGTCTCGATGATCTATATAGAGCCCGAATGAGCTGAATGTGGGTGCTTGTTTTGTTGGAGTAGTGGAGGGGAGAAAGGACAGCCTCAGACTCTCCTGAATGCACACTATGATGAGTCTGCAGTAATAATTACTGTGTTTGAAATTTATATTATACAAAAGCAGTAATTTGTTTGTGTACCTTGTGAAGCCAAGGCCTAGAAATACGAAATCCCACAAATAAGGGCTTTTTAGACCATGCTGTTTCAATGAAGACAACAAGCTACGCTCGTCGTAAGCCACTCTTCCTTCATATATGTTTTGGGAGAGTAAAGAGCGGATGATCTGAATTTCTTTATTTATTTAAATTTCTTCTTAGCCAGAAGTGGCTAACGAAGCCTTAAGGGAAGCGTATTTAAGTTGGAAGGATGCTAGAGTTTGGTGAAGGCAGGGAGGGAACCTCCTTAGCACCAGCGAAAGGACATCAAATTCCGTGTCTTTCTCAGTTTTGAGACTTGCATCTTCCCTTGAAATGGCTGTGGGAGTTCTGACCGTTTTGCTGTTGCTTTGTACTTGGAGAAAAGGATGAACAAGGAGTTGGTGGTTGAGACACTTAAAAGGAATATAGATTTAGTGCTGAGGGACATGGTACAGTGGTAATTTGGCATGTTTAATTTTGTCCAGTTTATTCCAATAGGAGGCATTTGAAATAAATGCCAAGTGTTGCTGCGTTTTGTCCACTATAAGCCTCTTCAGTTTGGTGGGGGCTTTTTTGGTTTTTTTTGGGCGGCTTTTTTTTTTTGGCCCCATTTCAGCCTAGTGACTGCTCTTGTGTGCTCACAGCACTGGCAACTTGTTCATCTCAACCCAATGTCCCCAGAATAGGAATCCTCTCCTTTAATAACTTTTGATCTTATCTTACAAGTCAACTAATTTTTATTCCACTGGGACTTGCAGTAGAATTGGGAACAGAGGATGTGCCTCAGTTTTAACTTAACTGCAGATATTTTAGCCATGTGAGATGAGGTGAAGTGTTGTATGCGCTTTGTATTTTTCAGATGAAAGGGGTTGTATGAAGTTGAAGGAAGCCAATCAGTCTCTTTGCTTATGGATCACTCATTTAAACTGAGGTTTTTGGCATCTACCTCTAATGTGAATTTCCTTGATAACCATTGATGTGTACGTGCAAACCTGCAACATTTTTCAGCTGTGCAAATTTCTCCCTTCATCTGCCTTTATTTAGCTGTTGCTGCATCAGCAGTGCTGGTGCTCTGGTTGTTGCACAGCTCTTGGGCTGGTTCCTCTGGTGCTTGCAATCTCTGCAGGACTTCAGCAGCTGCTGCCTGCCTTACATTCCCCTTTGCTGGCACAAACCCCATTTATTTGTATGGAAATCAGGCGTGGTGTTGACCACTTTGGCAGAAAAAAAAATTCAAAAAAAAATCACAAACCTGTTGTAACAAGCAGGGTCCATCTTGCACTTAAGTAAAGCATCTTGGTGACCTTGACTATTCTCTGTGTTTAATTATAACCCAGCTGCTTTACCCAGGCTCCAAGATGCTAGATTCTAGATTTCTGGGGTGGAAAAAAAAAATATTTATTTATTTATCTCCCCCTCCCCCAAAATTCCTGATTAGGTTTCACGTGTCTGGTTCTGAACTTCAAGTCCTTGGGCCACAAACAAGTTCTTTGTGCTCCCTCCATGCTTCGGAGCATGAATAGAAGAAGCACATCCAAGTCAGAAGGGTGTGTGACGCTCTTGCTGTGCCTGCGTCTTGGATGGGTTTGAGGGGCCAAGAGATACAAGGATCAGCCTTGTAGAGCAGAGAGAGGGAGTGGTCACCCTGACATTAATGTGGATACGTCACAACTTGGGCCATGGTTTGTGATGGACAGCTGTGACCTTAGGTTTATTGTAGGTGTTCCTTGTTCTCTTTTCTTTTCTCTTTTTTTTTTTTTTTTTTTTGTTGTATTGCATTCAAGAGCTATGGAGAGAGCGAAGCTGCATCTTGGGGAGAATTCAGTTACATTTTTTTCTCTGTCTCTCAAAGACCGAGTCATGGGACTCAATTTTTATTGTTGGTGTCTCTCTTTTCAGGACCAGTATCAGCATGGATTCTAGCTGGTGGTACTTTAAGGGATGCACATCAACTTTGATTCTTATGGCATCTCCAAATGGCAGAGAAATTTTCTTAGGTGTCAGTGTGGCAAGGACCATCAGTAGGAGTTTTAATAGTTCAGGCTGTGACTCACTCCCTTGTATTCAACAGCATTATTTACATGGGTGTAAAGATAATATTCTAATCTCTTCAGGATCAGTGTCTGGAGGGGTGTTGGTTTTCTTTGCAGCAACGAGGATAAGAAGTACTGCTACTCAGATAAGATATCAAAGTGGTTTCCACCTGTCTTTTCAAAATCTAGTTTGAAAACAAAAAAAGAGATGGGTAAAATAATCCACTCAGGAAAAACTTCCTTAAATATAAATCAATGTAAAGGGGTAGCTTTGAGTCTTGTTGAAATGCTATCCTATTTCTGTATAAATGTCCTTGCTTAAACGTACCTAAATAAGAACAGCAGAATGAAGAAGTAGTTGAGGAAACTTAATGTCAAAATAATCTTCCTCCTCCTGGTGTATGTTCTTGTTACGTAAGTTAAAGTAAACTGAAATGTTTTCTGTGTAGGTAGCTTTCAAATCACATGAAAAATGTGATTGATTAATAGTGTTTCTCCCTCAAGCATGTGACAACTTGCAAAGTACTTTCACTTGCATATTCCTGGAAAAATGAGGGCTTCCTCCAGGAGTGTTTAGTAGACTCTTCCGGATATTTTGAGTAAGAGAAGTGATGGGGGTACGGACATAATAGTTTCACTGAAAAATAAGGAGGAACATTAGAGCAACATTGTCAGCATGTTACCTCTTCTACATATTTTCTGTCCGCATGTCCTTGAGGAGAGAAGACAGAATTTTCCCAATGTAGGTGTTTTGTTCCTCAAGCCCCTGCATATCTGTGACTTTTGCTGATCTTACTGCACGCTCTGTTTGCACATGGAAAAAAGCACAGGTTTCTTAGCAGATCCTACCTCTGTTTTTCTGTACCAAGCCTTTTATAAGGGCAAAACAAATGATCCTTTTCTTTGTTTATCTTTTCCAGTTGCCTGTGTCTGGCAATCTGATTGACCTTTATGGCAACCAAAGCATGCCTCCTCCGGGACTAAACATCAGCAACTCATGTCCAGCTAATCTTCCTAATATAAAAAGGGAGCTCACAGGTAAATATGTCTATAATACCACCTTGGAGGAATAGTATAATTGTTTTGAATTCAGGTGATATTGGACATAATTTCTGTTATGAGAAAGAGAATATTTGGATGACTTTTGGCTTTGCAAACCATTATTTTATTTTTTTATTTTTTTAGCAGACGTATTAGCCTGTGATGGAATTGTGGGCATGTGTGTGTTCACTGTGAAAAATTAAGCTCAAGTCCCTAGTTGTTATAGTGAAATCTGCACATTGAAAACCTCGTCTCATGGGAAGTTTCCATGCATCTCTTGCAGAACTGTTCCCTAGTTTGGGCTTATTGTTTGCTTGATCAACACTAAATTTTAACAAGTTCACATTTGGAGTCTCCGTGGGATTCATGTTGAGGAATGCTACATGTTGAGGCTTTACTTTAGTAGAGGAGTGCAGTGAGGACAAATAGCCTGTGGTAATATGAAATCTGGACATCTAGATCCTATAAAATGTAAAATTAGGCACTCAAGAGAGGGAATATGCATCTCTTAAATTAAGCTGAAGTACCCTATAAATTTCTTGTCATGTTGGTTCTCCCAGCAATGCACTGAATAAGCCGTGGGAGGCAGGGGGAGGGAAGGGGGACACTAAAAGCCTCTCTCTCTAAAGCACGTCTGTACAGAAGCTAAATAATTTGAAGGAAGCAATAAGGAGTTTCAAGCATGCATTATTTTTGCTCTTCAGCTTCACTTGAAAGGACAAAACCACGCGTAGGGTGCAGGATACAAGGCAGGCTTGACCGCAGGAGGAACAAATGTAGATCAATTCTGGAACCAATGACAGAATTATCTTAATACCCAGAAATGGCTGTTCTTAAGTCCAACAGAGAGTCATTCTGTATGCACTATGGTAGGGACATAGTTTCTTTCTTGTCTGTCGTCTTTCTGGGTTTCTGTTTTGAAAACTCACAGGCTGACTCAGTTGCAAAGCAGGTTCTGGGCAGGAATTACTTTAAGTAGAGCAGTTTGAATAGCCCAGGAGTCAGCTTCTCGGGAGGAAATGCCACGTCTCTGAGGTGTCGGATATTTGCATTTATATGAATGCACAAAATATGAGTTCAGCATCAAATGAAGACGCACGAACTGCTCAATGGTTTGTGGCTGCTAGAAGAAGAAAAGCTTGTAGGGTGGTGGATCTATGCTAAGAGGAGGCTGGGAGAGAATGGGAACTACTCAAAGTCCTGTGTTACAGACAGTTTCATTGCCCCAGTTACAGAAAGTTAAAGGTGGCTGTAGTCTGCAAACTACACATCCAACTTGTCAGGTGTCCAGAGTGGTGGACACAGTGCAGGTGTGTAAGATCAGCCAAAGGCAGCAGAAAGAGAGGGGAAATTAGTGAGTCAGGTGGTCTTTAGGGAAGTCCCCCGTACATCAAAATAGACCTGAACTAAGTTAAATGTCTATATGCTACATTCACCCATACGCAGAAACAATTCAGATGAGTGCTTTTTCTGTTCAAAATGCATGCTAGCAGATTGCATTTGATTTAGGAGAGGCTTAGGAATTAAACTCAAATTTAACAGCAGTCACTTAGACATTGATCTGGCCAAGCCTTTTTGGAGAAAGCGCTATTGGTGGTGCTTCCTGACAGCCAGTGATTTTAAAATCAGTGTGTTAAGGAGGGAGTCCTCTTTTTCCATTACGCAATTTTGCTGTTGGAACTAGGCTGGCTGTAAAGAGCTTGCAATATTTAAATCTAGCATTTGTCAGAAACCTTTATCTCTTCTACTGTATAAATACCAAAATTTGACGAACCAAGAAAAGTCTAATCTGTTATCCAGGCAGCTGATGTTGATGATGGTTCTGTAATAACTGAAGCATTTAATGGAAATCCTGCTCACCCAGGAGTCCAGTTTCCATAGGTTTTAGCCTTGGAAACCTCATATCTGTTTTATAAGGCAGTGTCAGATTAAGCCAAATTTCACTGAGACATGCAGTGTTCTTTCAAGCTTTTTTTGAGGGATCCTTTGGGAGCCTAATGTAGAAGATGATGTCGTCTTATACTGCATCTAATATTTGGGTAGCTCCATATTCTAAGTAGTGAAGTAATCAACTTCCAGTACTCCAGGGGAAATCCTTATCACCTGTGATTTTTGAATTGGGTGAGACATCATCCATATTCCATAAAAACAGAAGAACTCGTAAAAGAAACTTCTTGAAATGAGTGAGGGGGTTTGTTTCTGTAATGGACTATGTGGTTATAAATCACATGTTCACTTGTTCTTACCGACTCACTGCTAAACTAAATAATGCTTGCTGGTTTTGAGATTCAAATGCAACAGGACAAAGATTAATTATGTCACCCTTTTTCAAAACTAGAAGGGATAGAGCAAACAAAAAATAATTAAAATTGCTGCAGAAATGTAAGATCAAATGAGAATTGAAAAAAAAATGTAGTTATGCTTTTGCCTGAACTATTGCATGCTGAAGCCTGATAATAAATATGTAGAGCAAGGTTAAGAACAGTTCTGAGGAGACAACTCCTGTGATATGCAGCCTGGTTGTCAGTTTTCCTTTTGCTTTTCCTGAAACAAGAACCATTGTCTTCTAGCCATATTGCTAGTAAAGGTTTTGAATTTTTCATCTTTTTTTTTTCATCTAATGAGAACAGTTAGTGTAGCTGGAAAAAAAACAGTATTTTTAAGAGGTGGCTTGAGTTATTCCTTGAATCTTGTGGTGATGTGCTTGCACATGCCACAAGAAGGAGGTGGCCTTCATTCCGGTGAGTGGAGCCTCTGACTCCTGACTGCTTCACATCCTGCGCAGGTAGCAATGCGATAAGCATGCTGTTCCTCTGGTTCAGCTCCTGCCTGGTACGTAAGCCTGCAGCCTGTGTGTAAACGTAGGAGAAGGTATGTCAGATTTCAGCAGTTTGTTGTCCTCAAATACCTTGCTGAGTCAGGGCCTCCGTGAGAAAGGTTCTCGTCACGGAAGTCAGGATGGGAAGTGTGGGAAGAGATGCTCTGCAGGGGTGAAGTTCAACGCCAGCTTTGTGTTTTGGCAATTACAGCTTTATTGTACAGGCCCTTCTCACCCCTTGGAATGGCTGTAATAATTGGTTTGACAAATATCGATCAGGCTCCCTGCGCAAATGTTCCACAGACTGAAACGTTGTGTTTGAATTCCTTCGATTCTAATTACTTCATTCACATGCACAGCATGTATTTTTCCTACAGAGTCAGAAGCGAGAGCGTTGGCTAAGGAGAGGCAAAAGAAGGACAATCACAACTTGAGTAAGTTTTGGTTCTTCGCATTTTGCACTAATTCTAGAAATGATTTTAGATGTTAAGTGTTTGAATAATGATGTTCTAAGTGTGAATGAAAGACTACATTTAGTATATAGTACCAGTTCATTAGGTTACGCCCATAGATCAAATATCTTGAGTTCTTGTGAAATGTCTGCTTAAAACTGCTATTGAATTTTCAACTCTATTTTTTTATTATTATTTTTTTCAATAAAGCAAGTGAACAGATGGTTGTTACCAATGGAATTGCTGGGAATAACATTTGTTCCAGATACTTTCAACAAATCCACTGTGCACAATTTTGGCTTCATTTTTAATTAATCTAAAATCAGATATGCAGTCAATTTGTGACTTTAAACATCAGCGTGTGTCCTCAGTGTGTCGATTTTGTAAAAATTCCATTTTTTAAGGGAACACGTATTTCCAAGTTGGAAAAAAAAAACAAACCACTTTAAAATAATGAGCATCTTATGACTTAAAGGATCCTTAAGTTGTCCTTTCATACTTTGTATTACTAGAAAAAAGGAACTGTTTCATGCCTTGAGCTGTTCAAAAGCCTTTTCTATAGCATGAAAAGCTAATGCAGAAAAATTGGTATTTAAGTTTGACTTTTGGATCCTCAAAATGTTGCCTCTGGAAGAGTACTTTAAGAAAGAGACTATACATTTTTGTCCCTTTTCCTGCTTTGGGATTTCCTTAAGCATCTACTTTTTTTTTGTCTCTGAATTTGTGTGTAATGTTTTTTCACTGGGAAAAAACACTTGCTTCTCAGTCAAGTCCTAAGCTAACACAGTCATCCTGGTTTTTAGAGTCTCAGCTCTGCCCCTTCAGCAGTCCCACATTTTTACAGTCGTTGTGTGTCCATGTGTAGGAGAGCAAAATAAATGACTGTCACTGGATTTAAGTTTCATGCGAGCATTTTAAAATCCCTTAAAGAAATCTTTGATGAAACTTTATATGTTGTAATTAACTGTGAATACTACTTCTAACGTTTGTGCTATTTTTCCTAAAGTTGAACGAAGAAGAAGATTTAATATTAATGACCGTATAAAAGAACTAGGCACTTTGATACCCAAGTCAAATGACCCGTAAGTATAATGTGCCTAAGGAGACTGTGGGAGGGAAGTGTTAAAAGGAAAAAAAAAAATAATCTTAAGGGCTGAGTTGTCAGGATGTGAAACCTTAGTCTCGTCTCACTGTTTGCCTGGCTGTCTTGCTCCATGTTTTGCTAAGTGATTCTTCTAATTTATTAGATGCCACAGTTCAGCAGGACAGAACCAATCCCTCTTTCTTTGAAAATGGAGGGCAGATTCTCTGGGAAACCATCATATTCCTCTTCCTCCTAAGAAAAAAGAAAAATAGAAAAATATAGAGCCTATCTGTGTACCTGATCACTGATAATTTGCCAATGTTTGTGCTAGTTTTCCAGTAGTTCTTTTAGGTAATTTCACTGTTGCTAACTTGTCTTAACTTTACCCAATACTGCTTCAATAGGAAGGAACACCCCCTTGCTCTAAAATTTGAAAGTCTCACTTAAATCTGAATCAATGCCCTGTGAGGCTTTTGGGGAGGGTTTCCTCTATTTTAAGGCAGTTCTTCATGGAGCAACTCATGGCTACTGTTCAGAGAGGTTCTTTAGCTTCCTCTAATGCAAGCAAGGCAATATGGTATCAAATTAATCTTTGGTCTGATAGTCTGCAGTAAACTTTTTGTGTACTTAAACTAAGATGTTGTGTGGGGGAGAAGATGATGCAGGGAGCCTCTCTCTCTAAATCAAGTGTGGGAGGAATTAAGTGGGAGAGGCAATATGGGAGCCATGTCCCCCCTGGCTGGAGAGCCATCATCCTTTGGCTGCAATGGGGTACTTGTGGGGTATTTGCATTTTAGGCAGAGTTTAAGTTTAAAGCACCTGAATACAGTGCTCTATTGGGCTCTTAGCTTCCTGCTGTAACATAGCTGTGATGCAGTGCCACCAAGAGGACTGTTGCTTGCTGCTTCCTTGGCTAAAGGATCTCGGGTCTTTCTCCCACAGAAGCACCAGGTCATATATGGTCCTTATATGTGGTCCTTTTAATTCCCCAACTGCAATCAGGCATCACCCAGACAACAGGCCTGGCTTGAGAAATGTCTTGTGGGGTTTTTCTTTATTGCTGTCTTGCAACCTTGCCATAAGGCAACAAAAGGAGCCCCTGGTCTTCGGCGCTGGTCCCAGGCTGTGGAGGAGGCAGGGGGTTGGTGCTGGGGTGGCTTTGGTGGGAGCCTGTGCTTTGTGCCCTTCAGCTGGGACGGTGTGGGCTGCAGTCTGCTTCCTAATAGCTGTGCTCTGGCCCCCTCTAGTGCATTTCAGATGCCTTCTGCAATCATAAACTTGGAATAAATACTCACCAGGTGTTACGTATGTCTGATGTTTAATCATAGCTGCTGATGTGAAGGTAACGACTATAAAATAAGCCTTCCGGAGAGCCTTAACTCTTCCTTTTATTTATTTCAAAGGGATATGCGCTGGAATAAGGGAACTATTCTAAAAGCGTCGGTGGACTACATCCGTAAGCTGCAAAGAGAACAGCAACGCACGAAGGAGCTTGAGAACAGACAGAAGAAGTTGGAACATGCCAACAGGCACCTGCTGCTCAGAATACAGGTTTGCTGATAAATGCTCTTGATGTTGTAGTGTGTGACTGCAAATAATGGCACCTGAAGCTTGTTTGTAGGAACATGGGTTAGAAGGAACCCCTATTTTAATTAATGGTCACCAAGGCTGAGATGTCTGCACAGATTTTTCTAGGAAAAAAACCCCACCACCAGGATATATTAGTTTAAAAAAAAAAAAGGTTAAAATAAAACCCCAACACTTTAGTAAAGCTGGTCTTTTTTTCCTCTACCATAGCTAATATGTTGCAAACCATACTATAAAAAAGATTTATATGGTTTATATGTTTTTTTTCTGGGTGCACACCTAAGGAATTGGGACTCCGTATATGATCTGTGTGTTGATAGTGATGAAATTCAGTTCATCTGTTTGGGAGAAGGTTCACTTTAGCTGTATTGTTTGGGGGAGTTTTTTTGACCTGTAGCTTTAGTGATTGTTTTCTTTTCTTCCGAAGTGATTATGGGTGAATGAATGAAATCTTTTTGCGTTGCTTGTGGGTTTCCGAAATTGTGTGGGGACCAATCTAGGCCCTGTCTGTCAGAGGAGCTCTGCAAATTGCAGTCGTCTACATCTGATCTCTTATTTCTTCTCTTGATCACCCTCTCCCTGGTACCCTGCAGGAATCTGTCATCTGCTGTCTGCTTTCCGGTGGAGGGTAAACACTGCTCACAGGACAAAATGTGGGGAGGGCAGTACTGGTGACAGACACTGCAGGACTGTCTCTGGAGTTCCCCATAGGTATCCTGGGGACTGGCAGCTGTATCTAATGTTGATGCTGCCCTGGCTTGTCCGAGAGCAATTCAGAGAAGCACACCTTAATGTGGAGGCTCCAGGGGTTTTTGCAACAAGACAGCCAAGAGCTGTGGATGTTGAGCTGCTTTTTTTTTCCTGAGGAACTGTGGTTGGTTATCTTCCTTGTTCCTTGAAGCCTGTAGGACTGTAAATCAGTTCTCCTCAACACTGAAAAGCAGTAGGTGGCATGAATACAGTTTCTCCATGGGCTGTTGCTTATTAGATTCACCTAGGTACCCAATAACCTGTATTCCACAGAGATTTAGGGATGAGAACTCTGCTTCTCTAATTCCTTTGCCTTCACCTCGGGCTGGATAGGCAACCTTCCCCCTGCAGCCTACACAGCTTTATTGTCAGCTCTGTTCTCCAGGTGGGCAAAGATAGCTGGATACCCACCCCACTCCATGAAGGGTTAATTAAAGAAGTATATCTAGGATTGGGTACATGTGCACTTAACATAGAGACAGGGATGTCCCAGAGATTCTCCTGTGGGACCAGCTGAGCTCTGAGTGCCCGCTGCAGCGTTAGGCTGTGTCAGGAGACCCCTGACCCCCACCACGGCTAATCCACAAAGGAGATAATGAAACTAGAAATACCTGAGAGTCAAGTGTGGCAGTAAACATCTTTAAAATAGAACAGGCTGGGGTGAGCTTCAGTGTAGTTTCTGTACTTTGTTGAGCAATCTGTTTGCTAGAGTGAGACGAAAAAGATGCGCAACCCTTCCTTCTGCAGAGCAACATCAAGCAGTGGAATTTCAAAGCTAAGTCAGATCACTTTTTAAGTATCTTTCATCTTCCTTTGCATTATCTACCTGCTCTGGCTCCTTCAATCAAATAAATATAAAATCCAGACTCTTGAATAATGGGCAACACATCTGGCAGCAAATAACCTAAAGTCTGTATTTTCCCTTTTTCTGTTGATTCTGATTAAGCACAGAATAAGGGGCTCCTGATTTTGGCACGTTAGCGGATGGAAGATCCTTTTTCCATCTTCTGTTGATCCTGCAGTGTGCCATTACAAGCTTGTTGTAAAAAAAAAAGCTGTTAATCAGCCTCAGTCATAGGAATATCCGGAAATGGTACAATCACAGCAGTGATTGTGATTGCCTGATATAATGCATAAATAGAAGCAAAACATCTCTCTTACCGCTGCATTTGAAAAAGGGCATTTAGGGAATTCTTCTATTATCTGTCTTCAGTCAAGTGCATCTGTATGATTAAATGTGAAGGCTGGATTTAAACTTCTCATGAAGATTTGAAGAATCCTGGCTGTCTGCGAAGTCTAACGCCTTCCTACGACTTGCCTATAATTTTTCAGTGCAGGAATAGATCTGCTCAGTTTTGGCTGACCTCTTTACTTCCAGCTCTACCAGACTTGTAGACTGAGAAAAGTCCCTTTCCCTGTCTCAGTAGGAAATGACAAGCATCATGTAGACAAGATACGCCTTTACATATGACTTCTTAAAAAAGTACTAAGCACTCGCTTCTGCTATTTCACTTCTTTTTCCCAAATTTTAAATGCTTTTCTCACCTGACCTGATGCCACATTTGCCTACTGTGGCACTGGTTTGAGAAGGAGCCTGAGGGGGAACATGTCTGTTCTTCAGGGCGCTGGGTTTTGGCTCTGGTGTAGGTTCTGAGGATAGGTGTGAAGGACCTGTGCCTGGTGGTGTTCACCCACCTCTTCAGGAGACTAATGTTCAGGTGAAAATCTGCAGGGCGAAGG
>JAOQGH010000003.1:10633916-10652968 GCA_025769975.1 Gallinago jamesoni
AAGGTGTAACTGCTTGTTGCTGTTGAAAAGGGAGGAAATGGTTTGTGTCCAACAGAAGGAAACTGTAAGTCACAGTACACGAGTGTAAATTGACAGATTTTTGTTTCCAGACTATTAATTTATTCTTTATCCTCCTTTACAGGAACTTGAGATGCAAGCTCGGGCACACGGACTGTCCCTCGTTCCGTCTACGGGCCTTTGCTCCCCTGACATGGTCAACAGGGTCATCAAACAAGAGCCTGTGCTGGACAACTGCAACCAAGACATGATGCCGCACCACACAGACCTGTCTTGCACTACCACCCTCGATCTCACTGACGGTACCATCACCTTCAGTGACAACCTCGGAAATGTGACTGAACCCACCGGCACTTACAGCGTTCCTGCAAAAATGGGATCCAAACTGGAAGATATCTTGATGGACGATACCCTCTCCCCCGTTGGAGTAACTGACCCACTACTTTCCTCTGTGTCTCCCGGAGCCTCCAAGACGAGTAGCAGGAGGAGCAGCGTGAGCATGGAGGACACCGATCACGCTTGTTAGCATATACCTGGCACACCTTTCATAAACTGCTTTGTTTCTTGATCAGTAGATTAAATAATTTACCTTTTGTAGATTTTTTTGATTTTTTTTTTTTCCCTTGTGCTTCATCAGTAGCCCAGTGTGTGTGCGTGTGTGTATATATTATATATATAGGAATTTTTTTAGATTTTTTTGTGAAGAAACTTGTATATTCTATTTTAAAACTACCAATGCCTCCAAAATATTGTACAGCATATGTACAGTATCTGTGAACTGGATTCGCCAAGAACTTTGAACTGGTCAAATCTACTCAAAGCAATAGAATTACAAATGAAGAGTCTGTTTCTACTGGGGGAGGGTGGGGGGGAATCATAGAGCTGTAAATGCAACCTATTTACTTGGAAACAAAATGTAAAGTTAAAGAATGTAAAGAAAAAATGAGTCCAATTTGTAATTGTATTAATTGAATAGTGCTGCCTTAAAGATACAGTGTCCCTCAAACTTTGGTCTTTACAAGTGTTTAGGGAAAAATTCCCACCCTACTCCACCCAGAACACAAACCGCAATGGAAAAGTGTTAAGACACCCTTATTGTGTTGATTGTGATATAAAATGCTGTTGCTGAAAACTGCAGGGAGGTGGGAGTCTCTTCTCTCAGAGTGCCCTTTAATTTTACTCTGAGCTGATTTGGGGTTTTCCGTTTGATCATGGTTCGAGTTTTTTCTCTTAGATTTTTATTTTGTTTTCGTAATGCACGGTGATGGCTTTGCCAGCAGTAATCCAAGCAGGAGCACTGTAAGATGGTATTCACTCTTTGGACAAAAAAAAAATCAATATATTTTGTCAGCTGGGCACATTATGTTGTACATATCTAATTGGCTTTTTTTTTTAATTGCATTGTACAGTACATTTTGATTTGCATGGATTCCTTAGTTATCCTCAACTTTTTGTTTTAAATATATTTGTATTTCATTTGTAAGATTTTTGCCTCTTAATATTGCAACAATTTTTTGACATTTTTAAAACTCATTGGAAGTTTTCCGCGTTCTTTGTAAACACTTGAAAGGAAGCTTTTATGCAGGGTTCTGTGTTTTAAGAGAGATTTTGAGAATATTTTGTATATTACACTCTCACTTTGAAAATGTTTTTAAACACATTTAAGGTAGAGTACAAATTTAGATTAGGTAATAAAACAACTCTGTAGAGAAACTGAACTTATATATTTATTTTTAGTGATACAGAAAAAAAAGTAGTAACATGCTTGGAAACATAACTATGTAGTTAAATATACCCGTTATAGTAATTTGTGTTTTATTTCAGCACTGGGGCTGACTTAAGGAAAAAAAAAAGAAAAACAAACAAAAAAAAGAGTAAATTACTGTATCTGCAAATAACTGTTACTTGATAACAACGTTATTAATTTTTAACATGCAACAATGTTGTAAAAGTAGTTGGGTGCATTATCTACTCAAGTGTAGTCCTATGCAATAACGGTAGTTCTACTTGTATTATTATCAAACCTAGATGTTTCCCAGAGGCGACGTCTGGTGGTTGGAGCTGGAGAGGGATGGGATGGAGGTCTCGGTGGCAGCCTACAGCTCGTTCAGAATGAAGTGCCTTAAACTCTAGTTGTAGTCTTCCTCGACTAGCACTGACTGAAGTGTGGCAGAGGAGAGAGAGAGCTTCGGGGTGATGCTTGCTAGGATGATGGTGGAGTGTAGCGTGGTGCCTACATGTAGAAAACAAGAGCTTCCCGTTCTCCTTTGTTCTACACTGGAAAATTACGTAGGAGAAGCGAGACGGTTGGTGACTTGAGTGCCAGTTTGGTGGGCTTTATAAGGAAACCTTGGTTGCTGCAGTTGGTGTTTAGAAATCAAATGTGAATTGGGTGGTGATGGGACAACTGAGGACAATGTGGGGAGTTCCCGTAGCTGGTGGCTTTCACCCCAATGTTTCCCCACAGAAGGGTTGTTGAAGCGTCCCCTGCCTGGCACCGCTGATGGTGTGGGGCTCGGTGGGGACACAGCTTGCTGTCACAGTACTTTGGGGTCTGTGTTTGTGTCGCTCTTTTTCTGTGGCTGTTGCTGGCTGCATCCGGCTGTCTCCCTTTCCGCTTGAGCAGCGAGCTCTGTGTTAACATCGATGCAACCAGCAGGTTGTAAGCTGTTGTGGTTTTTTTTTCTATTATTTTTATATTTTTTTTTTTTTTGAAGGAGGAGCTGGAGTTAGATTATAATGATGCCTCTCCCCACACACACACACCCCAGACGGCTGTTGGGAATGTGTCTTTCCGAGGGTGGTGAAGCTCTGGCCCGGGCCGGGACCCGGGAGCCTGCAGGATGCTCTGCAGCCGTGGTGGTCCTTGGGCAGGGATGTTCCCTGCAGGGCAGCTGTGCCGTAGGGAGCTCTGAGCCAAGGAGGTGGGTATGGGATTCTGGTGCTGCCGTTTGGTATAATAGATAAAGAAAATCAGGGCTGTAAAATGCTTGTAGCTGTAACACAGGGCTGTGTTACCCTTCCCTGTGAAAATGGGACAGCTCTGCAGCATTGTACAAAATCAGGGTGCGCACGCTTGAGTGTAGTAACTGAAAACCACTGAATATATTGAATAAAGCTTTTGGTTTGATGCCCGTGCTGGGCAGCCAGAGATTGAAGTCAAGACTGTGGTATATACGTATTTTTTCAAGCTTATGTGAAACACTGGTACTCCCTGAGAGCCGTGACTTCTGATTTTTGGCTACATGCTGTGTGGAGATGAATTAGTTGTATCAAGAGCTGGATTTCTTGATAAAAGTGGCTGCGATGCGTGTTCCCCGTCCGTTGTGTGGCTGTGGAGTAACACACGCCTCGGCTGTGCCCGGCGCACTCCTCGCCCCTTGTTCCCTTTGGCGACAGCCCTCCTCTGAGGTTGCCCACCCTCTGAGGACAGGCACGTTGATGCTGCCGTGGGAACTCCTCTAGGAGACACGGACCTCCAGGTGGGTGCGGACTGGAGATGTCTTTGCCTTGTTTGCCCACAGTGGAACGTGTGGCTGTGATGTTTTACAGGGGATCGATGACAGAAACAACGATTAGAGGCTGGGTTTGGCATGAACTAGGTGGAGTGGGATGGACAGAAGTGGTTGCCCAGTCTGATGGTGTCCAGTGCAACACTGGACTGGCAGTGGCTTCCCTGAGCTTGTGGACGGGATACCTACCAGTTCTCACTTTGCCAAAGCCACATGACAAGCAGGAACGTGCAGAGTACCATGAAGTTCTTCCTTACTGCTTTTGGCCTATAAAGCAATATTTAACTCTTGCAACATGTAAAAGCAAAAAGAAGGTACCTAAGGAAAGCACAAAGCACAAAATAATGCACTTACATTTATGTTGTTTGACATAAAATGCACTGGGGGGGAAGCTGATGTTGATAATAGTATAAATACCTATATTTCTTGAAAAAGTGACATTAATTACTGCCTCTTGCTATGATGCTTGGTACTGTAATGTTGATATTCATCTGCTGTTGACTGCAGCAATAATTTGTGTATGGTCCATAGCACTGTAAATTATGGATCAATATTAATGTATCCAATGAAATAATTTGAACTGTTGTTCTTGATAGATGGATTAAAGCATTTGGTTTTTCACATATGTCTGTGTAAGCCACTCGTTTTCTGTGTCAGTGGATCTTGTTTTTCTGTGCATTTGAAGTCCCAGCAGCGCTCCTGTGTCTGTGACTTGGTGGTGGATATGTCCACGTTCCTGACCTGGTGACATCAGTGACCCTGGTGGCACCAGAGCTGTCCAGTTGTGTTTGTATTCCGGTAGCACTGGGGGGATGGAGCTATGGATCGGATCCCATTTGGGCTTTGCAAATACATTCTAAAGTGGCCAGACCCAAAACGTCTGGTCCAATGTAAGGAACAAAACCAGTGGACTTGGAAAAACATGGTTCCCTCTCCCCTCCTGTGGGCTCTTGCCTCCCTTCTTTGCCAAATTGCCCCCCCCTGGCTGCATTGCCCATGGCCTCCCACCCTCTGCCCCGTGTCAGGCATGGGCTCGGTGAGCCTTCGGAGTACCTTTTTGTCCTGCTGTCACTCCTACAAGGTCAGCTTCCCCCATAAGTCCTCAACAGAAGCACCTCACCATCTTCTCCAGCTGAGCTGTACATGGAGATATCCTTGTCCTCATTCTACACACCCACCTGGGCCACTCCTCTGGACCCACCACTCGCCCAACACGCTCCCAGGTTGTGCTGGGAGCTGCATCACTGGGTAGGAACCAGCTGGGGTCTTGTTTTGTCTTCCCATCTTCATTCTTTTTCCCCGTCCCTCTGTTGCTTTCATCTCTTCTGGTCTTGTTCTCTGAGAGGCTGTCTGTTACTGTGCTCTCAGCGTGGAGTCCTCACGTCTCTGTGGACGTTGCTGCAGCAGCAGTGGAGGTTAATGCCGATTGCCTCGGGGGTTTTAAGCCCCAAATCCAAACAAGAAGTTCTGAATTTGGCCCATCCTGACAATCCCATACCTGTTAGGAGTAGAAAGTACTTAATTTAGTTGCAGTTAAAAAATACTCGCTGTCCTGCATCACTCAATTTAAAAAAACAACCAAATTAAAAATGCCAGGCAAAGCTGCCTGACTCTGCTAAGACTACAGCAGAAAATCTCTGCTCCCTCTTTGTAGAAGGTATTTGAGTTGAAGCTTGTGAGTGTTTCCAGCAGGCTTTGTGATTTTTGGAAATTCAGCACAGTATTAGAGCGTGGTGTTGTAGTACTGTAACAGGAACCTCATCTATCAGCAGCCTAGGATGTAATTTCTAATTTTAGTTTGAGTTTTTTGGTGTATTTTGGCTTTCTTGTTGGTGGTCAGTTGGTTTAGCGCTGTGTTTGGGGCGGTGAACTTCTTGCTGTCGGTGGGAGCAGCTCCAGGTTTTGGCTTGGTTGCGGAGCCCAGGAGGAGCAGGGAGAAAACCCATCGTGAGGGTAATGGCTGTAAAGCAGCTGCTTGGTGTGTGTCACCAAAGAGGTGGTAAGAGATCTGCTTGGAAGTCTTTTGATTCCTTTGGGGAAGCCTGGAATGTCCTCTGCAGGGTAAGAAAGTGGATGTTTAAAATAAGACTGCCGGTGCCTGGTGGGGTCTGGTTTGCCGGAGAGCCCCGTGGCCGGGCTGTGGGACTCTGTGGGGCTTGACTACATGGTGTGGTGGCACGGCAGGATTCTGTCACCACGTCACCGCATCCCGCTTTCCCTGTGAGGAGTCACACCTGGGAGCTCAGCAGCTCCTGGTGCTGGGAAGGAGAACCCACCTCTGTGGGTCCAGCAGCTGCTGCTCCTTCTGCTGTGGCATCCTGGGGCCGTCCTGGCACTGACTCTCGTGTTTCTGCAGCTCCTTTGGAATGCACTTGCTTAAAATTGCAGGGGAATGGCTTGGAAAAAGTGTCCCTGACTTAAAAAAATCACTAAGGGGTTACCAGGACGCTGGCTCGCGGGTTACACTCACGTGCAGTGACCGTCGCCTCTGTCTTTGCCCGTGATCCCAGCTGCACCCCTACTTGGAATGGCTCCATTTTTAACTAAGTTTTTGAGAGCAACTCTCTTAATGGACATGCATCGAGGCTCGTGTCTCCACCAAGACCCGAAGCTGCAGTTTCTTCCTTTTTACAACTTTCTCACCCAGATTGCCAGGGCTTGACAGAAGCTTCCTTGCTCCTGCACAGTGACAGACACGGATGGATGCTCTCATTTGCAGCTCCCTGGTGGAACAGCAGCTCCCACCCCCTTGTGCTGCCATTCTCAACCCATCCCTGGGCTGGGGTCGCTGGGCTGACGCACCGTTGTCCTCTATGGTTAGAGGGAAACGATGGTTCCTGCAGCACGCCTCTACGTGAAATGCTGTCCAAGGCAATGAGAAGGCTGCTGTGGTCAGTAGGGCATGCAAAACATCTGAATATTGATTGCTCTTCTAATGTATTTATAAAAAGCTATGTACACAGTTGCATGTTTTGGATATTGTCTCAAAGGAGCTATGGGAGACATCCTTAAAGTGTTTGCTGTGGGCAGGGGAGGCCAGAGGAGCTACACGGGGTGTAGGACATCAACGGAGGCTTTGGGAGCTGCCAGGGTTCACCTCGCTGTAGCCATGGGTAGGGCAGCTGCAAGTATTTGGGAGGGAGGGGAAGCGCCTGGCTTCATGGTGAGCCCCGACATCCCGGTGTGGTGCTGGTCCCACGGGAGCCAGGGGTGAGCTGGGCTCCGAGCAGGGCTGGCTGGATGGGACAGGGGACAGCCTGGGGGGGGATGTCCCGTCTCACTCAAGGGCTCCCGCTCCCTCGCAGGGTCTCTCTAGAGCTCCCTGCTCCCGCTGGCTTTCCTCCTTGTCTTTGAGGGCACCAAGGGTTAGATGTTAATTTAAAAAAGCAGGGAAAAGCACACTCTCCTGGGGCTGCATCCTTGCTCTCCGGCTGTGGAGCTTTAACGACGGCAGCTCCCCTCGCTGGGCATGGACCCTGCCACCGTGGTGATTTCGGCAGCATCCCTCCACGGCACCCTGGGAGCCCCAGCCCAGCGAGCTTGCCTTGCTCTAAGGTGAGTTATGATTTAAGGCTGTCATTCGAGAGTCTGTTTCTCTGGATTGCAGCCTGTAACCGCTGTACCCGGCCCCGGGTAGAGAAGCACAGCACCACTGGGAGTGTGGTGGTGTACGAGGAACAGGGCAGTTGGTGGTGTGTTCAGAGGTCTTTATTTAGCCACTTTAAATACGTTTAATCAAAACCTTTTAGTGTCTTCAAGACCTCTTGCCTGATTCTCTCTGTACACCGGGTATATTTAATGCTACTCTTGACTGGACATGAGTAATAACTACGTAGTTATGCCTTTATTAAAAATATCAGAGCTCATAATCATTCTTTTTTTTTTTTTTTCCCCTGATGAAAAACAGTTTCTAGAGCAGGCTGTTGCAAAAGAAATTACTCCAGAACATGTAAACAATAAACCAATTCCTTCTTCTCTGACCACTAAAGTAGTTTTGTTCAAACAAGCCCATGAAGAACCTGTCCTGCGGAGAACCCAGCTGGGTCCCGCACAGCTTTCCACTTCTCTAGTTGGAGTAATACGTCGTCAGAGGTAATAAGAAAATAAGCAGAGATTTTTAGGTCTAATGATAATAGTTCCATCTGAAAAAGCAGGAATTAAATCACAGCTGAATAAATGGAAAAGTATTAAATTCATGCTAGACATAAAAAAACCCCAAAACCAACAAAAAACCCACACTGCAAACAATGAGGTGTATTTTAAAAAGTCGCTGTTTTATTAATAATACTTTCCACCTCCTTCCCTTGATCTTTGGATGACAAGCCTGGCAGAGGCACTCTATCAGACACTGCAGCATTTAACTGCTGTCATATGCCTTTCTTGATACACACGTATTAGTCACGCAGCCGTTTTATGTTCTTTAGCATATTTTAGTATATAATTAAAAATGTGCCTGTCTGCTACTAAGCAACCAAGCGTGTCAGGGGTTGATTGTATTCTGTCACCCACGGCAGAAGGGAGGGTAACAAATAATAATCATGTGTTCACTTTTCAGTCTTAATTGTGCACCGGCTCCTTTGCTATGTTGTTACACACACACACACACACACACCAGCTCCTGAACACGTGGGAACGGCTGGCAGGTGACCTGCAGCCACGTTGCTGTCACCAATTGCATGTTGGCCTTAGGTGTCGAGCTTTTACTGGGTATGTGTGGTTTTGTGACTCCTCTGGGTTCAGTTTGGCTGGACCCTGCTAAGGTGCTGCTGGGTTTTCCATGGGACTGGGGTGCTAAATGCCTTTGGGCTCCTGAGGATCCCTCCCTGGACATTTAAAATAAGCAACTCAAGTTGATGTTTGTCTTGTACCTCCTCCACGTAGGTAGATGGGAGTAGGACTCCTGCACTGAAGGACACTGACTGTTGGGCAGCCAATAATCCTGAGTTTCATTCATTTCTAGATTATCTGAAGAGAAAATTAACCTCTGGGAGAGGAGCACCAGAGCTGCAGGTCTCCAGTTCCAGATCTTTTCCAAGAGGTGGTCAGCACCAAATGGGGCAGAGACAACATCACCCTTCCCTCCCTGGGGAAGTGCCTGGATCTGGAGAGGGACTGGAGAAGTCTTCTGTGTACTTCGAGGCATAAATCCTCCAGGCTCAAGAGGAAAAGGGATTTACTTTAAAAGGAGCTCTGTTCCTCACTGCTCTGGTGTCTTTCTGTCTCTCGAGCACCTGCAAATGCACAGAGATGTGCACTGTGTGCAGCAATGGAATCAGTGTTTTAAAAGTTTTCCAGTTTTAATAACTTTTATTACTTCAGCAAAACAGAAGCCAGCAGATCAGCACAAACTGGTATTACATAAGGAAAAAAAAATATAATAATAATGCCGTAAATAATTCAAAGGCTGTTTGTTGATTGTGATTCAACCCCCAGGGAGAAGGATGACATTGCCTTTACGTTTTTCACAGTCAGCATCTGATATATAACTTGTTCCGTGTCTGCCAGGAGCCTGAGACTTGACAGGGAAGATACTTGAAGATGATGAACTCAGTTGGTGTCTCCTGATTTCTCTTGGTTTTCCCCCAGCTGACCTTACCTAGTGGGAAAGCACCGTGAGGGGGAAGGAGCCCTTGCCCATCCAGGTACGAGGAAGCCCATGGGCAAACGCTCCATGGGGCTGCCCAGGGGATCCAGTGGTACAACCTGGAGCCCACCTTTGTTCATAGGCATCACTGGTGCAAATTGTACCTGTCACATGGAGTGGCTTCCAGGGCTTACACGGTAAAGCCACCACCATAGGTTTTGGCAGAAAGACGAATCTTGGAAGCACGTTCTCTGTGTCTGAGGGTCCCAAGACACAGGACTGCCATGCTGTCTAGCTTTGGCTCCCGTCGTGCTTCACAGCAGCAATATCTGCTGGTCTGCGGCTACGTGATGGTACCTGAAATCAGTGTGTCCTTCCCTTACGCTGGGAGCAAAGGCTGGCAGCTACATTTCTGGGTTTTTTGCTAGTTTGAGTGAGCTGAGAAAAGGAGAAGAACTCAGAATGCCAAAACCAGTGAAGGAGATGCCCTACTTCAAAGATTTTATACAGCACGGAGATTCTGGGTGGTGCCATGAAGACTCCCCACTTCTTTTACATGGTCTTTGGGCCAGATGCACCTACTGACTTCAGGGCTCCAGCAACAAGCAAATGGTGGGAGAGCACTGGGCAAGGCCACGGCAGCCCCCAGGCTGAATTAACCAAAGGAAAGAATAAATGCCACTCACTGTCCCCCAGAGGAGACAGCCTGCTGTGAACTACGCTATGGGCACTGGGTGGTTTCACTTCTGAGCGATCACTTCTCGAGCACTACCTAAGTCTAACAAATTCCCTTTCAAACACAGCAATTGGAAAAGGTAAATCGGGTCAGACGCCAATATTCTTCTCGTCCCCATGCAGCTCTGGGGTGTATGTGGTTCCACAGAGGCTGCCGTATTTATCTTGCTAAAAATGCAGTCCTGCCCTCCCACTCACGATGGAGTCAAACAACTCCAGGCGGTGGGGTGGGACCTTCAGGTCAGGCTCGCGGCTCTCAGAAGGCAGCTGGCTCTTCTTCCAGCACCGTCTTGCAGTCCCTGACCCACAGCTTGTATGCTCTTTCCAGGATCTCTTCACTCGTGTCATTGAATATCTCTGTAAAATAAGACTTGTAGTTAATTGAACATCCAGAGCCTTTCCTGCTTGCACGTGCTAACTCCCGAATGGGGAGAGCAGCTCCTCCAAGCACTTTATGAAATTCTGTTTTCTTGTGAATTTTCTTTCAAGGCCAGGCTGGACAGGGCTTTGAGCAACCTGCTCTAGTGGGAGGTGTTCCCCGGGGCAGGGGGGTTGGAATTAATTGGTCTTTAGACTCCCTTCCAACCCAAACCGTCCTGCGATTCTTCGTGGAAATAGTCTGGATGGACACGGATGTAAGAGATCACGTGCATTGCTCCTGTCTTACGGGATGGGGTTTTTTAAAATATCCTATAAGTGTGTTTTATCCCAGATATGGAAGAGCTACTATTTAGTTTTCAGGTCTTAGTTCTAGGCACAGTAATACATTAAATTCTTTTTGCCAAGGATTATTTAACAGATATTCCCAAGCATAACAAAGGAATTGTTTTCCTCTTATGCCGCTGCTGGTTTGTCTGCCAGAGCACTGCATTTAGGCTGCTGGTTTGCAAACAGCTTTGCAAAGTGAATTGTTCAAATCAGGCAATTAATTAGACCTGACTCTAACTAGAAGGATCCTGTGCCTTCATGGGTTCATTGAGGAGTTAATAAAAGCAGAAGTAAAACCAGAAAGGTCCATCTGCAGGGCCCCTTTTCCAGCACATGGTTGTGCCAGGATCCCTTCTCTTGGGGTGTCCCTGGTGTCCCCCTCCCACGGTACCTGCCACGCCGAGGCCGGTGGGGAGAGGCATCCGGGGCTGTCCCCCGCTGTGTTTCAGGCGCTCCATCAGGGCTTTCTTGATGAGGGGCCAGCTGCAGCCACTGTGCCAGACTGGCAGCTCCAGGCCCCTCATGCACTGGATGATCTGCTCCTTCTCCTCGGCCGTGATGAGCCCCCGCACGTAGGCGACGTACGTCATGAAGGCCATGTCGATGTTCACAGCTTCTCCGTGCATCAGCGATGGCAAAACCCTCTGAAATGAAGCAAAGGTAGGTTGGGGGGGGGGGGGGGGGAAGTTTTGGTTTTAAAAATAGTAAATAATTAGGATTTTTATAAAAGTACTTGTGGAGATTGACATTGGGCTCACAGCAGTAGAAGTACAGATTTGCTGGATGTTAGCATCTTGTGATTTACGGATTGCAGAGGAAGATCTCTTTTAGAGGTGATTAATTGCATGTAAAATCTCCCATAGGGATCCAGGACCTAATTTCCTCTCATTCAAGTCACTGATGAAGAGCACCAAGGGATGGAGAGCAGAGCTCTGAATATTGCATAAGGTCTAATCCTCCCCCCGTATTTCTCAGGGGCTATATTTCTCCCCAGTAATAAGGCTACGGTCTCTGCGCCTTTGCACTGCTGTAGCTCATGTTGGTGATTTCTAATGGCTTCACTGAAATCTGGTCATCTTTGGTAAATGCCTGGTAAGAAGCAATAACTGGCCTGTGGTCTCAATAGGAAAAATGGGTGGAGGCGTTGGGGAAACGGGGCAGGGAAAGGGATGTCTTTTTATCCTGTTAGGACCAGGCTTGGGTGTGTTGGATGATCTGAGATAACGTGCAAATCTGGGGTTTGGCCCAGCTCTTTTATCACAGAGTTTTCATGCTGTTGATTGAAAAGGTTGTAGGTGGTTTGGTTTTTTTTTTATAAATAGCTGTTGAAATATAAAGTCTGTCACTCACCATTTCCAGCTCTGGGCTTATAAGGTGACCAAAATCAACCAGTCTGTCCAGGTCATCCTCCCAGAGGTTGGGAGCCAGCTCTTCCAACATGGTTTCGATGGCAATCCTGGTAGTCTGCAGTGCAGCATCCCGGTGGTCAGCAGAGCCACTGTAGGACTGGAACTTGGTGTCCAGCAGGTATTTCCCATGGCTCTTGAGCAGTTCAAACAGCCCCTTGTGTTTCATGAGAGCCATCTAGGACAAAAAGCAGAAGAGGTAATTAAAAATAATTATGTGATCCTTGCATGTACCGTTGAAAACTTGAGTGTTTCAAGACGGGACTATAATTAATATCACGTTATAATGAGCAAAGAAATACCTGCTGGCTTGGTATATGGGCAAGTTCCACCTCTGCAACCTGAAGAAGTATTTCTGTAGACACAGTTCCTGCTTAGCATGTGTACGTTTGGTGTATATTCAACAGGTCTCTAGGGAACGTGACCTGGTGGTGTCACACAGGTTGTCAGCTGTGCTAAGTCAAGAAGTGTCCAAAAGGCAGTGTGGAAATGCCCAGTGGGGCTCTGGTAAAATGGCAGAGGTGATCAGAGCATTGGTGGGCAAGCTCCCTTGCTACCGGGCAACCTTGACCATGCTGTGAGCTTGCTACAAGCTCCAGTAGTCTAGCAACTGGTTTGTAATGAGCTTTGTCTATCTGTGTGCCTGGCAGGAAACTCGAGACTATCTCAGCTGGATGGTGGCCATCCCCAGGACAGGGATTTGGATGGTGGACTTCCCCAGGATAAGTCTTATCTAACCCTTGGAATTGCTTTTTGGGCAAGGGAAGGTGGGAAAGCACTGCAGTGTGGGCAATATGAGGGTTCAGAAATGGTGTCGTTGTTACAAGTACACAATTTTTCTCCCTCTGACTCGGCCATTAGTCCCCTCCTGCAGTGGGGAATGGTGACCTGCGGGTTTCACGGTGCCTGCCAGAAGCCTCCAGATATCCTGGGGAGTTCCCACTGCGCAAGCACTGAAAAATGCTACTGATACTGATGAACTCATCTCTAACACACTTTATTAGATTGGACTCTGCTTTATCAAAAGTTTTCAAAACTCTTCAGGCATAAAACCATTTACTGTGCACTTCCCAGGTAATTTTAGAAGTAGAATTTGTCTCGCAGGAGATTGATGCACCACATTCAACATACCCTGCAAGGTAGGTGCAAATGATCTTGCAGACTATTAATCCCCAGTATAATAAACCTCAAATTCTCTGCTAGCAGTCCATTTTAGAGTGCTATGGATCAGCCTCAGTGGGAAGATGCTTTCTTCCCTGGTTGTGCTGGGTCTCCATCTGGCCTTGAGTTTTGGAGTTTACTCCTCAGGCTTAGCACTAGGCACTGCCTGTGAGGGGTGTCCTAACAAATTTAGCAGCCGTAACAACATATAGAGGCTTAATGAGAGGTGAAAGTCCCCTTGCAGTCTTGATGCTCTCCCTTGTTTCTATGGGGTAGTTTATACAATGCCATGGATGCTGATGGACATCTTACCAGAACTGCGGCCTTTCAATACTTAAAGGAGACTTAGACAAAGGATGGAGGCAGACTTTTTAGCAGAGCCTGTTGCAATAGGACAAGGGATAATGGTTTAAACTAAAAGAGGGTAGATTTTGACTAGATCTAATTGAGAAATTTTTTATGATGTGGGTGGTGAAATGCTGGCCCAGATTGCCCAGAGGGTGGGAGATTCCCCATCCCTGGAAACATTCACGGACATTTGGACAGGGATCTGAGCACCCTGATCTTAGTTGAAGATGTCCATGTCCCTGCTCATTGCAGAGGTGTTGGACTAGATGGCCTTTAAAGGTCCCTTCCAGCCCAAACCATTGTATGATTTCAGTTTTGAAAACTACAGTTGCAGAAGTTCATACCTTTAAAATTTCACCAAGGCCGTTGGAGATGTGTCGGCGAGGAATGCTCTGAATGAAGGATCTATCTAGGAAACTAGCTACTGGGGGGGTGTAGCCCCCAAGCTTGTTCTTACACTGCAGGAAGTTCACCCCGTTCTTCGCCCCCACGCTGGCGTCAACGTAGGAGAGGAGGGTTGTTGGGACCCGAATGTAAGGGGTACGTCTTCTGTAGAGGGATGCAGCTAGTCCTACGATGTCCAGGCAGACGCCTCCTCCGATGGCGATGATGGGCTCAGTCCGCCTGTCAATGCTGAAGTTCTGGACTTCTTGCAAGATGTTCAAGACCAGGTCCATGGATTTCGTTTCTTCAGTGGTAGGCAGGGCAAGGATTTTGTGCTGAACGTTATTCTCTTCAAAGTATTCTCTGACTTTGGAGCCATAAAGTTCATCAACGACTTCATCTATGACGATGAAGCGCCTCAGCTTCCTTTTGCCACTAGTGGCTAGCTCTAGTTGCTGGGGGTCAGTAATGTGACCCCAGAGCAGAGTGGTGTTAGAAGGATCCAGAATGTTGTATGTTTCTACCACTTTGTAGCAAAAATAGATGGGAGCTTCAATTGTCCAGGAAACCCCACCTTCGGAGACGCATTCACCTCTGGCAAGGATGAGAAAATAGGGTTTGACATCATTATATTCCTCTTTTGTACTTTGCATGTCTGAACTAGCTTAAGGATGTAGCTGGGGTGTGGGGGACATGGGGCCTCCTTCCTGTGCACTGCAAAAGTGTGGGGCTGTGAGGGTGGGGTGGGGCTGGCATCTCCTGGGTGTCAGCCCTCAATTGCTTTAGCACCAGAGAAACCCTCCTGCCTCTTAGAGGACAGTCAAATGGCTCAACTTCTACATGGTAATGATAAAGCAGAGAGCAAGAAGGGCTCCAGAAGCAAATAATTTTCCCTCCAATTCATTCGTCAATAAACCAGCAGAAAAGACCAGACCAATCATCCTGAGTGGGAAAGAGATTGCCAAAATTTTGCACAGTATTAATGAAGGAAACATCCTTCTGCCCAGTATATCTGGGTGATGTAATTTGATTTATTCCCGTCTGCCTGCACACAGCCACACACGTACACACACCTCCATACAAAATAGTGTATCTCCAATTCTCCAGCTGAACGGTGGATCCCATCAGAGAGTGAATCTCTTCACCTCAGAACAGGTATGATAGAAAGAGGACATGCTCCCAGGTGGTTAAAATAAAAATGTAATTATTTGAGAATTGGCAGCGGTGGAGTTTGAAATGCCACCTGGAGTTTCCACTCCATAGTGGAGTTTGAAGGGATAAATAGAAGCATTCAAATAGTAGTATCTATTTAAAACAGCGAAGAACACAGTCCTGCAACCCAATTATTACTTTTCCTGTTGGGAAGGGGGAGCCAGGTGAAAAACAAGTGGCTTTTTTAGTTTGGGAATCAGGAAAGGATTTTTTTTTTTTTTTTTAAAGTACAGAACAAAACAGCAAAATGCTTTTTATATAAGACCTCTCCTTGAACGGCAGTTGGGTAAAAACTGAAAGTTTCCATCAACTTTTGTTTTGTTTTTTGAGTAAGCAGATAAGTCAGATTTCCGTATACGCCAAATTTCTTTCCACATGCCTGAGCTTTCTCTTAAGAGTCTAAATAGATGCTTCTCTGCTTTCTTTACCAAACTGCCTCTAACTCCGGCCCCAGCCTTTTTAAGTGTTAAAGAAAACCAGTGAGGATTTGTACCTTCCAGAAAGTTTCTTCAGGGCTTTTGAAATGCAGTATTACAAAAACCACCATTGAGTACATTTTAATGCAGCAAATGTATACCTTATACCCGTACTCTATGTACGTGTGCATCCATCTCTGGCATGTGACCCTTCTAAGAGACAGGATGGGTTTGAGTGTTAGTTGGTGGAACCAGCTTTGGGTGGCACAACTAGCACTCATTGCAACCCCTCTGCTGGACAAAAACAGTAGTGAATTTGAGGCTGAACGTACCCTTGTTGAAGCACATGTGTCAGCTGAGGAGTTTTCTGTTTTTTCTCTGGGCCCTAGGACATGGACTGAGGTCCAACAGACTGCCTTTGGGTCTACTAAAGTCCTGTTCTATCTCCTGCAGCGCAGCCCCTGCCCACCGCCTGTGCTGGTGACCATTCCTCTGCCCTGGCTGGGGACAAAGGGGTTAAACTTGTGACCTTAAAAGTGCCACAAAGGCTAGAAAACTCCTAACATGCCAAAATTAGCTGTGTTAAGGAAGACCTGCATCATGAACAGTGCTCCATGCGCTCATGAGAAAGGGTATCCTGTAATTAAAGGATGATTAACCGGAGAGATGCAGTATTGGCAAAGAGCTACATGTATCTCTGGGGGAACTTTGCCTCTCTCCTCTGTCTGAAGCAGCATTTGGTGACTTCTGCAGTTTGAGAGGTGTGGTTTTGCTCCTGTCAGACACCTGCTGTGTTTATATTTCCCACCTAGGCATTTAATTTACCTGCAACTCTCCCCATAAATGCGTCCTTCTCCCCTGCCTGTGCATGGGATTTCCCATACATGTGGGGGGAGGGAGGGGAAAGCCCAAATGCAGCATTCAGAAGTCCCAGCATCAGGATTTCAGAAGTTTAAAGAAACTTCCCATCTACGTAAATTCAGGCTGTTGATAAAATTCCTTCCGTGCCTCAGCCAAAATGTGCCAAGGAGAACAGAAAATATGTGTTCTGAAGCCCACTTTCGTAGGAATGATGGTGGGTTTAAGCCACGAGGGCACACCAGGTGGTGTTTCCACCTGGTGAGATGCATCCCACCAGGGAGATCCCACAATTCATCCAGCCAGAGCCGCCCAGCGCAGTCACTAACGAGCATCACGGGCCCCTGTACTTACATTTTTGCTTCGGAGAGAGTTATCTCGTCCTTGCAGTCGGACGGTGCTTCTCCTTTCTTCACCCGGAACCATGTGCTCTTGACTCGCACCAGCTGGAAGTCTGTCTGTCGGGGCTCCTGGGGCACGGTGGCCGGGGCCACCGGAGCAAAGGCCTTTTCTGACACTGGCATGCTTCCAGAAGGTAAAATCTCCCAGTTAAGAGATCTCCGGTAACTGGGTGCCGTTGAGGTGCTTTTTAAAGGCTTCAGGTGACCAGGCGTTGGAAGGGGAGGATGAGTCTCCACGGGGGAGACCAGTTACAAAACTAAGATTATCTAATCTGGGATGCACGTTTTGGGGTGGTAGGAGCATTCAGAGACACGTGCGAGTACTGGGCTGGGCTTGTATAATCAGCTCGTTTTATAATGTTTAAGAAGTACAATAGCGGTGCGTACGTTAACTTCCAACATGATGCCCTACAGCAAATTTAAAGTTATGAAAGACAATTTGTGTGATTCTCTGTGATGTTCAGGAACCTCCTTTGTTGTGTGGTGCCTTTGATCTGGCTGTGGCTCTAACCTGCTCCTATGGGGTGAGATGGAAGCAGGAGCACAGGGATGGGGTCAATACCAGTTGGTTAAACCTCTTTTGAGCTCACATTCCCAGGATTCTCTTGCATTGAGGAACAGGATTATTTTTGTTGTTGTTGGTTTTAACTTTTATGGTGGGTTTAATCTGAGAGAGTTTGTCCCCCGAAGGGCTGTTTGGAGGATGAGCTGAGCTGTGATTCCTTTGTCCTGCTGCCCAGGAGACTCTGAGACGCTGAGGTTTCCCTGCAGCAAGGTGTTTCAGCATCAGCAAGGTGGTCCAGGCAATGGTGACCCTGTCTTTTGGGTCCTGGACTTTCCTCAAGGTGGCACCTATCAAGGTGTCACATGTCTTATTAAAACTATGCCAGATCCCCCTCGTGCATCTGGGGAGACCCCACCTCCCTGACCCAAAGGCACGTTGATCCTGTGGGATGGGCTCAGCCAGAGGGATGAATTCCCCTTCTTTAGGAAGCGATGGTATGATGGGGGCCAGTGGGGAGCCTGTGCTGGTGGTGGCGGCCGCCACCCTGCTCCCCACGTGACAGAGGGATGGACAATTCACCTTTCCATGTGATCTTCCAGCTGGGACTTTCAGACAGCCCCAGGCTCATCTTGCCACACCAAACACTCCCTTGGCATAGGGGCCTGTGTGCTGAGCACAGGGGAAGGTCTTCCTTTGATTTCACCAGCAGTGCCTGAAGGTACAAACCCATCTTTTCCTTCTCCTTGGCCATGTTTCTGAAAGCTGTCCTTGTTCAGGAACAAAGATCAAGAAAACCAAAAGCAGGCTTAAAAGCAGAGGCTGGAAAAAATGGTTCTTCAAGAGCTCGTTGGACAAGAGTGAACTCTCATTGCATCGAAGTCTTAATTGCCACCAAACTCATTTAGGAACCCACATTTACCTCCATTTTGTGAAAAATCTACAAGAATAAACTCTAAAGCCATGTAACCCTGCTCCAGGGAAACTTCTAACATCTAGATCTCGCTGCTGTCTTCATCTCCAGATGGCAAAGCACTTTGCAAAGAGGACTGTTATCCCCACTTCATAGAAAAGGAAAATAGAGTCACCAGAAGAGAAACAACTTGCCCAAAGTCACCTCCAAATCTAGCAGAGAGCAGATTAGATGGCATACTAAAGCTCTTAGCCTGTTTAGCAAATCCTCGTCTGAAATTTTAGCTCCCAATCCAAACACAATTTGGATTGTTTTCCACGGGGGCTGCAGGTCTAATGCAGTTTGTTGTTTACTAAATCATATGATGGAACAATCTTAGATATGCAAGGAGGTCTGTCCTCTTCATCCTGTTTATTTGTTTTGATTAATACAAATCTACTGAGTGGTGGGACTTACTTTATTTGCTTTTCTTTGAGTCTCGTGTTCTGTGTGTTTATTTATTTTCCATTTATACTTCCCTGTTCTATTCTGAGGACAATGAAATGTCTGTTTCATTTTAGAAGTTGAAAAATTGTCTTCTTAACCTCTGTCTGCTCACCACAGCCAATGATGGCCATGTCCTTGTACCATCCATCCTACAGAGGGGCTGCCAAGAGCCTTGCAGCTCCCCGCAGCCTCTTCACCCCCTCTGCCACCCCAGTCTGTCTGGGCACACTTTGCAGGTATGGTGAGCTGCTCCTTGGCTGAACTAGCCCAGAGTGATACATCCCAGAGGTGAAAGATGCCATTCTGGCTACGAAGTTGTCCATATCTAGACAGGGATCTAGACAGGTTGGATCATTGGGCCAAGGCCAATGGGATGAGGTTTAATAAGGCCAAGTGCCGGGTCCTGCA
>JAOQGH010000003.1:10653068-10690574 GCA_025769975.1 Gallinago jamesoni
TGTTTTTGTTTTTATGTGGTTGGACTCGATGATCTCAAAGGTCCCTTCCAACCACTAAGATTCTGTGATTCTGTGATATTTCTTCATCAACTTCAGTTTGTGCTCCATCTGCACGAGGAAGAGAGGGCCAGCCGACCTCAACTCCATCACATGCTCTTTAATTACTTTTGCTTTAATTCCTTTTGCTTTAATGCCTTTTCTACTCCAACTCTGCTGCAGGCCAGGTCAGGCTTTTGGATATCTTGGGTAATAACAGTGGTTTCTCCTGATGCCTCCTACAGCGCGTGTATTCCTGGGACCCTTTCTGGGGGTGCAGGACGGCTGGTACCCATGGGACACAACCTCTTCCAGCCTATGCAGAGCCCTGGCCTCTGAGCTGGACCTCTGAGCAGCGGATACTCCGCTGTTTGGCTGCATGAAGCATCGGGTGACCTTGTAGCTATGGACCACTTGTAGATAACATGGGGTTCAAAGTCCTGGACCCTTTTGCCTCATACCTGATGTTTTAGCTGGGACGCATGTCTGTGGTATGTAACCAGAAGGTTATGAAATCGCCGGTTGTCTCCTTGAGAGCCAGCAGCTTCCTGAGGTCAGGATGTGAACATTGCTCTTACGTAAAGCGAAGGCATTGAAAGTCGGCTTTTTTTTTTTTTCCCTTTTTTCTTCTTTCATGTCAGATGTTGTTGGATCTCACCACTGCCTGTGCTCTGGGTGGGGACAGGTGGGTGCAGCTGGAGAGGGTGCAGCCCCAGCCTGGAGCCATCCCTCCCTGCGCAACCTCTGCCCAGGTGATCATGGGTGGAGAAGTCCATCCCCTCAACGGACACCTGAGCACCAACGTGCGGCTCTGCAGAGGCAGCGAACCCACAGCAGCATCCTCTGAGGCCGGGGGACAAGAAGCAACATGCATAATCCTACAGGTAAACTCCCCATCTGGGGTGGGGACCTCCAGGAGAGGTGGTGTGACAAGAGGGGACACTGTGTGATGTCCCAGAGATGGGACCTACAGGCTTTGTGGCTTGGAAGGGTTTGGTGCTCCTGTTTGCTCCTTGGAAGGAGCAGAAAAAGGGTTTAGGGAGAGGAGTTTGAGGCTGAGCAGGGAAGGTGGGTCTGCAAGAACTGGAAGTGGAGGGAGGACGCTCCTAGGAGAAAGGGATGGGTGGGAAGGTGGACGTTTTGTAGTGTCAAGAGAGCTTTAGCTGTGACTAATTTCTGATGGATTGGGATGCTTGTTTTGTAAATATTTTTTCTGCAGCTTTAACCTTGCCTTGGTGCTTTCTGCGATAGCCACGTGTGCCTGGCGTGGCACACACAGCGAGATGTTTGCTGCCTTTTTTTGGCCGTTTTCTAAAATCAACAGCTGAGTGTGGGAATCCAGGCTTCTCTGAACGGAGAGACTGGTGTCTCACAGCCTGATCTAAAGCCCATTGAAGCTATTGAAAGACTCCCCTTGACTGCCTTGGGCTTTGGAGCTGACTGTCGGTGGGTACCACTCACCCCTGCCGCACACAGCATCCTTCATTATGTATGAAAATAGATGTATGCTCTGCCTACTCTCTGCCAGTGACCCCAGAGCCTCCCAAATGCAAGCAGAGGAGTGCTCGGGAGCAGTCAGCTTTTCTACTGCTTTTCCAGCAGTAGAGCCCACAGGAAAGGTGTTGGCTGGCGTATGGTTTTCCTCACCTTCCCCTGAAGTTCAGGCAGAGTTTTGCACCTTGGCTCTTGCTGTGAGCGGCAGCATCCCCCCCTCGGCTGCTTCCTCCCCTCTTCCTCCTCATCCTCACTACTTCTCCCCACGCCATCACTGCTGACTTAACTGCAGGCACCACCAATGCTGAAGCCAAGCTCTGTGCAGGACCCCCTGCAAGGTTTAATGGCCAGGCAGTTGGGTTTGACCCATGCTGCCAGCCTGCTCTTGGCCCCCCATGGGCTAGGACAAGCTTTTGCCCCAGAGCATGGCCCTTTCTAGGCACATGGGTGGTGGGTTTGGAGCCACCAAGCAGCTTCAGGTGTGCCACAACCACAGTCCTTCTTCCCTCTGCTCCAGCTCCATCCATACGCTGAGCATACGGTATTTCGGTCGAGGTGTCTCCTGCAGTTTTGTGCGCAGGGTCCTGGTGGGGTAAGGCAATAGCTCGAGCATTGCACTGTGGTTTCCATAATGAGAATTGCCTGGTAAGATGCAAGACCTGAGGTGTATTTACATGCTAAGCCGAAGCTGTGAGTGTTATTGACGAGCTGTTGGCAATGCCTTGAGGTGCCTTGGTGAATACGATGGCTGGAATTGTTTGGGAAGATTTTATCAGGCTGGATTTCCATGTGTTTAGCACTGGGTAGCTCCTGCCAAAGTGCTCGGCACTCGGCAGCGTGGTGTTTGGGGGGACCTGGTTCAATGCTCTGCCCTGAGTGGGAAGGGGAGCTCTTCTGGCAGTCACTGCCAAGGCTGTGAAATACATCTAGGGGCTGGAGGGTGAAATTAAGGGTAGAAAAAAAAATGGGAACAAAAGATCCAGTCCCGTGTCTTTGGATGTGGTATCTTTGCTTTGTTTTTGCCAAACCCAGACTGCTCTTTTGTGTGCTTGTCTGCATGCCTTCTCCCGGGCATCCCCCTGCAGACAGTACAGCATCCTCCCCTCTCCTGGCTGAGCTCCCACCACCTAAAAAGGTGCCATCTAAGCCCAAGCTGCAGAGTTTAATTTTGCTTCTGGAGCAGGGTGTCCCTCCATGGCACTGAGCCACCTGCCTGCTCAGGGGACAATAATGTCCCCCACATACAACCTTGCACCCCCTCCTACTGTCCTGACTTGAGTGTGAACCAAAAGTGCCTGATTTCAGAAAAAGAAGAAGAATCATAAAATCATAGTATGGTTTGGGTTAGAAGGGACTGTAGAGATCATCTAGTCCCAGAAGCTTCTAGTTCTAGAAGCTTTTTCTTCAGTCTATTATTCAGCTTAGATGTCAAACAGGCCGACTGTGCTCTCAGCACCTACTGAGGAAGATGCTGGGAACCATCCTGCTGGCAGCTGTGGTCCATTTTAAGAAGTGCCACCTTATCTTTTCTATGAAGATGCTGAAGGCTTAAAGCAGCCCTTTCCTGCTCTTTCATGGTAGGGCTTGAACTCCTCTGCTTTTGCACCTGGCAGCATTTTCCTCCTCTGAGCGAGCTCTCTTTTTTTTCCCCCCTTATATGTATGAAAAGATGATGCACCATCAGATGGAAAAGCGAAAGAGATGTCTGTGCATAGAGCGAGTCGTGGGGAGGCAACCAGACATCCTATTGAGTGCCCAATACGGTCCAGTAGCTTTACTGGGGGTTGTTCAAAACTATGTATTAAAAATGAAGCACTTTTTCCGGATAAACACAGGAAACAAGAAAAAAGAAAAAGTAGTTACATAAATTTTTGCTCACTTGAGTGCTCAGAGACTTGAGTGCAGCCTGGCCAGGTCCTGGAGCCAGCCCTGGGCTCTGCTCCGACGTGTCGGGTGCTTGCATAAACGAAGGCAATTCTGACCTCTGCTGTTGGCCCAACGCATCACCAGGCTGGAAAAAAAAAAAAAAATGCAGCACTTCCTCAAAAAAAATATTGTATAACCTTAGATATGGGTCGGTCTTGGCATGCACTGCATGCTCCCTCTCCCCGGTAGCCCTTCTTGGTGCTTGCGGCTGGTGGTGTGTTGTAACACAGGTTACAAAACAGCTGGAGGCTAATCTTGTTTTCCCCCTCGTTGAGTGGCAGGGGATCCTTGTCTGTTCCTCACCCAGAAGCATAACACGATGATTACTAAAATCCAACATGGATCGTAAACATGTTTCTCCCCCTAACTTAACAGAAAGGCTCAGAGTGCTTGGCGGGGAGAGCGAGCTGATCCCGACCTCCGGCATCCTGCAGCCGTACGGGGGGAGCCTGGAGATGCTCTTGTGGTGGTGAAAATGCTGCACGAAGACAATGTGTCTTCAGACATCGTGTCGCTGGGCTGAGGGATTTGCTGAAGTCAACGGATTACCATGGTCTGGGAAGGGGGTGGCTATTCCTGCACTTACAATTAATTAATTATGAAACTGCTGAAAGAGATATGAGCTGCCCCTATAGCAAGCGATTGGCAGGAGGTGTAAATCAAGGGCTGCTATAACTGACCTAAACCTGCCTTCCGTGTACATCAAGTTGGGCTAGTGCCACAAGCACGATGATGCTTAGGTGGCCTCTAAGTCTGGTCCAGGCTGGAAATTCACAAGTAAAACATATATTATATATATGTAAAATATTCCTTTTCTGCTTTCATATTTTTTTGTAATTTCAATAATGAAAATTAGCGACATTGTCTCAAAAACCAACATAGTTGTCATCTTAATAGCTACAGAAAGCTGAGAAATGCTGCTCTGAGAAGCAGACCTTTGGGGAGGTTTAGACCGTGCCCCATTTCCAAAGACATGAGCTTATTCATACGGAGCCCCTTGGTACCAGGGGAAGGAGCAGTTCCCAGCAACTGGAAGCCCTGGTGCTCTTTAGGCGATGGGGTCATCTGCTGTACCTCCATTCTTCTTGGTGTGCTGGGGGGTTGTAGAAAGAGACCCTCAAAGTAGTCACACCTATAACGAGGAGACTTACCTATTCCCACATCCTGTGTTGAGGGGAGAACAAAGAATTCAGAGGCACGTAGGTATCACCACTTTGCAGTCTGATCTTTTAATGATCTTCTGATTAAAAGCTATTTCTAAAATTTACTGTTGCGTTTGCCCTCATACAGTCTTTCTCAGCAGTGGGCTAGGTGAGCTGATGCTCTGATGTCCTCGGTGGCTTCATACCAAACCTCTGCTGACAGGCTGTGGGGTGGGCTGGATGCCTTTTAAGGTGTCCAACATCCCACCAGAAACATTTGTTTCAGGATGGAGACGTGGTGCCTTCAGCAACAGCAGTCACATGGGGACAGGGCTTTGCCCAACAGCTGCTGGGCTGGTCTGGGCCAGTCCTGCAGAGGAAACATCCTCTTTTCACCCGCTTCACTTAGTTGTCTGCAGCTTTTCTATCATAGGGAATAAAATCCTGCCAGGGGCAATCTGATCCACCCCAGTTACACTCACGGACTGATTGCCCCGTGTCTTTGAAGTTTGGCCTTGTTGGTACTTTCATAACCCAGCACGTGGACTTACACTTGAGGAGTCGGGGAGCTTCTCTGAACCATGTCTCTCTCTGTGGGGCCATGGCACACCAAGATCTGACATTGCATTGCTGTCACATGGTGATATGGGTTTTCTGGGGCCTCAGGGCAAGCACAGTGCGATGGGCAACATTGTTTTTGCCCCCAGGATGGGCTATCTTGATCCTGGAGGTGTTTTTGAAGCCTTTGGAACGCTGACATGTTGTTGTGTTGTATGTAACTGTTTCTCTTTCCACCTGAATAACCAGCTTTTGGCAGGGCCCGGCTTGTGAAATGATGCTGGGAGATCTGCCATGTGGTGCTGATGAGTTCAAGCAGAGTTAGTTTTTGTGACCTGAGAAACCGAGGGTTCAGGATGGTGCGTCACCACCACGAGCTGTTGTGGCAGGTTGAAGGCAGAAGAAGGGTTAGGAGGCTGCGTTCCTGCCAGCTTGATTGTTACATCACCTGCTTGAAAATGATTAGTTGAAGAAGAGTAAATTTGATTTTATGCCCTCGTGGATTTGGCACAATAATTATTTAATTGAGTCTTCATCGATTCGGCTACATTAGGATGGGTGTAATTGTATTTTAGACACGAGCACCATGGGTTGCTTTGCAGATGCTGTGCACAGCAGCCCCCATGGCACAGGCATGTGGTGGGGGAACTCGTGTGCCCCGTTGGCATGCAGGTGGTGGAGATTCTCCTTTTCACAGAGCTAGACCTGGTGCCAACATGTCCTGGCCTGAGGGGCTCCGCCTGGTTTTGCAAGAGGTCTTTGAGAAGCTCTTTGTTTTCCCCAAGGAAAAGGTTAGATAAAGGAGTGGGTTTCGTATGCAGTTGTCCAGTGTTCAATGATGTCTATCTTGGAGCTTCAAAAGTGAAAAAAATCATGTTTCTGAAATATTCTTATCCTTTTCCTCTCAGAAAAGGATCAGCAGTGGGTGAAAAAAAGGGAGACTGCAGGGGACAAAAATGAATTAGAAGTAGAATATTTTTTCAGTTTGAGAAGATTTCCGTGATTGTTTTTATGTTCCTTCAAAAACCTGTATTTTGTATGGAAAAAAACCACAACTGATTTTTCTTTCTTTTTTTTTTGGTGCTAAATTCCTCTTCTGCTGATTTGAGCAGTTAACAAATCATTGTTCTTCCTTTTATTTTCCATTTTAGAAAGCCCAGCCGGACTCATTGCTGAGAACCTTCTCAAAGCCAAAGAAATAGCCCTCAATGACTCTCGTGTTCCTGAACAGCTCCGGAATTACTTACAAAAAGCTCTTGATCTTGCTCTTGGATTAGACCCTTACCTGGATGCAATGGCAACTTCAAAGAGGTACGGATTCTCCTTTGTAACCTGTGATTGTATGAAAGTATTCTTAGATTTTCTGTTCAGAATATGCCATAAATGTTGGAGGGACAGTGGAAGAAAGAAGGAGAAGAGTTAACTGCACCCAAATATATAGCAAAGTGTGCACAGATGTGTGTGCCTATGGCCTTGAGGAGAGGAGGTGAGAACAAAAAGTCCAAACTCTAAATTTGGGAAGGTATTCAGCCAGTTGACTATGGGAATGTCTGTGTTGGACCGTATCCTGTGAAAAATCATCATGGCAGGCTCCACGCAGCACCTGCTGAAAGGCTCATTCTAGTCCCTGGATCAAATCAGTGCTGGGATAAATCAAGAATGAAGAAAACCCGCACTTCTGGATCCACCCTATAATAACAGCCTTTATATCAACTGCAGCTTTTATCTCCAAGTGCTCAACAAACATTAATTAATCTGCTAACTAAATTACTCCAGTAACTAAACTAATTAATTAAACTAATTTAAGGTATCATTAATTCAGAAGTCCAACTGATACCCTCATTATTCTTTTTTTGAGCTACAGTATATTACCCAGCCATGTGGGGTCTGCTAAACAATTCCCATTTATCAGTGTACATTTTGATATGTGGAAAGAGCCGGTTCTGTCTAAAATTGACAATGTGTAAACTGTTCCAGGCTGTGGATTACGGGAACGCTGAGCGTTCGTTCTGTTGCTGAAATAATAGCTGATAGTTGTTTGACTTAAGCTTGCTGTACGATAATAGCTATACATTATCTTATTAAAGTTGTTAAAGCATTTGTGAGGGGCAGAAAAGAGGTTATATGAAATGTTCTACTCTTTAAGTCTTGGATTATCTGAGTGTGGCTGACACGGGTTATGAATTCTTTCTCATTTTACTGAGGAGTGGTGGGGGAAGCTGGACGGGGGAAGGGAATAAAGGCTGAAATGGCTCTGAATTCTGGCCCGCAGAAGCATCACCAGCCATTTCTGGTGGTTACTTTCTTCAGATAGGGTAATCTAACCTGTCTGGAGGCTATGGACTTCTTCCAGTCTCTTCCCGTCTCTCTGTAATAGGTAGCATCTCATTTCATCCAGAGACGTTGTCACAGGCCTGGCTTCTGTGAAATAGCATCTGGAGATACCCTGCTTGTCTCAGCAGTTTGTGAGGAAAACCATTTTTTTTTCCCTGTCTTGCAAAAAATTTTTTGATTTTACTTCTTTCCCCCTCTTCTGCAATGAAACCTGGTTTGGGCTGAAAAAAGCTACCCCCAACCCTAGAGTTGAACAAAACCTGGCCAAGGTAGCTGGAGCCATTTACTCCAAACCGGTAGATAGACAGACAACTGTCTTGGACCAACTGGAAATGGGAAAGATTTGGGGTTGAACAGTGGGTCCCATAATCCCTTCTTCCCAAGCCCCTGTGGCTGGAGTGGCTGCCAGCACCAAGATGGGCCTATTGCCAAGCCAGGTCCTCGTAGGACTGTAAGTTAGGGATATTTCTAAAGTTTCTGGGCTAATTTTTCATGCTCATGCACAAAGGGACCTTTTCTGGGAGTTCCCTCTTGGTTGCTTTTTTTTTTTTTTTTTAAATTTTCATACAGGCCACTCAGATTTTGGTTGTTACCATAATGTTGAAATTTCTTTCTTTCTCCAGAATAACTTCACCTGGCCATGGCCCAGAGGACACTGGAGGAACTGAAACCAGGGTTAGACTGCAGGAAGAACGTGCCTCTGGCTCTTTGAATGGCAAGTTGGTCAACCAAGAGGATAAAATTGCAGCAGACTGGTGTACAGGTTATCACTGAAGTTCATCATCCTCTGCTCCCTCTTGAGGGGGGAAAGGATGAACACTATGGAAATGCTCAGAAAATGTGGAAAATTACTTAAAAAGAAAGATAAGAACTTCCAGTAGGCTTTGATCTTCCTTTTGCATGAATTATCTCCGTCCCTCACCTCCTGTGCCTTTGTGCCCACGCACAAATGCCCACGCGCATACTCATGAGTGCTTTAATGCACAGTGCCAGCCCCATCCCTTAATGAGCAGCAAAGAGATCATCATCCTCAGTGGAGGGGAAGGAAGGGAAAAATCATGTTGATTTGGGTTTGTTGGTGTCCTATAGGTGTTTACGTGCTTTTGTGGTGGAGGTGGCCTGTGGCCAAGCACTGCACCTTGTCAAGGAGCAATACCCAGGCTTGTGTCCCCATATAAAGCCTATTACACTAAATTTATTCCCAGATTCATTCTTCCCAGATGTTCCCATCTTTTGAGCAATATATCATCACAGTGAAGTACTCTTATAATGTATTACACTAATACATTGTTCGAAGGACACCACTGATGATAAATTTCTTAAATGATGGTGCTGTCTAGGGATAATGACTCTAAGAGCAAATGCAAGGTAATGTAGTGATTTTTTTTTAACTGGGTTCCAGAAAGAATATGGAGACATCTTAAAGCCATTTTCATATGGGGGGAATGTTAAAATATGCAATATTTCAAGCACTATTTAACAAGCACTTGAACAATAGCAGCATTGATGATAAAGGTTCTAAATTTAAAACCAGTCCCTTTATTCTGTTGTCTTTTAGCTGCATTTTAGATGAAATTTTGTCAGATTCTGTTGTTAAACCCTTATTTGAAAGTGTTTTAAGATTAGATTATTATTTTTTTAATGATCACTTAAAAGGTACATCTAATGTTCATTGTGAACAGGGTACAGTCTTTCTTATGGTCTTATTTTAAAATTTTTATTCTTGTCTTTCAACAGGCCAAATTTTTAGGATGTTTGTTCATATGATCAGAGCCAGGAGGATTTTATTAATTGGCAAGCTTAAAGGTTACAGTATCCTTGCTGTGGCAGAAGAATTGCCAGATGATGGCAAAATCTTCGCATGCACAGAAGCGCCGTATCTCGGAGTGAACAGCCAAGAAGCATTTGATTGTTCTTCAGATGGCAAAAAGATAAGCATGCGAGTGGGACCGATGGCAGACACTTTGGAGGTAAAGTCTGTTGGATGGGAAGTTTGGGAGCTCTTGAGTAGAGCAGATTAGATTTTGGACAGGTCCTGTTTCTTGCCCACGGGATGCTGGGTGGTGACCTTAGTTTGTTTGCAAATAAGTGAACACGCTCTTGCACTTCTTATTCATGACGATGTGTTATGGGACAGCTCCATCAAACAAGATAGTTTTTTCTCTTCTTAGCTAAAATACTGCACCTTTTGCCCAGAAGGGCTATAAATATAGGTTGATGGGCTTCAGTGGCAGAGTTTTACTTGATGAGTTTTATTTGACTCTGTTTTAGCGTATCTAATACCAAACTTAACAAGGTGAAAGAGTGTATCTGTGCCTGCTGGGCATGCCCTGGGGACAGCTTGCTCCCAATGTTCACAAGAACTGGAAAAGTCCTGTAGAGGTTTGTAATTATCCACAACCTATCGCTATTTTCCCCGTCCGGCAACACCATGGGCCATTAGACCCCAAGTTTCTCACTTCCAGAGCAACGTGATAAGCTTGGGACATGCATTAGATATATTCATTTCATTCTGACTAGTGACTCTGTCCCAAGAAAGAGAGAAGTTCATGATTGTCAGCAGCTAGAGGAGTTTCATGTTTAATTCCAGTTTGTGGGTCTCCAGGATGTTGCTGCAGGTCCAGCCCACTACCAGGCGATGCCCATGCCAGGTTCATTAAATATATAGCCTTTTTATTGTTAACACAAACCAATTTGATCTGATTCCATTTTCAATCTGGATGTGTCAGTGTGAGCTTGATTGTAACTGTATTTGCATTAACAGGTACCATATTTGTTTCTAAAATGAAATGGCCAGGAGCTTTCTGACCTCTGGCTTTCATGACCTCCAAGTTTGATAAGAGAGAAACAAAGAGCTTTGCCAAGTATATGAATAAACGAAACGTTACAGATCACCTGCAATGTGCAGCATTTAAAATCCCAGCTCCCCGCAGTGAGTGTGAAATTAATTGAATTGCTGTTGCTCTCTAGTGCCCATTCTGTGCAACTGACTTACTGTGACTGAATTAAAATATCTAGAGGCAGGCAGAGTACATGCTGTGCAGAGATTAAAGAAAGGAGCAAAGACATGAAAATTAAATCCTTAAAACAGAATGTTGCAATTGATTTTATATCCTCTGATTGCAACGCGAAGGCACATCCTGACCCCGGTTCTGCAGGTACTCAGGGCTTTGAATAACTCCCGGAGCTGACGGGAGCAGAGATGCTCGTGCTCAGCAGGAGAGATCCCAGCACTGGGGACACCTCTCCATGGAGGATCTATGCACTGGGTTCTGAACTCCTGTTGCTCAACCTGGCAGATATTTCATCAGTGGTATAAAGACGGTCAGGATCATCCTACAGGTCTAAATGACAAAGCGACACATTTGGTGGCCTCTCTGGTGCCCTGGCATGTCAGGGTCTTTGGGATTTGACTGGTTGGAGTAGGGCAAACACACCTGGATGCATGGAGGAGGCTCAGGTTGTGAGCAGTGTGCTGACTTTTCCCTCAACCAGCTTAGGTTGGAGATCAAACAGGCTGCCTCCACTGTCACCTGGACATCCTGAAAGGCAGGAGGAGAAGGCAGTTGTGGGCAGGAGACAGGTTAGGACTAGCACAGCCAAGCTCTTGCAGCTCAGCTTGGTGGAGGAGGGTGGAGAACAGTGTTTCTGTCCCACAGTGTCTGCAGGGAGGCTGGTCCAGAGCAAAGCTGGGTAAGAGATGCTGAAAAATGTGGTGAGATTCAGGAGAGCTGCAACAGGCTCTGGCAAGGATTGTCTTTGCTGTCGACATTGTCTGCAGCTCTAGGTTTCATTCCTGTTCCTCTACAGAAGTTAGAGGACAACCCGTCACCCACTACTTGCTCTGTGGAGACAGCTGCTGCAGCATTCTTGCTGTGGTGACTAGGGCAGAATTTTGGCTTCCAGCTGAACGCAATAGGGCAGGATTGCTGCTGATCTGCTGCTGCTCAAAGCTTTGTAACAGTGTTCGTGTGGCTCTGGCTCTTCCACCTACAGGGGCAGCTCATCAAGGGTGGTGGGTGAGCAGAGAGAAGTGCAAAGGCAGCCCATCCGTCCAGAGTAGCACCTTGACCAGGGTTTCTGAAGCCTCTTGCTGCTTCTTTGCGTTGTTCCACAACATTGGCAGGGATGGCTGGGTTCCCTGTCTCTTGTCCTAGATTGGAGCCAGCTACAAATCATAGAATGGTTTGGATTGGAAGGAAGGGACCTTAAAGATCATCTAGTTCCAACCTCCCTGCAATGGGCAGGAACACCTCCCACCAGACCAGGTTGCTCAAAGCCCCATCCAGCCTGGCCTTGAATGCTTTCAGGGATGGGGCAGCCACAGCTTTTCTGGGCAACCTGTTCCAGTGCCTCACCGCCCTCACAGGAAAGAATTTCTTTCTGGTGTCTGATCTAAATCTCTTCTCTTCCAATTTAAAACTGTTGCCCCTTGTCCTGTCCCTACACTTCCTGACAAAGGGTCCCTCTCTCTGGCTCTCCTATAGGCTCCCTTCAGATATTGAAACGCCATTATAAGGTCCCCTCAGAGCCTTCTCTTCTCCAGGCTGAACAACCCCAGCTCTTTCAGCCTCCCCTCACAGGGCAGGTGCTCCATCTGGTACTCTGAGCTGTGAAAGGATGCTAACTACCAAACAGGAGCTGCAGAGCTCAGGGTTCATTTGGTACCTGAAGGCAAGATAGAAAAATTCACCTTTCCCACGTGTGTGGGACAGGGACTGCCGAGGTAGTTCAGGTCCCCACCAAAGCATGTAGCTCTCACACACCATGGCACAAACCTCTGTGGGAATTAGCCTTTCAGTGGGAATTAGCCACCTCTTCAACACGTGCTGGGCCAGCGTTTAAAAACCTTTTCCAACAAGCTCCTTAATTCTCAACCCTGTCGTGCTGTGCCTGGATAATGTGCCTTGCCATACATCAGCCGTGAGCAAGAGGCCTGATCCTGCACAAAGAGCTTCCTTTAATTCCCTGGGGACTTTTGGTTGAACAATGGCTGCGGGATTGAGTCCGGAGGGAATGCAAACTACCAGGAAATTATTCCCATCCGTGATTTTGATCCTTCCATTTTAAAATTGAAAACACAACATAAAAAAATAAGACTATGTTTGCAGCAGATTCTGCTGATTGCAGGGCATTGTATAAGCATGTCAGGGTTCTCTTTTTTCTTTTTTTCCCTCCTTTTACCAGACAGAATAGGTGAAGAGGTTGAGCTGCAGATCTCATTTCTCCTGTTTTGCTGCTTGTGAAGTCTGCCAACAGAATCCACCTTGACAAAGTCAAGGACTCTGCGTTTAATGTTGAACTGAGTGAATAAATTATGCATGAAATTGTGTCGGAGTCTCTAGTGTGCAGAATTGCTCCTTTTGATATGAAAGGTTAATTCAGAAAGGAGTCCAAAATAGCTGGAAATTGTGGGGATAAGTGGATAGTATTCACTGTTGTGAGCTGTTATTACTAGAAATTGCATTCCCTCTCTAGGTTCCCTAGAGATTTAGCTTTGCTGGTGAATATAAACTGTACTCAATAGAATAGCATTTAGGAGTAACAAGAGTGTATGTCCACACACAGTAAAATATTCTAATGGTGTTTTAAAAGGAAGCTGTACTTTTTCATGTGTTCTATGTACCCTAAGGATGGATTGCTATTACATTTAGGTCAAGAACAAGGCATAAGGAAGGTAATAAGTTTTGAGTACATCTTTATTACAAATATTCTGATTGTATGATCCATATCAAAGGAACTGGACAACCATTTTTTTTTTCTGATTGAGTTTGTATGTGCCTTATGAGAGAGTGTTGTCTCTGATCAGGACTCCAATCAGGTTTTCTTGCAGCTTTGGGAGAAGATTCATTCATGTTTTTCTTCGGGATGTCCTCTCCCTGATCTTTTGCCGTGTTTGTCAACAGTGTGGCTGTGTCCTTTCTCATGCTTGCTTTTGGTGCATCTCCTCTATGCAATGCAGTGCTACAAGTTTGGGTTTTTAAATTTTTTTTTCCCTTTTTTAATCCCAAAGGAAGTTAATGACTCACTGTAAGCAGAAGCATTAATTTTAGCCAAGTTTGCTCTGAATTAAGACACTTCTTGTTGCCATCTGTTACTGTCTATGATGCCTCCGTAACAAGGAGCAGGGATTGCACTGTAAACATTCAGGAAATTAGTTTCAGTGGGATATTTTATTTCCTTCTGGATCTCAGCTTTCCTCACAGTTGGAGATGTTTGGGCTCTGCCTTTCTCCTAACAAAGGACAAAAGTCATTTCCAACGTGCTGTGAGGTCCTAGACAAGGCCAGGCCCAGTCTGTTCTGGAAGGACAAGAGTAGACAATCCCTCCTCTTAAACCCCTAATCCATTCTGAGTGGGACAGCAGTAAGCTTTTCTCCTCATCACTTCACCAATATTTCCAGTGCTTAGCTCCATGGTCAAAGCTACCAGTAGAGCAACTGCTTTTCTTTCTGGCACTTTTGGTTCAGCACGGGGTGCTGGCAGTGAGGAAGCCCTCTTCAGTGTGGTACCCTGGCCGTGGGGATCCCCTGTCCAGGTGACCCGTACTCAGCTAGCCCAGGAGCTCCAGGAAACGGAGCACTTTCCTGTTCCTGTGGCTGTTATCCTTTTATGTAGAGGCTGCTCCTGAGGCAAAGCTCGTTCAAGGAATTTCTAGGATTTCCCTTTATCAGCCTGGAGCTGTTTCCAACTAAATGTTGAAAACTCAACAGCAGTCTTGAAGCTGTGGAACAAAGGAGCTCAAATGATGGTAGGGTTGCAGTATGAACTCCAAGGCAGTGATACAGGCATTTCCATACAGTACTAGGTATCTAGAAGAAATGGGGGGTGCCCAACTGACCTTCATGGCTGGCTGTTCAGGACTTGAACTGGTAAGAAAGAAACGCCTTTCAAACGGTGTCCTTGCACGCACACGCAGTGCAAGGACAAAAAAAGGCATGTGGTGGATACACATACAACACAACCCTCTTGGGATGAAAGCTGTGAAGTTAAAAGGTGGTTTATCTGTATCAGAAGGCAGCTAAGAAGGAGATAAACTGTCAGCAGGTAGATAGTACAAAAAGAGGGCTGAAATGAGAAGTCCAGCTAATATCCAAAGAGCTACGCAACTCCATATGGACCTAATGAAGTCAATGCATAAAAGTGAGATTCTTTTTCATTAGGGAGCTATACCATGGAGCAGTAGTAACATATGTTCAGAGATGGCCACATCTGCTTCTGAATGTTTGCCTCCCACCTCCTCTGCCTGGGAAGGTTACAAGTCAGAAAGTAGTGATAAGTCATGATAATTACTTGAATTTGGCTTTGGCTCTTCTCTCTGGGGAACGGGACCTCTAATCTCTCTTCCTGATGGACTCCTCCTCCCAGCTTTCATCTTCTGACCCTTCCTGAAGTATCTACACTGGACAGACTGGCTGATTTGCAACCTGATATAAGATGCTCTTGCCACAGTAACAAAAATGTTCCTGCTGCTTTCCTCAATACAGCCCAAGAGGGAAACGGGGAAAAAAATTTCTTACTGGTCATGAAAAGAAAAGATGAATCCCAGGAAGGCAGATGTCCCAGTTTCTACTACATTTATTATCAACCAGCAGATATTTGGCCTTAAGGTCTCCTTTCATTATAGTGTAGTATCAAAAGGTGTCCTAAATGCAGACTCATGAATGCTTTTGGCAGAGCTTCTATGCTATCAAGCATCTGCAGTTAAGTGTGACTAACCAGGCTCTCTGGAGGGCTTAATTTCTTAACTACCAACAAGTTTACAATGGTACCAGTTTGCACAATGGAGTAATTCAGAGCTTGAACGATCCACTTTCTGCCATTTCCTTGTCTGAGTGATGCGGTCCCTACTTCAGAAAGGCTCCTGAAATCTCTGTTTGGAAGCCATCAAACTCACTCCTGAAAACAAATTATTTTTTTCACATTCTGTTGCCATTTGTTATTGATGCTTTCTCTCCTACATCCCAGGGGATCGCTCATCACTCATTGTGCACAATGTCTCCAAACACAAAATGGAAATCTGGACGCAAGAAGTGCTGTTAAAAGTTGTGGTAGAAACAGAGAGTTCTGGAAAACATAATTGTTTCTCTTTTCACTCAAAATGCCAAGACTTGAAAGCATTTCTGCTTGCCGAGATAGGTGGATGAGCCCTTGTTTCATTGCAACGCACACAGATGCAGTTAAATAGTCCCAGATGGAATCTGAAATATTCCATAGCAGCCTCTTGGGCAGCGAGTGCATTAACTGCCACAGGAGAAGGCTGTAAAGGCTCCCATCTGGTCATCCATCAACACTTTTATACATTATCATCAGCAGCCTGCTTGGAGGGAAGGTGTGCCACATTTCTGAAAATCCAATTAGATGATAGCAGCCAGTTCTCTTTTATCCTCTCTGTTGCTGAGCCATCCAAAGCATTTTTTTAGATTAAAGAAACATCATTTTCCTTCATAGGAGCTGTGCTGCTTTATCTCTATCATGACCCGTTCTTTTATGTGCTTTATAATTCTATTATTAATTGGGATTTCAACCATTTGCCTGCTACTGAAGTGGGACTCGCTAGTTTGCAATTCCCAGGATCAGCCTTATGCCTCTTTTTCCCCAAGACTGATATAATTGCAGCTCTTCAATTTGTTGATAGTTACTCTTTTGAGAAGAGATATTGCAGCACCTCAGCTGCAGGGTTTGATGCCAGTCCTCTCCCTTACCCTGATGGATCAATTGCCTTTGACTCTAGATGTGCAGATGCTTCTGCTGTGACTCTCAACATCACAAGCTGGGATGAGCTATCCTCTTTTATATCTCGATTTTCTCTGAGTGGTTCAGAGTTTGGGGCACTAGTGCTGCTGAAGAATTGTTTGCAAAGCATAGAGAACTCCCAAGATCCCCAGAATGAATTCTAGCAATGTTACCTTAAAAGAACAGGCTTCCCTCTGGTTTGGGTTTCATATAAAGGACATTTTAATGGCAAGACTTTAAATTTTCAGGTAAATAATTAGTGTTTTCTCCAACATAATTTTTTTCCAGGCATTACATGCTGAGGATGAGCACTTTGATATAGTCTTTATTGATGCTGATCAAAGGAACGCTGTTAACTACTACAGCTTTGTCATGGATAACCACTTGCTGAGAATGGATGGAATGATCTGTGTAGAGAATACACTCATGAAAGGACAAGTCTACCTGGAGAACATATCTGATGAAAATGTACTAGCTGTCAGAAAATTAAATACAGTGATTAATTCAGATCCTCGTGTTCAGCAGGTTAGTGCAATGCAATTGGTTAAGGTGCCCGTGGTACTGTATCTATGGATTTTGCAAAGTACTCTTTAAAATGTTTCTTTTGTTGGTGCCATTATCCAGGGGACCTAAAATGAACTCAGATTTTATTATAATTCACCTTACTTGAGCTCCATGTATGAGTTTCTATATTCAGAAATGGTCCCTAGTCTCTGTCTACATCATATAGTGTTAGAGGCAAGATAAAAGTGGAGCACTTAAGAGTGAATAATCAACTCTACAGTACGGGCTCTGCTTTAAAAGCTGTGGAGGCTGTAGGGCATCACCACCACAACAGGAGTCAACGAAGTCCTACTCCAGCAGGAGAAAAAAAAATAATATTGAAATAGCCTGCACAAACAGTATGCTGTGAGTTTAGAGGCAAAATTAGACAAATATTCTCTAGGGCTTTAAAAGTAGGCATGAATGATACTAGCCCAGGGCAGTAAAGATGCCACCAGCCTGCAAAGCTTGCTCCTCCCCGTGGCTGCACTGGGGTGGCAGAGAGGCTGCTGTAGCTGGGGGAGGCACAAAGGATAGATGCCTGCTTGCTCTCCAGGCCACCTGTCCCACCCTTCTGCTGCCATAGGGTCCTACCCAGGAGATCTTGGTATGTGCCTCATATGCTTAAGGACCTTGCCTATCTGCAGGTCAGATGGCCTTTAGAGATGCCTCCTGGGGTTCTATCTTTACCCTTTCTCCAACATACCAGTAGCAACAGCTTTTCTTTGTAGAAAAGGAGCAATCAATGACAATTTTTCTGTGTCCCGAATCTTACTGTTAGCTATTCAGTGCATGGAAATAGCATGTTGTTTCCCTGTCTAATGTTCTAATAGTTTGATGTTGGATCTCCAACACTGAGTACAGCTTTCACTAAAGCATGATAATGGTATCAGAGAAGGTTGGTGGCAAAACCCATTGATGTTCATCTATGATGTTCTATCAAATGCTGAAGGACACCAAAGTGTTGCTGTTACTGTTTGCTGAGCTCCAAGGATAAGGCTTCTAGTCCTCATGACAGCGTTAGCCAGGCAGTGGAAACCCAGAAACCTCAGCAGCTGGCACTGATTTAGAAAAGGGAGAGACAAAATTGCATTTTTTCCTGGCATTTGTGGAAACTGTGACTTTGGAAGAAGAACGTGAGCAAATACAAATGCCTGACATATTTGTGTTGGAAGGAATTTCAGCTACAGAATAGGAGTAGGAGAAAGGAAGGACCATCCTTCATATCAGGGGAATCTGGGTGATGGAAAACCAGGCACCAAGCAGTTGAGAACTGGGTGTGTATGTGTTACATTTGCAGATAATTTTGCCTGTGCAGAGTGGACTGAGCATTATCCGAAGGAGCCCTGCACCTCCAGATGCAGTGATCGAATCCAAGGTGCGTATTTCCTCTCCGTGAGCACTTCTGGGAAAACTTTGACTCTGCTGAGGACGATGACAAAATAATTTCCAGAGGTTTGGTGGCGGCGGGAGCCCAATCTTGAGTTCTGTTATGCTGTGGTGCTGTGCAGCATGGACTTACCAGCTTGGGAACTTGGCACGTATTAGCCTCACTGGTCCAGGGTTACACTAAAGCTATTAAACGCTGATTCCTTGCTAAGTCTTCTGGCTCAGCCACGCTGGTGCTGCAATGAATCCCCGGAGTGGCTGGCATGCTGCTTGCTGGGCATCTGCCTGATGCTCTCCCGTCCTTCCCATGCAGGGGAGCGTGGGCAGATGGAGCCAGGGCCCAGCCATAATGAAGCACAGCAATATTTCTGAACTAGCTCTTTTTTTTTTTTTTCTTTTTTTTTCCCAAGGGCAGCACATGGTGCCCTTCATTGCTCTCTGAGCTGAATATGTTCGTGGCTTTCAATTTTGCCTGTCCCATGGAAAAGATGGTGCTTTTATCTTTCTCCATTTTATGTAGTGGGCATCACCCAGCTGTAATGAAATTCCGATCTGGAATCATAATGGCCCATGTCAGTAAATCTAGACCCAAACATCCTGATTGTTTTGCAGTTTGAGTGCTCCCAAAGCTGCACCCACTGGTAATTCCTGGCATTTCAAACTCCATATTTTAAACATCTTGTATTTTCCATTTTGATTCCAGTCAGGGGGAAATGATGTATGGCAGCTGATCAGATGACAGCTTGGTTTAAGTTATTGGCTGATATCTTTATTTGCGCACCAGCCTTGTGAAGATATTTTGATTGAGCTCCACTTGAGCCAAATCCCGCCTTGAGAAACTTGTTCTTAGCCTCTGTGTCTCCCTGGAACCAGCTGAGCCTGAGGGCAGGATTGGGCTCTGGGAGGGAAATAACTGGAAGATTTAATCAGTCATTTTCTAAGAGGTTGTACCTGACCCATCTCCCAAGGGAAGCCAAGTCGGGGAAATCCCATACCCTACTCTGGAGTGGTCGGTGCATCTCCCGAAACCACAGCCCTTCTGCCCCACTGTCTTGGAGCTTAATGGTCTTCTTGAGACTAACATCTGTGGGGACAAGGGTGCTTTTCAGCTTGAGTTAGTCATATCTTTTGTATTAACTGATGGGCCACGAGGACGTGGATCACTGTTCCTGCTCCCACCTCATTCTCGCGGGCAGTGTCCTTCATAGCTATCACGCAGCTGAGCTTTGCACCTTGTTGTGCAATGTTTATGTGTTTTTTGTTTTAGAAAGAAGTGCTGAGGGATGACGTCTTCTGGGGTTATAACAGGCGCCGCATCCTTGACCGGCTGCGTTTGGATGGCAAGGTGGCCTACGTGACGGGCGGAGGGCAGGGAATTGGGAGAGCCTTTGCTCATGCGCTGGGGGAAGCTGGTGCTAAAGTAGCCGTGGTGGACCTCGTCCTCGCAAAGGCAGAAGCAGTGGTGTGTGAGCTCAGCCTCAAAGGTAAGCATGGCACTGACCTGCAGGTCCTGCTGTAGACGAACCGGCAATGAGTGCTGTAACGAGCTGTTTAACTTGTTCAAATCTGACCCTTTCTCAATTCAAGAGAATTGAGCCATAGAGAAAGGGTCTTCACTAAGGATGGATGACAGACATGGCCTATGAACTCATTGACACGTACCCCCTCCCTGGTACCTCTTCCATCCTTAACATCTGGACCATGAGTCAAAGCACCAAAACCGGGGCAGAGCTATTGTCAGCCTGAATCTCTTATTCTGCCCTCAAACTGAAGCAACGTCCTTTCTGAAACCCTCAGCTGTGGTTCTTTCAAATGTGCAAGATCAGATATAGAAACAAAATACTAATAGACATAATAACTAAAATCCCAAATAGGAGGTAAAATCCTCTACAAGCCACTTCTATTTTAGCAGTAAAAACAGAAAATGTAACATAAAATTGAATTTTCCCCTGAGGTCGTGCTAAACTGCAATTGTAAAGGTGAAAAAGAAAACTGGAAATATAATTTTAATGAGAAAAGAAAGGAAGTGTTATTCATTTTATAATTCCTTTTGTGAGATTACAGCTGAGCCTTCTTCGAAGTTCAGTATTTTGTTGCCTTTAAAGATGGAGTTTTACCTGGGAAATTCTCACATTCCCATTTGGATAAAGTCACCAGTATCTGTTTCCACTCTGACTTCAGAAAGGGACTGAGCCATTGGAAACCACATTCTCCAGCAAAACCAGCTCCTGTAGATGCATTTCTGTCACCCAGTCCCAATGGGGAAGGGTCAAGGAGTGTTTAGGTCTGGTTTTGATGCCATCCTGAGCCCTCCATAAAGAACATCTTAAACAACAAGTCCCAGTCTGTCCAATCCCAGCTTCAGTAAGTGGGAGAGGCTTATACACAGAGAGCCAGTGTACTGGTTAAAGCTTTGATTGCTCGTCTGGTCCCAGATAATGACCTGGAATAGAAAGTGTCCAGCTCCTATTACAAATTCTTGAGTCATCCAGCCCCTCCTTCCCTGAAGTTTTTCATTTTCTTATGCACTGAAGCCATATGGTCTTGGCACGACGTAGCTGTGCCCTACAAGTTAACTTGCCTTTTGGACATTTTTTCACGGTGAGATCCTGCATATCAAGTAGAGTTATTCAGAGAGAAATGGGCTACTTGATAGAGCCATGAGACTTTGGATGCCAACAGCCTATTTGGAAACTAACTTAACTTTTCTCTGGGGCATTTTCAGTAGGAGTTTTGATCATCCGTCCTTCGGTGGCTGCCCCGTATCTCTGCTCCGTCACCGGTGGGCTACAAGCCCAGAGGAGGTGGGGAGTGTGTTACAAAATGCAGTCGGAGAGGTCACGAGGGATAGCAAATATTATTGCAGTCTAAGGTAAAGAAAATCTCGCTTCACAGTCTTTACACATCTTTATCCTTTCAGGTCAAATATTTTCTATCAACTCGACCAGTGCAGCTGGCCAGGGCACATCTATTCCATCTCATGACAGTTTTTGAGGCTTCAAATTTATTGTCATTCCTTGTTGGAACAAACCCCAAACTTTGTAATGCTTTTGTGAAAGCGAATTATATCCAAATGCCCGTTTTTGGAAAGGAGCTGAAAAGGTCAGGTTTTTCAATCTCTTTCTCTCCAGAGGTAACTAGAGAGTCTAGCCTGGACCTCAGAAGCTTTCCCTTGAAAACTTTTGTTGAAATCAATATGTTTCCATGAAACATTTTGGCTTCAAAGAAGTAACATACTCAGTTGGAAATAAATTTTGACAAAAAGGTTCAGCTAGCTTTATTCTCAAAATATTCACATGAGTAAATTGAAGCAACTGTAGTATTAAAACATATTTTTTCCTACTATAGAGAACCCAAAGGACCTGTGATTCCCCCCCCCCCTCCTTTTTGGCTGTGGATCTGTACCTCATAGTTGGAAATTCAGTGCCCCAAGTCATTCCCGTATAGATATTCTTTCAAAACATTTTGCTTAGCTTTTTACAACCCACTTTACTTCTTATACCAAGGAGCCCTTTACTGTCTTTTGGGATGGTGTCATCATTTCACGATGAGTTTTAAACATCAGAACCTCTGTGATCTCGGTGTTAGCTTTGTTAGGCAGCTCGGGTGTATCTCCCTTGGCTACAGGGGTCTTTGTTTTCAGATCCTGCGTGAATACCTTTTTCAACAGTTGCTAATGGATCCTGACAGAAGAACCAAAAATGATGAAACATAACCAAAAAATCCTAAGGGTTACTTTCCACTACACACCCCTCTGTCTTCAGGGGGAATTGCTGCCTGTACCTTAAGGGAAGAATTAGTCTGATGGGATTTTTAAAATGTGCATTTTCGCTGTAAACTATGCAAATGCCTTCCCCACAATGTCGCTTCTGATCTTCTTGCCTATCTGCAATGCATTACTCCCGTGGATGCTGAGAGACCAGAGATGAAGCCCATGGCAGGGGGGGGCTGTGTCCATGTCCCCTGCAGAAGGGCAGCTCGGGCAGGTTGGGCACATGGATGCCGCTCCAGCAGGGAGCTGCTGGGCCCCCCTCCGGCCCCTCTCATCACAACACTGCCTCCACGAGCATCACGAAACTGAGCTGAGGACTGTAGAGACACTTTGGTACCATCACACGTGGCAGCGCAGTCCCATCTCGGGTTTCTTACCTTTGGTTAGGACTACTGATTTTAACCTATTTTTCCAGGGTTTATTTATTTTATTTATTTATTTTTTAACAGATGCTTTGCCAGGGGTGGGGGGGGGGCAGTGAAGAGACAGAGATTGTTTTTATTTTTACTCTCTCAGAGTGCAGCCATATCAGCTGAATTGATTAAGGTCAAGTGTGGGACTCTGGTTTGAAGTAGAGTTGTGCCTTCACTGCTTCTTCTCTAGACACTCACGCAGGGCACCTTTTGTCTTGTTTTTATGAACTATTGTATAAGATGAAGCCATAAATGGGGTGAGAGTTGGAGGGCAGGTGAAGAGCCTCATTCTGTTACCATTAGTAACACGCTTGCACCCATTTTGTCTGTAAATTGAATAAGAAAGATTGCAGCAGCTCCCTGTGCGTTCCACGTCTTGACAACAATTAGGAGGAGCAACGAGGGCTGTCTGGCTATTCTTATTCTTTCAGCACATTTAGCATAAAACCTACGATAAAATAAGAGGTCTTGTTTTGTGGCAGAACATGCTTTCATTTTTTATTTTTATTTTTTGTAGGTGGCTGCATTTTGGGTCTGCCCTTTTCTCTGCCATGGGAAGCAAGGGGGACCATGGCATAGCCAAAGGCTGGAGGGGGATATTAGCTCCTATGCCCCAGTGTCACCTCGGGGTGTGTGTTCTGGCAGGCTCCTGGAGCTGTTGGAGACCAGTTTTCTATCCAAAAGACTCTGTCACTTTCTTCAAACACCACTGGGCAGTTATTGCTTTGCCTTGCTTTCAAGGAAGCCTCCATTTCCTTCATTTTGGGAGAGTCTTCTCCTATTCCTCTGGGTTAGGTTTAGGGCTTCTTTTAAATTGTTTCTTAGAATGATTTAGAAGAGGGACCAATGGGGAAAAAAAAATATGGTTAAATAGAAGTAAAAATTCTTGCCTTACCAGCTGTAACTTCCTACCCGTGCACTGTTCGCTTGCAGACTGCTGATCTGTGGTCCAACCCCAGCAGATGCCTCCCTCCTTGTGAGTTAAGACCCAGTTCACCACAATCCTTACTGGTGTAGCCTTGTTTGACTTTGATCATGGACATAACCCCATTGGCATCAGGTGCCTCAGTAGGCTGCTTATTTTGTTTAGTGATAATGGTGTTTAAAGCTGATTCTCACAGTAAATTAAGTGAAGGTATTTATGGATCAGCAGTGGTGCAGAAGTCAACGCCTGGATTTTTCTAGGAAAAAAGGCAAAACTTTTGCATGCTTCAATCCAGTAGATCTCGTAACTTCTGAATGTTTGTGTCATGCTGGTGGTGTGGTTTGCAATAAATACGGCCAGGCACCATGACTGCCATACCTGCAGGAATTCCCAGAGAGCTCCCACCTAAAACTGGTTTGGTTTTGTCTGGGTCTCCCAGCTGTCTAGATGCTGCGGTTCATCCAGAGAGCACTGTTTTGGACAAATTGCTTTGATTTCTGCAGTGTCTTCGGGGGAACTGGCATAAAACCCATCTACATTTGAGCAAATGAAAGAGTTCTTGGCTTTATCTTGTTCCTGAGCTGATACCATCCACCCTCGAGTGATGCTCTCAGGGAGAGAGAAGCTGCAGTTGAAGGTTTGGACAGAAGATGGTGCAGTGTTCAAAGCTTCTGCTGCTGGAGTGGCAGACTCCACTCCTACCTCGGTTTTACGTTTGCCTCCAACAAGCAAACCTCACACCAGTTAGCAACTTTCTAATAACAGTTCCGTAATGACAAACACATTTGGCTGCAATTTGTGGAGCAATGAATTCAGGTGGTATATACAAAAAATACATATATACAAATCGACAAATAATCATTAAATAGTTGGGTTGGGTTTTTTTTTTTTTCCTCTTTCTGCATGAATTCCTCACTTCATCACCCTTATTTTTCACGCAGGGATTAAAAGCATTGCCCTGGCAGCAGACGTAAGCAAACCCGAGGATGTGCAAAGGGCTGTGGATGCGATCGTAGCTCTCTGGGGCACCATTCACGTTGCATGCAACAACGCGGGAGTCAACCTGAACTCCGCCAGCGAGGACACTTCCCTAGAAGAATGGGACAAAACTTTTAACGTGAATTTGCGAGGATTATTTTTGTGCTGCCAAGTGAGTGCGAAACGCTGTACTGGTTTGTTTTGCAAATGGGTAATAATTTTCGAAGCACTTACTTTACCGAGATTTAATAACAGTTCATTACCAATTAGCACGATAAAATTGGTCCTAGTTTTGATGGACTTAAGGAGAGATTTGCCTTGTATCAATTACAAATTTGGGTCAATATTTTCAAAAGCAGCTAGGACTTATCGGCTGCCCAAGCCCAGGCATTTAAGAATGGCCAGGTTTTTCTTTCTGGTGGTTATTTGACACACCTTGAAAACCAGAAAGCTTTTGGGGGCCATTCCCAACATTCGTGATTATTTTGAAAAAATATTGCCCACAGTGGAGAGGGTCTGAAATGGCAATGGGATTTTTCCTGCATCAGCCATTTTTATACCAAGTTTTTATATCAAGTGCTTAAAAAAAAAGCGTTAGCACATAAACTCTTCTGAAAAGTGAAGACTAATTTATTATCATGTCATTATTAGCACAATCACAAAAAGGGTCACTGGTCTTTCCTTTAATTTCTGTCACAGGCTGCAGGCCGCATTATGCTGAATCAAGGATATGGGAAGATAATTAACACAGCATCTATGGCAAGTTTAATAGGTGAGTGATGAGAGCTAACAGTTGTGCTTCAGAATCCATATTTTAATTACTACCGATGCTATTTGAATCAATTAAACCTGTATTGGGAAGGAGTAAATCACTGACATTTTGTATTAGAGGAAATGTACTACAAAATTTTTATTGATATCATTTTTCAACATTTATCTGCCCTCAACGTTTTAGAGCACTTATTACTTTTTATAGAAGAGGCGGAGTCACCTTCGCTGACTCCCAGGGGCTGATGGCACAGGAGAGGTGGGGGTGCAATCCCCCGTAACGTCAGGCAAAGGCATTTGAGCCCGGGAAGTTGTGCCCCCACGATGGTTAACAAGCCACCCAAAAGCTTTTTGCACTGCTTTTTGCCCCAGTAAGCCCGGGTTTTATTTCATTATCCTTGCCAACAGGTGTCTCCACCAACGCTGCTGAATCAGCAGTTATCGTCAAAAGCGCCAATAAACCATTGTAACATATGGAATGAAATCCCTACTGCTGAGCTAATCTGGAAGGCAGTTACATGCTGGTGAACTGAGGCCCATGTAACAAAAATTGATCAATTACACAAATTAAGCATAGCCCTTTAGGAATTTATTTTATTGGTCTGGACATCTGTTGCAGTATTGTCCAAATCCAAAAATCAAATGGTGCCTTGGGTTGCCAAGTTAGGCAAGAAAATCTAGTAGCTATAAAAGTACAACTGAAAACCCCTGTATTAATATCATGTCCATCTGCTGAATGTTACATAAATATGCAGTCTTTTTATTTTCCTTGGGAATAACATTTATTTTTACTGTGCCCAGTTTGACATTCTGTGACATTCTGCTCAGTTTATTGCACAGTAACTTTAAATGTTTCTTCAAAAATGCATTTATAATGTTGTTGTTAATCTTTTTTTCAAGTATCTTTACCAGCTGTTTTACTTATACTTAAACACAGGCACCATCCCTTCTCCCTGGCTTTGTAGAGTTATGAAATCTCCCAAAGAAAAATAGTTTTGAAAAGAATGTAGAGCTTTACAATTCAAATACCCGAAATTTTTGTGCTCTGTGGGGCTCTGGTCTGGGCTTGGGCTGTCACCATCCACATCATTGTTGCAAAGGAAAATTTCCTGGGAGGTATTCCACCCTAGAGAAAGTTATGAAGCTCTGGGAATTGGCCCCAGCTGGGGGTCTGCTGGTTTGGCACACTGCTCCTGGCCTCACTCTTGCAGCCCAGAAGTGCTCTCAGAGCTCCCAGCTTCTCTATCAAGTCCTGGCATAGCTTTGTTGGACTGGGAGGTGATGCCATTCCACCACATCCCAACCCTAACTCAGGGTTCACCTCCTTGCCTGGCACGCCAAGTCCACCGAGACCAATATGGGGATCACATTTGAGAGCACTATTGGTCCTAGAGCTGGATCAAGCATTGGAAAGCAACCCTGAGAGCAGACTGGAAGGGTCATTGCAAGATGTCTTTAAATGTCATTGGAAGTTAATGCATGCTAGGCCAGAAGTGAAGAAATGAAGAGATGCGTTTACCTTCTGAACCTGTTTGAATCTTGGCATTGAAAAAATCTAGTAGTTATAAAACTACGACTGAAAACCACGATGTTCATATCATGTCCATCTGCTGAATGTTAAATAAATATGTTGGTTGGTTGGTTATTTAAGTATGTTGGCCAACTGGCATAGTATGAAATGTTTCTAGAAATAGTTGGGGGATTTTTTTTTTTTTTTTTGGTAGGTTGAGTCCTTCCTCGGAGACACAGGAAAACGACGAGACTCTTAGCAGGATAGGGAGGGTTTTGTTTGTGATATTACTTTTTTTTCCAGATACACTGCTCAGAATCAGTTTTAATTAATTGAAGATAAGCTGCATACATTTTGCATATGTGCATTTTGATTCTGGTATTTCGCTGGAATTATTCCAGACGTATGCTTCAGCAGCGGAGCGGGGGCTGCTGCGGCTCCGCCGTTCGCGCAGGTGTAACTCCGATCTGTAATTTTTACAGTGAATATCTTCGCTGGTAAGTCTGGTCTGGTCTCCTCTATCGGCGTGCACCCCTCATTAACATTACACGCCTGCTTCAAGGTGAGGCGAGAAGCCTTCTGCACCCAACGAGGTTGCGAAAACATAGTGTCAGGTGTTTAAAATGTAACGCAGCTGATGTTGGCAGTGTTGTTATCTGCTTTCCTTCCATCTTCTCTGTCTGAAACAGGAGTGAGTGTCCTTGTTTCTCAAAAGCCTTAAAAATTCAGATATTTTTTTTTTTTTTGGTGGCGCTGTGAGGGGCATAGATTTATTCACAAGCTCTAGCCCTGTTCTGTATGAGTTTTGAGGGTTGCTGATTTGCTCTTTAAGAGCTCTTTGCTCTCTATAAGAGACCACCCGAGGTAAGGGGGGAGGACGTGGTGTGGGGTGCTTGGCTGCAGAAAGCCCACCCGGCTCCAGAGCTTCCCAGCACCCACTGTCTTCTTCTTGAGCTCTTCCCATTGAGAGGGGCCAAGCGTCTCAGGAGAGTGAAATTTCATCTTCTGAATTAGATATTCTTATGAAGGCAAAAGCATTTACATGGAAGGGTTCCAGAAAACCCCTGTCTCGGCACCCACGCCACCCACCCCGGAGCTGGTTCTGCAGAGCTCGAGGCAACTTGCTCTTCTCACCCACGTGCGCTGGAGGTGCAGAGCCGGTGCCAAAACTCTTCTCCTCTTCTCTTTGCAAACGCCGAACGATTTATCACAAACAGACATGTTTGGGAAGTTCAGCAAAGAAGTGCTTTTGGGAGGTTACAAGGTTAACTACCGAAGTTGTACGTAACTTGGAGCTGATGCGTGGCAATTAATCAAGAAATCACGTCCTGTGTCTTTTCGAGAGCCCCACACGCTCAGCGCTGCGTCTGGGGGATGGCAGGCACATGCAGAGCACAAAGTGGTTCTGCTCGTCGAGATGCGAATTATTTAATGTTGAATAATAATAATAAAAAAAAAAAAGAGGCCAGAATAAACACTGGCCATGGCGCGAAATGCTCTTTGTAGCAAGCAAAAGGCCTCCAAATTCTCAGCAAATCTTCAGCATATGCAGAAAAACACTAATTGTTGCTCCTGTCATGTGTGGGCTTTAAATCTATTCACAAACTTCAAGGCAAAGGTCCTTATTCACATACACGCTCAGTAATTGGCAACAGGGCTTTTTGCCCTTCCAGAGTTTGGGTGACTCAATTTGTTACCGTCTTCTTCTCACCCTTTAAATTGACATGCTCAAAGCCCATCGTTTTGGTCAATAAAAGCAATTGCGGATCTGTTGGGCTACCGTGGTTGGTACTGATCTAGAACTGATGCACCAGCTTCAACTTCGGAAATTAAGACCAATTTAATGCCATCTACCAGCGCTGCTTCCGTGCTTTTATCAGGACGCAGCGGGGTTTGGCTGCCACACCATCCACAGACCCAGAGATATTCACTTTCTCCCAGGGTTCAGCCCTACCTAACCCCGCAGCTCCAATTGCCTGCCTCGGTGATTACTGATATTAGCACTGATTTCCCCCACTCTCCCTCCACGACAGCGTCAGCATCTCAGAGATGCTCGGTACTGATACGGTGCTAATTACGGAGCAGTGCTTTGCGCTGGATTTCTGTAACAAAGTCACGATGGCAGCCAGAAAAGTCCAAGGAGAGACGCTTTGTGGGTGTAAATCCCGACAGCTGGACCGACTGGGTTTGGCTCCCGTGGGTTTAAAGCACTTTTACACCCACTGGGGATTTGTCCCTAAGTAGCTTTCCTGGGAATACTTTGAGTGCGAGAGCTGGTGGAGGGGCAGAGCCACCCGAGCACACAGCACTAACAAGCTTGAACATGGTAATTAGCAAGCCGATCATTTTCCCTCTCTGAGTGACATGTGACATCTCTGAGACATTTTTCAAAAGCTTCAGATTTTGAAAGTGGTGGGTGTTCTGAATTTTTGGGATGCACCTGTGCTCACAGCCACACAAACACTGATTAGATAATATGATGTGTTTGCTTCAGACTATGGATAATTTAAAAATTAAGGAGAATATTTTGTTCCAAGAAGCTATATATAATATAGTATGTTATATAAAATCTATTATCTACTTTATTGTATTATAACTTTATATTATATTATAATATAATACATTATATCATATATCATTATGCTATACTGTATTTTGTTAGTATTGCAGTGTGTAGGTATTTTTGTCAATAAGCAGACATATGTATATAGTAGATGAACGTGCATGTGTGTATGTATCTTTATTTATCTATCTGAGGACTAGTCAAATATTGAACACGTGGGCTTAATATATAGATTTTGGCTTTGTCCAAGTACAAACCTTTTAAATTACTTTCTTTTTTTTTTTTTTTTTCTCCCTTCAATTTTTTTTTTCCAGTGGCGCAGCTGCTGAGGCAAAAACTTGAGATGGCAAAATACAGATGTCGAGTTTCGTGTTGTGGGTGGCTAAATTCTTGTTGCTCGCTGCCTGGCATCAGGGAAAATGGCAAATAGTTCATCTCAATATGAGGAATTATCCGTGTGGTGCCTAAGCTATCTTAATTTGTGGAGCATAAATAATTTCCTATTTCTGAATCCCTTCTAGTCCCACACCCGCAGAAGCAGTTGGCGTACAACACCTCGAAAGCTGGGGTCGTAAAATTAACACAGACATTAGGAACCGAGTGGATTGACAGAGGAGTAAAAGTCAACTGCATTTCCCCGTAAGTAAAATGTAGTCTCATTTTGAAAGTACAAAGAGAATGAAATGTTCTAAAAAGCTCAAATGAACAGTATCTCGGCAAATAAAGTTTCTAATTAGCAGGTGGATTGCATCCCTTTTTATGTTGTCTTTTCCTTAACAAAGGTTTAAATACTTAGAACCAAGCCTGCTCTGTTGCTGTGTATACTCAGGGATTTAAGAAGAGGTTTTAGCATTTGATAATAGGTTTTCCAATAACGTGAAGGGTAGTTTTTAGCATTTCTCTTCCAGATGAAATATTTCCTTAGTCTGTCCAAGCCTTCTGCGGTTAAAGAAAAGGCTTTTGACACTTAATAGACAATACTTCTTTCCCCTTTTTACTTGAGACAAATATATAGGCACTTTAAAAGCCACATTGTACTGCTGTAATTGAGATACTATTCAGCTCTGACAATCACAGGAGGCCAGGTGTAATTTTGTAAATATATATATATATATATATATTTATTACAAATTGCATTTTCCTTATTTTTAGAGACTTAGAGCTGTATGTTTTATTTTATGGTATTTATTCACAAAGAAAAGTTTTTTTACCACGTATAGTTTTTCTCTCCCTCTTTCTCATGCACATAACCCAATCCAGGCGTTTTATTAAACAATTAACAGTGCATGATAGTACTAAGCAGAAACCCAAGTGGATAGTGTTAATTGGAAGTGGGTCAAATTCCATAGACCATTGAAGTCCATCAGAGTAAGTAAGAAGGGCAGGATTTTAACCCAAGAGTTAAATTGTAATAATCAAATTAGGAAAAACAAATTAGATATTTTAATCCACAAAATGGAGTAAAAAAAAATATAATAAAAATGACAGAGCTCAATGGCAAGTGCCTGTGTTTTTACTGTCAGTCTTCTCTCCACTTCCTTATGATTATATATTACTAATTATACCAGTGACTCCAGCCATCGCTCTATGTGATCCTCACATTCTTTACACAGCATCCTACTTTGTAATGGGATTTTTCCCATGCCAGTGCTATCAGCTTTGCAACAGCGTTCTTACAACTAGTTCTAGTGAATTTACACTGGCTTTGGAGAGCCAGGGAAGATGAAGGGAATTAGGGAAGCTCAGCAGGACCTGGTAGGAGTTGTATCTGAAAACAGACGGGTAATCTATACAAACAGAGGTGGGATAGTAGCACCACATTCACAGCAATCATGGATAAGGAGGCTGTTAGACGAGGAATTACCCGTTTCTAGAGGGTTTACCTAAATTTAAAAAATATCCACTGAATGCTTAAAACTCATTCTTTGTCATATGTTGGAAACATACACTCATATTTGAAGAAAATAGTTTTCTGGAGGCAGTTGTCAGTGCATGGCGAACACGTCACACTTCTTTTTTTCTAATTTTCAAGCCAAAATGGGGCTGTATCATCCCTCCCTGTCTTCAACTCTAGCTCTGAGCTCAAAATCCTTTAACAGGTAGAGAGGTGTTTCTTTGCGGAGGAATAACCAGAAAATGTAAAGAGAGGACAAATGGTTTTGCTGTCTCTAAGGTCCCCCTAGAGCAGCTTGGAGACCCAGACAGAACATCCCTGGCAGCCAAGCAACAAAATCTAGGATGTAGCTGTCTTACAACAGGAGGGGACTATGAGGAGCATGGAGGTAGATATGGGCATGATGGTACCCAGGTTAATCTCTGAATAGGTAAAATATTTAAGTGTGTCCTTAAGTCCTTTGCTTTTCCCACTCATGGTTGCATTAATGCTTTAAGGCAGTCTGGGCATGCCTTTTTCTGAAGCTCTGAACACTCCAGTCTGGCCTTAAACTTTATTTCACCATGCAAACCTTTTGGCCTTTTTTCCCTCTTCCTATCTGGTCACTTTTTATCAACTTAATTTCTTAACGAGTGCATAAAACTTATGCAGAGCAATGCATAAAAGTTATCAATGCATAAAATGTTATGGCAGACTCCTTAGGATAATTTATTGCATTTATAAAATTGAAGATTCAGGTTTCTCTTGCTGGCCAGGCAAGCCTTGTGCCCATGGGGAGAAGGTGGCCAAGGCTCCCTGGATGCTTTGGCTGACTTTGCCTGTTGCTCCATGCAGCAGCCAGTGTCTCCGGGTATCATGGAAACGCTCAATGGTGACCCTTCTGGCACCTTCTAGTGTGTTTTCCTCAGAGCCTGCTGCACAACTGATGCTGTGCAAAATTAAAGAGGTGCTGGAGTCTTCCTGAAAGGGATGGGGGGGTCAGGCTGCAGAGGGGACGTGGGTGTGAGCAGGGACCTCTACAGAGCAGGGACTGGTGGCCGATGTCTGGCTGTCCATGATGTGTTTTAGTCCCTTTTTTGGTCCCCACACGTGTGGAGTGTGTTGGGTGTGATGGAGCAGGGCACTTTTGAGAGCCTCTGGTTTTTTGCATGTGCAGTATTGGAACGCTTCATTGTTGCAGTCATTGCACTGAATCAATGGCCATTTTTCTGGGACTAATTGGGTCTTCCATTCTTGATTTGTAAGGCATAAAATACCATCATGTGATGACCTTTGCAATGGGCAAAGTTGATGGTGATCAGTTTTTGGAAGCTGAACTTCAGCTTAACCCACGGCCAGGCCAGCTTATTGGAGACCCAGTGCAACTCAGTGGTCCCAGGAGATGAACCATGTTCTCCACTGCTGGGCTGCAGGAATTTGAGGTGTGATAGGCAAAGATGCTTCATCCCTTGCATCCCTGCCTTACTCCCCTGGCACGGTATGGAGAAACCATGTGGTGCTGTATCAGCTTTTAGCCCAGTCAGAAAGAAGGTGGGGAGGCATCACCACTGGTTTTGGGTGTACCCCATCATGGGGGAAGGAGAGGCAGAGCTGGCAGGAGGAGCACCCCAGCATCACCTGAAGGTCTCCCAATTAAGCAGCATTACTATCCCTATTTAGCAGCAGCCGTTGCTGGTAAGTATCTTTGGACTTAAATCTAATTCCTTGGGAGATGTCCCAATTAAGTGCATCTCTTGATTAAACACTTCCTGATTAAGTGGAGTGTACTTAACTCATTCAAATTAATAACTCATCTGAAAGAAATCAAGTTACACACAGATGGAATCTTTTTTTGCTCTCATTTGGGGATTGAGCACACGTAACAATTCCAGTTAAGTATCTCGTAAGTGATATTTTTCCTAATGTGTCTCTCGAAGTGGAAATGTTTTAGGCAATTGTGGGGGTTTTTTTTGTTGTTTTTTTTTTTTCTTTTTCTTCCTAATGTCTCAAATTGTCCTGTGTATCAATAATGAAATATTGATGCTCATGTCTCACTTTAAGGAACCAGCAGTTTGATATTACATTGACATGCAACAGAAAGTACTGATAGGCTCAGCACTGCATACGAGATGAGGTAGGGAATTAATGCATTGGCAGTTGTCTTTGCTGGAACTGGTTAGAAGCCAACTAAAATCTGCCTAAAAGGGTTCGACAACATTAAATTGCCCAACTTGGCACCAGAGCTTTCCCAGAAGATGTGTAGTATCAATGACATGCCTAATATTTATAGTGCCATCAGTATGTGTGTTTGCAACTTTTAAGTTTTGCGCTATATCTTTCTCTCGTTCCTGTAACAAAAAATTTGTAATGAAGTTTTGTTACACATCTAAATTTTTGCTACTTGAACTAAACTTAAAGAAAGGTCCAGCCGGAGTCACACCGCTGGGATTTACAGTTTGTGGTGATCAGACCAGAGATCATTTTTCCGAACAGATTGAAAAATGTCCTCTTTTTAGCAAAATCTGTTGTGGTGGAGGACTGTGTGTCGTATTCCCTAATCTGCATTCCCTTGGGTTTAAAACATATATGTAAATGAAGGAAAAAAATAAAAATTACAAAATCAGATGGATCTGATCTCTGATAGTGTAAAGCCAGAATGATGATGTTGATGGCTTTGTAAGCACGGTGAGAGGCACGTAAGGGAAAGGAGTCCAACATATTTCAAGTCTCTCTCAAAGCTCGTTTCTCTCTGAAGAAAACCAGTTCTTGAGGAGTTTGGGTGAACGAGGGGGGAGAGCAGGGGGCTGTGTTTTGGGGAAGTAAGTAAAGGGTCTGCAGTCCTATACTGGAATGTGTTTGATTTTATTACACTGCCAGAGCTTAAGTGAGCCGCATCGCTCGGTGTTTCTGAACAGCTCTGGTGTTTACTGACAATGACAATGAAAAATAAAGCTGATATTTAAATCCTGCCTGATTAGTGAAAAGAGAAATGTTTGGGGAAAGTCTGAATTAGTTCCACTTCGTAACAGAGTAAATAGTAGATTTCAGCCTTCATTTAAAACAAAAGGTAAATCTCATACCCAGAATCCAGTGTGCCTCAAAAAATTATTTCCTTGGAAGTATAAATTGGGATGCCGATGAAGTTTCAGAACAAAACGGGTATTTTTATACTTTGTTCATTTCATATTTATCACTAGCTTGTTTGCTAATTTTCATTTGCAAGAGGCAATTCTTCCAGCTAACTGGCTGCCTCAATGGGCCACTGATTTCTTTGAAGTGACAGTCTGTAAATATGCATAAAAAAGAGATGCAATTAGCGTGTGTGTGGTTCAGTGCAGCCTGATTTCATTGGCAAGTTTACCCACAGTGTTGATAAGCTACATTATCTAGAAAATTGGCCGCTGAAAAACAGCACCTCTGATTGCCAGCAAAGGTTCCAGATAACAGGGTGCTGAAGAGAAATATAATTGAGGTTGAATATGTTAACCAAGGTGTCACATGCTCCTTAGAAGCGCTAATTTATCAGCATGTTGGAATTTTTATTAACATTTGGAATGCATTTCTACCACACTAATGAAGTGGAATTGGCAGTTCAGGTTTTAGTTATTGTCATTTCTGAGAAGTTAAATGTAATTTCTCGTTAGACACAGTTATGTAAATATATTTGTTCAGGGGCTGAAAAAATTATACATTTCGCAAAATACAAATATGTTGTTAAGGAGGAGTATGACAAATCAGTCGCAGTTAAAGTCATAAAAGCCAGCCAAATGTTCGCCCTGCATTGTGCTTGCCGGAGCATCACTCATTTTTAGGGCACCTGAAGAAAATGAACTTAGCAGAGTTTTAATAAATGGCGTAGTCACTCATTAATATAGAAGAGACAGGTAAATGCGCTGTGATTTGTTGGGGTATTGGTTTAAGGGGAATTGCACTGGATGTGCCCTGCGTGTCTTTGCCTCTCCTTTTTTGTGGGGAAAGGGTCTGGAGCCCAGGAGGGTACTGTCTATTCTTTCCCCCTGTTTTTTGCCGTATGGGGAAGTGGGGCTGTTCTCACTCTCTGGGCTGTACACAAACACGTTGTGCGACGTTACGCTGCGAAACGACGGGAAGAGAAATGGGTAGAAGGACGACAGTTCCCAAGAGCTGCCACAGAACTGGTTCAAGGTGCTTTTGGTTCCAATGCCACGCTTGTTTTCTGTAAAAAAAAAAAAAAAGACCAAATTGATAATTATGAATAACTTAAAGGCTACTACGATATATGTGTGCATAGTATATGTGAACTTACTTAAATAAAACCACTAAGCCTGTCCGTCGGCAGCGCAAGGCAATAAGAAAGAATCACTACCAAAGTTTGCCTCGTGACTTTCAGCAGAGGTGGAGCAGGTCTGACTTGGGCATCTCCTTTGTGCTACTCCACGGGTTTTCCTCCCAAATTAACCTCTCAACGCCTTTCCTTCTGGACAAAACCTCTTCCTAAACTCTGGGTGCATGTGCTTGTTGCAGGGGCATCGTGGACACGCCGCTCATCCGCTCCAAGGACCTGCGGCCGCTGGTGAGGCGCTGGCTGGTGGACATCCCTGCGGGCAGGCTGGCCCAGGCCACCGACCTGCAGGCTGCTGTCGTCTACTTGGCCTCCGAAGCCTCTGATTACATGACGGGCCATAATCTGGTCATCGAGGGTGGCCAGAGCCTGTGGTGAGGGGCTTCCTCCCACCTCAGCTCTCAGGAGCGCAGGTCACGTGGGAAAGTGCATATTAGAGTTTAGTTTAGTCTCAGTTTTGGTCTGTGTGGCCAAGCAGCCAGCTAATATGAAATGATTATTTTCTTTTTTCACTTTGGAGACTCATATAATGACCAAAAAAAAAAAAAAAGGCAAAAAAAGGCAATCCTTCATTTTTAACATTTTCATGTTGCATTCAGATTTCTGTAAAATTAGTGTTTAATGATATAAAGGCACATTTACTGCAGTGAGACTTGGCTATTATTTAGTTTAACAGGGGGCATTTTTAAAGCAATCAATATTAGCTGGTCTGTGTAGTATATTGTTCTTAAGAGATTTTTTTTTTTTCTATTCAAGTTGTTCCAGTGACATCTGTGAGTGCTGAAAAGCAGTTGGATGTAGTGTTAAAAAAAATAAATTAGTTCATTGCATTTGAACCTGAATGTTGCCATTTTATATTTACTGGTGTTCTTAGTTTTTGACAGTGTTTTTATACAAACACCCACAGAAATGCCCCTGAAAGAGGAGTGCTGCACTTAATAGAGAATCATGGCTGGTAATTATAATGGCCCTAATCCAAAGCCCATTGAGGTAAGTGGGGACTGCTCATATACTTTAAGTTAAACACATGTATAAGAGTTGATACAAATGGGTCTTTGTTTTCCTTGATAGGCAGATGTAAGCAAAGGTCGTCTTCCAAATTTTTATTTTTTTTTCCCTCCTGTAAAATTCTGAGGACAACTCTCAGGTGTAAATGAGGGCCAGCTCAAATGGTATCAAATACAGTCCTGTTGGCTGAAGAGCTCATTTCGGCAACAGCGCTGGGTTCAGTGCTTATAGGCAGTAAAACGTGGCACAATAACACCACCGTTTTGATAACGCTCTGAATTTATACAGATTTCCATCCTGAGGGCCTTTAAGCATAACCTAAGGAGAATTTACGGGAAGGAATTCGCTTGCAAATCCTCATGTCATTTGTTTTGCGTTTGGCAGCTCTTTGTTACCATAACATAAATAATTGTGGATGAATGTCATTACTTTGATTAAGTGCTACAAGTCCATACATTGGCTAGCCATTATTGTGGTGAATTGCTATAATGGCTTCAGACTTGACATTCACCGCCACACTGTAAGGTATGCATCTCGCTGACGTACTATCATCGTTATCGTGGATAAAGTGCAAGAAGATACTTGTCTTCATTAAATTTTCTATTAGACCATTGATAATTAATACATATCTCATGTTTCATCTCGAGTCGTTTTTCTGGGGAGTGTTGCTGTTAAGCGACTCAGGGCTAGAGCTTTTTGGCTTGAAATCCCTGCCTTGTGTGCATGATCTAATTTATTGACAATGCTCTGCAAACTCACAGGCTTAAGGAGAGCTCAATTTTGGATAAATCTTCAAGAAAAACAATTAAGGATTTAAACGTCTTATTATTTTTCTGGGCTCACAAAACCTTTTCTCTCCTAGCTCCCACACTTGCATCATTTTGTGTCATGCTCTGGAGGGCTCGGTGGAGTTCTCACATCCCTCTGGCTGGCTTTTCACCCAGAGGTTAATGTGCAAACATTGGTGAACTCATCAGGAGCTCTTCCAAGGGATCCTAGAGGGGCTTGTATACCATCGCTTGCACTGCTGGTGAACAGTTTGTTGCAGCTCCTACCTAAAAGCGTAAAATAACAAACTTTAGCTAATTTGAAACACGAAGCTGCAGTCGGTGCTGGAACTGTAACCAGTGTTCTCACTTTCTCAGCAGAAAGACAAAGGGCTGAGCAGGCTGCGGGGGCTGAGCTGCCTTTCCCCGGCTGGCGCTGGCTGTGGGTCGG
>JAOQGH010000003.1:10690588-10723943 GCA_025769975.1 Gallinago jamesoni
CGGGGCATCGCAGGGAGCCCAAGTTCCTCGCCCTGGTGGTTTTGGGAAGAAGACTTTCAGCCAGCAAGGGTCATGCTGTGACTTTCACAAGCTTCAAATTAACTTTAAAAACAAAACCCAGACAGAAAAAAAAAAAAACCAAAACCAAAAAAACCCAGAATTTATTTTTTTTTTAAAAATTAAATCAAAATGATCTCTTAACAAAGCAGCCTCCAGCGCTTGGAATAGAGCGTGTCTCGCCTGATCTGCTGCCCCTGGGCTCTGCCTTTGAAGGGCAGAGCAGAGAGGAGTGAGTTTACCTGCACGGGATGACGTGGGGCTTGGACTCTTTTTGGAGACGTTGCCATGCGCCCGCCCAGACCCGGGCTCTGCCCCTTGTTGGCCCAGAGAGACTGGTGGAAGAAGCCACTCTCATGGGTACTCACTCCATGACACAGGAGGGTCTCAAGACTCAGTTGCCCAAGGGAGTCAGGCACTCGGTGCCTAGTCCCAGGGTGATGGGCAAACACTCCCATGGCACTTTTGGCTTGTGTAGCATCCTCGCTTTGGCCAACGACATGAATCCTGGAGGAAAGCAGCTGTCAGAAGGGAAATGGCTCTCCCCACACATGTGGGAGCTGGTCTGCATCTTCTTAAGGACAGATGGTACCCAGGTCTTCGTCCCTTCAGGGGCTCCAGCAACGGTGTTGTGGTTCTTCATGGTCGCCCCTGTAATTTCCTGGGGGAAAAGGCAGATTTCCACTCAAAAGCAGGACTGACCACGCAGCGGTGGTTCTGTCTGATGGGACCCACCTTCTTCCCGTTTGAGTTGGGATCTGTGCCTGGTTGCACGGTGGCTGCTCCCCGGGCAGGGGACTCCCTGCCTTGTGCAGAGAGGGATGCTCACTGCCACAGCCCTAAAGCAAGTGGAAACTGTAATTTCCCCTTATAAGGGAAAAGCAGAAGCTCAAGAGGGATGCAAGAAAAGCCTTTTTCACCTCTTAGCACAGAAGACCTGGAGGAAAAAAAAAAAAAGAAAAGAAAAAAAAAGAAAAGAGAAAAAAAGATGAAAAATAGGAAACATTTCGGAAAAAAAACCCAAAGTGCTTTTCTGGGGAATGCAGGTGAAGCTGCGAAATGACAGCATCAGTGTGTCGTGAGGTCGTTCAGGGCAGCCCCGTGGGCTCTGTGGGGTGGCGGTGGCGGTGGTGGCAGTGGCGGAGGCGCCGTTCCCGGCGGTACCTCTAGGAGGAAACCTCAACCTGTGTTGTGTCTGCGGGAGCCGGCGCTTCCCGGCTCTGCTGTTCAACTTTTATATTGTAGCTAAGTTAGTACTTTTGATATTTCTAAGTTTTTTTTTTTTTTTTAAACATTTATGTAGAACACCACATAATTGCAGAAAAGATAATAGTCACATACCCTAGGGCTTGGTGTACACTTATGTTAAAAGTACAGCTTTTATTGGCAACTAAAGTAATAACCTTTCCATGTCAAATTGCTTTAAATTAAACTTTAAAAAAAAATGCTGGCTGATACCCACACTTAGTAATTGTCAAACATTAGCATAATGTGGAATACTAAAGCTGCCTAAATCTTGGGTTTAAAAATAATTATTTACTTAGGTAAATTCGCTATTCAAAAGCATAATATTAGATTTTTTTTTTAACACAGTCTCCTCAATGTATATGTTAAAATGCAGACTTAAGATTGACGTGGAAGGGGGGCTGAATGTTATTGTGGCCTCTGAGAGGGAAAAGGGGGATTTTATACCTTTAACTCATCCATCCATTCATTCATCCATCCATCCATCCATCCATCATCGGTTGCCCTGAAGGAAATGTGTTAAGGTGACATCTCCGAAGGCATAGGGTGCTGTGGGTGACAGCCAGTGCCCCTAGACCTGGAATAGCTCTGATTGCACCCCATGCTGCAGCCCTGCAGAGCACATGTAACGTTTCTCATGCTGGAAGGACACCTGGGGGACAGGGGTCTCAGGTATGTGGGAATGCAAAGCCAAGGGCAGCAGGTTGGTAAAGCATTTCATACAGGGGTATTTTAACTATCTGTTTCAACACATAACCAGAACAAATGTGGTGGGGACCATTCAAATTTCCAGTGCAAAGTAGGAAAGAAAAATGTGCACTGTGAGATGTGGCTCTTGGGACTCTACTGCTTGTGGAGGAAACTGGACCTACTATGTGCCATGAGAACACAAGTCCTTGTGGTTTTCTGCTGTTTTTGGAGGCCCAGGCTCTGATGTACCCTCCTGAGGACTTTGCTCCCTTTGCTAGGATTCCCTGTGGAGTCCACCACAGAACTGCAAGTCCACCAGTTCTTCTACAAGAAACATGCCAATGTTTTGTGGGAAGTTCAGCAAAACCCATTTTGGAACGTTTTCTTAAAGAAATCAGCAGTTCCCTTAGAGCAAAAGGTTTTCTGGTAAGTTCCTGTACCTTTGGCTAGCAGGGTAGAAAAGGATTGCCTTTCCCACTCCTTTGGGGAGCAAGAAGATCTGGGAGGATCTTGCTGCCTTTCTGGCCAGCTGATGGAGGAACAGAAGGGAGCAGTAGCACCTGGGAAGCAATAAGTTTATGATCTTCAAGATAAGAGAGTTAAAGAGTTGTTGAGAGGGGAAATGCAAGGAGCTGAGGACTGAAAATTGGATACCTTTCCCAGCCCTGCCTAATACCATATGTGTTTTACACTGTGATTATAAATCTGATTATATATTAATTTTCACACTGTTTTAATTCTTTAAAGCAAGGAAAGAAAATACATGCTCTTCCTTGGAGAACCCAATGCAGTCTTATACCATATGCCTTCTTACCGGAACAGGTTGAAATTCTTCAAAACTCTCAAATCGCAGCAAGTGTTTGCCTCTAGAATTTCAATGACTCGGTGTCTTTTCTCCATTCAGTACCTCTTCCTTCTTTCTCTAGGGCTCTGCCTTCCCACTGTGTCCTATCTGACCTCTTTCCCCAGATCTGCTCCCAGTGCTGCTGCTGTCGCCCCGTGGCACCAAAGCAAATGGACAAGAGTGGAGAGGGACCAAGCAGAGTACGTTGACTGTACAAAGGGGTTACCCAGAAATACACCTCAACACCAAGGCCTGGATTTAGCCTTCATTTACTTGCACCCCACACGACTCCATCACAGTGCATGAAGCTTCTGATACCAGGACTTTATTGGTGGTAACAAACACAGGAAGAGTCTTGTTCATGGGTGAGTACAAGGAACTCCCACCTCAGTCCCTTCCCATTTCAACACATGAATATGTTCTTGAATCCAGGGGTGCCCTGAAAACGTATCTAGGTATAAAGGAAGGCTGTAGATCCCATTCCCACTTCTGTTAAAGTCCTTTACCAAACTGGAGCTCGATGAGGACCAATTCAGCCCTGGCTGGCTTGGGTGTGTGGACAACATGCCCTGCCCTAGAAGACGTCCTTTGGGGGACAACCCCAGGCTGCATCTATGAGCATTTTCTGCCATTCTCTATTTGCTCCCCTTTCACCAGCATAGCATGCTGTGTACAGATGCAGTTTGTGTCTTTAGGAAGCCTCATTAATTCACAAGATACATTTTTTTTTTTTTTTTTTTTTTGTCTGGCATTTTGTAACAGCTTCTTAAGCGTGCAAACTGGCATTTTCAGATTTGTATTAAAATACCGACAAACAGATTCATGTTTCCATAGGTTACTTCCTATGTTTGGACAGACTACTGCCACCACCTTACACGTACAGTTCTTGCATAAATGATATGTGAACGCATGAGAGAAGCTATTCATTTGAAACTGTTCAGAGTGATTAAGGGCTTTAATTACAGCCCTGATTAAAACAAGGTTTTTGGTAAATAGCAAAATGGCAAATACTGTGCTATTCCGTTACAAACCTCTCTTGATGACAGTGTGGTTTGTCCCAGTTGTTTCTCTTATTGTCATATCACTCATCCAATTCTGATGCTCAAGTCGCACCTAAGAAATGGTAACAGGCTTTATTTACTTCAATGCTTACCTGTGAGTAAGGTGTTGGAAGTGTTGATTTGCTTGGGATACTCTGCACAGTGCCTGTGCTGTAGGAGATGAATTAGCTGTGGGGCTAGGTTGACTACCATATATTGATTTTTCCAGGTCTCACGTAGATGTACTCACCATCTTGCAGGAAACCATGTCACTGCTCTTCAGGGCAGCATGATCCTCTGGGAGATCAGTTTTCTTCCCTTTTTCAAGGGACTGTTGCCTCTGGTGGCAGAAATGTTGGTTATATTTAGAGCCTCCAAGCAACACCATTCAGAACACAAGCTTCAGTGAACTTCAGCAGCTTTCTGTCCAGGCTTTTCACCTGCTCCTTAATCCTCTATGTAAAGTTTTTTTCTTTATTTCTAAGTTTAAGCATCTCTTTCCTTCCAGAAATGTTGGGAAGTCTTTTCTGAGTGACAGAAATGGCTTGAGTGGGTCGCAAATGCTAGGAAGTCGTCCTCCGTCCTCCTCCCTTCCGAGACTTTCTGGAGTTAGTCTAGTGGTCCTGAATGAAGAAGCAAATCTTCTCTCTTTCGAAGCTCCTCATAAATGTGCTTGCAGTTAATATGAGTCCTTTTATATTCTCTCCCTTCAAATTCTTTGGATTAAAACAAATACCGTCTGGTTCTTTTAGCTCTTTTGATTATATATTCAGAACTATTGTGTATCCTGGAAAATGAGTTCTTTTCAGTTTTCACTTTTCTTGACAACAAGCTGAAAAATTTCCCCAAATGAAAATTTTCTGCAAAAGTCTTGGTTTGTTCCAAGACCCATTTTTCAAATAAGTAACGTTTTGATGAAAAAATGCCAACCTGTTCTACTTAACAACTGTTCGTAGAACTGAGGAGAGAAAAACAAGGAATTGGAGAAAAAAATTATCCAGTCTTTTATGTAGAGTTAATCTTTGAATATTCCTGTTGTTTCAGTAGCAGACAAGATGTTGGTACAAGTAGATGAATATTTAAACATTAGCGTTGACACTGACTTATCTTCTCGATAACATATTGATCGCATTCTTTCTATAGAGATTATTATGGACTTCCCATAGAGTCAGCGAGCATCTTAATGAAGTCACACAGGCTGGATGTTTATGTAGGTATTTCCTTAGAGGTTGGTTATACAGACAATCTATGCACTGAATGAGCCCCCCACAAATACACCTCAAGTGTAAAACTGGTCCGCATCTCTGCCTTTTTGTCGCTCCTAATGCATGATTAGGCAGATGCAGCGATGCAGTTGATATCTGTTATTCATTGCATTTAAAATGACCGATAGCTTTTCTCTTTACCAAAACACTTGGAAAGTCATTTAGGCTGTCCTTCCTATGGAAAATGATGTTTTTCAGGCGTTAAAATTATGCCTGAGAAGTGAGAAACTCTGCAGCCCTTCTTGTGGACACCCATAAATTTTTGTGCACGCTTTTGGGTGCTGTGCTCACAAGGGTGTCCCAGGGCACCCAAGGGACTTCAGCTGGGGAGTGGGCTCTGGCCCTGGCACCAGGTGAGAGGATGACTGCCCAGCAGCTGTCACTGTTACGAAATTTAACGGTGATAAAAATATGCTGCCTGGATTAATGCAGGATCTGTGTTACGTTAGTGGCACCAAATGAATTTTGCAGTGGATGGAGATGTATGGAAAGAAAGGTTTCAAAATGAAAAACATACCTGGTGCAGTAGAATATATGCTAGTGTCTTTTAAGACAACATTTTTTTTTTTTAAAAATGAACAGTACTAGGAAGGAAAAACATAAGTACATAATAAATTATGACTCAGAGCAAAACTCTCATCAACTTTAAGAGGAAGGCATGACTTAACTTTCACTGTAGTTATTAAGAAATGCTTCTCATTGACATGAAGATGAGAGACAGAGAACACTGATCTGTGAGACAGTGAACAGTTGTTAACCCCATTAATATTTAAACTGGACAGTAGGCTTGGAGTAATTATTTTAAATAGCTGCTTTTGCAAGTCTTGCAGAGTCATATATACAAGTGCTCCAAGATCCTAAAGATCTTCAAAGAATAGTTTGTCAGCCTCACAGTTCTCAGCCGATGACTCTGTCTGCACACCTGAATGGAGAAGAACGTCATACAGGCAAGAGGATTTCTTCCAAAAGGTGTCCAGGAAAGTTGTTGCAACTGTTGTTGCACAGAAGGTGCCCTGTAAGTTGGAGGTGTCAGTTCTTGCTGGGATGGGCAACTCTTCTCCCCGTTAGTGCTCTGGGGAATAAAGGGGTGGGTTTTCTGAAGCTCAGTAGCGTGGACTTCCTTGGCATGCAGAAAAGTCTCCTTGCTGATATTCCGTGCTGAACACCATCACAAAGTGATATTGGAAACCACCTATTCCCCAGGGCATTTGTGTACTTCTCTGAGAGTCAGCTTTGGGCAATAGGAGGGTCTTTGTGTCACAGGGTTGCTCTAAATATAGTTAGCCACATTGTCTTGCTTGGCCACGTTCCATAAAGACATTTTTAGGTTTCAGTCCATGTAGTTTTACCCCTATTTTGAGCTCCAGCCTTGAATGAACCCTAGATTTGGAGTCAAACTGGAGATGTATGATACAATTTTTGATAATACAAGGACCTGAAATTTGGACGGTGCCAGAATAAATGCACATATTGATCCAGGGTTGTTTTAAATTAAACTGGGTTCGCTTAAAATATTAATGAACTGGAAAGGGTCAGTTAAAAGCTTCAAGCTGTGAGATTTATATCAGGCTTATCAAAGCAGATGCGTTTTGCACCATTTCTAACTTTTGACTGGTGAGAAGTTTAGATTTTTTTATAAATACATATACATTTTCTCTAGCAAATGTGTGTGTATATTTATATATATATAATTTTTTTCAAATACATCCCCATATGCACCCTCATTCTCAGAACATTTTGCTTTTACTCTCCCTGCGTTTCAGTAACTTGCCTCAGCTGTGCACCGTGTTGCCTTCCAAATGCAATGCATCATAAATTCATGATGGTTTGCCAAGCAAAAGAGGGCATTGAGCTGCTTTATGAAGAGGATATTTTTGCAAACTGGACCTCATCTATATCCCAGTGGAATTTTCTGATGCTTCCATATTGCTCCCGTACAAAACTTTTAGGGAGTTATAGATCAGACATCAAAAACAGTAATTAAAGTCCAACTTACTCTTCTTCAATATCTGTCTATGCTTTTCATTAGGGAGCAGAGACGTACCTTTCCTCTTCGATAACAGTCAGATCCAAACAGTCAGTTTAATGACCAGCCATCAATGCTTCTGCTTCTCAGATTTCCAAACCTTCTTGGTTGGAGGCTATTGCTTATACTGCTGTGCGTATCATTGTGTATAACACGTAAGCCCCATATTTACAACTGGGTGTTCAAAAATACTTGCACATGTACAATGAAGTGCAAAAAGCCTTTACCAGGTGAACAGTTTTGGTTTTGTGCTTGGGTCCTGGCTGCCAGCAGGGGACATGGGTGTTGAAACCACACTGGTACCCATTTACTGAGAGTAGTCACAAGGGACTGGGAAATTCTGAAACCTCTAAAGTAAGCCTGGTCTCTTTTAGGGATGTTATTTTTTTTATTCAAGCATAATTTGAAAGCTCACAGTGTGAAATAAACCTAAAGAGGCCTGTACACAGTAGGGAGAATGAAGCCCAGTTTGATACTGGAGATCATGGCACTGCTGCAGCTTGTATCACCATTTGCACCAGCTTTGCTGTTCTGTTGTGTACACTCCACACACGTCCTGTTCCTACATAGTCTGCTTTCCTCTGCTCATACTACCCCATGTCACCACCTGAAAACCTCATGAAAACAATAAGACAAGAACTCAGCATATCTCCTTGGTTTTTTGGTTGGTTGGGTTTTTTTGGCCTTTTTTTTTTTTTTTGCGTGCTGGCAGAACCTTACTTCAATGACAGTCATGCAGATGCTTCATCTGGTTTTGAGTCTGAAGAAGTCTCTGAGATGCCTAGAGGAGAAACCTGCCCACAGCTAAGTGGTAGACCTTGTTCCAAGTACTGCTGCGGTGCCCTAAGGAAGAAAAGCCACGCTGGGAAAGCAATGCAGGTTTGGTAGACCTCACCTCACACATAGGAAGCATTTGGTTGTGTAAAGATCTCACAGACCTCTAAAAACTACTTTTAACTTTGGGAATGGGACTGGGAAAACCCTGTGCAATGCAAAAATACAGTGTTATCTGCATTGGTCTCAGAAGGAGACACGATGCTCAACGGAGACCCTGGGTCTCCCTGCTTCAGGAGCCTTTATCACTGGCAGATAAGACCTCATGCAGAGTACAGTCGAGGAGTTTTCATTAGTCTGTGGCCTCTGCTTTAATGACCTCTGATTTAATGTCCTCAGGAGCACAGAAGTTCCTGGAGCTCTTGCTGGGATGATGGGCCTTTGCAAAGTTCTGGCTCTTCGCCGCTATTCAAGCCTTAGAGGGGTAATTATGCTACAACTGACTCACAAGCAAGAGAAAGCTTGTAGGCTTTCAGCTGTCTTTAATTTTACATTAGACAAAAAGTGATAAAGAACTTGTTTTCTGTAATCTATGGATTTAACTTTGAATAGCAGGTGGTAAATGTTCCAACAAATATGTATATATATATCAAATCTGTGAGTGCCCAAATATTTACATCTTCAGCCAAACAAAGGCTGGAGACTCAAGTTGCCTGAGGCGAAGATTGTTTTAGAGAAACAGGTTGAAAGGGAATCAAGAACGGGAATTACAAATTTTCTTTGAGAGATGAGTGGTTGTGGTAGGGAGGAATCTCCTTCCTGATAGATCGCTGGCTTTGAGAGCGAAGCCGGCTTGCGAAAAGGGGTGTCCTATTGTCTTTTGGGCCACGGCCTTGTTTCTTTGAGCACTGTGCACATTTGAATTGAAGTCTGTACAAGGAGCAAGCCAACATTAGTCAACGTTTGTACCAGCTTTCCCAGCATGGGCTGTCAATCTGGTTATATGGCAAGGGTTTCTGATCTGTAGCTCATGTACGGATCTGTGTTAGATGGCAACACTAGTAAGTCTATCAGTTCCCCATTGCTAGGGTGGGAATCAGTAGGAACATCTGTGTATTTATGGTGGTCCATGAGCCCCAAAAGTCTGGGAACTCTAACATTTGTAATGTGAAACCCCACGACGGGAGGATATGAGCTTTTTGCTTTCTACGCTGGTCTGCCTTTTAAAAATCTAAGAATGGATAAAGTCATGATATGTTGTGTTTGGCTGTTCCCAAACTGGCTGTTAAGCAGAGCTAGGACTTCTCTGGACAGTGAAATTTGTACAAAGATCCAGTCCCTTCTTGAATCTTGCAAAGGTACAACCTTGTGTATGTTTCAAGGACTTTCTGTTGCACTTGAGCAAATGGGGAAAATATGAGTAATTATCAGTTTTTAATTTCCCATCTTTTAATGCTCCCCTTACGTTCTAAGTCAGGGGGACCAGCAGGTCCTCGTCAATCCCTATTACCCACTTGTCTTCTATGTCCTTTTCTTTAAGGTAAACAATCCCAAGTCGTTTCCAGCTCTTCACATAAAGAGTTTTCCGCAGCTTTGTTTGTTCTACCACTCTCCTATGAACTGAGAGTGATGCTGGTGTGCTAGCCCATAACATGGTGCCTCTGGTCCATACTTTGGAACTATAATTCATTGGGCTTTGTGGTTCCTTCTCCCAAAGGTTGTGCAACAACTGCAGATGCAGAACTTCAGCTGAACTTACAGACCTCAGCAGTGTAATGCAGCTGTGTGTTTTCCCAATGGAATAGTCCCTGTTGTTTTTTTTTTTTTTTTCAGATGTTGTTGCCTGTCTCTCTTGCTAGATTATTGCTAGCAGAGAACAAAAATCTGTGTGTGTCTGGGCACCAGCGGGAAGTCTGAATCTTCAGGAAGGTTTTCCAGCGTGTCAAGAAAAATACTGTTGGCATAGAAGACACGAGGGGTAAAAACTGCTGTTGACCTTTGTTTGTGGGCTGTCTGTGACAAGCTGAAACCAGGCTCGGACTGCACTGCCTCAGCAGTGCCAAAAACAAGGCAAGTGCAGGATAAATGCCAGGACAAACAGGTACGCTTTGCTGTGCTTTCGATGTGCTCAGTGACAGATGCTGAAGCTTGGGGTTTTGCATGGGTATGTGTCACCTGTCATGAGCCGCAGATAGATCCAGGCCTTTTTTAAAGAATTAGGGCAGGTGCAGTTCTCTAAGGCAGAAGGAGAAAACCGGTGCAGAATGTTGCCTTTCCTCCCATCACGGCTGATGCAGCCTTTCCTGTACGGTGACACACACTAAATCTCTCTCATCCAGACTTCCATCATCTTTTATCTCCTTTGCCGCTACATCTTTTAGTCCTGGACACAAACTGCTGATATTCCTATTCAAGACTCTTCTTGGTCTATCTTGATATTCATGTTTATCAGCGAAATTTCACCATCCTCTCTCCAGTAGATAGAAATGTTTGGTTTTTTTTTTTTTTCTGACTTAGTATAATGGCATAGAGGCTTCCTTGTATGTTGGTTGAATGCTCTGTAACGATGTACAAGCCTCATTTTATTTCTCCAGCTCCTTCCCTTGCTTCCATGTTTGCAAAAATTGTTATGGTTGGACTTAGGTGTTACCCACCCATTCCCAAATGGGAAAAATTGACACAATGCTTGCTGTACTGATACCTGCTGCTTCTTGACCAGTATGGTTGTGGAAATAAGGAAGGGATTAGTGGTCCAGATATAAAAGTAGGAGTTTGCATCATATAAAAATAAACCTACGGCACCATTTAATGGCCGTTTCACATTGGCAGGTTCTGAACAGCTTGGTAGAAGAGAAAGAATAGATGGAAAAATGAAACAGTTAATTGTTGTACCTATCTGAAATAAAGCAAGTACAAAATAACTGTGATGTTAAAGGGACATTTATTTTTTTTTTTGGAATTAGATTCCAATGTATCCGTAACTTCACGAAAAGAAAGATAAAAACATTCTGGAACTCAGCTTTTCAGTTTGCTGTATTTTACCATATGATTGAGTTTAAATGTATTGGTGTATTGGATATGTTTTTCCATTTAAAAAGCTCTTGTAAATGAACTATTTATTTACATGAAGAAAAGGATTCCCAGTGCAGCCCACGATACTTCTCCCTCCAAGCCTGCCTTTAAAGAAGGTTGCCGTTTCATATTTGGCTCTAGCTTTCAATGTTCTCAAAATTAAAAAAAAAGAAAAAAGAAAAAAAAAGTATTCTTAAAACTAAATAAAACATACATATGAGTATTTCTGGTTGAATGAATGAGCACTTCCCCTGAATAGACCTATTTGAATGGCTACTCAATGTTTTGTTAGAAAAGTATATTAAAAAGTTGAAACAGCCTGCTGAATGAAGGTGAGGGACAGAAACAAAATATAAAATGTGTCATGTGAAAAAAGAGCCCCTTATCCAAGAAGATCTTGGTAAAACTTTAAATGGAAAAGTGACATTCATCAAACGATTTCTATATCATCTGCACTGAATAATTTAGTTTTGGGTGAGATTCACTAACATCATTGCAGAGGAAGTGTAATTGAAAATTATGAAAGCTATATCTTTATTGTGTATTACAGCACATGCCTTTGATATGGCGTTATGTCTGCCACAGCGGGAAGTGTTTTTCAGAAAAAGTAAAATCTCTGGGACAGATTCTTGGTGATGTAAATCAGTGTTACTCCACTGAGAGCATCCTGTGTGAGCAAGCTTCTGCCTGTATGCCCAGAGCCCTGTATTTCTGTAATTACCCAGACAAATTACTGGTTAATTTCAGGGAAGGTTTACATGGGCAGAGCTAAGGAAGAGCTCTGCTATTTTGTTTATAATGGACAACTCCATTGTGATCTTAAAATTTCAGAGTCTTCTGCTCAAAGCTTATGTAAATATATATCTTCTCCAAGTGCAATGTAAGTAAGTCTTAATGATTTTAACTTAATAATCACTATACGATGCCACAGGTCCCCGTGTCACTGCGTACATCCTCGATCTAAGCAGCCTGTTATTTGAGGTCTTGACCATGCACTGGCTTTGATAGCACAGACCCTTCAGCTTCAAAAGGTGCTTCAGAAGTAGGAGTGTGAGTAGGAGCCGGTCTGAATACAGAACTGGTGTCTAAATCGATGAAGATATGCTGGCTAAGGACTTGCTAAATGCCTTTTACAGTGTATATGGCAAGTCCAATGTACTTTTTTAGTTCCTCCAAGAGTATCTGAGCGGCTGAGGCCCCATCCCCAGGTGATTTATAGAAATACACCCCTTGCCAAGGGCTGGCAAAAAGGGACAATGCTGGGTTAAGGCACTTAAATTATGTTTGAGCAAAGAGGCTTAGCCTGGCCACGTGTGCCAGGGTAAGCTCTGGCTGAGCAGAGCCCCAGTGCCCCAGGAGGACGACCACCAGCTCCTCCAAGCTCAGCCGTTTCCCAGATGACTTGTGCTGGTGGAGAAAGTCTGCCCAAAGTAGAACACCATGAGTGACATTAGCATTCGGAGAGCATCTGTTCAGCCATCCCCAGTTAGCGTATGACTGTCAAACTGAGACACACGTCTATTCCCAATCCAACTTCTTAACCCCTGCTTTGCCTAACCCACTGCCACGTCTCCCAGGGCTGTTTCTCATGGCAGAGACAGGCCGGTGCTGTGCTCATCGGTAGGCACATGAATTAATTATGAAGGCCTGACTACCTGATTAGGAGCATCTTGCTTGCCAGTGCAAAGAGAGTGTGCATAAACCCCCTATGGACAGTTCTTTGATGTATCATATAGATGCCTGCCTTGGCCATATGCCCTATCCTGTTCGGGGACATGGTTTTACTCTACTGGAAGGAGAGGTGGAAAAGTTGGCAGCCTCGGTAGGTAGGAGGTGTTAACCATCATGAGTGAAAATGTGTGAGTGTGGTGTAAGAAGCTGGACCCAGTGAGATGTAGGTTCCTTCCCAATTTCTTCAAGTGAGCCTTGGATAAAGAAAGTCCAGCAATGACTCTCACAGCCCGTGTGAAACAGTGCCTGAAGAGGCCAAGGGTGCAGAACAGCACACCAGCATTTCCAGGATTTACTGGTACTTTCCTACGAAGGGCAATGACACAAAGCAGTTTCTTTTTTTTTTAACATGGGCTTCCTCAGCTCCTCAGTTCAATTTCCTTTTCCATCAGTGACAGAGAGCCTAATCTGTCCTCCCCTCCCAAAGTGTGTGTGTGTAGATGAGTAGAATTTGACTGTTAATCAACGCTTGCATGGTACTGCAGAGCTCTTGGTGTAGCGACAGTCCCTTTAGAAGAAAGGAGAGTAATTTTGTTGCTTTAAAGAGAGGTTGATGGAGAAGAACTTGCCTTGTTGGCTCTGCGTTGGAGATATCTCCACAGCCGCCATCATTAAACCGCCAGCTTTTGCCAAGAGATACCACCCAGTAACCACTGGTTTTGCTGTGCTGGTTACCCTGAGGAGCTCACTGCAGGACCAGGACCCGCGATACTAATCCAGAGAGGCTTTTGGCTTTTAATGTCCTTTCAATGGCAGTCATTGCCAGCCCTGTGTGACATGTATCACCCTAGTTCACATGGTCGTATCACGTACTTCACTCCTAGGCCAGCCAAGGATGTTCAATTAGGGGCTGGCCTTCTGATAGAGTATTGGATTGAAACCCTGAGGGCTGCAGATTTGACTACCCAAAGGCCACCTTGTGTGACCTTGGGCAGATGTCTTACTCTCTCTGCTCATGTGGCTGTCAGCGCCCTACGCAGATATTTGGGGAGGTTCTGGCACACTTGTGCCCTGATCTTGTTTTGAGCTCTCACAGTGCAACTGTGACATGAATATCAGTACTTAACAAGGGTGGACTGCATGCTTTGCTTCTCTCTTAAAGGCGAGAGATTTTGAACTTTCTATGAGTTCATTTATTTATTAGCACAGAAGGGTTTTTAATCAAGTTTGCTACTTAAAACTTTGCAAGCAATTAAATGGGTTTGCTCAACAATGACAAATTATTACTTTCCAAGACTTGTGGAAAATGCCAGTGTGCTTATATTCCAGCCCCTGAACTGTTAAAAAACCCCTTTCTCCTAGGTGTTTTAAATGTAATGCATTTTCAGATACCATTTATAAATGTCCAGTGGATAGAATTTTTTTTTTTTTTTAATTTCCTTCATCTGATCTAGGTCTTTGATAAATACTACAGACAAACTGAGTGCTGTAGGATCAATCTTGACAGTTCTTCAATAAAAGGCTGTGTGGTTCTTCGTCAGTGTCTTCCTTTCAGTGACAGCTGCTTTGTTCTTTTTCAGTCAGATTTTCTAGTTAACACATCAAAAGTGTATCTGTGTACACGCAGTACTGAGAAAACAGTTCAAAGAGGCAGGAGATTCACTTTTAACTCTTCACTGCATCTCCCTGCACTTGTCACAGAAGATAGCTTATACAGAAAGCTTCAGAACAAGGTGAGGAGTTCACCAAGGAGCACTGTGAAGTACAGCACATGTGGATTAGTCTTAAAACACAAATTGGTCAGTCAATCCACTTACCATCCCAAATTAGCTTTCTTTCGAGCCAAGCCATTAAGTGATAAGAAGTTTTCAGGTTTAGGCAGCAAAAGCCTCGCGTCGGACACAGATAAAGCCACATGTTTGATCAAGCACTGAAGTTTTGTCTGATGGTTCTTGCTGAGGTGTCAATACCTTAAAACTAATTAAACTGAGTTCAGTGCTCAGTTTAAACTCATTTCTTTGGAGGGTTGCCATCAACTTCTAACCCAAGGTAAATAGTAAGGACAAGCAGCTGCTTTGCATATCACTTCCCTTATCTATAGTGGCTGAAAACTTATTTCTGATTACATTTTTAATTGCCCACGCTTCACCCACCAGCTCAGCAAAGTAGCACACAACTCTCAATGCTTTCTGCTACTTTACGGCTATTAAGCATTGCTCAGGTAAGGAGCCAGATCAGCAGAGTAAAGTGCTAACTCAGGAGAGCATATTCCAAACAGCATACCCTAGTCCGAGCAAGCTTTCAAAGCTGTGCTAAAATCCAGTAATGTTGAATCTTATGGAAAGGGCTATTTTTGAGTGCCCGTTCTCATGTGCTGTCTCCTGAAAAAAAAACCAGGAAAAAAGGTTGCTATTAGAAGTGATGTGGGCTTCCTCCAGGATTTCTGTCAGCCTTATAGCACTACAACAGTCACAGATGCAAACTGGTGTTGTCCCCACGGGTAGCCTTGGCTGACCGTAGAGCCTGTTTGGTGTGGGTTTGTGATGCTCACAGCAGAGGCAGCAAGCACTAGATTGCTTAGTTGGAATCTAGGTGGGAATTCCAGATTTGCCCATCACCATGTCCCACATGAAGCCCCACTGATGGGATCACTGCACCGTTAGGTCTCTGCCGTGTCTGGCAGGTGGGGATGGCAGTGACACCCCATAATGAGGGCACAACAAAGGGACCCACTTCACAGCTTCACCATCAATAGCTGGGGAGCAAGAACATTCCCTGACAGCTGGAGCTTCTCTTTTCTCTTTTTGTTGTTCCCCTCATTGCTCTTATTTCTCTGTTTCATTCTCGTTTTAATTGCACAGCCGTTCGGGGCATCCACATGCCTCCACAAGCAAAAGGTATATTTTGCATTTTAAGCAAAAGGATGTGACACGTGTTGGTGGCAAGCAAGAGGAGATCTCATTGTCCCGCAATGCCAGGAGACAGGAGGTGAGCAGTGACCCATCCTTCCCTCCCTCTGTTCCTCACCCTGCACTGCTCCACTCCCGTGTGTGGTCCGTGGCTGCAGGTAGGGGCCACAGCATCTGGCGGTGAAATTTCCTGTGTTATCCAGACCTGGCCTGTGAAGTGTAGGTTGTTAAAGGCACACAGGAGCTGTACTTGCTCAGACGCGGTGGTGTTCTCCTTAGCTCAGCACTACCCATCAGCTCGCACTGACACGTCCTCTGTTTGACTCCTGCAGATAATGGAGACCAGAAACACGCGTCTTCCTGGAACGAGCCCCACCAGGCAAGCTCTCATCAGGCTGCCCTTGTTGTACCCTCCTGCGGTACGTACAGCCTCAGACATGAGGCGACAGAGTGTGTGGGAAGACAACATCAAAGCCAGTGTTTGTTATGGACCCTTCCTCGGGTCCTGTCATCTCAGGAGTGGGCTGGATACCCCAGTGGCAAAATCACCACATTTCCACAGAATGGGATTTATACAATCTGGGGATTTTGTGCAGTAATCGTGGTAGAAACCATCAAAGGAAGGACAGCTGGTTACAGGAAGAGATAAGGGTGTATCTACCACAGAATAAGGGTTCTTCCAGGAAAACAAGGGGGAGATGGTAATTTATGTGTGGTGGAAATTAGTCATCATTAAAACAGATGGGTTGGAGAAATGAGAACAGGAGCTCAATCCTAGGGTAGACTCCTGGAAGGTGGAGAGTGAGTCCAGCAGGCATGTTCTCCAGGAGAAACACAAAACTGTGCTAGGCTCCTCTTGGCTATGAAGGAAACATAGACACGTGCACGATTGCCTCTGGACCGTAGCATCTGGGAATATCCAATTGTTCTGCAAACACCAGTGAACAAAACACCCTTGTCTGGAGTCTTTATCCCAGTTTCTGATGGGTCATAGAGCTGTAAATGAGGACGCATCATTGGAGTGACTCATTGGAGTGACTGGATAATAGAGTGGCCATGTCTGAAATTTCGTGTGGACATATTTTTGTTAGAAAGGAAGAGTTACACAACAAAAATGGGTATAATTAAGGACGAGAGGTAAAGAAATCACTAATGATTTTGGTACAGAGGATATGTTTTCCATTAAGGAGATTATTTCTGACTTAGTGTTTCTGGAGTGCATTCTAGTAGATGACCAGTAATCACTATTTCTGGAAAAATCTGTTTATCCCTCTAATCTGTACCGTGTCATCAAGTATTACATGAAAATTACCTAAACTCAACAAAATAAAAAGTACTGCAAGTATGATTTAAGGTGAAAAATTAGGCACTGAACAGGTGTTAGAAATGACTTTAATATTTAAAAATGCCCAACAGAACACTCTCTTGTGGTAGCTGGATATACGTTTATGTGTACTTATTTTGCAGAAAAATGACTTTGCAGCTAGCTGGTGGAGGAGATACAGGACAGGGCAGCTCCCTTCCAGAGAAGGTGTGTGGGTACAAGAAAGAGGTGCTGGAGCAACCAGGTCTGTCACTTTGTTCTCCACTGATCATTTCTGTGTGTCCACATTTCCAAAAAGCTGGGCATTGCCCAGCAAGTTAACATCTCCATGGTTGGTTTCTTGTACCTCCACCTCTGTCTCGCCCCCCTCACGCGGCACTGACTGAGATATAAAATCTTCAGCACTGCCTCCATTTTAGCCAAATTCCTGAATTCTTTTTCCATGTTGCAAAACATCAGCAGGAATAGCTTCATTAATTTCAATGGTCCCCTGCCATCAATCAGCAATAGCGATAGTGAGTGAAGGATCTGGAAAAATGTTTTTTATATACTCTCAGCCAGGTAGAAAGGTGGCAAAAGGAGTGCATTAAAAAATCTGCATTTATTTGTCAATATCAGAGTGTGCACTGTCAGTAACCTCTGGCGTACATTGTTTTATCATGTCAATATTTCATAGCATCATAATGCTATTATACGGCTGACTAATGGGAATGGCTATTAGCAGTGTTGATGTAGTTTGAAAATAGCAATCCATATTTTATGGACCAGAAAGAGACCAAGCCTTTACCTTAGACCTTAGCAAGCGTAAAAAGGGAGATAATGTAAATGAAATTTACCTTCTCATTTCCATCTTCCCCCAATTAGTTCATAATTCACATATTGTCCGTCTGCTTTCATGCTTTGAATGCACTTACACAAATTAAAATATCCTGAGGAGGTCTGTTGAAAACTCATCCTTTTCTAGGTTGAGGTAACACAGACAGCTCTGCTCTGCCCAGCCTGAGAGCCTTACTAAATCACAGCTGTCCTTTATATTATGAGCTAGGCAGTATTTTGAATGATTTACCGAAGTCAGCAACTGAGTATATGGACCGTTGCTGCAGGGTCTCTTGGCAGGGAACAACAGGGGACTTTGACTCTCCAAGGTCTCAGCTGCTGACGATAACATCCGTGACCACAGTCAGGCTTGGTGCAGGTGGAACAGTTTGATTGTGAATGGGCATGACCCAGACCTAACTGGGAGGGAATACCTGCTGATGGACTCATCCACAACCTGCTTGGGTTGAACCCTTGCCCCAGCACCCACCAGGGCTGCAGGCACAGACTCTTCCCCTTGCTGCTCACTGCAGCGTTGGACCTGTTGGTGCTACTCCATCCCCTCCACTCAGTGCTGGGGTGGCAGATGGTGTGTGCTGGTCCCTGAGCACAAGCAGGAGGTTGCATTCAGCTGTCTTCTTGCTCAGGAGGAAGCATGGTGATTTGACCTAGTGGGATGCAGAACTGGAGCTGTACACGTCATGGACGAGTATGTCCTTGGCCATGACCCTAACAGGAGCTGAGGTAGGAATACAAGAGAGATGTCACACTTTTTGACTTGCATTGGATGTAAAGTTCTCCTGCAGTGGATGGGACCCTGTTAGTTCCATGGGCACTAGGTTTAAGGCACTGTTTACTTGCTTGAGTATCCAAATATATGAAACACTAGCACAGAACTACCTAGCTCTGCCTGAAATCCCAGTTTCTCTTACCTAAAATGCAGCTGCCCCTTACCTGGAGGCCGGGAGGAGACGGACACATTGCTGCTCTGAATCTGTGCAGGTTTCTAATACTGTGGAGGGGCCAAGGAAAAAAAACCTATTAGGCTGTAATCATCAATCTTCTGCACTAACCTGCTCTAGACCTTCATGAAGTTAAGTCTATGACATTAAAGAGAGAAGAGAAATGAAAATTGCAAATGGCCTGTGAATAGCCTGACTCTGAAAAGCTGCCATAATGCAGTTTTACACAGACCAGCTAAATATACTTTAATAGTAACCTAATGGTGGAGCTAGAAATTAAATAGATTGTGTGTTAATTAGGTATTGGTTAATGCTATTATTTCACTTCATTATTCCATATTCCACCCCTGAAAACTGGAATCCACCCTTATGCTGACAGACTGAAGTTCTCCCAGGCAGTGCAGACCTGCAGAAGACCTTCTACGTGTATCACTTACACTCTCCTGAAGCTTTGGGTGTGCGACAAAAGCCCATTTAACTCAGGGAAAACAGCTGGAATAACACATCCGAACTTTGCTACTTCAACAATTAGCAGCGTGTTATTAGTACGTTGCAAACTTTTTTCTAAGAAAAAAAAAATAATCTCCACAAGCTAGAAGATCATTAGCAAAGTATTTAGAAAAGGTGATGGGAAGCTTTCATCATGACATCCCATTAAAATGTTTTACATTTTTTACCTTGGCCTTTATTGTCCTCATTACGTAGTATGCATTATTTATTAAAAATGCTGTCCACAGAGTAGTGGGCAGCAAATTGCCCTTTCAGCTCGGTGTTAATGAACGAGTGTAAAAACTTCTCAAGCAGGGGAGGATTTGGAAGCCCAGTGGCGCATCCCGGAGAGCCAGGTGTGTTGTCAAAGTTCATTCCAGAGTCGTGGACACGATGTCAATGCTTCATGAGAATGCAGTGGGTTGAAGGTGCTGAGGTAAGCCTGCTGGAAAGGGTGGTAAAGTAGTGAAATTCACTAAATTAGTGAAAACTGATTTTTTCCCAAAGCTTCTTAAAACTTCTTTGTCATTTATGTTTCTGTTTGGACCAAGGCACTAACTGCACAGAGCATTTTCTTTTGCTACAGTCCTTGATGGTCTGGTAATGGTGAAAGTTACACTACATTGCTGCAACAGTAAATCATAGAATGCAAAGTAGAGGAATGTAAGGGATAACTAGGTACTCCCAGGGGAAAAAAATAAGAAAAGTCTGATTTATTTGAGGCAGCATTATAGGTGCTTGAAAACTAGATAATTTTCTAGTGGGATTTTGCAAAAAAAATCCATATTTTCTTTTTTACCCTTGAAATCAGATATTTTTATTGTGCTCGTTATGAAAAAAACTTGTTTCTTTTATTCTTCTTTTTTTTTTTTTTGTGTAGTCATATCATGTTTAAAAGCCTACACTTTCAAAAGCAATTGGCATGCCTTCACCTGTCCTTTGGGATGTTTTATTATCTCCTGCTTCACAGTGAGCCCAAGCCTTTGCTCTCTGGCAATCAATTCTCTTGGGCAGCCACCCAAAAAGAGCAACTAAACCCAGAAATCGTTTTCTGAAATTCAGAATCGATGTGCAGCTCGTACCATCAGCTGTGCTAGGGTGGATTTTAGCATTCCTCTAGTGCCTGCCTGGAGGTACTGGCTCCTCCAGGAACTAACGTGGGTGTCCAGTGTGAGGGGACAGGACTCTACAAGTTCAGTGACGTGATTTTTCACCCTCTGGGATCTGACCCAGCCTGAGCAATTGCAGATGTAGGTTTGCAGGACGGGAAGACCAGATTATTTTCTTTCCTGAGCGTTTTATTATTAACCTCACTTAAACACTTCGCTCCATGCCATCTATGTGACTGGAGTCTATGTTCTTCCTAAACTTTGTTTAACATCCTTTGCATACTTTAAACTTTTAGTACCGTGGCACTTGCCCAGTTAATTTTCAGTCTTTTCTTTGTTACTCCTGGTTTATCATTTCCCGACTTCTGCCCTGACACGGCTATAAATCCTCTGATTCAGAGTCTGCACCATCAGAGACCAGCAGCAGCGTATCCAAGCAAGAAGGGAAGGATCTGGTTGTCAGTAATTAATGTCGGAACCGTCAGATCAGAGAGACCTCGGGCTATGGAGGACTAATTTTGTAGGAAAAAATGACCTGTAAGAGCTGCCCTGGAGCTAAACCCAGTAATCTTTACAGTAGGTCAAAACAAGAGAGCAGGCCAAACGAAATGCCTCCTCCTTGCTCATATTTTTTTACAGGCTGGTGTATGTCTTATATTTTAAGACATTTCAAGCCTTTTCTGCTTTAAATATGTACAATGGTCTCTTCTTCCCACCTTCTTTTTTAAAAAAAACACCTGCTAACATCCTTCTTTCAGGCATGTCTTCTGGCCATGGGCTTTGTCAGCTGCCTCGCTCTATTGTCCCAGCTCTATTGTTTTTCATCCCTCTCAACTAGCTGGCTTGGAGTGCCGCAGGAAAAGTGTCCTGGTCATAGAGCGAGGTTTAAAAGCATATGATTCCATCTAGGAAATGTGAATGGAAATATTTTAGGGCAATGTTTTCACTTTGCTGGTAGTTAAAAGGAAATGGGAAATGTTAGCTTGGAGAGCAGAGCGCAAATCGAGCATTTGTACAACATAGACAAATTGTTACCACCCCAGTTCAGTGCAACAGAAATCATAAGTTTTTTTTTTTTGTTTTTTTTTAAAGGAAATTGTAAATATGAATTTGTAATACAATATTTATTGGCCTTGGTTTCTTCAAAATACATAGTTTCCAAATCTGAATTTAAATATTTATGCAGTAGCACATATTCCTGTTATAGCTAATATAAGTAATCTATTTATCTTTCAAGGCAGCAATATTTTTTCACTCAACCTTGACTTTTAAGCTTAAATATGCGGATAGGAAGTGGTGCTATCTAGTTGTTGTCACTTATTTCTATGTACAAATCAAGATAATTCAGACTGCTCTTTTAAGCGATAACATTTTTTACTTCTGTGCTCCAGCTGATCAAGCAGATTATGATGGTTTTTTGTTACTTTTCATTTTTCTTCCTTGAGCTAGACAGACTTTTGTATGTTACCTTCCAAAACTCAGGATTTGAATTTCCATAGCCAGGGCAACTGCTGGGAAAAAGTTTAATAAATTATGCTTTTCCCTGCAAAAATCCAGGATAAGATTTTCATACACATGAAGTCTGTCTTGCATCATTCTCACACTTTAAAAGGGCATATGATGGATATATATTTAGAAGAGCATGAGAGGGATTTAGGGTAACTGCGACTCCTGTCCATATCTCTGAGTGGGTGGAAACATCTGTTTCTGTAGGACATTTTTGATAGATCCCTGACATATTCCTGTCTGGTATTAAACCCAGTGCAGTTGTAGCCATTTAGTCCTGCTGAGGAAGCTATCCCGAGACCCTTCCAGTTCTTGTTCATTGTGTTTCCAATCCTCAGTTTTGCTTTGGCACTGAATTTTCTTTTTTTCAGCCAGAATCACTAGATAAAATGTTTTACTTTATTGTCCTGGTGCTAGAGGGATAACTTTTCCCCTAGAGAGATCTTTCCTCCATCGGTTTTTCTTCCTTTTCTTTGTCTTTCACCTAGTTGTATGGCAAAAGCAGGTGGCAATGGAGTTTTTTTCTTCCTCTGGAATAGGTCACTTTTGCCTGCATTGGTGTCATAGTCAATGGCACTGCCAGGGGCAGTGGGCCCACTGCCTGGGGAAAGGATGGGTCTGTGCTGTAGCGGGTGACTCTTTGAGTATGTGGGGAGGAACTGTGGGGAGAAAATGGCACCCTTGTGCTGGGAAGCAGGTTTTTTTTTCTGTTTTGGGAGGTGGAAGTGTTGGTTTATTTCTGTCCCACTAGGAGGTTTGAGCCAGCTCTGGGAAACACCGCAGTCAACTCTTCAAGAGGTGTGGCTCCAAAACTGATCCTTGGCCTTATAGCAATAGCAGAATACATATGAAGTCTCATTTTCAGAGGCATTGGTTTGTAAATGGAGCTCCCACTGGTTTTTGCTGAATTTTTGAGTGTGCAACCCACCAGTAAGTCCAAAAAGAATTTAATGGGCTGGAGACTGTGTGGCTGCATCTCATTCACTGTATCTTGGGCTCTTCATCCAGGAGGACAGGAGTGGAAGAGTCTTCCCTTCCCCCTTCTTCTCTTCCCAAAAAGGAAAGTCTCTCATACACCAGCATTGCAACAAAAGTATTATTCTGTCAATATAACGGCCCTTGGGATGTCAATGGAAAAAGTTAAAAAACCTGAAGTCAAGAGAAAAGCCTAATACAGTTGCACTGACTTTGCATACACTTTGAATGAGCCATCACTGTGTCAATCAAGTGTCTAAGCCTGAGCAATCTCACAATGTCAATGCAAACTCTGTGCTAAAATCAATGGCAGATTTCCTATTAATATTTGGAATTTCTATTTTCTTAGACTCTTAAAGCTATTTTCATATCTTTTGAATATTCAATAATGCATGTGAGAAATATTGCTGCTCTTCAGCAGTCTTCTTGTTTTCTGCATTAGAAGTTGTGTGACAGTAAAGGGTTTTTATGAACCTACTTGCTGTCTCCTTTTCATACAAGGATGCCTTGAAAAGATCTCTGATCCGGTCTGTGGACATCTACTAACTGAACAAAATATTCCCTATATGGTAAAACTCTCTGTGGTTTCTAAACCTGTCATCACAGCCCCTTGCTTCCTCAGGTCTAGCAGAAGAGTCCAAGCAACCTTATAGAAAGTTTATTTTGTGCAAAGGCTTGATTGTTGGTACAGGCAGACTTCTTTCTGGTCCTCTACAGACAACGGCCCTGACCTAAATGCCTGCAAGAACTTACTGCATAAACCCAACCACCTGGAATTATCTGACTTCACCCATAATTTTGTAAACTATAGGGAGACTTATCAATGGCTTTAAAATCATTATCCAATGCCCCATTAAATCTCCCCGCAGCTGAGTTATAAGGTGGGAAATAAGAGATGGCAAGCAGAGAATAGCGTTCCCTGGCATGGTATAGCCACCTACCGTACCAAGAGAGCAGAAGGCAAAGCAACACTGGATTTCTGGAGATAATGCCGGCACATCAGCATTAGGCAATAATGGAGAATGTATTCCTCATCCTTCTTCTCCCCCAGACAGCTAGAGGTGATATATCTTTTGGCACTGTCAGCCTAATCTAGGTCAGTCCTATTGTCAGGCTCCTCAAATAGTACCTGTCCACAGTTAAAATTTATGTTGGAAAAGCATTAATGCAAGCTTTTAATAAGATGAAGAATTTAACAGTATGCTGTTATCTGGAGATGATATATTTTATATACAGGAGACATATTTAATTAGCTTTGGAATAGTCAAAGTGGCTCATGCAGAGGCAGGCGTAGCTGTACCTCCGCTCCTTTCCTCCTGTAATTAGAAACAGCAAATGCAAAGCACATATTAACTTTTCTGGTGGCTGAGCCGCCTTGCGTAGACCTTCATGCACACTGCTGCCCAAATATAAATTAGCCCTTGCAAAGCACGCTTGGTGGATAAATAAAAAGGAGGAAAAGGACTCCTTAAAGTTTCACTGTTAGGTAACCATGGCAAGGGGGAAGGTCAGGACCTGCATGAACTTTGAACAGCTCAGGTCCTGCAGGGAGGAGGAGGACAACCCAAAGAGGTGGGTAAGGTGTTCCAGGTTTGAGGCTCTTCCTGCACTTGGGGCTACCTTTACAGCCAAACCTTTCGAGACATCACTTGATGTGGTGGGCCTAGTGGGGAATGCAGGGAGCTAGGTTGTGCCCATCCTTGGGGAACCTTCCATTTCCTCCTGCTCAGCTTGTTTCAGAGTAATGATTATCAGGCACCCGTCAGAAGTGAGTGGGTCACCTCCCTCCTGCCTGGGAGATGCTCTGGAGTCAACAATGCGGGTGAAGTCAGTGACACTGTTGACTGGAGCTACCACTGTGAAGGTCATGACAAACAACACTGCATCGGATCCCATTTCTCTTTCAGCCCTCATCTCTTCCTCTCCGTAGGTGCCAGAGCCTGTCAGGAAAACACACATTTCAATGCCACGTGCCTCTGGAGGCCCCATACAGAGCAGTGGCCAAGGATGTCCTTGAAACCCTGTGAGCAATTCTGCTCTTCAACTACCGCACATGAAAAGCTTTTCTCTGGATTATGGCCTTCCTGGGCACCAAAAGGCAAGTCCACAGGAGCAAGAAAGTTGCAGGGGTGAGTATGATGCTAAATGACACTACACCTGGCTTCTCCTCCCTTATCCTTTCCAACCCAGGAGACAGTCGACACTCTTGGCTAACAAGATGACGTTTCTTTGAGCTGCACTCAGCCTGTTCACCCACGTGCATGGGCCTGGCATCGGGATGCTCTGTATCACCATGGATGGGGTCACGTCTGGCAGCTGAGGGTTGAGGGACTGATGCATTGGGACCCCACGGCCGTGTGACAGCTAAGGTAAGCACAGCTCTGCCATGGCCTTTGTCTTTGGGACAGCTTCCCGAAAAACTCAGTGGGGGAGAACTTACTCGTTTTTTAACGATTAAGGATTGGTGATAAATAGCAAGTCTGTTTCAGAGGAATCACATTTATTAATGTATTGCAATGAAATAACTGTGAAAAGGCAGGAAAAATGCTTTAGTTCTCTCATAATGATGATACATCTGAGGTTAAATAGACAAACATGTTTTATAAATACAGTCTTTTAGACTATTAAGGCTTTTCTCCTGGCTGGAAAGATATAAGAAATCACCATAAACTAACTAAATTTAAATGGCTTCTGTTAGGAAAAAACAGTTCACTATTAATAAGTTGTTGAGTAACAGGCATTTAAAGAAAGACATAACTATGATATTAAATAGATAAATGTAAAATACTCTGTGTGCATTTAAATGTGAAGATCACATTAGGAGTAGAAAATTACAAAAATTTAAATACTGTAGGAGGTTGTTATGTAGGTAGTCTATAAAAAACAGGCAATTTGGAATTCCTCTAAAGCACATAAACCCTAGATAGAGCTGCTAGTTCCTTTGATAAAGACAGGTCTCAAACTGAAGGTTTGATGTTTAAAACCCCCAAAAGGTGTCTGAGCTATCTTTTTCTAAGGGATTATGTAAGATAAAAGCTTGCACTGTAAGTCCCTATTTTAAGAAACAGAGTTGCTAGGAAGTTGCTAATATGAAAGACTAATTGTGCATGCAATAAAAGTATCACTCCATTCACAAAATAAAGTGCTAACATTTTAATAAGGGTTGAAAATTGCCTGCTCAGGAGCTGCTATGGGGTGTACGTCACTCTGGGGCTGCTGCCTCACCTCCCTGGCACCATGTCCAGTCCAGTACCAGCACCAGGATGTCCCATGGACATCATGGAAACACTGTTGTTGCTTACAGCCACGTTGAGAGAATAAGAGGGTAACATATCTGGGTTTTGTACAGTTCAGTCTTCCCAAACTGTGTTCACATGTCAATTATCTACTTTTATTCAGTTCATCATGTTTTCTTCCCATTCCAACCTCCAGTTTCTCCCCCAGGAGCTCCCATTTGCCATCATCAATTAGTTTGTTTGCCTTCAGATATTTTCTCTTTTGGATGTTGGGACCCAGGTGTCCAAGTTGCTCAATGCTCCCTTTGCTGCCAGTGAAAAGGTTTGCACCCCTCATTTTATATCCTGTGTTTCATATCTTAAATGGGTCACATCCTCTCTGGCTATGCCTATCTCTTTCTGTGGATTTTGACTCCAGACCTGGGATGCTAATTTAAGCATTGCAATCAGTTGAATTTCTACAGTTCGGTGAACTTAATGTAGGCTTCAGGGGCTGAATCCAAAGCTGGTGTGAAATGTCATTCCTCCTTTGGATTTGCTGATTTAGGTGAGCCAGATCCAGGAGGGGACATGTTATGCTGTTGTGGGATGAAAGGAAAAAGAGCTGAGCACGATTGGGACAGTGGGGACCCTACATGGCCTCATAGCACAGGGCACACCCCTCTCTTTTCATCTCCTCTTCCTGGGCCAATGAACACACCTGGTTCAGACCATGCTTTCCCACCCACGGCATTCCAAGGGCTCATTTTAATCATTGAGGTCTTGTGTTCCTGGCGATGCAGCAAGTTATCTCCGTGTACAAGAACTTGTATCAGAATTAGGAACCAGATCCTCAGGTGATGTAAATCGGCGTCGCTTCCTTTCTGTGGCTACCCTGGTGCTAGCAGTGTGGCTGGGTTGATTTACAGCAGCTGAAAATCAGGCCCCAGAGCTTCCTTTTATTAAAATGTTCTCGATCTGTAAAATAAAGTTGCAAATAAGATGACGGTGACAGAAGGGGATAGCCTGCTTTGTAGTATCTTGTTCACTAACATTATAAATGATATGGAAATTCAGTTGATGTTTTGCCTTTAAAATATTAGTTAAATCATTCTGTCAACACATATTTTTTAATACATATCCTCCCTGTCAGATTTTACACTTAATCTTGGAGCCTGTAGACAGCTCAAGAGCATCGCTTTCTGCAGCGACTCCTGCATCAAGGTCTCCTTTTCTGTTATATTCAGCTTGCATCTGTTTAAACACAAGATAGGAGATAAATGATAGTGCCAAGCTTAAACATACATCATCAGGACTCTGATGTGAGGCTCTGGAAATGGCAGGCCAGATGGTGTAACACAAAACTCAGACATCACAGTTTGTCATGCCGTGCTCCAGTCCGCCGTGCTAAAAATGGACTTCCCCGCACACTTAGTCAATCATCTCTCCGGTGACCAGAAAGCAAGGGTCAAAACAAGAGATGTCACGAAACAAAGGTTGTGGTCCTGCTCGGCAGCTGTTCAGCCCTCCAAATCTGGGCATCGTCCTTGCCAGCCACAGAGATGAAATTAATAGGGGAAGGAGATTATTCCAGATGATGTTACTGGGTCTGAACAATCACTCTTTTTTTTTTTTTTAACATAAAAGAAAATGTGCTTACTATTTTTGTAGAAGAGAGTCAAGAACAAAAGGACCCATCTGGAATAATGTAGTATCAGAGAGCTGGTATTTTGGAGAACACTGGAGAGATCAATACATAAATAAGTTCCTGTAATCTTTGCTGTAGGGGGAACTATGTGAATGCCATCCAGAGAAAAAAAATAGCAACTACCTCACTGTACTTATGGGAGAAGAGTTAATCAGGGGGAAGAGAGGAGTGGCAGAACCAAAAGACACTTATTTGAATGAAAGTTTTTGCCGTTAATTTTGATTTATGATATACAACTGCATTTGAAATGTGGCCCCACTTTGCATTTTTTACATTCTGATCTCAAGCCTGTATTTAGAAACTAGTCTTGCTGCTGAGCAGAAGTCAAGATTGTATATATGAAACTGCTAGGAGTAATTGTATTTCACATTCATTAATAATCAAAATACTGGTACTTGGAGGATAATTCATCACCACATTCCTTCAGATTTCTGTGAGTGCAATTTCAGTGAAACCTGACAGTTCAATTCTTTTGAAATCATTTGAAAATAGCCGGCAGGAAGGATCCTTTGCTCCAGGTGTGTAGCAGTGTAAATCCTGGAATAACCCAGTAGTGAACTGAGCTTTCTGGTGCTAAAGGCAAGCGAGGAGAGCAAAGGAACCGAAGCCTGATCAGCAGATCAAACACCTCGCAAACCCACTGAATTTGAAACGTTGTTCCTAGTTATCAGAAGAATGTTTGTTATTCTATGCAGGGCGAGTTTGTTTGCTAAACTCTGCCAGCTGGGGAAAACATTGTATGCTGAATTTGTTTTGATTTAGCAAGGTAAGTTACTCCTTGCGCTGCTACATTTTGTGGTAGAAGAGAATGTTTCTTAGCTCATAAAATGCTCACCTATGTGTGATTTTGTTTTATCAAGCAGCAACTTCAGCATGGGGGTGAGGAGTGGAAAAGATTCAAGTGAAACACACTGGCATTTGTGTTAAATTTGCTTCAATTTGTTATACTTTCTGTATTTTCAAACTGCCCTGAACACAGTCAGGGCTGAGTAAAAGGCCAATGTACCTTAAAGCTTGTTTACCTGAAAAAGGACCACAAGAAACTTAAATGCTTTACCCAGACTCCTGCTATCTCCACGCAGAGGTAATATATATTATATATTATACCTGCTCAGCTGGGCACATCCTTTGAACAAGGTAAAGCATGCTCTAGCACAGCAAAATACTGTCCCATTTGAAAAAAAAAAAAAAAAAAAGAAAGAAGATTCAGAGTTGTCCCCTGAATACAAGTAAGTGGAATTGGTTTTGATTCTTTGTTTTACAAAGAATAGGTCATTATTTGTTGCCTAAAAAGAGATTTTTGGAAGTACATGCTACAGTTAACCTGGTGGAACAGGCCAGTAAATGTAGACTCAGCCTGTTTGGGAAGTGTAGAGTGAAGCTGAATTGTATTTATGGGAGCAAAACACCAAGAGCCCATTGGTATTTTATAGAGCTTTGATTTGATAGGTTATTGATTTTGGCTTCGGGGGATAGAGTCCCCGTTGAGAAAGTATCAAACTCACGCTGAATAAAATTGTCAAAAGCCTTAAAACCAGTAGTGAGGGACTGGCTAGCTCTAACTGTGGTGCTTCAAATGGAGTGGGGAAGATGTGCCTTATTGCCTTCAGACCTCTGGAAGCAGTTATGTGTATTAAATACTGGAATAACTTGATATTTTAAAAGCTTATACGCTCATCCAAGTAAAATGGGTTTAGAAGACTGCTGGGAGTTTCATTATTTTATGGCTAAATCAATACCCAGATTTATGCCTTTTGGACATAGAAACTTGAATTTAATTGAGAAAATGGATCTAATGAGGATAGACTTTTTTTTTTTTTTTATGCAGGTGCCCTTGTTTAAAAACACACATGCACACAGTTCTGTACCACATGAAAAAAAAAAAAAAAGCCACTTAGTTTTAGGGGTTGAATATACCCACCAAAGCTGGGGAATAGGCAACTGCAAAGAAATGGTCATACTTCTGAATACCCGAGAAACCAAAGCAATCTTTTTCCCCTCCTGAACACAAAATTAATTAGTTAACACAGAAAAGCATTTTATTTTCCAACCTATCAGCAAAATTAATGGCCAGATGGCAATAACCTGGCCATCAAAATCAGCACTACTACTGATTCAAGTGCAGCATCAGTATTTCCTACTTGCCCATTCTCTGGCAAATGTGTGATATTTATGGTACACTTTTCCTAATGCAAGCTATTATCTATAGTGATGAAAATCATAAGGAAACTGTATTTAATATATTTAGCTAAATTCCGCTCCTTGTATGGAATCAATTTAAAAGAAAAGCCCCAGATAAGTATGTATGCGTGTGCTTAATTTTATTCCCGTCTCCAAGACCAACTTTAGACCACATGCTTTGCCAAATCGAAATCAAAATGCAGAGTAACCCCATCGACTTCAGTGAAATAACTTGTGATTCAGTCCCATATATTTGTCTCAATATGTGTTTCATTGGCTATAATAGGCAGAAACTATTTATGACACAAATTTCCTGGACTTTTACAGGCACAATTAGCACTCTGAAGGGCAGGAGAAAACTAGTAGGAAAAGCTAACAAGTATAGAAACGTAGATGGAGAAGTCATTAACATTTCATTTCTTCTATACATATACTCACACACACACACAAATGACTCTCCACTGGGAATGTACACATCTTGGAAATCTAAATTACACACTGAGAATAGGTTTGTGTTGCAATGTACTGCAAGAAATTTTCAAGTTTATAGTTGGCAAGAAATTAGCATTTACTATATAGAGAGACAACATGATGGAGTATATTTTGCTCTTTATGCTAAACTTCCATTGAGTGCCATGGGAATATTCTATGTGTGGAAAGGCGGTAGGAGCTGTGCCTTTAACAGTAAACAACAGTGATCGTCAGTGATGTTTCTGTCTGCACTGAAATAAAGTGCTAATAAAAAAAATCTGTGTTCTTATTGTTTAAAAGCCACAGTCGATAGATTTTTATTTTCCCTACTGACTTGAACAGTAAACTTCTGTAAACAAAATCTGACGTGCCTATCTTATTAAATGTAATTTAAATGAGCACTCTGAAAAAAAAAAAATGAAGATGCCTTCAGTGAGAAGATGCATGGGATGGGACTTGGAAAGTCTCAGGCGGCATTGAGTATTGAGTTTTCTGTTCCTTGCAGAAATATTGTGGAGGCAATTTCACAGGAGATGCCCGGGATAGCACGAGGACAAGTTGTGATGGGGCTCGGCATCGTGCCCGCCAGACCTTCTGTGGCTGCGGGTCCTGTGGTCCGGTGAGCTGCACCAGACCAGGTTAGACCCACGGAAACACCCCCCCGGTAGATCAGGAGCCTCAGCAGGAGCTGCACCGTTCCCCAGTGCCTCCTCCCTCCCCCTGACCTCCCCTGCATACCAATCAATGGCTATTTGCCTTCCAACGCCAGCCGGGAATTTTAATGACCATTAATGGGATTTATGTGTAGGCTTCAAGGGCAATGCAGACCCTGCGGTGGCACATGGTGTGTCCTCCACCCACCCAGCCCACCGGACCAGATATCACTTTTATTTGGCTGCCAAATTTGTCCCTGAGGTTAGTGGCAGGTTTGGGTGCAGGTATGAGGCTGCATACAGCACGCAGAGCCCCGGCCGTGGCTGATAAAGACGGGGAGAGGAGCCGGTGTCCTTCGGATCGTGCCTGGGGAAACGCTCTGTGCTCCAGGCTGGCCCAAGCATCCCCGAATGTGCAGCTGCAGATACTTTTGTAAATAGCTCCCAATAAAAATAAATCTCCAGAATGAGTAACTGCAGGCTGTGCGCTCCGTATCTATTACTGCTCGCTCCGCTGATAGAAATTCCCCGGCAACTCTTCCTTGTTTTCCTCAGGCGAGCAGATTTCTGTTGGAGTTAATGGCAGGACTGTCATGTAGAGTGAGCTGGATTTGTGCGTGGTTTTGCCCCAAGTAATTTTATAGGCAAGTGAATCCCATGACGAGCCGATCGGATATCCTGCACAGCCCAAGCCATATAACTTTGTCCCGTGACTCCTGTGCGAAGCCTGACTGTTGCTAACTAATTTAGCAAGTGTGGCATGCTCTGGAGGAATTAGCTGCTTTTTAAAAATAGATTACTTCCTGTCACATTCCGGTATTTTTACTGAGTGTTTTTCGCACTAATTTTCTGTGTCTCACTGATACTAACATTTCTGAAGATTTTCTTTCTTTTTTTTTTTTTATAAACAACATACGATTAAAAAAAAAAAAGAAAAAACTGGAAGAAAATCTGCAAGAATAGTGCCAAGGAACTGTGGAGTACTGGAAGAATGAACATTTTTTTTTTTTGCATTGATACAAGTTCAAAATGGATCTCGTTTTCCTGAAATGTTTGCAGGAAGCAGGAACATGGGGGAATTAAATTGCTATAATGGTTATTAAAATGTTTCAGGTCACTTGTGCCTGTAAGATTTGACTGGTTGGTTCAGCATCTCTGTGTCAGGGATGGTGGCACCCACGGGGCCGTGCAGCATCACCCAGTGAGGGCTTACGAGTGATTTCTGCACAGGGGATACAGGAACAACCTGAAGCCTAAACTTATGCCATAACACCACCTTACTGAACCCACTCACAGCCTCTCTTACAGTTGCCATAGGATGTAAAACATATTTTGGAAGATAAAGGATACGCTTTTGCCTGTTAGCAGCAGTTTGTGATGGGATATTCAGAATGACTCTGATGGTCCCGTCCTCTCTCCCCTACAAAGAACATCCAAGAGGGGGCTATTCCCTTGGCCTCTCCTCAGAGAAGAAGGAGGCTTTCAGCTTTATGATTAAATCTATCTAAACTGCTTTAAAAAGTCTTCACTTTCATGCTAGAGCAATTTGCATTAGGTTTTTGCCAAGCAATTTTTTTTTTCAGGCATGTTTTTTGCTTTATTCCGTATATGAATAGAGTCCAGGTAAAATATTTTTAATTCATTTCAGGCTGGATTAGTTATTGGAAAAAAAGAGGTATTTTTTTTTCCTTGTTGTTACTTGATTTAATTAGTGCTCTGTTTTTAAAGTGGCAAGCCAAACTTTGCCAAGTCTGGCTCTCTGACTCACTCTAACAGGGTTTTATAGCCCCACCTGCATCTGAGAGAAGGAAAAAAGCCCCAGAGCTTTATTTTTAACTCCATGTACATACCTCGTCCATTCCATTAAAACACACACAAGTCCCAGCGCCCACTGTCTGCCCAGTGCTGGTCTGCGGGGGGGGGGCTGAGCTGAATCCCACCGAAATCCATGGCACTGGTGGTCCCTGGGATCTGCTGGAGGCTGCTCTGCAGGCAGGGGCTGAGGCAGGCAAGGGAGCTCACGCTTGTACCTTGTTTGCCATGGACTGTGTGTGAGTGAGCTTGAGGGACAGAGAGCTTTTAATTTTGTATTATTAATATTCTTCTTCTCTTATAGGGATTTGTGCCTTTGCAACTCTCCACCGGCTGAGCACTGTGTGGGTGGATCTGGGGCTGTCTGGAGTGGGTCGCCCAAAACCTCAATTACTTACCCAATCTCCATATCAGGTCTGGGAAAGACAATAGGTGCAGCTGCAAAAACTGCAATTATCCTCTTTTGTTTTCTACTTTGTTTTTCCTTTCCTCTCCTCTCCCTCTCCTCTCCTCTCCTCTCCTCTCCTCTCCTCTCCTCTCC
>JAOQGH010000003.1:10724043-10949090 GCA_025769975.1 Gallinago jamesoni
CGATGAGGTCTCCCCTCAGTCTCCTCTTCCCCAGACTGAACAACCCCAGCTCCCTCAGCCTCTCCTCATAAGGCTTGCGCTCCAGACCCCTCACCAGCTTCGTCGCCCTTCTCTGGACCCGCTCCAGCACCTCAATGTCTTTCCTGTGGTAGGGGGCCCAAAACTGGACACAGCACTCAAGGTGGGGGTCTCACCAGTGCCGAGTACAGGGGGACCATCACCTCCTGGGTCCTACTCGCCACACTGTTCCTCATACAGGCCAGGATGCTGTTGGGCTTCTTAGCCACCGGGCACGCTGCTGGCTCCTGCTCAGCCGACAGTCGACCAACACCCCCATCGACACCCAACACCAACATCCGCGCGGCCCGGGTGAAGCTCGCGCTGCGGCCGCTTTTAAATGTGCCGCGTCTCGCCCGTTCCGCCCCCAGGCACGTCAGCCTCGCGCTCCCTCTCGCGATTCCCGAGTCCTTCCGGGCCGCTCCGCTTCCGGGAGGGCCCCTCCAGCTCCAGTTTAAAGCGGCCGCGCTCACCGCTGTCCCTGCCCAAGCGGTCCGGGTGAAGCTCGCGCTGTGGCCGCTTTTAAATTTGCCGTAACTGTAACTTAGCTTCTTTAAAAATACGTTTCTAAACATTCTTCCTGTGGTCCTGGTTGGAAAGGGCTCCTCTAAGTGAATTATAGCACTTTGTTTAAATCTGATGAGTGCCACAGTCAAGAAGTCTGACTATGACAAGACAGCTGGTGTGCTGGGTCTGGCGCATGTCTCACATCCCAGTCAGTCCCACTCTCCCTTTTACTTTTCTGGATACTAAATATGTCTCCTGTGGTCTGTAGAACTTACACACCCTGTTTTGTGTTTGTACAACATTGTCCCTTTTCAGCACTTAAAAACTGGAAGTCTCATCCATTATTCCAGTTTCCAAAGTAGTATAAAAAATAACAAACCAAAGCAGATTAAGCAAAAATAATAACAAATTTAGCTGAGGAACAGTTCAGTTCCAAACAGAGATGGAAAAGACTTTTAAGTTAAATTCCCTACTTCTGATTTCTCACTATTTTAACATCAGAAAGGAGGAGAATAAATTACTCTGTACAGAACTCTTAGCTGTATTTAGATTCTGTGGTTGGAAAAGATCCAGCAGATAATCCTGTCTCCATCCTGCTGCCTCACAATATTCACAAATGTCCCTATTGAATCTAGCTAATGTAATTGTTGAAAGGCAGGAGTAAGACAAGCCTAGATGAATTATACATGCCTTTTCCCTCTGAGTTTATTCTCTCTTTTCTAAACTCAATCCACTGCTCCATGCATTTGAGTGAGAATGAAGTTTATGGCAGCATCTCTGCTGCTGACATAAATACTGAGGTGCCCCAACTGAGGTATGCTCACAGAAAAATACAGACCATCTATGCAACGGTTTCATCAAAGGGCTAAAGATTTCTGTGTAGTATGTGTCCATCAGTTAAGTCTTAAGGGGGTGAATATAAAATTTTGGCCCTGCTTATAAGGATACATATTTCCCACAGTTAGAGCAGAGCAGAATTAAAACTACACATGCTCTGGGTTTTGTTTCTTTTGACTGGAAAGGAAATGGGCTGAGATTTGCTTTTATTGTCAGTCTAAAGCAAGGTTTATGGTAGCCTTGTACAAGAAGACCTCAATGTTTCCAGATCCTTGCAATTAATAAGTAATACCACTTTTTATTGACAACTAAAACTACCCCATCTATTAGGAAATGCAAAACCAGGCGGGTCTGTATTCTGTTCTGTAAACAAAGCGATGTAGGGACATATTTATGAATAAATCTTTACCTCTGTTGCCAATATTTTTGTGTGAACTTACTTGAGGTGTAAATATTTAATGCTTCTTTTCTCTGCATTACTATTTATTTTTCTGTGTGGGAGTAAAGGCATCCTTCAATACTGTGGACCAGGTAAATAATGTATTACTTAGTCGTGAAAAATGCCAGAGGAAAATGAATGAGAGGATATCTTACCTTTGGTCATCACAATGCTTGCAAGAGTTTTGTGGCGTGCATGCATGGAAGTGAAATTGTCTGTCAGCTCCTGGAACTTCTGTGCAACCATTTGGTATATGGAGTCAGCAAAATCCTGAAAGACACAGTCAGAAAGAATTTTTTCACTTTCTTTGATTGAGGCACTTGGGCGTTTCTGCAGATTAGTCACCTGCTGTCAACTGCTGAGAGGACCTTTTTAGAATTAGACACCACCTACTCAAGCAAAGATAAAAGGAGTATCTCTCTGTCGACTACCCACTTCACCCTCAGAAATGGCCAAATTAACTGAATTTAAGCTAACAACCTGTATTGACTAGGACTAGAGGTAAAGAGAGAAGGTTGACTTTTTTCAGCTTCCTAGACCTCGGTCCAGATTCAGTTCACAGGAAATTTGTTGGTCCGTAAAGCATTTTATTGTCATGAGCTGAAGAGGTGGACGCATGTCTCACCAAACCACTCAGTTCCATGAGCCCACTGAAAATTTCCATTAGCTCACTGAAGCCTGAGAGCTGAGCGGGGGCTTGGGTTATGGGTAAAGACTGCCTAATTCTGCAGTCAGGGTGAGTTTTTAATAACCCACAACTACTGAAGGAAAATGATCATCTCAGGAATCTGGGCTATATTTAATGCTGTCAGAGGAGAACCATGGTCTGTCTTGCTTCTACCTCGGCAGCCGTTCGGAGGAAAGGAAGGGGGACCTCTGCTTGTGCATCCTACCAAAGATGTTACCTACACAAGCTCACTGGTGTGCAGCAGTGCTGAAGGACCAGTCTGCCAGGTCTCCTCCTGAGCATGGCAGCTTTGTTGAAAGGTCAAATTTTCCCATGGACTGGGCTCTAGAGGCTGTGTGGTCTGAACCTCAGGTCTGAGTGAGTCCAGTCACCAGGGAAAGCCTTGGGAAGGCAGTTACGGAAGCCAAGCAGGGTACAAGGTCTTAAAGAGAATTCTGCAGGCTGCGTATGGATGAATGTGAACCTAAACCAGCTCTGGTGCTCCTGAGGACACCACTGCTTGGACTGTTTCCCTGCTGCAAAGTTTAGTATCTTTTCATTTACTTAATCTCTGCACTTTGTTTGGCACAGAGCCTTTCAAGCATACATTAGAGATAAGTCAGAGAAATGCTGTTTGTGAGCATGAGTTGTTCTTGAAGTGCTTTGCAAGTCTGAATATATAAAAGTAAGATCCAAGAGATTTTTTTCTTTTTTCATTTGAGCCGTATGATTTCCTGAGGGAAACCAAGCTGTACCTACAAATCCTTCTGGGAACAGCTCCTGGGGGCTGGATCTTACTCTGGGGTGCTAACAGGAGACTTCCTGGCATCCAGCAATCTGGTTAGTGCCAAACGATCATGCCTTTGTTAGGAAAAGTGGCTTGACCATGCAACAATTCCAGTTTTTCTCCTGGTGCTGGGCTGACCTAGATGGGGGAGGTCCTGGTAAAACAGGCACCTTTGAATTCACCTGATTTCTTTAAGTGGGTTCATGGCACCCATGGAGGAGAGACCGAGTCTGATATTCAGCCTCCCTCACCATGAAAGATCCAGACTCATAGAGAAGTAAGGAAATGTATTTAAGAAGACCATATCCATTATTTTTTTCCCCAAAACTGTTAACATTGATGAAAACACGCTGGGGAAAACAGTATTTTAAATTGGGGGAAAACACAACTATTTTTCAGAGACAAGCAGATTCTAATTCACAAATATTATCAGTAATACTACCGGCACTGAGAGCCTCTGCGGGCTGTACACCATATGTTTCTACAGTTTGTTGCAGAAAGTCAGCTTAATTTTTAAATGTTATTACAGCAAATATAAAAAGTCCAATTAAATAAAACATAACAACAAATGGGCAACACTCTTTTCATAAAACCTGGAGTATTTTTTCCATGGACAGTCCTTGCAAGTGATTGCAATTTGCTCAAATAGGATTTCTTTGACATAACAATTTTTCTTTGTTTTGCTAAATGCAGCATTTCAAGGTATTGCTCTGGGAACAAACCATTTGCCCAAAAAGACAGTTTAATATAACATAGAATAAAATACTCTGGCTTGTTGCAAAAGAAGGAAAGAGGCATATAAACCCTTTTTGGGAGATGCATACAAAATTCTACACTAGAATTAGATGGAAACTAAGAAAAATTATCAAGAACAGTTTGACAGTTCCTAAATGGAATTTCACTTTGACGGCGTTTATACCTCTTCTAATCTAATTGTCCACAACCACCATGTGAGCAAAGTATTGCTCATACAGAGTTTCTGAAGGATGAATTTTGGGTCAATTCTCATTTGTCAAGCATCAAGGCACCCTTGTGATATAAATGCAATTATAGTCGCTTTACAGATGAATGAGTGAAGGCACTAAAAGGGTGAGGGACTGATCCAGGGGAATAGCATGGAGCTGGGCACAGCCAGGTGTTCTGATTTCCTGATGCTCCAGCTAAGTGCTCAGCGCTGGAACACTGCCTGTCTTTCATAATATGAAAGTTTGCTCCTAAACTTGTTTTCCCTACTGAAGAGTGACTTCATCCATAACGGAAAACTAAAGTGTATTTGCAGGACTGATATAACTGGGTCCCATATGGTGGACTCAAAATCTGATCAGCTTTATTTAGACTAGAAATAAAGAAAAAAAAAAAAAGAGCTTCTCAATAAAACTATCTGCACCATCATTTAAAAAAAGAATCAAATCATAAATTTCATCTTCTGCAGTACTGCAGTCCAATCCATTCCTGCACTTCTGGAGTACCCTCCAAATCTGCATCCCAGGGCATTTTGCGCTCATTAAGAGTTAATTAGCTTAGAGGCACATACAATTCCTACAAGAATCGTTTTAAAAATGCTAAATAGAACAAATAACTTTTAACTTTGGATTTAGAAATCCCCACAGTCAGAGCTTTCTTTACTTCATTTGGCAGTAGGTTCCAAAGCCAGAGAGGAAAGAGACTCACTAAAGGCAAAATAACGACATGACTTCAGATAACATTTGGGCACGATAAGGAATTCGGCATTCGCTGATCTCAAGGAGTGACCTGGGACATTAAAGAACAGCAAATCCATTAAATGTGAAGCCCCTTAGCTAAAATAAGTCAGGCGAATATTTTTCGTCTTGAATCCATTGCCTAAAATGATGCCAGTGAAATTAATAGAAGCAAAGGAGTGACAGACATGAATACATGTAGGATGCAGGAAAAACAACCAGAAACGTAGTGTTTAATCTGAGAGGTCATTTACAAGCTTCATATTGCCCGAAGCTTTCAAATGGATATTTCAAAGTAGAATGGAAAGGAGGAAAAGGAGCTGCCTATTTTTGTGGATGGAAAAAAATAAGAAGTCCATAGACGCAGGGCTCAGCCCTATAAGGGATATGATACCCTGAGGACTGATGCAGTGTAATTGCAGGCCCTTAAATATTCCATCCCTGAAAGTTGGCCTGGTGACAGAGCTGGGTATGGGGTTAGATTTCTGACCTACACCCATAACTTACAGGAGGTGTAGAGTGCTGCCTTCCACTCTAACACATGCCAGAGCAGCTGTTTGGCCTGATCCATTCACGTGCCCTGAAATCAGTGACAGTGTTTCTGTCTATATAGGGTCTTCAGACTTGATTTCAATGTTTTTACAAAGAGAAAACTGGTTACAAATGCATACAGGAGAGATACGGTAGAGATAAGTGTTGGTACATTTACCCCTGCTCAGTTTAGAGCATAGATTTCATTACAGAGATTTTCTTGTTTTACCATTAATCAATAATCCTAGGCTATTAAAATACACATATCCAGATGATCATTACTGTCAGGTTATAAACCAGAAAAATCCAGCTACTGATGGCTATTGTGAGACTGGTTAAACTTTTGGGATACAGGCTAGAATATGTTGTCTGCCAGCAGAAATAACTTAAAAACCGTACACAAAAGGAACCATTCATTTGTTATTCTCTATTATCAAAACAATTAATCTCAGAGAAAAGTTGTGTTTGGTGATACCACATTTCCTACTGCCAGATATGAGTGAAAATAAAAATCTCCATCTGGAGTAAATGCAAGAGCCAAATACATCTTGGCAGCTTCTGTACGACTATCAGGTTGGTAGTAGAAAAGGGAAAATTTCAGAAGACGGGAGAAAAAAAGAGTAGAAATATTCCTTGCGAAAGAAATGCAGTGCAATTAATAGAAGTACATGCAATTGCACTAATCATCCAATGGCAGAGAAATAGCACCTTGGGGCAAAAGGATAGGGGAGAAGGAAATAAAAAGATATGGACAGTCAGAACTCTGAAAATTTTTCCTGAGGCACACAAGAGACACAATGCTCAATTACTGCTTGAGTGTTGGACGTGGGAGGGAGGGAGTTACGCTTAGGGGTTTCATCCTCCTAGAAAACTGGGGTCTGATGCAAAATGCCACTGAGGCCAGTGGAAGCATGCCTGAATCGAAGACGCTTAAGTGGCAAGGTTAGGAGTTCAAGCATGTCCATGCCCCTGCCAGGCAGGGTGACCTTGGCCATGCTGGCTTTGACTGAATGTTGGGTGGGAAAAACACAACTTTCTAGAAGAACTGACCTTCCAGGTGCTGAGTTTCTTTCAAAACCCGTGCTTTGGTTCCCCTGCTATAAAAATCTTAGCTTTCATGGGTCCTCACTTAGATATTTTTTTTTGTACAAACATTTATCTCAGAGAAAAAAAACTTCCTTGAGACCAAAATTTTGCTCATTCTTACTAAACAGTCAGTGATATGAATAAGGCAAATAAGGCTGCTGGGCCCACAGCAAGGGACAAAACTGGTCTCGGTTGCACTCAAGACACGAGCATTGCCTAATGCTCACTGGTTGTGACTGGTGGAACAAACATTTACCTGTTCAGGTGCCTGGCAGATGAAAGGAAACATAATGCTTAAATTTTCATTGTGAAAAAAGGACAGTGAGATCCCACTTTACTTAAAGAGCTATATTTTAACATATACAAGGAGGTTGGAAAACTGAAAAATAGATGTCATTACTATTAAAACTGCACTATGTTGTCTGAAGTATTCATCTGTCCTTGATTACCATATCAAATTACTCATGTTATTCACAAAGGAAAATCAAACTTTAGATCACACCATTACAGAACCAAAAACTTTTAGTCATTTCTCAGCACTAATATTTCAAATGCTATAAATAATTAAATGTGTTCAAGTTTGCAGTGGGAGTCTTCAGGGTAAAACTGACATTCAACAGGAGTAGTAAGGATATTAAAATCAATAGATTATAAAGGAGAAAGCCTTTAGTAAACATTTTCTATTGAAATCCTGTCTTAGGGTTTATAGGGTTGAAATATCAAAAAGGTTAGATTTGCATATGGATGGAAGAAATATTCTGCTATACAGATATCACCAAGAGCTCTGTTTCTCCTGTCTTCCAAGTACTTTATTTTCCAGAAAATTACTGACATTTGGGGGGTAAATGTTGGACACGATGAATGGGGATTGGGTTGAATTAAGTTCACAACTCCCTTCACAGATCAAAGGAGATGCACACCTGGTTCTTTTTAGTGGTCGAGAAGGAAACATGCACTCATTGACAGTGGGAGTTTGTATTTTTTCCTGTGGAGAACTCTCACTGTCTAAATGGGAAGGGAGGAAAACACAGCACAGAGAATATCAATCCTGACGCACTGCTCCTGGTCAGGGTGTGTAGCAAATTGCTACACAACACACTTTTTCCCAGGCTTGTAAATAAGTTTGCTGTAGCTAGTTGGAGATTCATCGCTTAGAGATTGTACCCTTGAGCCAATGAATTAGTCAGGCTCTTCCCAGGTACTACATCATCTTCAGGACACAGCCTTGAGAAGAGAAATAGCCGAGCGTTGTGGGCTGCCCTCCACCATCAGTCTCCTAGCATCCATTTAACGTCAGGAGCTCCCCCAGCACCGTGGAAAGGGCTGAAGGAGGACCTGGGGGAACAGACAGGCAGGGGTGGCCCGGGGATGGAAGGAGGGCAGTGGTTTGCAGGCTGAGTTCAGTCCTTGCCACCTCGGTGCAAGCCACTTGCTTTGCCATGAGTCCCACTTCTCCAGAGGTAACAGGGGGACGATTCTTACCCACCCCTCAAGGGAACTGTGAGGCAAATGGAACTGATGGTGGTGAGAGTCTCCAAGCAGGGTCCTGCAAGGGCTTCGGCAGCCAGACTGGAGGCTGCAGTCCACAGCCCTTCGTAACTCAGCTGTCCTTCAGCACGCACGGGCATTTGCAGAGTATTACTCAAAGAACAAGGCACTGCCAGGGAATTCATTGTGCTTCTTTCCTTGAGACCTGCTATAATTATTTCTCTCTGATCATAACTCCTAGAGTATTGATCATTACGTATGGTTTTGGCTTATCCCTCAGGGCCAGTGTACGTGGGCTTTGTTTTATCTTAGATGGACATGGTTTCATTTTGTCTGGCTCTATGTTTTCATTTCAGCTGGCTATATCATTCATTGGTATATCCTCTGCAGAGAGATATTCTCATTCGTGCTCCTTGGAGGGGATTGGGTGCTCTCTGCACAGGCAGCAACGGGGTGCACATTCCTACTCTGAGCTTCTAATGAAAACTCCAATAGTGCACTTCTGACACTGAATATCCTTATTGTTTTCTTACCAAGATTAATTGGGAAGATCAACTGCTTCTATTGATTTAGTCAAAAGAATCACTTTTACCAATGCCTCCCCCCCATCTGCTCATAGCCCTATTACAGTTGTTTTAGCTGTGTATGATCCTGAGCTACAATAATGAATTCCTGATTTCTGTAATCAATAAATATCCGGAATTTGGTCTGCATTCATATGGGTTCCACAGTGTCTCAGGGGACCTCGTCTGACTTGGCCAACTTGTCTGGGTTGTGCAATGGGCTCATGGGCTCAGAGCGATTATTTGCTGGCTGCTTCCCCCTCCTCCCCTCACCCTGGCTGGAGGCTGATTGCTCTGCTAATTTCCAAGGCCCCACAAAGCATATTTGCCTCCACACCATTGCTTATATCATTATTTACTAAATATCACCACCGTGCTGGCTGATGTATGAGGCAGACTTTGAAGATTGTTCCTGTGTAGCAGACAAAACAATGACAAAATGCCCCCAAAGTTCTCAGAAGGGGAGTCAGAATAGAACATTCCTTCTTCTGACCATGTGTTTTTTGGGTTTCTCAGTAATCTATGGTTTTATGAACATGATAGCTACTCCCTGCCCTGGGGCTGGGAAGATACAGCATGAATGGGGAAATCACGATTAGACAAAGGTAGAATGGGAGGGTTAGTTAAGGTCCATCTTTGGTGAATCTCAGCATCTTTATGCCTGGGAGGTTTCCCAATGACATCTTGTTAGATTCGACCCTGTTCTAATGAATGTGAGGTCTGCTAAAAACTATTTTATCAGATTTTGATGAATTGTTCATATATCCAGCATATGCTCCAGCAATGATTAAAGACTGCAGTAGGCTTCTTACTTGATATTTCTTGAGTGGCTAAATGCCAGCTAAAAGTCCTTCACCGTGTCTGGATCTTTTTTACTAGGGAATCCAAAAGTATCCTAGTTATTTTTTTAAAAATTTCTTCAATGAGTTTTTAAGTTATGAATGGCAAAAAGGTACTGTGACACAGTTCATAGGATTTTTTCTTAAAATTTTGAATTTTTTTTTCACACAAATATCATGTTTGAAAGGGGGGGCAAGTTTTATTGGGGCATTTGGAGAGGGATGGACAAATTTATAAAATGATAGCTGTGATGTGAATTCTGCTACAGTGAAAATGCTTCTGAATTTACATATAGGTACTACTATGTAATTCTGTAAATGAGATTAATCAATGTTAAATATCTCAAAAGAAACTTGTCACAACAGTAGGAAGTACAAAGATCAAACAGGAATTTATTCTAAGAGCCCAGTGGAAAAAAAAAAAGGTTGTGTTTTCTCAATATATCCTTTGACTACAGGGAATCAATCAAACTTAATATAATGTATCTTTTTTATTTGTTTCAGAACCCCCTGGAGTGACTGAAAGAAAATAGAACACAGAAAATAAGCATACTATTGATAAAGGAAATGCTGTCAAATATAAATGCCCCAGCTCCTCCAAAAAGTACGGTTTTCTATTTAGTAGGAAAACATTTTGTATGTAGGTTTAATTAGAATCTTTAAATTCACATTAGTGTGTTAATGTTAGGATGCTAACAGATGAGCCCCTCTATTTGAGGTTGATTCATTGCTGTCTGCGTTCATCTTGCTCTAAAAAGATGCTACCAATAAGTACCATTTCAATGAATTTAGAGGAAACAAGCTTTTCCACCGACGTGAACAGTTGTTCCCTAAAGGAGGCCGTGCTCAGTTTCCAGCTTTGCTTCTTCTGAGAACAGCTCTGCATTTATCGCTCTGGTAATGAAGAATGTCCATACCAATTTTGCAGAATCATTCTTGAAGTCAATACCGCACCTGCTAACAAATGCCAGAAAGGAGGGGCTGGTTGTTTGCCTTTTTTCTTTTCTTTTACTGATCCTTAACCCAAAAGCCTTCTTCCTACAGAGGCACACATAAGGTTGGCTGCAAGTACTGAATAATTCAAAACAATGAAGTGGTGTTCGCTTTGCAGCCTTGTGCTTGCTTTAGGACAAGCCTCAGGTGTCAAGCTGTCGTACAGTACAGATATTAAATTAGCACAAATGGGTTTTCTTTAACTAGATAAAAGCTCTATAAAGCCACCAGTGCCTAGGAATGGCTAACTCTGTAAAAAGGCTTTTATGCTCTCTATAAAAAACTAGATTTTAGATTCATATTATGAGCCTTGTCTCTTTAATAAAATCAATGCTTTATCTGAGAAATGTCCTTCCAGTTTTCTGTTTCCTCACTTTATCTTTCTTAGGTACATTAAAACGAATACCCTTTGGACACTAACGGTGGCAAAACCCTCATCACGTACAATACTCTTGGCCATTCGAGGTCCACTCTCTTCCTAAAGCCCAACCAGTTAGCAGCTCTTGGGTAAATGTTCAAAGCAGGGAGAGAACAGGGCTTGCTCAAATCCCTTGAGCGTCACTTTGAAAATCTACGCCTGTGTGTTTATAGTTCTCATTAAGGAGCTGTGCTATTAACAGCCTTCCCCATCACACATATGCTTTGTTAGATAAAGCAGGGTGCAGGCAGTGTCCAAAACAAATTTAATCTATTCTGAACTGCTGATCCCAGCAAGGCACTGCACGATTCAACTTTCTGAATCGCTGCAGAGCAAGTCATATAATACACTGCGTGGCAATTACTATACAGACATCGGGATCTTTCCTTTCTTGTTGTTAAAGATCTTGCTGTCATTTGCTGTAATGATTCTTGAAATCCAGATGTAACCTTGCTAACAACCTTTCCCTTGGCTGGGAGGGGTAGTAAGGCAATCTACATTTCATGTTAACTCACCCTTCTCTGGGCTTCTCCTCAAATGTGTAATTAGCAGGGACAGTTCTCATCATCTACGGTGGCTTTGTGCCAGGAGAAGCAGAACTGTGATTCCTGCTGAATCCAGATTGCCACTCAGATACCCCACAGAGCCATTGGGACTGGCGTGTTCCTGGGTCCAGGGCTAAAACCAGTCTCTTCCTGACTTAATCTCCCTTACTGGGCAAACACAAGTAATTAACATTGCTGAAATTAAGAAAGAGTTTTATTTTTCTATATCTGCTGCGAGTCTGCATCTGAAACTAAAAATTCAGCATTACTTTTAGCCCGCGTTCTAAACCCCAAATATCATTTCCCCATCACCTTCACCTCCATCTCCAGTCAAGAAACTCTTAAACAAGTGTCCACACCTGGAATGTGGGAATGGCCTTTGTAAACTCTGTGACAACCCTTGGGCAAAACCCGTTGCCTCAGCAGAGTTGTCTTTAAGGAAGACAAGGGAAGACAAGGAAAGGACTTGGTGTGAGGCCAGAAGACTGTGGAGTGGCACTGTGTGGTCATCCATGGGATGACCTTCCCTTGGGACCATACCCGTGGGAGGGGTGGGAGAGATCTGGACACAGATGAGCGCAATGTTACAGCTTTCACTTACAGCTCAGATTTCTTACTGCAAATAAAAGCTTTAAGAAAACTTTCTCATCATGGAAGAGTTGCTTTAAGTGAGTTATTCGCTGTGAGCAATAAAAGAAGAATTTCTTGGGAAGAAAAAGACAAAGGGTAACTGGATAAACCCAGTGATTAAATTCACAACCAATTATTTTTACTTATTTAACTATTCACACAAAAATCTCAAAGCAGGTCACCTACAAATTGACTAAATCCTATAAAATTCATGTCATACAGGTAAATATAACTGATGATTAAATTGAGAGACAAATAGCTTTAATATTTTGCTCAGGTAAGTAAGCATCACAGACAAGAAATAGAATGTGTAATTCTTCTCTTGAATTAAAAAGAGGGCATAATATAAATATGAATGAATTTCTTTTATCAGCACAACATACCTCCAGAAGGATACCTCTAAGGATCTTGAAGGTGTCCAGGTATTACATGTCTGGGATTTGATGAACAGCCATGGGGTAAGAAAGAATCTCCCCAAATTCAGACAGCAATTCCAGAGAGAAAAGGAATAACCACCTTCGTACCTAGCTCTCAGAATATATAAAACTGTGTCACCAATCTGTGGGTTTAAGGTAATTGCTGGATGTTAGGTCCTTGCTAAGATGCACATAACTTAAAGGGCACTCCAGTAAATTACATCCAGCATGTTTCTCCCTCCTGCTCTGCTCACAGGCTCCTCAGCAAGGAGCTGGCACACAAGCCTTGCGCTACTCTTTTCAGTCTACAGAACTCTCCTGCCAAAACCTGGGGAGGTTGTAACAAAGGCTACAGAAAATACTTGGACTCAAGTGCTGAAAAACATGGACAGCAAGGTAAAACTTGCTGCTCATAGCCCCTGAAAACAATAAAAGCAAAAAAGCAGATTTCAAAGCTGTCTGCCATTGCACCTTTGTCTGCTTGTCTTTCTTCAGCCCTTCTCCTCCTGTGATTATGTGTTTTACGACTTTCCCCACCTCTTCTGTGGAGCCAATCTGTGCTTAGCCTCTTAGAAGCATTGTTTGGGTGATCTGGAAACCCAGACAAACTATTATACAAATCAAAGTCTGTCCAGTTTCTGATAACACCAAAACTAATTTATTTTTTGTTTATACTCCACTACCTTTGACAAAGCTTCCTCTAGAGATTTATATCTCCATCCTTACTGCCTTCCAACTGTTTGTCAATTTTTTTGTTTTGCAACTGACAAAAGAAAAAAAAATATCTGACATCAACCTTGGAAGAGGTACTGACTGCAGAAGTTTTTTTTTTTTTTCAGATGTGATAAAATCTTGCCTAAAACCATGTCCAACCTTTTCAGTAGAAAGTCCAGATGGCTTTGCAGCCTGTACAACAGACTTTATTCACTGATGCTTCTCTAAGTGTCAGCAGGGTGTTGTCTTCCAGAACTAGTAAATGCGCAATGAAAGGCAGCTTGGAGGGGAGAAACAAACAAAAACAAAAAATCCCCCACACTTAAATCCCCCTGCCTCCCCCGAAAAATCAAATTAATCTGAGAATTTCTACATGCATCTGACTGAAAATCCCCCTGGGTGGAGAAAGGCTTTGCAAACAACTGGAGGTGTAACGGATGGGGTCGGAGCTCAGGCGGCTCCAGGCTGAGCAGTGATTTACACACTCACTGCTGACTCTAGGTCGCCCTTGCCTGCATTGCAACTATTTCAACTGTAGGATCAGGACCCTTCCTGACTCTGTATGCGGGCTTCAAACTGCAGCAGCTCTTAGTCTTGTTTTCACTACGGTCAAATTAGCACAAAAAAGCATTTGTGAGTCTGACAGGCAGGCAAGGCAGAGGGTGGGTGAAAGCTGAGGATTTGGGCTCGGTTTCTGCCCCTGTGCCTGGATCCCCTGAAGCCTGACGCCAGGCACACCATCAGCCCCTGCCTCAGTTTCCAGTTTATAAAAAGGGAATATTTTGGTGAAGCCATGAGTGTGACTTCATTGATATAGTTGGCGGTCAAACTACTGTCTTACTACTGTTTACCACGGGATTAGAGCTGTCCTGCCCATCCTTCCACTCTGCATAGCATCTCTGGCCAGCTTTAGACCTAGGCAATATGGGAGAAGAAGTGGTAAAACATCCCTGCTGTGGCCAGCACTGGCCCTGTAGCCATGCAGAGCCATGATAGCAGCTGGATCCTGCACTCAGCAATGTGAACATGGAGGGCATCTGCCTTGTCTACACCAGGAGAAAAACTGCCCACTTTTGGTAACACTTCAGGTCCTCCAAGGGAATCAGGAAGAGTAAAAAGCTCCAACTAATATGAAACTCATGTAACTATCACCATTTTAACTACCATCTGTGTGATACTGGTGGCAGTGGTTAATACTGCAGCCAGCCACCTCATTAGCATTCCCCATTCTGTTCTAATTGTACAGCCTTGAAGTTTGCAGCACTTTTGCTCCACATCTGTGCAGAGATTATCCCAACATGGGTGTGCTCCGGGACCAGAGAGCCTTGGTATGACTGCAAGACAAATAGTAAGTGATAGCAGCAGTGGGGAAATTCTCAGGATAGAGGAGAAAAAAAAAAGCAAAGGACAAAAAAAAAAAAACGAAAAAGAAAAAGAAAAAAAAAGAAACCTGGTGCACACAAAGCTCTTCCAGAACATCTCTGGTTTTGTTTCTCGTTGACACACTACTCATTTTGAGCTGACAGCTGTGGTCCAGCATTTGTCAGGTAATTAATCTGGGTAGTTCATTTTCACAGGTGAGAAGCAGGTTGGCACAGTCTCCTCTAGCAGAGGTTTGTGGGTTTGGTTTTTTCATGTTTTTAGAGCAGCAGGGATATGAGAGTGTGTGTGTGTGTGTGTGTGTGTGTGTGTGAACATGGGCACACAGCAACTTGTGGACCTGGCCAGCCATTTGTTCTTTCCTCACTGCAGAGTTATACGCGGCAGATCCAACTCCTGTGCTTTGCAGGGTGAATGGAAGGAAACCTCAGACAGGAATTTAAAAGCATGAGATTTGCTTTCACTTATTACAACTGAAAAAACATTAAAACCCTTGAGTTCCCTTGCCAAGGTTGAGCACCACTGGTCTCACACAACTTCTGCCTCTGTTTAGAAATGAAACTGATTAAAATAAAAGAAAAAGAGATGGGGGGAGAGAGAAAGAAAAGCCATCATGTCTCTTGCTGGGGAAATGGGGGGTGATCTACTGCATTTTAACATTTGGTTAGTTGTGAAGTAATGCAGTAATAATAATATTTTGCCCATACAGCAGTGACAGTTAAAATGAGCACATTTTCCTTTTTGCGATGCAGACAGTGCTCGGCAAGGTCACTGAGCTGGGAAACGTGATTCTATCGTTCTGTGTCAAAGTGCCAGAATATCCTTTCACTGAAGCTGTACACCTTCAAGCCATCCCTGAGCTCCACAGAGCCACTTTCTTGTGTTAGATGGTTTCTCGCCACTTCCACATTGCGCCCTAAGGTATCTATCTTGACAAATGGCTGGGTAATACACAGCTGGGCAACACAATTGTACCTCGGCATCTCTGTCCTCCACAGCCAACACAGGCTTTCTTTATGTCTTCTTCCTTACATTTCTTCTTCCTTTTCCTTATAGTCCAGTATGCTCTTAAAACCTAACCTGCATATTAGTCTGTTTTATCAGTGTCCTAGGGAATCCCACCCCTCTGCTTCTACGGGCACTCAAGAGATGGCTAAATTCAGATTGTGCTGTGAAAGGACACAATGTTATGTCATGTCATGCATTTTTGTCTCCTTGATTAGTAATACTAAAATGTACTTTGAGCCAAAGAGCGTGGTGAGCTGTAACATCTCTTTGCTAGGGGTAACCAAGGTCTAGTCCCTAGGGGCATGGTGTCCTGATGGAAAGCAGTGGAGTGGTCCCATGGCAGTTGGCTGGGCTGTGCTAGGGGAGGTGGATTTAGGAAACTGAACACTTTTTAATTGGGGTTAATTATTTCTAGGTGCTCATTTCAGTAGCTACCCTCATTTCTAGTGGTCAGTCCACAGAGTCGTGCAAGACCCTGGAGTGATGGCCATACTCTGGCCATCTCTTCCCATAAGAGATTATTTCTCTCCCCTGATCATACAGGGACCCCAGATCTACTGGCTTTCAGCAGGAGATTAAATCAGTTGTCTATCCCTTCAGTTTCAGTAGTAACTAGATACCAGTAGGAAGTGATCAGAATAAAGTGATTTCCTTACACCAGAAAATGGAATAAAATCCCCTCTCCTAAATCCCATTTAGCTCTACATTCATTACATTGCCATGCTTTTGTAGTGAAATGGGCAGATCCTATTGAAATGTCCTAGGTATTAATTTGCTCTGCCAATAACAGGAGTCCTGTGCACTTAACATTGTCCTTGGAACACAGTGAAAATGTGTTTTAGCAGCTAATGAAATTAGCACAGACCCTGTGACCTGGAAAACAAACAGAATAAGGAAGTCTTACCCTTGCTAGCTAAAATGATGTGGTACATCTGTATTTTGTCATGTACTTTATATATATACATATATGCATATGTCATGCCAAATAGTAAATTGCCATTTTATATATATTAAGGTGGTTAAGGAGGTTTTTTTTAGCTGACATTTCCAACACATCTCAACAACTGTTTAGCTAGAATCTATGCCATGTGTCATGTATTTTATGGTTTCTTTAGCACATAAAAGGTTTAACTGTTGGAAGACTAGTGCTCACTGGCTTCTAAGAGGGATGTAGGAGTGTCATTCCTTTTTATCTATCCAAAGTTTAGCATGCCAGGCTTTACTACTTTTATTTTGTCCATAATATTTTTGTGCAAACAGAACTAGAAAAAAACACAGAAGAGACTCTCACCAAAAAGGTACAAAGAAGTACCTTTTCAAAGTACAAGATTTCAAGGCAAGGATGATGGGAAGTCTCTCAGGGTACAAAACTGAAAGACACGGAATCATGGAATCACGGAATTGTCAGAGTTGGAAGGGACCTCTAGAGATCACCAAGTCCAACTCCCCTGCCAAAGCAGGGTTGCCCAGAGCACATCACTCAGGACGGCATCCAGGCGGGTCTTGAAGATCTCCAGAGAAGGGGACTCCATGACTTCCCCGAGCAGCCTGTTCCAGGGCTCTGTCACCCTCACCATAAATAAGTTTTTCCTCATATTTGAATGGAACTTCCCATGTTCCAGCTTGAGCACGTTAGCCCTTGTCCTATCACTGGAAACTACTGAAAAGAGTCTAGCTCCAACATCCTTTAACCCACCCTTGAACACTTGAAGGAACTTATTGCCCTTGCAAAATTCACTATCATACCACAGGACAGGGAAAAAAATGAGCTTCACTTAGGTTTTTAAGTATCAAACTCGCATAGGTAGATGGCTGGAGGCCTTTGAGGAGCTCAGTCTCATTGCAGGCCCAAACCAGAAGCCAGATCATCCTTTTATGTTATGTGATGCCAAGGACATAAATCTATAATGCATTTTGGTATAGACACGCCAGACCTAGTCAGATGTTGTCACCATTTTGTTGAAACAGCTATCAAATCCCTGTGCCTCAGTTCCTCTACCTGCATTTGTCTGCCTGAAGTGCCCCCGGGATCCCCTCCCTTGTGTTTGCAAATGGCCTCAGTATGTAAATCTCTGTGGCAAACTGAAGCATTGCCATCACAGTGTTGGCACATCAGTAACACAGGACAGTCTGTCCCAGACCTCATCAAAAAGACAAAATTAAGACATTTCCTTTGCAGGTGAAGTGCAACTATAAAAGCAGTTGTTCAACAGCTGGGAGATATCACTGCAAAACCATCCTTCCATCTCTGTGCCCCTGTATTCAAAATAAACAGGTTACAGTGCTAATTTTGTCTTCTGAATTGCCCTGTTAGAAAGGCAGAGGCGTACTTGCCTGTCACACCTTGAAGAATGGAGGATACCAACGTTCCACCAGGAGCAACTGTACAGGTGGCAAATGGTGGGTGGCAAATCAACAGCCATGAGCTCTCTGGGGAGGTACACAGCTCTCCCACCAGAAGGATACAGCTGACATTGACTTCTACATCACTGGTGGGAAGCAGCCCCTGGGAAACAGTGTTTGGGCACGAACCTCCATCATGGCCATCAGCACCAGTTAAGGACTACTTGTTTTAAGGAGAAAGTGGCCCACTTGGGCTTAGGGAGACCAGACTTATTTCTGGTTAAGGATCTAGCAAGAGTGAAATGCTTTTGCAGAGATTTCTAAAGATCTCTTAATAGATATGAAAGGTCCTTCTGACTATTTACTTTGAGAATTTTACTTTAGAAAGGCTGGAATGTAAAACCAAACTCAAAAGGTATAGGCTAGCACAAAATGAAGTAGAAGAAAGAAATAATTATTCATAATTAGCACACGTTCATACCAGTTTTGGCAAAGGACCCACAGTTGATGAGATCCTCAGTTTGTAAGAATAGGGTAAGCTACATTCATTTCAATGTGGTAAGCCCAATTGAACATGTCTGAGACTGCAGCCCCACATGCCTTTTTAAGTGTTAAAGCTCTTCAAAAACCAAATTCTAAATCCACCATCACTGACAATTTTAGAAAACTTCTTGCTTTTCCTTTTCCCTTGCAAAGCCTCCCTGCCAGACTGTAGTTGTGTTACATATGGAAAGAATTTAGAATCTGAGCCAAATCTTGGATAAATCCATAGAAACATTTACCTTTGCCTAAGCAGGCTTTGGCTTGGACTTCCTGTGCCTTTAAAAGTGGAACATTGCTGCCATTTAATGAGTTCAACTTTTTATGCAAAGCTTTTCAAAAATTTGCTTGTGCATTTAATTTCAGCCTGCATCTGTAGGAATCTGGAATAGCTAATGGCTAACAGTGATGCCTACCAGCACATTTTTTCGGGCCAACTGGCATTGATGCATACCCGTGGCATGTCTTTTGCTAACTAGTACTATTTCTGAAAATCTCAATGACTGAAAATCAGTCACTCAGAACTTACTGCAGGGGATTGCAAATAGCAGCTCTCAATTACGGAAGGCAGACAGACTATAAACCACCATGTGAAACAAGGGATGGGATATTGAAAGAGATTCACTCAACAGGAAAAAAACTTTACAAATGTTTCTTGACAAAAAGCAAGAGAAGATAATAGCCAATAGTTCTCCTCTACCTTTCCTCCCAGATTTCTCTGTTCTCACACACTACTTGCTTGTTTCCCATATTTTTACCCTTCAGCTTTTCACTATTTCTTTTGAATAACTCTCAGATGATCTTTACTAAGGTTTATCTTGTTATCATGCTCTAACTCTTTTTCCTTGTACACTTCAGGTGTGCTTTTATTTTTATTCTTTTTTTTTTTTTTTCATTTCTCTTGCTATGATTTCTAGTCTCCTCAGAGAAGAGGGGTATCTTGAGTGTTAAAGGTACATGGCATAAGGGCACGAGCAGGGAAGATGTACGATGCTGGATCCAGGTGGTAAGACCTAGCATTGGACAGAGACACAACCTGCCACACAGTGGTCCAAGGATGCTGTTCAGTGCGTACACTAGAAAACGTGATCACCTGCCCCATCAACCAGAAGATGAATATTCATCCATTTTGCGAATGGATGAATATCTTGGGTTAGTACAAGGACTATCTGCTAGTGAGATGAATGCAAATCCTGGCTTTGTATCAGGTACTGGATAAGGAGGGACCACATGTAACAGGAATTAAGCTCATTTCCTTCTGTGACTTTTCAGCTTTACCCCAATTTCAGAGCCTTCCTGGACCTCCTCACCACCACCCATGGGTGGAATAAGAGAACAGAAAATAGATCATCAGCAGAGAAATCCCTGGCTCTTTTTGCTTTTCATGCTAGAGAAAGCTAGCTAGAAACCAGGAAATAGCTGTTGTAAATTTTACAGAAATTACAAAATTTCATCACACTGACCTAAAACTTCCCTATCGTGCTTTTTGTGGGACATAAAAAAAACTTCCGTCCGTATCTGCAAGATTAATAAGAACGAAAAGTCATGAAGTCCAAGGTGAGTGATAGATACATGGGGTAAAGAGATGGATGGAGGCAAAGGCCTCTTTGGCGCGTAATGCTACAAAACCCCCAGCACCCAAGATCACAAAACTTTATTGATTTTAATGTAAATACTTTCAGCTTACTATGGCTCCCCTTTTGCCTTGCTAAGAGGAGTGCTTACTCAAGCAGCACGAGGGACCAACGGCAAAGTGAATAAAGATGCTTGTAGTCCCACTTTGGACGTACTAATTGCAGAGGCAAACGAGTGAACGTGCACTGAATAAACGAGGGAAATGGCACAGTCTCCTCTCGGGTCTGTAGGCACATCCCACTGTGGAGGCAGGGTTCTGCTGCCCCTTCCCACAGCTCTGGGCTGGCACCGTGGCTGGGTGAGTGCAAAGCATCCCGGGTGTCACCGCTGCCACGGCCAGCGCTTCCTACGCCTCCCGGCAAGCCATACATCATCAAATATTGATAGGGTTCCAGCAGGCTGCCACTCCTGACATTTGATGTATAGCTTTAGGTGCTCTTGTTTTAATTCCAAGGAACCAATGAGGGATCAAAGGAAATGTTGTATTTATCCTCCGCAGGGTGTGGTGTGACACGTCTTGAAAAGGAGAGAAAGGAACTGTTAGGCTACGTAATTCCCACCAGCTCTTTCCTTGGTGCCACCCGCTTAACAGGACGAAGGCTGGGCTTTTAGTCAGCAAGTGAAAACTGTCGCTTGCCCTCCGACATTTCAAATATTTATCGTGTTAAATATCAACTTGGAGAATATTGCGTTCGTTTAAGCTTTTCACGTTCCAATGATTTTTTATTATTTCCATCGACCGAAATAAATGAAGAAAATGTTTCAGACTACACATGAAAGCATGTAAAAATCAATAACTGGATTTTAAAAGATCTAGAATGTCTTGAATACATTCATTTTTCAAACATTTTTCTCTGATCTTTAAATAGCTTTTCTTGGAGCATAACATTTTTTGAAAAGTCAAATACAGAGCATTAAGGGTATAATTACCATTTTAATTATAACTCAATCATCCTATCTACTTTGCATAGAAATTACAGCTTTTATGTCAGGATTTTGGGTACTCACAAACATTCAGGAGTAATTAATGCTAGAGGTTTTCACTGTATATGAACTTTACTTTGTAGCACTTACTTCAACTGGACTTCATTCAAAAAGTGCAAATATACTGAATTTTATATTCACAGTTTTCAAGCAAAGAATCTCTCTCCATAAACGTCTGTAAAGCTAAGGCAAAAAAAAAGATCCAAACCTGACAATCTTGAAAAGAAACTGTATTTTCCTCCTTCTTCAAATGTGATCCCTGTATGTAAACATGGCCAGATCACATTCTGGTGGCAGTAATGAAAAAATTCCCACTAATCAGTATTTGACCAGACTCATCGAGCATTTCTCATAATTTTGCAAATATTTCTGGAAAGCATTTAAGATTAAAAATTTTATGCGTAGGCTCCTTTAACATTTATTTTATGTCTAGGGTCCTTTAACTTTTATTAAAAATTATATTAGATTTATTTTATCTAAAATAAGATTTATTTTAGAAAATGCATTTACCCAAACGACCTTGCGAAATTGCCTGTTTTACCTCCCTCTGCAATTACACACACATGTGTGTGTGCATATGTGTGGAATTCAGCAAAATCAATTACAACAGAGATGTTTTTTATCTGGCTAACACCACAATACGAGATTTAAGCTATTTCTCTCTGTCAGCTTTGAAATAGGAAAGAAAATATTTTTATGGGTATAAATATAAGGAAATAAAATGACCTCCATCTGTAAATGGCCACTGTTTCTTATTTTACCAATTTTTTTCCTTTTTCACACATTGGAATAGACTATTGTGTGCATTTCTATCATCCTCCACGTGTTGTGCTTTGCGATGTGCTGGAGCACCAGATGCCTTTTCTCTTTCCTGAAAAGCATGATAAAGCCACACCAGAGGAGTCTCACAGAACATGTCCTCTGCCTTTGTTTGGACATTAATGATATCATGACATTTTCTGTGCTCGTTTATCTTTTCCTTGTTCAAGTATTTTTGAGGAGGAAAAAAGACGGTTCTCCCGACAGCAAGGCTCTGGCTCACGTTGCAGTGCTTCACCCCCAAGAAGTGGCTGCCTTTGTGTGGTGCAGGGGGCTCTTCTGAAGCACACGGAATTGCTTTTGCCTCCAGTGAAAGCCTCGCACGAAAGCCCAGGCCACATCGAGCCCCTCCTGCGGGAAGTAACTGCGGGATCTGGAGGGAAGATTCACAGATGCTCACTGTCAGCCTGCACTTGAGACAGATGCCTTGCCCTCTCAGGTGGGGAGCTACAAGTAGGTTACATCTTAAATGCATGTCATTAAGCATTTTTGCCAAGTCACATTGCGCATTCTGCACAGATGCGTGTAAATAGCTCTAACTTTTTTGATGGATGAACGGAAAATATTTTCTTATTATACCCATCAGCAGCATAATGTGAAGGTGAATAGATTTTACACTTGGACTGCTCCGGGTTCTTGACAGTTTTGCAAACAGCCCTCTCAATCTCTCTCTGTCCCTAATCTTTGCCAGATGAAACTAGGATCTTGAAGTCATTTTAACACTGGTATCTGAAAAAAAATAAAAAAATAAAATCGGGGGGATGTGAAAAGGGAGGCAGAAAACAGATTTTATCAGAATCAGTCAGCTGCCCTGACTCGGCACTGACCTGCACCTGGAGTAGTCACTTACCCCAGTGCTAGAGAATTTCGTACTGCCTGGTGCAGGAGAAGATTTCAGAAATGCCTAAGTCCATTGATTTCCTTTAGACTTGAGTCTTGTCCACACAGAAAACTTGCACCTGCTGAATTTAAATCAGCTTTTATACACTGCGTGAAACCCATGTGCAGCCGTGTTATTTTCATGTACTTACAAGATGGCAGGGAGTCGGGAAAGAAAGCTTTTTCCTCCCTCCCTATTTCATTTTTAAGCAAAAGTCAACTCTAATTTCTCTTTCAGGCTCTGGAAAGCAAGAATTGGGCAGACAAGGCTCGATTATCCCAGAGGATGGCTCCAGTTCTCCTGCTGGACAGGCTTCTGTGTGTTTGAGCACTAACTTGATGGGTGAAGCGAAGTCCGTGTCCCGGCGTGAGCTGTCCTAGTGCCAGGGAGGGGACACCCTCCAAGCACAAGAGTTCGGACCATGGAGAACTGCTTTCTGCTCCTATTCCTGTCCCTGCACACTGATGTTGCAGAACCAACCCATTACAGACAACAGGAACAGACCCTGGCTAAATCCAGATGACTTATGCTTTAACTAGGGCCTTCTATTCAGTAATAAACAGGGCTAGACTTTAATTAGGGACCTGGCAGAGCCCGTGCCGTATGTAGTACTGTCCTGGCAGGTAGTGAACTGGACCGGAGTCTGATTATCCAGTGTTTGTGGGTGCTGCAGGTAGAATCCCATTTCTGCTGAGGAGCTGACAGCTGCTGTATCTGCGGCCAGGGCCCCCGTGTGAAGCCCACCATGGTGGCACACGGCAAGGACCTCCCGGGCAGGAGGAGACAGAGGGAACCGCAGAGCCCCCAGCCAGCTGTGCACGATGCCAAAGAACTGCCCAAGCACGTGGTGGTGGAAATATACTTAAAAGCACATTTTTCCTCCCTTAAGCTATGCTGTGTAGACCTTCACGGCAGCTGTAGCTGTGGTCCAGGCTTTCTTTCCCGGAGACAGCCATGCTGCCATCCCCGGCAGCCCCCCGGCGCTGCCCAGCTCTGCCGATGGCAGGGATCCCCTCATTGCTCCAAAGCAAAGGCTGCAGCTCACCTTTACTGCAGACGTTAGGTTAACCCTTCATATCCAGTGGATTGCAGTGCACTCCTGCAGCGTCTCAGCAGGAACAAGCTGTCTTTTTGTTTGTGGTTTTTCTGTTTTTTGTTTGTTTGTGGTTTTGTTTGTTTGTTCTTTTTTTAATAGACACTGGTTTGTTAATTTAGTATGTCAGCACTCAAAATAGGTAGATCTGCTCATCTGCATTACTGATCTGCTGCTGATCTTCTAATAAAACAAAACACCTTGCAGTCTTTGGAGTACCAGAGACACCTGAGTTTTTGTATTGTATTTATACAGTAAAGTTTCTGGAATATTTACTCACTATGAAAAATTAGGCACTTTTCTAAATAAATTAAGCCATTCATCTGAGTGTGTTGATTCTAATGTATGCAGAGCTATAGTAATTTCCCATTAAATGTTAGCAAAACCTCAACTCCAAACTGAGATCTAGCTTCTTTGCTACAGGAATGAAAGAGTAATACTAGAAAGCATCTGAAATAATTCATTTTTATCTTTATGTCACTCTACTGTAAATTTTAAAAGAGCTAGGCTCAGTCCTCAAAGTGCATTAAAAAATATTTTTCCCCAAACAAGCCCAGACTGCAAATGAACCCTGATCTTAAGACTCATGTGGAAAACAGGATTTATAGTAAAAATACCAAGTCAGCATAAACGATAATGGTGCTGTAATGATGCTGAGGACTGAACTGGTTCTTTCAGTTTGTTTCTTATAGAAGGCAAAAAAGAAAAAAAAGGAGGCGGGTATCCTTACCTAAAGAAAAATGACCATAGAGCAAGCAATAATTCTTACGTCCTGTTTCGGTAGTACCTTCAATTTAACAACTGTCTGTGAAAAGGAGTTTCTCACAATGAGTTATTTAGTCACTATGCCATCTAGGGTATAACTGTCGTTCTGAAGGGAACATCCATGCTATGATTTGCTGTCAGTCTGCTGTACACTGTAAGTCCATTCATTTTTTCCCTTAAAAGGTGAAGATAATGCTGTGATACACAGTAAAAGACAGATGATAAAAACAATTCTTTAAGAAAAAAAATAGACACAAGGGGTTTGGCAGGAAAATATGATAAAATGTTCCATTCTCCTTTTTAAAGTACTATAATAAAACATGTCTGACGTGAAGTACAGATAACATAAACAGCAGAGCATTGGTCTGCAATCCCAGTGTGATATTGCATAAGGAGCAATCATGAAGCATTCCCACCACAGTTGCTAGTCACACATTATTAACAACAGTGTTTAAGACTAATAAATAATTGTGATAAATAATCAACTTTAAAAGGGTGTTGTATTTGTATCAGTTGTGTTTGACTTCACAGAATTATGAGTAATTTCAAACCCAAAGATTTTAAATCCAGAAGGGACCATTGGGATCTTCTCATTCAGCTTCCAGTAACCGCTTTTTCTGGAATTAGCTCAGTAACTTACAGCTCAGAGGAAAATCAAATGGAAAATACCCTGCTCTATCCTGCTCCTGCTCATGGCAACTGGTAGAGGTTCCTGAAAACTGGAAGAGAGAAAACGTCACTCCTATGTTCAAGAAAAGCAAGGGAGATCCTGTACCAGTGCTAGGCTCCCCAGTACAAGCAAGCTATGGACATACTGGAGTGAGTCCAACAAAAGGGCCATTGAGACAATTTAGAGACTGAAGCATCTTTCACAGGAGGAGAGGCTGCAAGAGAAGGGGTTGTCCAGTCTGGAGAAGAGAATGCTCAGAGGGATTTCATCAATAGGCATAAATACCTGATGGGAAGGAATGAAGGTAGGGGAGCCAGACTCTTCTCAGTAGTGACCAGTTACTGGACAACAGGCAGCAGGTACAAATTAAAAAACCCTGAAATTCAATCTGAATACAAGATTTTTATTTTTTTTTTCCTTTGAGGATGCTCAAGCAGTGGGACAGGCTGCCCAGAGATGTTGTGGAGTCTCCATCTGTGGACATATTCAAAACACAACTGGACATGGGCTGGGACAACCTGCTTGAGCAGGGGTTGGACAAGATGAGCTCCAGAGATTCCTTCCAACCTCAACTGTTCTATGATTCTATTTATCAAAACCTTTTATGATCAGTTTCACACTTTCAACAAATTCCATAATTAGTGATCTTAGTGATCCTCTTACCTTTTTTTCCGCTTTTTTTTTTTTTTTTTAACAATTTGAATCTTTCAACAGCAATCAGAGAGAACAGAGAACTAAAATAAATAAAACAATCACAAGCTGTGGTAGCAAGATACCAAGTGCTGTATTTAGCACTATGCTTAGTTCCCTGCCTAGGTTTCCAGTGAACAATACCCCTTTAAACTACAAAAGCAAAACTAGCCAGTGACACAGCCAGTTACTTTTTTGTCACCCTCTCTTTAAGCCACTCAAAGATATCTGCATTGACATTAAAAAGCCATTATAAGCAATTTAAACTCTGAATTGATCCTAACACATACATTCAGATCTTCCTCATATGGCCTTTCAATAGTTCTCGATTCAAACTGAGAACAAGCATCACCTTATAAACAGAGGAGATAATTATGCTTTATTGATTAGCCCCTCAAGGTGGAAACCAGGCAGCTATTTGAGAACAGCCATCAATGTTGTTTTTAAATTGTAGTATCTATCTCAGTTTTTTCCCTTCCAAATATTCTCTAAATGTGGCCCTCTAATATGGAATGTGGACCCAACAAAATTTTGCCACTGGTTTTAATGGAAACTAGTATGCCAATTTAGATTCATGAGCAGTGAGTTCATGTAGTTCTCACAGCTGTGTCCCAGTGTTACCCCCCGTTGTTGGTTTGCCCTGGCAGGCAGCTGAGCCCCACGCAGCCGGTCCCCTCCTCCCTCATTCCCAGTTGGATGGGGAGAAAATCAGAAGTATAAAAGTGAGAAAAGTCATGGGTTGAGATAAAGACACTGTAATGGCTCTTTTATTAATGCCTTAACTCTGAATGCCCCCTCCTTCTTCTTCTTCCCCCAGTTTTTATTGCTGACAACAATGTTATATGCTATGGGATATCCCTTTGGGTGGCTGGGGTCAGCTTTCCTGGCTATGTCCTTTCCCAACTTCTTGTGCTCCCCCCGCCTCCTTGCTGGTGGGGCAGTGTGAGAAACAGAGATGGCCTTGACTCTGTGTAAGCGCTGCTCAGCAACAGCTAAAACATCCCTGTGTTATCAACACTGTTTTGGCCACAAATCCAAAACAGTCCACCATGAAGAAAATTAACTCCATTCCAGCTAAAACCAGTACACCCATTTACTCAGTTTCCCCCCAAACTCTCAGTCATCTCTTGAAATATTGCATACAAACCCCTCAGATGCACCACAGTCTGCCCCCTAACTCTAACAAACTGCAAACCTCTTCACAGCTGCCAAATACAGAAAACGCTTCTGTTTAATCCAGTGTCAACATCGATTGGCTTCAATTTTGCTAAGTAAGGATTTTAGCACCTACCACATCTATCCTATAACAAATGTACCATAGTAGACTCATCAACAGACATCTACAGACTTAGTGCATTTCCAGTTTCCAGCTGAACCTCTAATCAACCATTTCTCAACCTTCTGCTTTTTGCTAATTAAGCTCCTCAGAAATCAGAATCAGGTAAGTTAGGAAAAAGCGAGAACATCACAATTCCACGTCTGAGCTTACCTTACTATTTGAGAGAAGGAGAAATAGCTTTGTTAGGATCACTAATAGTCCTTTGAACAAGCACCACACTGCATTGAAAAACAGCAAAATTGTTCACAGCTGTTACTAGAATGCACTTAAACTCAGGTGATCAGTTTTGGGTTACCAACATAGGTACAAATAAAACAAACAATGCTTTTTCTTTTTTTTTGCCTGCTCCATTGGCCTGACCAATCAAGCACTGAGATGATGGCCCTCATATTCATCCTTTCCAGTCTTGTCCCAGACTGACATATGGGCTCAGCCTCTCCATCCACAGGGAACCCATCAGAGCTCACTTTCCCTGGTTCAGTAGCACCGTGTCACCCACTACTTTGTTCTGTACAGTACAAAGCAGGGAGAGGCCCACAGGTCTCATAAAAGAGAAAAATTTTCTATATGAAAAAAATTATTTAGTCCAGTGAAGTCCAAACATACATGACAGAAATCTTGTCCTTCTTGTATTGCGTATTCCTGCATTGACAGCTAATGGATGCTAGAGTGCCCACACGTGTTACAGATGAAATGTACCATTCTGTAGAAACTATGGGATGTCAATGGTGGCCAGGTTACCTCAATAGAAAATGCAGAGACTTCATGCCTCTGTAGAGGCCCACCACTCCCACCCCATTGGCACTATATACTTAATATATAATTATTTCATTAAAAATATCTGTAAAGGAGCCTAGCTTTGGACTCACAGGGCAAATGGTCTCTCTGCAATTGTTTTAAAAGATTTTTGTTCATGAAATACAAGATAAAAAGATGCGAACAATTTGTTGTACCCAGAATTATCCCAGTAACTAAATGTATGAAAAGGCTGAGTGAAATACAGGGCGTATTTTCCCCAGTGATAAAATAAGAATGACCTCTGCGACTTCATTTAGGTTCTACGTCTCCTGAGTTACGAGCCGTTCCTCACTTGTAAGGTATATCCCATATCTCACTCAAACTCTCAGCGGGCCACAAAACTCCCTTCCAGAAAAAATTATGCTTCTCTCAGTCTGCGGAGGATTACCCATGTCAGGCGAAGTTATATTATTGTCTTTAGTGCTGCTAGGAATTACTTTCAGGATGTTTCAGCTCATTACCTCAAGTCTTCATCAGCTATTTTCTGAGCACAGTAACCTTTGTGATGCAGGTACTGTATATATCCACAGTATTGATTCTGCTGCTCCTGCCACATTACATGCAATACATGTAAACAGACACGAGTGTTTCGCTACCGGTTAACAAGGTGCAAAATGGTAGCGGATCTTGCAGCTACAAAACGCAGATAAAACCTTGAACTAATCAGCTGAACTGTCACGAAACTAATTCCATGATATAGTGGAAGCAATTATTTGCACTTATATGTCTTACTGTAAAATACAATCAGGGCTAAGCCAATCCTGTTAGCGTTGTCAAGGACACGTCTAGCTCCAAATGCTCCCCTTTTAATCAGTAACCGGCTATTAATTAATTAGCTAGCGATCACATTGTTTTTCATACATGTGTATTATTATTGCACTTGATTTTGTGCCTCTGCACAGATCACTGTTAATTCCCTGCAAGTGCAATTGTGTTAATGCGCCCTAATGCAAGCAATTACCACAGGGACGGGGCACCTCACATTTGACCTAAAATTTTCCTGAATTGTTCTCACAGCTGCTTTCTTAATTCCAGCTCCAGCCTGCTCCTGCCTGGATGAGGCACACCGAGAGAGAGGAAACTGGTCCCAGTTGGTGGGGGGGTGGCCACGCGTGGGGCTCGCAGAGGTGCCCGCTCGCTGGCCACAGCTGGTGTGCGGAGCCGGCAGCTGCCCGATGCCATGGGGGCAAAAGGCAGCTCCTAAAGCAGAGGATAAGCAGATAAGCAGGGGATGCAGCAAATTGTGGGTTCCTCACAGCCTTGGCTTGTCTGCTGTACTTTCTTTTTTTTGGTCCCAGCTCTGCAAAATCCCCAGTTTTCGTGGTGGGGGTGAGACTGCCCATAGAGAGCAGCGTCTTTGTCAACAGTTAACCCAGAAGAAATCCTCTATCCTCCTAATATTAGTGAGGCCTAGTTATGCTTACCAAATAATGCATTTTTCAGTAGATCTTTCTTCTACTCTGAAAGCTTTTAGCAGGGGGAGATATCAACTGTGGCAAGAGAAAAACAAATACTAGTAGAAAACAGACTTTATCTGAGCTGCATTTAATAGGGGCCAGAAGCAGTGAACTAGGGATATTCAGCTGAAGTAGTTCAGTCAGAGATAGCTAAACTTTTTACTGTGCTTATTTAAATAGAGAGGCCTGAACTGGAGATTAGCTATTTATCAGCTGCATGATGGAATGAGAACATCAGCTGCAACATATTTCAGGGTAAGTTTGATATTTTATTCACTATAAATCCACAGGCTCAAATTCTGCTCTGGTTTATGCCTGTGGGAATACCGGATTAAAGGCATTAGCTTCCCACATTGTTTTGGGGCTTCATGCCCATGTATATCAGGGCATATTTAGTTTATGTTGGTTCAGTTCACCTTAATTTCCCAACCATGAAAAAGAAAAGGAATTTTACTATTTTTAATGCTAGCAAAGAAATAAGCTCCCAGAACACATTATGTGGCGTGGGTAGGGAAACACAGCTCCAGCTATCATCAAAGCATTTCCCTATGTGTACTTTCGTAAGGATTTCACTTCAGGACTGTGCTGTAACCCAAGTATCCCACCCAGGCTTGGGTATTTTTTTTTTTTTGCATGATTTTCACTAAATGTATCTATTGACTCTTCTCCTTGCATCAAAAAGCTGTTCCCAGGTACTCAGTGGAGTAAATTCTGTATTTTAAGCTTCTATTCCTGACCCTCACATCTGCAGCTGGGAGCAGCCCTGCTCCCACGCACCAGGTACCACCACTGCCTAGGAAAGGCAAACCCCGCCAGTGTCTCACATTTTGAAAGGCAGGAATGAAAAAAAAAAAAGGCTGCTAACCACTACACTACGAGTGTTTAATTTGCTCAGATCGATTTCTGTCAAAGGTAGCCTGGAAGCTTTCCCCAGCAGATCCCTTGGATTTGCACAAGTCGTTCCCACTCAGACACAGGGAAGCTTGGCTCAGATATCTGCTTGATTTCAGCTCATTTTACATGGCAAGGATGTTAGTCTGCCTGTAAGGACTTTTTAGTTTGGCTTGTTTGCTTGATTTTTGATATATAAAGGAGACTGTGGTTTTTTATTTATTTTTTTTCCCCTTTTTGAGAGAGGGAGAGCTTAAGATCTCTCTAGGCTCACAAAAAGAAGAGATGCAGGCAAAAACGTAATTTTCTGAAAATTTACATTCATTTTAGGCTCCTGAGTATTGATAGAGGGAAAGATTTCAAAATATCTACATCAAAGACTGGTAAGTCTGAAAGGGATGTTACTTCCTTTGTTTTATGAATAAAGGATTTAAAAGGAAAACTTATGCACTGTAGCTTGTCAGTGTTTCAGGGAATACTATTCATTTCTTTCCGTCAGTGTTCTCCAGAATGTGGTGACAGCAGCAGCCTCATCCCTCTTGTACTTTGATTTCCCTCAAAGTCAAAATGTAAAACATGCAGCTGAAGGTTCTTGCCCTGGAAAAGCAGAGGGCATCTGCTATCAGTAGTAGTATTATTATTGTGTCCCCCTCCTGCTCCCCCCCCCCAAAAAAAAGAAGGGAAAAAATAATTTTTACTTGGCAACATTTTGTAGTTCTTTTTTTCACAACTCTTTTTGTGAATTTGAGTAAAATAATCTACTTATTTAGAAAATAAATAATTTTTAAGAGGTCTTGCTGTCTTCTCGGCTTAGTAGCCAGCACCTAGCAGAAGGACAAATATAATCCACAGACTCTTCCAGCTGTGCTGAGATGCTTGCCAGAGTAAATGAGATACAGAGAACCAGATACATGTGCATGAATTATGATAAGCAGGAATGTGCTACAGCATTGAAGAAGGTGCATTTTTGAAGAAGACAAGCATAAAATGGGCAAAGATATATTTGTGTTAAGATCTTCATGCCTGCTGCTCTGGTAATGTCCATGTAATCCTGCACTATGATCATGCTGAAATGAACTTCCTAGTGAGACCTCCAAGTCACCAAGCACCAAAGACACGCTCCAGGAGAGCAGGGCTATGACCATTAGTCAGTATTGCAAAGTCACAGCAACCATCCTGCACTAATAATACAATGTCGGTTCCCCCTGTGAATTGAAGAAAAAATCCTGAGTGGCCTTTAGCTGAGCATGAAGGGAGAACATACGCTGCCACAAAAGGCAGCAAAATACAGCAGTGTTTTCATGTGTTGCCAGTCCTGGCTGGCAATAGGAAAACCCTTGAGCTGAGCTGCTAGACCCATGATCCATAGGAATGTATGTACCAGGGCTTTTTCATTTCTCTTGGGTGGGAGCTGATAAGTACTTTTAGCATCTGTGAAGGTGTTTTCCAGAATGGTGACCCTCATGGGCCATTCCTTTTCTCTCCACGTTATCATGTTATGGGCCTCTATAAGCATGATTACAGGACATTATTTTTGGGTCAATCATGCTGCTCTTTCAACTGCTAATTTTTGGCTCATTGAACAGTTTTAACAGCTCTGTGGTGATCTGCTTCCATTTTCATCTGAAAGGCTGATATTCAGACAGAAAAGCTTTTGCATGGTTTCTGATTTGTATCTTCTGGTTTGCATGAGTCAGTTCATCCACCCCTCATTGCTGCCATAGCTGTGAGCCTTCAAGGAACTTGACTTTATGCCTTTTTTGTTACCAACCACTGCTCCCTCTTATTTTCCAGCTCTACTTTTTTGGCTGCTGCATGTTGATGGCCACTGACATGGTTTGTGGAGGGTTTCTGTGTAGCTGGATCAGCTTCAAGAAAGCATGTTCAATTTCCACACCTCCCGTGGACACTGTTTCTCTGCAATGACCAGGACAAACAAGCGCTAACAGTTTATTTGTGGTGCTGTTTTGAACTATTGTCCATATTATGAGTGTACAAGGGTCACTGGGCACCGAGGGTTACAATAACTTGTGCATGTGTTAAAGAGAGTGGAATAAAAGAGGAGACTGAGTCTGGAGTAATGATTTTATTCTCCAGCATCCCTGAGAGGATTACTCCTTAAAAGTACAGGGCAGAGTTGATTTGGATAAAAACTAATTCTCAAACAAGAAATGAAGCCAGTGCTGCCAACTTCACTCTCTCCACAAGACCTTGGAGACTCACATTATTCCTTGTGTTTAACCTGATAAAGTAATGACCCACATAGAGGGGAAAGGACTTGATTGTAATTATTTCTGTGAGTAATACTGCCCAGTTCATAGGACATGGCCTAAAAATAGGAACTCAACTATGAAATGACATGAACAGGAGAACCTAGAAATCATGGGATGCTTAGACTTTTTTTCTGAACAAACCAAAACAGGTTCATTTTGTCCATTTGACTATGTTTGTTCAGGGAATGTTCTCTTTCCACTTTTAGTTTTTAATGGTGAACTGGATAAAGAGAGTGAGAAGAAGCAGCACACAAGGAATTTATACAACAAATCAATGTGGCTTCAGTAGCAGGGGCTCATGTAGGTGACATCTCAGTGAAACACTGAATTTAAGGTACTATTGTCTGAAATCAGGTCTGATTATGTGGCTGGTGTCTGCAGCAGATGTGATGACAAGTAGGTTAAGAGCAATCATGCTTAGGTGCTTTCATATCAAATGTCTACTTCAGAAGACAAATAGGAAATAATGGTTAGCTTGCTTGGAAGTAAATTCTGACATCAATTAGAAAACTATAAAGGATGAAAAAGCAACATGAATTTGTCTCAAGACAATGCTGAAGTATTTAAGGTGGAGAAGGAAAGGTTTATGGATCCATTAATATTTTATGTGTCTTAGAATTCAGTTTAAGAAGCTGATGGGTATCGTGAGACATAGTCAATAGTGATTGTTTTCATTGAATAAAACTTTGTGGAGAAAGGAGATGTATAATTTGCCCACTTTCCCAGTGAATATGCAGATTTATCTCCCATTTCTATTTCCCAGCAGTTTGGAAAAAATATTTTATCTTAACAAAAGCTCACATCATGCATGTGAAAAAAACCACAAAACCTTGCTCTGATAAATTTTGCTCCTATTAGAGATGCAAACTCACTTGTAAGATGGTCATAGAAAGAAAGCACTATGTAAATAACAAAGGATTTTACTTTCTCAATGAACATGAGCGAATTCTCTAGTTTTGTTTGGCTGTATAAGTATCTAAACACATAAATGATATTATACATCCATTATAACAATGAGTCTAAAGTCTGCTCTGCTTATTATTTCTCAACAATCCTAAGATTAAGCCTAAATAAATATAATAAATATATTCTACCTGTTGAATCTTATAACATGCATACTATTTCAAATGTATATGTGTGGACGTGGATGTATATAATCCTTTCACTGCAGTATGCATAGCTGAGATAAAGGGGCAGGATGAATGTTGGTTTTTCTCCAAAATTACTACTCAGATGCTCTATTTAAAGGCTAACGGATGCAATAAAATAAAACAGAGAAAGATGTTTTCCACTATCTGGCAGGAAGGGAGTGGTCCCTCTGCTGCCTGGGACACTGGGCTTCTCAGGAGCATCTCTGGGGAGACGGCAGGCTCTGAGCACCTTCCCAAGGTGTGCTGGCATTCCGTGTTTAAATTAGTCTTCCCCTCGCACGGCGATGATGTGCCTGCCACACGGTTGGCACAAGGACCACAAGAGGGAGGTAGTCATCATAAAATAAATAGTAGGAACTTGCTTCTGATACTCCGCACATAGAAGGAAAAATCTGTTTCAATAATTAAGGCTTCCTAGATGTGACTAGAGATAAAAATAGATAAAGAATGTGGTTTTGGCATGACTGTAGCACTCTGGCTCAAACAGAGAAGGCTTTGCATGGAACTCAACCAAAGAAAAATTCACTCTGGGTAGTTGTATTACAGTTCCATTTAGTGAAGCAGAACGATCATGGCTTGTATTAAGTAGATAATAATGAAGCATCATAAACAATGTCAGGATGCAAGTCCAGGACGAAGCAGGAGCTTTAACGAGGTCCAGCTTGCTGGGAGCTTTTTGAAGTGTCCCTAGCTTGTTCACAAAGCCAGAAAGCAACAAAGGCAACTCTGACAGCTGCGAGAGTGTCTGGTTTAGAAAGAAGTTTTATGTGTGGTTGACACCAGACTGGGATTCAGCTTTCATGTACTAACTAGCTCTGCGGCTTGCCGGAGCCCTAATCATTCTGCACAAACTGTCTCACCATAATGGGCTGCACAAATAATAATTCTTCACAAATCAGATCCACACCATCAGCTTCCGGAATAGGCAAGGCTAGTTCATCGTGGCAAATAGCAGAAGTCAGCAGAACCCATGCTGTGTCTCACTAGCCTTGTTTAATAAGCAATCTAGGCTCTGCGGATGTATGGATGGTATGAAGTATTTGCAACTACTCCAAGAGGGCAGGCAGCAGCCAAGTCAGATGGCCAAACCAGATTCATCCCACTCTAAGTGTGCTGTAATCATGGTGGGCTCTTCTGAGTCTTTGTAAAAGAGAATTAGATGTTTTTATTTTTCCTTTTTTTTTTAGAGGAAGAAGGGATTTGGGTTGCTGACAAACTAAAATTACGTAAGTATATATACTCTTGAGAAAAATGCCTTTCAGCATTAAACTATTTTTCCTTGAGGATATTAAAATTATTTTTTCATTTATGTAAATTAAGATCAGCCATTCATTAACTAATTGTCACCATCATTACAGCTCTCCTAAGTATTATTAATTAGGTGAGTGGTATATTTAGACTTTAACATCTCTGTCAGAAGAGTTTGGTTTAGCATACCTCTGAAAGCACTAAGCACACTCTATGTAATGTAGGACTTAAAGACAAGTGCAGGGGAATGTTTTGGGGATCCCACTGGAGTTATCTGTGGTAGGGAGGGAGAAGGGAGTTCCAGGGAACAGCAACTGAGGAGCAAAAGAGAGAGGTATAGAGGGTGGAGATGGATACACTGACTCAGACACTTGTCCTGCAGCAGACGGCTGGGGCACTACTGTAGCCCAGCTGAAGCAAAGTAATATGTTATTTGGCAGTGATGACTAGTTTTCACGTGCAAATACCTTACTGTGTCTACACGTATGGGCTGATGCTGTGAGAGCAAGTGACTGAAGCCCTTTCTACACTGTTAATTTGTTTCCCATGATTCCACATAGGCAGGGCTTCTGCAAACCCTTTTGATCTTGCATGGATAATATACATTAAAACACGGTAATTTCTTCATCTAAGACTCAAGCTGTAATCTCTATGGGGCAATAATAATCTTTTATGTTGGACTTGTAAGGAGGTAAGGGGGTGGACCTGGTTCCTCAACTGTGAGCCTAGAAGTGACTGCAATCTTATTAGCAGCTAGGATAATAATAACAGTATCCAGTGCACTAATGCTGTGTCTCTAAATTGGTTCTTTTACCATTGTTTTGCTTAAGAACCAGTAATCCTATAAATATCTCGACTGCCCATTGCTCTGATTATAAAAAGCAACTTTCCCCACCTACAGAGTCAGAAACAGATGATGTAAATCAAAGATGATTTATATTGCAGAGGCATCTCACTGGTCCCCACCATTTCCTCTTCTGGCATCTCACTGTCAGGAGCTACACATGCACCTATGAGATGATTTTCTTCATGCAGGAGAAAACAGAGACTGCTTTAAAGGTGTGTACCTAGTCACTTGACCAGACAAAGCTCTTCACATAAGCACACTAGAACAGCTTCTCAAAACTCAATGCCAGATCCATGTGCTGTCCCTCTTCACACCGGAACCAAATCTATCACTGCCTACCTCAGCCCCAGGTTAATTGTGACACAGTCAAGAGGACACAGTCGCAAGGAAGTTGGCAAATGAGGAGAGTTAGAGAAATAAAGTGGAGGAGGCAGGAACACTTGATATGGCATGAAAACGAACCAGTTTTACAGCTGAGAGAAACTGACTTCAGGTGGGAAGCGGATGAGAGGAGCGGGGTACAGTGGTTGTTCTTCCCACAATACCACTCCTCAAGGTGACACTGAAGTCAGCTGGCAGGAATCCTTCACCTGCTCGGGTAAAGAGTCAGTGCAATGGGGATACTCAGATTGTGTTGGTCTGCAAATGAAGCTTTTGGCAAACCGGGTGTTTACCTGGATTCAAATGCCAAAGGAAGAAAAACCCTACTTCTTTTTGATGATACACACACACAAAACAAAACAAAGTTTTGTTTAAATAATAAACTGACAGCTACTGCTCTCCAGGCTCTGGATGTGAACTGGCAACAGCAGTGTTAAGCCATTTCAAAGCAGAGTGAATGCGATTTTCACACCTATTCTTTTTTAATTTAGGTCCATTTGAAATCCAAGCATCCCTCTATTACTAATTTGTTATGGCAATATTAATTAATGGTTTTGCTCTACAGCAGTAAGAATGCTGTTTAGACTGAGTGAGATAGATTAGAAGGACTACAAGATTAGAAAAACAATCTGTAAACTGGTCAGATGCAGCTGGGGGTCACCTTGTTCTCCTGAAATGAGCACACTGCACTCGGAAAGCCTGGGACTGTGTGGATGGATTTCTACCAGTGCAGACTCTTTAGGGTTGGCAGGGTTAGCGCTCCTTGGTGTTCTCTCCTATTTTGGATTACAAAAAAATTTGCTCCCAAGGTGGGGAAAACCAATTGTTAGACTTCCATAAAAGCTGAGAACTGAAGAAATAGCATATTATTTAAAGGACAATATGAGTTCAGACCAAGTATGCTAGGAAACAAGGAGCAAGATTTAGCGACTTAGGGAAGACGCACAATTATAATTTCCACTCTCCTGACTCGCTTTATCTCTGACATTAATTTAGCAGATAGAAAACAGACTTCTATCCTGGCTACTTTGATCACCATGGTATGCCCAGCCTCAGGCCATCAATAGTATTTATTTTGCACCTCAGTGGCATAACACAGATAAGACGTCTAGTTTGAGCAAGAACAGTAGATGGCAGATCAACAGACAGATCTTGTGACCATTTCAGCTGGTCCTTGGGTTATCCCAGCTACCTCCTATTCACTCTATACACGGGCAAGAATTCAGGTCCCCCAGCCATTGTTGTACCAGTAGGAAAGTAACAGAATTGGATCAAAGCACTCTTGAGGGCTGTAAAGAAGCCCAATCTCAATTATTTTGGCTTTAAATTATGAGAGTAATATTTTTTCCTGGTGTAAAGTGTGATATGCTTTTGCTTATGTTTTTGGAGTCAGCACAAACACATGGTGGAACAATTCCACGGACAAAAATCAGAGGTGATGTTTTTTTTTAAGACAGAACTAGTATAGTAAAGTGCTTGCAATTTCATGGTGGGTTTTCATCCTTAGCAAGTGAGGGGTAGGAGTGGCAGCTGAAGAAGCAAGTCAGACTACAGCTGCCCCAGCAAATTCATCTATTTCTGGCTTTGCTATTCTTGCATTTCTTTGTTTTGCCTGAATCAGAGGAGATCAAGCTGGCAGGATTTTACATCTATGCTCTGCATTTCCAGGTGGTTCAGGAAGCCTCCTGTGTAGGCAGCACCTACCAGGACAGACTGGAGGATGTGGTGCCGCTTTTGTCATTTTACATTGAATCTCCCTTGGTCAGCAGGAAAAGTGGCTGACAGTCTGAGGACATGCCCGAGGGCCAGGTTGAGGGATGCCAGGTCCCCTGGGAGCCCTGCTGAGCACAGCAGAAATGTCAGTGGTAGGGAAGCCCAACTCATAAGGACGTCTGTACTTTTTTGACATTTTCTTGAGCACTGTGAAATCCAGAAGTTCAGCACAACTGGACTACCAGTATTACAAGTTTTTTGGCTTTTCCTATCTCCAGGCAGGCTGTATTCAGGAAAAGCCAAATTCTGGCTTCCTAACACCACTGATAACAGCAAGGAAAAGAGACATGCAAAGCTGGAATACTCTTTGTAAAGGACAACCACAGAGATAAACATAATCCTGGATTCTACAAAATATTCTGAATATAGATGAAACTGTTATAGTTCATCTCATTTACCTGTCCCTACTATCACTGAGTTAGCTATCTGATATCCTAACAAATACAGTGAAGCACGTGAAAAGAGTGGATGGTTGGATAGGACAATAGTTATTTCTTATTCTGTGAAAAAATTAAAAAAATAATATTTCAAATTCTGTCTCTAAGCTGCTTGGATTTCAGGGTGCTCTCTTGCTTTTAAACAGTTTTGTACACAAAACAAGCTGAGCCTACTAAGTAGGAATTGCTTTGAAAATGTAGCTTGAAATACGTCCTTGAAAAGGTGCTTTGCAGAAGGTCAGGGAGATGAGAAGGAGCTGACACAACTTTTGGAGCAGCTGGCTCTGACCACAGCTCCATGAGAACTACAGTCTCCCCGACAGGGGTACCACTGCTTCAACTGACCAGACAGCCAGATGGGCAGTGAGGAAAGACAGTCACTTGATGAGATATGGCATAACACAGCGAGAACAAGTGAAGATGCTTCTGGATCTAATGCTTAAGCTTCAGCCCAGGCGAAGTCAGTTGAAATATGTCTGTTGATTTCAGTCCAAGTTGAGTTTTAACATATGTGAGTAACATAAATTCAGGTTTTTTGTCATGGCTGAAATGTCTGTTGATGAGAGCAGCAAGTAAGGTCAACAGAAATCAGTGTTAAGGCTTATCTCTCAATTAATGTGCTGAATGCTGGCATTAAAAGTGCCTCAGTAATTTTTTAGTTGGACAATACATAACCACCCAAAAAATACTGACAAAGAAAGTTCATTGATACCTTTTCACTGACATTTATACTTCCAGAACAGTGAGAAGAAGAAGATAAGGAGGGCAAAAGTCTAAAGAAAGGACAAAAGGCCATAAAAAAGGGAATACACACTGAAGAATGTGTTGCCTAGTGAACAACCAGGGAGCCAGGTAAGATTTGATATTCAGGCAGAATATGATAGTGAAGTCAAGCAACGAGGGATACTTGTGGTGCAGTTTCAGAACATGACAAACCATCAGTTGATGAATGCATGGTATTTACCTGCTGACCCCACCCAGCAAAGTTCACTGGGGGCAGCAAAGCAGCCAGTACGACAGTACTAGAGATTCATCTTTATATCCAATTGATAGACTTCCATGGGGCATCTCATGGAAGGCATCTCATCAAAACAAACTGCTTTCTAACAAAATTAATTAGGGCAGGAAACAGCATGGATTTCTCATTTAAAACTATCCGTACTTCAGAGGACTACTGGGAAGATGGAACTGCCAGGTTGGCAAGGCTTCAAAAATGCCTGCAAAGCCCTCTGTGAAGATCACTGCCATTATTAAATAATGTAATTATCCCACTGGTCCATGGAGTTTACAAACCAGAATTAAAAGGAAGATGTGGATCATTATGATGTATTTTAGAATTTCTTACATTTCTGATGTTTCCTTTTTGGAAACATAGGAAGGAAACTTCTGTGTCACCAAATATAATTCCTGGGTCCTTCAGGCAATCATGTCACCTAGAGGATTCATCCCCTATCAAACTCTTTGAAGATCTAATGAACATCTTTACTAATGTTAATGAGAATTGCTACTAATAATTTGCATTTACACACTACTTAAGGATCTTGAAGTATTCTTTCATATAATATGCTCATTTTTATTACAAGCATATTGAATTTAAATGATTGCCTAGGGTCTCACAGCAAGCCAGCAGCAGAATGACTCTTAGTGCTCCCAGTGCTTTGCATTAAATCCCGGACATTAACAGCTCCCTTCATAAAGGGAGCTTTGTAGCGGTAGATCACCTCCTGGTGCTGGTGGATCAAACCTTTTATGATAGCGCAAATAAATCAAGAAATTACTGGAACCCGTGTAATGCTTCCTAGTGTCTGCAAATCCTGGCTTCCTTTGAACTTATAAAATTGACATAAGTCTGGGTAATGCTAAGATAGCCTTTGGCATATGACCAACTATGAGATTTTGATGTGCTAAGTATGTACCTCAGGTCTATATTTTCTGTATGAATACAGCAGTAATCTCTACATTTGTTCCAGGAAAACTTCAGAGCTTTCACTATCTCATGTGCTGCTGGAGGCATATTTGAAAACAGCAACAACAATAAACCCAGCCCTAAAAGTAAGCCTATGATAAACAAAAATGACTAACTTTTCTAGTTGCAGAATTGTTTGGAGAATTTACTCTGACACAGGCACATTCCTTGTTATTACTTTCCCCTCTGAATGGCACTATCCTCATAAAAAAACTAACTCTAAAATGAGGATTTGGGGCATCCCTTTGTTTATGGGCTCCTTTCTGTCAAGGAAGAAGCTCTATCACAGAATGACCTGATTTTTCTGCCTGTGTCAATGTTATCACTCTCTCTAGCAAATTGAAACTTTGGTATGTCTCCCAACATTTTTCTCTCTCATTTATGCCTCCTATGGAAAGGGCTACAAATCACACCCAGTGATTTCAGGATACGATTTTCAAGCTTTTGCCTGTGGCATCTAGCTCTTTCTATGAGAAAAGAGCTATTTCATGGCATGGAAATTGCTGTAACATCTGGTGGAACAACAACAGCTACAGCAATACTGATCCCATTCATTGAAAGAGTTCCTCCAACGTGGTGGTGGCCACCCAGGAGCTCTCACCTGTGGCAAGTGGTGACATTTGCTCCTGCTGGGAATGTGGCTGGGCAGCCGAATGTTAAAGAGGGCCTGCAGGGCCGCCTGCGCTGCTTGACCCTTGGCCAGCTTCTTGCTACGTCCTGAGCCTTCAAATGTTCTCCCGTCCACTCGCACCGCCATCACAAAACTCTTGATGTGCTGCTTCTCCACCGTCTCTGACAGGCAGACGTACCGCAGGCCCGACCGCAGCTCATTTAGCAGCACCACCGGGTTCTTCTCGCTCTCCGCTTTGGATGCCATCTTGTGCTTGTTTTGCTTGCCGTGGCCCATTAAGTCCAGCGTATGGCAGAGCAAGCGCCCGTGTCGATAAGCGGTGGAAAGCAATTCGTTATTAACGGGGTTATAGACTGAAAAGTCCTCGCTGTGTGTAGATGGTTCAAACTCCTTGAACAGAGTATCTGGAAAGTCTGCCTGATCAGAAGTAAAGTCCGTGGATGGGTTGATGCGGTTTCCCATGGCAAAGTGAGCTTGGCAGGCATTGGGGAACTGAACGAACGACTTCAGAGCTAGCTCCGCAGCACGCATTTTGGCTTTCTTTTTTGTGGGCCCTGTGCCTTCAAACGTAAGTCCATTTACTTCCACAGCAACAGCAAAGACTGGAGCATGCACTGGACCTGTCTGGGAAACCATTTTATATTGTAAACCTGGTTTAAGTTCATGTAGCTGAACCAGAGCGTTCTTTGGCGTCACTGACCACGAGACTTTCTTCCAGATGAGTTGGAGTTTGCAGAAATGGCCATTATTGCCTTCCTCTAAGGGTCTTTTTCTCTTACTGCTAGATGTCCCCCCTCTTGCCCTCTCATTAGAGGATATTGGATGATCCTCCAGGTTGCCAATGTTCCGATTTTCCTTTACTTCTGCACTGCTGGTACCTGTCAGTAAAGAAAGAAAAAACCTCACATTACAGTTGTCATCATAGTAGCTGACATGATGCCTAGGGCTGGTAGAATAGCCAAAAAAGAAAAAAAACTTAATGACAGATATCCTTGCTTAGCCCTTTTTGGGGTTTTTCCTCAAATATCTCTAATGGTGGTTTTATTATTTATAGCACAGATTTTCTGCATGTCTTGAATATTTACTTGTCTCTAAAGTTCTATTAGTCACTAGCCTCTTGTTTTAAAAAAAAGATTACATCATTCAAAGACAAAGCATAACTGATGCCATGTGACTTAAATGAACTACCATTTTCACCCTGGATAATTACTAGTAAAAAGTGAATAGTTTGCAAAGTTCCCTTAGGCTGAGATTTGTTCTATAATCCATGTGGGTGAATGCTCATGGACACATTATTAGAAATCAGAAATGATTCACAAGCAGAAAAATGGGCAAACACTTTGAATAATTTATTTGCAATGAATACATTGACTAACTCTACTCACACCATAGACTCTTGTGTTTCTACCATCACGAATCCAGCCTAAGAAATGATGACAAACCTTCCTAGCATTTGAAACAATATTTTGGTCTGGACTCAGATTCCAGTTTAATAAGTGAGAGTCTTTCTGTCAAATTCAATTGCAGACACACTTAACTCCTGCATCAGCAACAACTAATATTGCAAAAATTCTAGATAAATCTAAATGAGACTAGGAAAAAACAGGGCATCATGACGGGAGTAATTACTGATGTAAAGAACGATCTATGTCAAAGAAAATCAATGGGAGAGGGTGACTGCCAGGAGCACCAGGAAGGGAATGAAATGCCAGTGGGGAGCTGTGGAGGGAGCATGCCATTGCTGCTGAGCCAATGAATCATGCGTTGCTCTGAACTACGCCTGTGCGCTGCCCGCGCTGCGAGGCACTGCTCTTTGCTGCAGCAGGTGAACGACTGAGAACGGGGATTCATCTCACCGAACGAGACAGAAAATGTGCTGCTGTCTGAGTAAGCACGCCACAACATTTCTGTCATTTCTGATGAGTTTGTTTAAATGTATTGCATTTCTGATGCATGCTCCGGCCCTCCTGCGTGTTGCTTGGGGCAGAGGCAGGTTGAGGAAGTAAACATGAGTGTAACCACCCCAAGAAGCAACGTGTCCCTGGAGCGATGCACCTGATCCCTTTCTGAGCAGAGCAGTGCCCGGCTGCCTGCTGCGTTCCCACCAGCCCTTTGTTATTGGCAGAGAGGAGCACGGCCCCTGCGCAGGCTGCCTGAGCCCCCAGCACAGACACTGCCGTCCTCAGAGGACAGAGAATGGTCCTCTCGCTTTCTGCAGGAAATATGGCCATATTTGTTTTCCTCTCTACCCTGATGTACAAGCTGGCTGCAAGGATGTAAGGGGTGACCTGCTGGCCATGCCTTGAGGAGCTTCTGCTTGAGCAGCGTGTCTTTGCTGCAGCCTAGTATCAGGCAGAGAATTACGTGGAACCAACCATCGCGGTTAAAAGGCTCCTCTATAAACTGATGAGTTGCACTTGTATTGAGTATCAAAAGACTTTTTCCCATCAGAGCAGTAAGTCTGCACTCGTGCAAGTTGTTCCACAGGAAGCAGCTGACCACGTGGAGGAGAGTACAATTCATGGCTGTGTTGCATGTCTGGGGGTGCCTTTGCAGGACTGAGGCTTTTGGCTCCCTTTCCTGAAAAGCCTTTGGTACACACTGAGCTTCCAGCCTGTCACCCCCCCCCTGCCCCCACCCCTGTCACCCCCCTGTGTCACCCCAAAGTGACTTGCAGAGCTACGCACTGCAGTGCTTTGCTGAGGCAGAACGTGAACTGACAAATTAAGGTTTTAGTGACTAGTTAATTTTTACTTTCTGAAACTAAGGGGAGAGAATGAAGACAGGTGAGAAAGGAAAGAAAAAGAAATACATAATAGAAAAAGAAAAATTTAATCATATGGCATTCAGCTGTATAAAAAGTGACATCTTTAAACCAGCCTCTCTGGAAATAAGACATTTAAAAGGTCAGGTTATCTAAGACACAAGGATAATGTGGTCTCTTTTCATTGACTTCACAACTCTATTTTTGGAAGCTCTGATCGGAGAGGGAAGGAGATGCCAACTTTAACTTTGCTCTATTTACCCTGGCAGTGGCTTTGGCTGGCCATTTTCCACTGTGACCATCTCTTGTGCTTCCATCCCACTCAGAATACACCTTTCGGTAGCATGAATTTTTTAAAATAAAGGTGAAATATTTTGACTCAGACTTTTTTTTTACTTTTGATTCTGTATTTCACACCTCCTCTCTCATCTTACCTAATAGGTTTTTACAGAGCCAATTATGGTACATAATGATATTGTAGTCAGGAAGCACGAAAAGAAAGATAGCTCTTGCTTCACACTATATTCAGGTTTGAAAAGAATTTGTATTGATTATGCACCACTGAATTGGAAAACTCAAGGGGTTATTTGTATTTATAATTCATATTGTTTTATTCCATCTGTTTTTTCTTTCATAGTCAAAGAACCATGGATTTTTGAACATGAATGTATGACCTTAACATCTTACCTTAATCAGCCACACTTACATGGTGGTTAAATACAAAGCATGGCAACATAAAATAAGCATTACTTTTTTGTCTTAAATTTTGTCTATGAAGTTGTCTAGTGCAGGTTTTGGTCAGTGGGGACTTTGCCCTGATGTACTGGAAAAAAATGCTGAGATGCAAGTGTAAAACTTCCAGAGATCAGTCGCAAAGGACACATGCACAACATTGGGCATGCGTGATGGTGATGTGCCTGCCTTTAAGGTATGTTTTGGCCTAGTCACAGTGTAGGAAATCCATGAAAGTACCCTTGCAGTCAACCAGATTTCTAGAGGACCTCGTCTTGAAACACCAGGAAACGGCTCAGTTCTTCACAGAGCTCTGCAAGAGCGGCAGCAGGCCAAAAGTCACTGTGGGATGTAAATCAGAGGCAGCCGAAATTCAGCGAGTGCCTCAGAAAGTCTGTGAGCCTGATGGACTCCTGTGATACCTGCCAGCAGCCGGGCAATGTGAAATTACTTTATACTTTCAGGTATCTTTGAAATAGGAGGTCTTTGAAATGTGTCTTTTATGAGACCTCTGTGTAGCAGACATAAGATTACCTCTCTAATGGTCGCACATGTACTTCTATTGTGAAAATCAGACAAAGCAGGCAAATGACACCAAACTATGTAAGATAAATACGGTAGGCAGCTGTAATAGAACAATCACAAGCAATTTTAAAAATGAAGAGCGGTAAAAGGAAAGGGGTAAGTCAGAGGATGCACACAGAGAAAATGCAAAACTGTGGATCATTTTCAGTCCTGTTATCTCTCATAATGTCTTTGCTCTTGAGTTGCCAAAACACATTCTCTACATTTGGAAATAATAAAGATAATAAAATATGGTTCTCCTATGATGAAAGGTTAGAGAATAATAAAATTGTAATGGGAGGGAGTTAAAAAAAGGGTGGAAAGAAAAATATTATGGTTTTTTTGGCAATAGTTTCTCATTTATTGTGTAAAAAATACCCCACACCTCTGCACACCTCTGTAGTATCTCCTCAGGTAACTTTATTCATTGATTTTTTGCAGTTTCACAAGCAAGAAGAGGCATTGCAATCTTGTATTTGCTTCAGTAATTGGATGGGAGAGAGGAAAGCAGTTAGTGAAATATATTTATTTATGCATTATTGCTCAATCTTCTGTCTGCTCTTTCATGTTTTTCTCCTTTTGGTCATTATGCACAGTAGAGTTAACCTAGAGAGTCTGCATCATCAAGAGCTTTTCAGAACTATAATGCATCACTAATAATGACACTGCCTATATCTGTGGGTCATAAGGGCTCTGCAAAACTAGCCATCCGATACTCCACGCTACATTTGAAGAGATAATATTGTTCCTGTTGAAGGTTATCCTGCTTCCAAGCCAACTTCCAGGGAGGATGGGAAAGGAGAGGTGGTAGGTGGCATCTTCATTTTGGCTGGCATCTTTACTATTGAATTACAAGGGACAGTACATTACGGAAAAGCTATGGTATTGAAGTAAATAAATTGCAGTCTCTGTAGTATAGCAAACCTCTGATTTAACCGATATCTCTGACAGAGGAAGTTACTCTCTTTAGAAATGTTTAATAAGCACCAGATTGTTACCAACACATTTTCAACAATACAGGGAAGACTTAATTTTTACTTTTCTGTATTTTAATGTCTAACCCTCATTTGACCTGCTTATGTAGAGTACATTTTTTGCTGTCCCTCTACATTACTTTGACTGCAGAGGTTAGAAGGATTGAACCTCTGTAACTCCTGGCATACTTGAAAGTGAAAAAATTTAAAACAGAAGGAACAGGTATGAACCAAGGAGCCAAAGCCATGGTACCTTTGTCCAAGGTCAGCTACTACATCAAGCAAGATGGCATTTTCATACACTTAATCAATCCACAGTGGAGGATTGGGAACTCTTCTGCTGGGGATTTTTAGGTTTGTATTCTTTAGAATAATAAACTTGTAGCTAACAACAGAAATCACTCCTTCTTCTCTGATATGAAAATACACACAGTATTCTTAAACCTTCATGAAAGAAATCTACCTAAGGGAAATCTGCCATGATGTATTTGTTGCTGCTGAACCCTCCCCACCAGCCCAAGGGTTCAGGCTGTTTAAAACAAAACTGTTAGACTTGGCATGTAACACCACGCTGTGAAGGGAAGCATTTCCAGTGCAAAAAAGTACAGAACCTTGCTTAAACTGAAGACAGAAAAATTGTGAAAGGTAATCGTTATTGCCTCTAGCTCTTCCAGAATGAAGACACTGTGCTTTGCCCACCTTATTATTTGAAATAACTGTGAAATCCATGCACGTCTCTAACCAATCACGGAAGTACATGCATTCCTGAATGAGGACCAGACTATAGCTTAGCTTGAGGAATGGGACCAATCCAAACAATGGCAATAGACACAGTGTTCAAAACAAAACCAGAGTTTTTGATTCTGTGGGGGATTGTTTGGGGCTCTGAGCGCTGGAAGGGGATATTCACTGTCTTCTTAGAGGCAGGGTCCCTGCTGTATATCATAGTGTGCAATTAAAAGCTCTGAGGGTCATGCCACCTGAGGGGAAGTTTGATCAACACAATACAATTAATTCATTCAATACAATGGATCTGGGGCTGGAATTCAGCCTACAAGACTGTGGCAGTGGCTGAAATCCATATGTTGGAGGCCATCACCATCAGGTCCCTCTGGAGACACTGGGGACAGATGCACGCCTGCAGAAGGGCAATGCGCCATGTCTGTGTGTAGGACAGCATTGCACAATGAGATCCACAGGAATCACATGCTCCTGCTAGAAGTGCACCCTCAGTTTGCAAGTACCTGTGCCTGGTGACAGTCTGCCTTGATGCCGTGACATAGTGTGGATGGAACGATTAAAGATCGGGGAAAGGCAGAGGTCTGTAATATCATGAAAGGCAGGCAGGCAGTGAACAGGGAATGATTATCCTGTTTCATGCAATCCAAGCACTAGACACAGCAGCTTGAAGCAATAAAAGGGTGCATTTTTTGACAACACACTAAATCACTGAACTCTCTATTCCTGGTTGTTGTTGAGATCAGAAGTGTCAGTCGGCTCTCAAGAGGACCAGACAGGTCTGTTGATGTCTAAGAAAGGATGGTTCAGGTGCAAACTCTAGCTGAGTAAATTTCTTGCTGAGTGCTAGAAAAATATACCAAGGGGAAGATCACCGTTTAAATGTCCTTTTTCTCAATGCATCATTAACAGCAAAAGTTGAAGACATTTGTTAAGAGAAGAGCTAAACTTCCTATTTCTAATCCTGTGTGACATTTCTTACATTCTTAGGTATGATCAGCTTCTAGAAATGAATAGGGTGGTCCTTATCTCACACGTTCAAGATAAGGTCCCCATCAGAGACTGATTGTTGTTTTACTCAAAATGCCATTCCAAAGGTACCTAATGCCTTCGATACATTTTTCTAGTATTAGTTCATGGATCATAAACCACAGAAACAGTGTCTATATGCTAATAATCACCAGTTGAAAGTGCATGTGTAGTTAACCCGGCATGGATTGCAACCATCCTCTGCTACCAGTGGTGAGCAACTGCTTTCATTTGCATCACTTGCCTTTCTTGGGTTTTATTTCTTTCTCTGTTATTTTCCTTTTCATTACAAGTTGTTATTGTTGTTGTTGCTATTATCATTATATTTTCTTTAAATTATTAAACTTTTTACCTCAATCCACAAGTTTTCTCACTTTTACACTCCTGATTCTCTTCCCTCATCCTTCTGGGAGAGAGGGAGAGAGTGGCTGAGCGGTGCTTAGTTGTCAGCTGGGGTTAAACCACAGTCCCTTTGTAAAAAAGGTCTAAAGGAATGTGAAACGGAATTTGAATCCATTTCAGCTAGTGGGACTCTGCCTATCGTGTCTAGGAAGGGTCACTCTCACAGGATGCTGAGTGAGAAGAAAACTACAAACCCCTTCTCTGCCTTGCTAGTATTCTCCTAGGCTGCTATTAAGTTATTAACACAGAAGAAGGTTCTTCTACTTGTTCAGAGAAAATCACTGAAGCTCTTTAAAAAGCCAAATTGCTACACAATTACAGGATGCTATAGAAACCAATGGGATGGGATTTACACTACTACACTAGAAGTGAGCACTGAAATATGGCTGCTTTAAAATTAATTCATCGTTTTCTTCAGATGCTAATAGTAACACCTAAAAATGTGTTGTATGTGCCAAGAAAAAAATTGCTATCTTTATCACTGGAGTGTATGTTTGACCCAAGAGAGGACTAGGCAGGATGTCCCCGAAAACAGTGAAATTTGCTATTTCAGAAGACACAGTTTACCCTGTCCATGTGAGCTATTTTAAAGCCAGTGCAGGCATGAAGCAGTCTTGGCATTACAGCAGCAATAAGAAAATGGTGTTACAGTGTTTGGCTTGTACAAACTTCCTACATTACCTAAAAATAACTAAGTAGCACATTTGAGAAACATTACGCAGGATGTGCCTGCACAAGCTCATCATGTGCATAATATGTTTCCTGTGTGTAGTTCCCGTATCTTTTCCTGAAAATGTAGCCTCTATGGGACCAATTTTGAAGGTTTTTCAGGATTTTTTTTTAACTTTATTTTTTCCCTTTGCTAAGATATGTAAAAACCTGTCAGTCCCTGTGCAGCAGAAGGGTGTGATGTCCACGTGCTACTCAGCAGCAGAAAAACAGAGGGCTGTGCTCCATCATTCCTTCAACTGCTATTCCCCTTGGTCCCACACCACGATCAAACCGCAGCAGATTAGCAACAACAGGGGAGAAAAGCCCGTTCCTTCCACCCACAGGCTCTAATAGGGCAACATGACAGTTTGTGTCTGGCTGGAAAAGAAACCCGTCTGGTAGGTGATACTAAAACTCAAAGAGTTCTCATTTGGTTCGGAAAAGCTTCCCTCCCTTTTTTTAATGACTCAAGATGCATTACGACAAGCAGGGTTGGATATCACACAATAATTGCTCCTAGGTGATGAATGGGAGCACTTACTGAGGATTATTCAGTCCTGACTGCACAATCCCCCCAGACTTCTTGGTGTTTTGAAGGATTCACAGCTCTTACAAACCCAGCAGCGCTTTCCTCCAGCTCTAATACTCAGGGAGTATCAATGACTTGGTTCAGGTGTAAGGGCCCAAGAGAATCCAATAGCTAATTTTTGCATTACATCCAGTTCATTTAAATCTGGCTAATCATCTCTCCTCAAGTGGATTTTATTTTATTTTTTCCTCCCTCTTCAGATCATCTCACAGAAGTAAAAGAGAGAACAGTTTTTCAAGTAGAAAAACTGCTGCCTTTACTTTTACAAAAGTCCTTTTGTAATCAAGGAAATAGAAATTGGGGGAAAGACACTTGACCAAAATATCCCGTCTTTTAGTGACTGTGAGAAAAGCAAGTGAGCAAAATAAGTCTACATAAACAGGAAAGGAAAAATTGTTCCACAGTCCTATAAACCTGAGTGTATACATCTCCATTTTGTAAGAAGTTTTTCCTTTGTGTTCATGGCACACCATTTGCAGCCCCCCTCGCTAGGATCTGCACAAGGAAAAGTGGAAAGGTGAGCTGAGATTAACCCCTCCTTTGCTGAAGATTGGAGAATCTCTTTGCACTCAGCATCAGGGAATTTTGAAATTTACAAATTTGCATTTCCTGGGCTTATGGCTGGCAATATTTGCAAATCCATCTCCTTTCCACAATTGCCCCTACACTGTAGAGCTTTTATCTTTAAACTTTATGATTCATCTGCCTATAAAGAAAAGAGACTGCTTACTTAAATTGTCTTCATCCTCCATGGTGGTTGCTCCAGGACTCAGATACTTGAAGGGCGCTATGAAGGTTGACAGTATGCTTACTTTTTCTAGAAGAAAACAGAAAAAAAGAGACACATAAAATCAGCATTTTGTCAGTGCATTCTGATCTAGTCCACATTTTTTCTCAGGTGAAAACCTCTTGCCAAGTTTGCTTCCTTTTTGTTTTCCCTGACTCTATAAACCACACCAAATTTCACAAAACAGCAATACATTTCTTTCAGCTGGCACATGCAGATACTAAATGCATGTCCCTTCTGGTTTCTGCCTCCGTGTTTTTCTGTGCTTCCCAGCATGGTGCCCGAGCACTTCAGAGCTAGCAATGCGGGAGGCTTGAGCAGGTCCAGCTGGGAACAGGGGAGGCAGTCGGTCCTGGGAGGAGAGACATATGAACTGCTCTAATGGATGAGACCATCAACTCACCTCCCCTTATGTCCTCTCCCTGACAGAGGCTGAACCAGAACTCTCAGAGAAAGCTCAAGTGTTGGTGGCACAAGAGACTACAAAATCTTCTAATCCTAGAAATTGTTGATCTGATTTTTTTTTTTGAAAAACCTTTATGGTGTGCACAGGGAGCTGTTATCCAAACAACATGAATCCCACCTGAAATCCTCCTTATTCACATCCATACTTAGTGCAGTTCCCTCTACCTGCAGTTTCTGTTTATCCCGCAGATAATAGATGACACAGATGTTTACTTCCAGTGCCATGATCAGCCTCTGCATTAGATACCAGCACAGATTCAGCAAAGTAAAAACTGATACTGATTTATACCAGCTCAAAATATGGCTCAGGATTTATCTATAGGGAAAAGTTGCTGTTAACATAAACACTAGATACAGGATTAACTAGTTTGTTAACTAGTTTACTTAGTTTGTTGCTTAGGTTTTTTACACTGATTTTTTTGTGGCAATTTGCTGGGGACCAACATTAACAAAATGTCTACTTTAGCCAGCAGAAGACGTGGAAATACACCTTAGGTAGGTAATTCATAGCTTTGAAGGACTTAATTGCTTTCCTAAAGTACTTCTCTGCTTAGAGAGCCTCTGTTAGGTGGAAATGCTCACAATCCTGCACATTGTGAACAATGCTGGGCTTTCATCCTGAGGCAGAAGCATCAAAACAAAACCAAGAATGTCCTCTTTCAAGTGACACAGGAAAAATTATTTCCATGGGGACTTCCTTTACTGGTGAGGAAATATTTCTCTAAAGTTCCTTAAACTACCTGGCTGCTAATCTACCACTGGTCTGGATGGCATTCCAGATGAAGAGCTCTTAAACTTTTTCTAGCAGTGCATCTGTTAGCTTTTTGGCCTTGTTCTTGCTACATTTGCAAATAATCCTTGCTCTTGTTAAAGACTGTTATCAGAATCCATCAATCAGATGTTTGTCCTTAGCGAGGTAACACTACAGCTCAACTCTATTATGAGAAATCATAGTAAAAGCTCACTGCTCTTTGTTAACTAAATACAATAAATGCAATAAAGGATTGCCTGAAGAAAACCTTTTTCTGTCCAGAAACCTTTCAGCCCAGACTAACATATAACTAGAGTACAAATTAGCCTCCTTGAACTGCAGTTTCATTAAGGGATATTAGTGATGTCACAAACCAAAAGACTGAAGTTGTTTACGAACACTTTAACCAAAAGATTTTCTTAAGTGAATGCTTTGATACTTTTTGCTAAGGCGTTGCTCACTGAGCAATGTGTTGTCTCTGTACAACACTATCTCAGCGAATGTGAGACTGTTGGGTTGTGATCGGGATAAAGGCTGTTATCCACTCCTGACATTTCCAACTGGTTTCTTTGATTAAAGTGAAAAAAGTGTAGACTTTTGGGACTGAATCCAAAAGCTACATTTGGTAAGGGGAATGCTTCAGATGATAGACGTAGGATCAGGGGAGCCCTTGGCTTCAGCACCAGCGATGACTGTTGTGTCTGGCTATTGAGATGTGGTGAGCCGAAGTGTTCTCCGCCTGTGCCTGACTCCCGTCGGCTGTCAGACCTTCAGGACTAACCCTCAAGACACTGGATGGATATTGTACACAAGCTTAAAGCTTTTTCACTGAGAAAACACTTTCACTCCTCGTAGCGAGTTAATCCATTCACCAAGCAATGGAGACCCGTGCTTTCTCGCTGAGGCTGCTGACGCCTACTCCTGCCACTAATCAAAAAGCAAACCCATGTGGTTTTATGCTATACTGTTATTGGGTAAAGGAATATTCTATGATTGATCTTTCACTCCAACCCATTTTGTGCATGCAGTTGGCCAGATTTATAATGTGGATTTAAAATGTATCAATTTATTTTCCCTTTTGCCCCAAGGGACCCTTTAGCCATCTGAAGCTTTTTGTGTTACTGTTTCCCACCTGTCTCCAAAGACTTTGGTGATGCCTTTGGTTTTTGTGGCAGAGAAATGGGATGGCCTGAAAAATTTACTGCACTCTTAGAGCCATAATGGATGGGCTTGTGTCAACCAAACTCAGGCAGGCCCTAATAACAGGATATACTTTGATCAATACGGACGATAAAGATTATAATTGACTATTTCAATCCATTGGTTGAGCAACGGAAGATTTAGTGTGTGACTGGAAGGAGGAAGAGAGCAGGGTTTTGAGTGGGCAATATAAGGGAAGGACTGTTGTATGCATGTAGCACAGATGAATTATCAAGCTGGTAGAGGAGGGGAAGGTAGATGTACAGATAATTAAATGTAAGTGTTTACAGGGAAAGAATCTAGCTATGTATAAAACTACTCATATGACTGTGCGCTCCCATCTTTTGCGTGTTATAGGCTACTACCATACATACACCATAGGATACTACTTCAGCTTTATTGTCAATGGTAAAATTCAGTATTATTTTGGTTTACCATTTCAGAAGATTAGGAAAATCGTGTATTCACATGTTATGGTCCCTGTATATTTTAATGTCCATCACAATTAGTCTTATTTCCAGCAGTTTGATGAAATCTTAAGAATAAAGGACATAGCTGGATATGAAAAAAACATACAGCTTCATTTTTCTCTCACTTTCTTCTACTTCTTTGTGTTGTGGTTTGTTTTGGTTTTGGTTTGTTTTGGTTTTTTTTTTGTTTTCGTGCCCCCCCCCCCCCCCCCCCCCGAAAGAACCAATGACAGGTAGCCCAAAATTAAAGCAGCTATTTTTACTTTATAGTTGTAAATGTTCACTCTGTTTGTCTGAGGTAACTATTTTTCAAGGCTATGAGAGAGAGTCTTAGAGGACAAAACAAGACATTTCAAAAACTCTTTTCTCCAGAAAGGCAGAATACATAACCCTACATTTATAAGAACCAATACAAGGAGCTATCATTCCTTGCATTACAATTGTACCACAGGTCTCTGATGACACGAAGGAGTGATTTCCTGAGGGCCTACACGGACACAAAGGAAGCTGTATTTACAGTGGAAATTGAGAGACAAAGACCAGGTATAGCAGGATTTATTTCTAGCCAGCCCAGAACACTACTGCAAGACAATAGCATCACATTTTATAGCGTATTCACTGTAACAGCATCCTTCCAAGTGATGCAAACTGGAACTTCGTTCCAGCACCCTAAGCACAAAGATCACCATTTGCCCTGCTGAGAAGTCCATTATAGGAAGAAAATTCACTTTCTTCTGTTTTGGGTAGAAAAGGATTTGAATTCATGCTTCTTAAATATATATGTTCCAAGAACAGCAAATAGTTAAAAAATAATCAAGAACACTATTTTTACAGTAGCCATATAAATTAATTAAATTTATCAATCAAAAAAACATTGGCCAAAATAAGTTTTGTACGAAAACCAGAAAATTATTTAGTCCAAATGACTGGCATATAAGGCAGTCAAGTTTCACTAAAATCTGCCCTTTTTGTGAGTTTGCTCTTGCCCTGTGGATGAAGTCAGAAGATTGGTCAAAGTCCCTGTAAATACACTTTTATTGTTAAGACAAGAATACACATATACAGCTGGAAAGAGCATTCGTGCCCTTCCTATCTCTCAGTATTTAGGGGAACCAGACAATATGGCTTGATCATCAAACGTACTGAAGTTCTTTCACTCTCAGTCACCTCAATAAAAGCAATGGGAACGGCAGGAGCTCAACACTTTTGAAAATCAGGCCTTATATGTTGGACAAATTGTTTAGTGTTAAGAAGAGCAGACTGAGTGGGGTCATAACAACAGTCTTCAAATATATAAAAAGCTGCTGCATAGAAGAAAGGAGCAAACTGTATTCCATGTGCATTAACACAACCAGAAGTAATGGACTTAAATTGCACTAAGGAAAATTCACTTTAGACATTAAAAAACCCCTTCCTACTATTAAGGATAGTACAGCAGTGGAATAGATTGTCTAGTGGGGAGGTTGAGGAGCCACCAGTGCTGAAGGGCTGTAGGAAGATGGCTGGTATCTGCAGGGTGTTGCACCTGTCCTTGGGCCCATCCCTTACAGTGTCTCCTATCCCTCTGGACCCAAGTAGAAAAACTTGTCCTGACCATGAGATTATGCAGCAGGCTCTAGCTCAAACTTGGAAAAATGAGTAGTATTTGCTTGTATTAGCTAATCTCTGAGCAGAAGCTTGTGGCATGCTCCTTTGCTTGGCAGCTAATGAGTGCTATTAGTAATTGTGTTTTTTTAAAATACAACTTCTGAACACAAGAAGGATTAGGCAGATGGCTACCAGTGGTTTGCCAGATCAGCGTTAGCAATGTTTTACTGAATTAGTTTCATTCTCATATTCTAATTCATTACCGTAAGCTACTTTACTTGTCAGAGGTTTCTTAAAAAATATTCTTTCAAAAACACAATGAGGACATTATAAACTAGTCCTAAATAATTCGTTTTGTTTGCACGCAGTATGAAATTACTCAGGAAGGGTCAATTGTGAGGCAATAATGTAAACTCAGCATGCAAAAACCCTTGAAAAAAACACCTGATTTTTATTTCTCTAAAACAGTATTTGCAGCTATTCAAATAGCTACATTTTTACAGTCATCTTAGCCTTGAATGTTTTTGGAAGGGGGGATATAGGGAGGGAAGAGAGCTTGCACATCAGGAGACGATTCTCTATCTTCTCATATCTTAGTCAGTTCAGGCTTGGGCTGACAGTGATTGACAGGATGAAGGGATTCTTTACACAAAAGAAAAATATGGCAAATTTGTGGGGAAAATAGCAATATCTTTAAACCACAACACTTACTGAGAAGGGCTCACAGTCTTCTAAATTATGGCTTGTACAGCCACTGTGCTGCATCATTTAGTGTAAGCAGCCAGTTTCCAGATAGCGATTTACTTGCTCGGTGTCAGAATCAGCTTTTACAGCTGAATTCCAGAACCAGCCGTGGAGCCACGAGTTACCGAGAGCGCAGAGCTGCAGTGGAATTGCCCGAGTGCTTTTGGCTTCACAGAGAAGCGGGAAGGCTCCCTGCAATGCTCTTTTACACCCACGCTGGCGAAGCGGTGCTGGGGTGCCTGTGAGCGACCACCGCGGTACCAGTGTGGCTGGGGGGACCGGCTCTGTCCAGCCCCTCTAGCTGTGTCCTCGTTAGAAGCGTGGCTGCCCTAAACACCTTCAGATGGCTTGTGTTCCTGTACGGACGCAGCAGCAGCACACACATGGCTGTGTGCCTTGGTGCAGGAGTTCCAGCTTGGTGCCTTGCATTGCACGTGATAAATTCAAGCCTGCATATGTTTGCAAGGGGCTATTAACACGTGCCTATTCCTCGTTGGTTTGTGTTTAGTTCTCTTACTCCTACACTGGGAGATCTGAAGGTGAAGCTTTGCTGGCATCACGAGCCCTTGAGAGCTGTTGCAATTGGAGCAGCACATCTAACTGAGCAGTCCAAGAGGGAAAAAAAAAAGCCTGTTTACTGGAGGATAGGAAAGAGTTAAAATATGTGGGACTGTTTCTGTCTGTCTGCATGCTGCTTGGTATCCCTGGGAGTGTGGCCTCTAAGGTGGACAGTTACTAAAGATCTGCTTTTTATAACTGGTTTTCAGTCCAAGGCATTTGCTGTAATTTCCCACCCTGGCCTACCTGAGAACAGGGAGGAAAGCTTTTCTTGGAGGTAGCAGAGGAATATGAAGAGAGAAAAACCTTCTGGTTGAATAAGATTTTTGCCTGGAACATTCTTCTTAAAAGCAGGGAGACAAGGGAATATTCAGATTAAGGAATTTAGGTTTTTAAAAGAAAAAAAAAGTATTCAGCATTACTGGTTTTATTCTCTGCTTCAGCAGGGACCTGAAATGAAGATGTAAAATACCAGAACACATTTTTTCTTTTCTGATAACCAAAGGGATGGCAAAACCAGAGAACATTTGGATAGTCAGTGTTTCAGGCGAAGGCTTTCAGCTGCACGAGGCAGATTGTGCTTTAAGATAGAAGTCAGAGGTACAAGCCTAGAGCTGTGAAGTCTTCTGAACCAGGGCAACACGCTGCTCAGTGTGACGCAGTGCCGACGCACAGAAGCACCTGTCCCTGTGCCTCTCCTGGAAGGAGATCGTGGCTTGCCTAGTGCAGAGGTCTGCTGTAAATAGACCTACTTGTTGCCTTTATCATTTATTTATCTATTTCTTGGGGCAGAGAATATCTTTCTGCTCTATTGTTGTTCAGTGCTTAGCATAATGGGATCCTTGTCCAAGATGAGAGCTCTGAAATGCCATTATATTAAATAGCAGTAACAGTTTATGGTGTTATGATACTGCAGAGAATGTTGAATGTGAAACATCAGCTGGCTCAGGGGGCTGGCAACTGGACGAATCTTTTTACCTCTGTGCATCCTGTTCTGTCAGCTGTTCTGACCCAAAACAGCTACCCTTGGAAAGATTTTGGGGAAGATATGTGAAATCTTTTGTTGATAATGATCCAACCCCTACCATGCAGCTGCAGGTTCATGCTCTGCTCTAGCCACTCTGTAGCCCTGCATCCCACCAGGTCCTCCACATGTGGCACGCTCATTTACTACCAGGTCAAAGTAACTTCTAGTTTAGCATTTAAGAAGTAGAAAGGGCCAGCAATAAAACCATGCATGTCATTTGTATGGATCCATCCAATATAATTTGAGATACGGGATATATCCTCTGGGACGTGTTTAATTGATCACATCAGGGGCCTCAGGCAATGTATGCAGCATCTGCAACATTATTTCTTTCCACAGTGTCATGTCCCACAGCTCTCTTCACCTCCTTTTCCAGAATGAATACAGTAGGCTTTACCCGCAGTTTCACTGTGTGAATGTAAATAGGTGTTTGAGTAGACAAATCTCAGGGGATGTACCTCAGCGCTCCCTAACAGCCCACTCCAACCTCCTTTACCGTGAAAGACCATTTACAGAATGAAACACGTTGTGTTGTGAAATATTAGTTTCTTATTACTTCTAGTAAAGAGCAAAGTAAGTAAAAACACAAGGTGGTTGATGGATTTTTTATAAGAAAGGCAATGTGTATGTATGTTGTTCTCTATTAGATTCCACAGAAATCAATCTGAAATCTAGTTCAGCCTAGTAAAATTAGATCTAAAACTATTTAATTTTGTTGGAAGAGTGTTTTTCTCTCCTGATGCCTTGCTTGAGGACACACAGAGATAAAAACTCTTGAGTTATTATCAGTTTATGTGCACTTCTGTCTGCCTGTGGACTGTACTATATTATGTATTTTCTAAGCGATCTAGCTGTGGCTTGGAGATGGCAGTTTAAAAATTATGTCTTTGCAAGCTTCTTATGCTATTTGAACATTCATTTTGGAAATATTTTTATTTTGCATTCTATAAGCTGTGACAGGGTTTGTTGGTTTTTTTTTTTTCCTTTTTCCCCTCCCTTTTTTGGGATGTCATCACTTTAGAAAACAGGAGAAGCAGAAAAGAGAGTAATTGCATAAAAAACCATCAGAGCTCAGCTCTGTGTGCTGAAGTCTTGCAATGGAGACTATAAAAATGGCCAGTGGATTTATTAAGCATATAATAAATGTGTGATTAACACTACCTATGACTGATTGTATGCCAGCTGCATATCAAACAGTATTATCAAAGAGCATCTGTCTACACATTTTAAGGCAAACTGAAGGGCTTCTTCAGTCACATGGGAAGCTAGTTTGGCCAGCATTAAGGTAAACAGGCTAATTTGTCATTAGGCTGTAGCTACATACAAGTCTGCACTACTTAAGGAGACCTAGCTAAACTGGGACAGAAAATGGTATGACAATGCTGAAGTTAGCTTAAGAGATGTTTGCCCATCACTAATTTAAACCTGTTAACTAAATGATGACTACATGAAACATAAATGGTCTATGCCAAAGTAAAACTACCAAAGTTAGCAAAGGTATTTAAAAGGATGAATCCAGCAGAGCTGAGGTTGGGGAAGCAAAGCAGCTGCCTGCACAGGCAGTACTGCAGACTTAGAGTCTTAGGACTGTGCATGCAGAAGGACATGGAGGATGCAAAGCTCTGTGCTTTGCTACCTGATTTTGAAAGGTTTTGCTTCCTTCTGAAACCAGCAGTCCACTTGGGTACATAAAGTCTGAGGTGGGGCTGAGCCGCTTAAGCCAAACTTCAGTTCTCCAAACTCTGAGTCTCCAAGTTCAGCCACCATCTGCTGTAAGAGGGGCTTAACAACCCTAGGAGAAACTGATGTCACTTTATCTTCTGAGAGGAGGCATCAATATGGACATGTACAGATAAATGCCTGCTGAGATATGTACAATAAATCCCTCTCAGAAGGTACAAGAGAACCATCTCTACTGGGTGCCTGGACTATTGATTTGGACTAAAAGATTGACTTGCAGCTGTCCAAAGTTAGGAGACATGATTTTTACCCTGCCCTGCCAGGAAGTCCTGACTTGTGTTCTGGTGGGTGTTATCACTGCCTGTTGCTGGATCGCATGGTGCAGAGGAAGACCTCCCTCTTCCCTGAGTGATGCAGCCCCAGCACAAAAGCTTGGCTACTGACAGATTTTCTTGATACTGTTTCAGTCCTTGATATTCACATTGGTTAGGGTAACAAACTGGTTCGGTTGTCACTGAAGACGGGATCAGGACTCCTTTATGCTCACAGACCTCATTCTAAGGGTACTCAAAGAATTGCAAACATTAGGAGTTATTGCACATGGAGAAAATATAAGACGATGTTTGTACAGGTGCAATGTAGATGAACAGCTAAGTATTTCTTTTACATTGTACAAGATGGTAGTTTCACCGTATAATGTGCGGATCACCTTACATGGGCATAATAAAGTGCTTTACCTCAACACAAACCGCTCTCTTAGTTCTTTTAAGATGTCATTCTCCAGACTGCAGTAATGCCTACAAATGGACATACAGATATAACTGCTCATCTCCCCTCCATAATGTGAAACAGTCCCAGTCAAGGGCAGACACCACCAGTGAGCCTGTCAGCACTCCTCTTTGAGCTGTAACCTTCTCCTTCCCAGACTGAATACCTGCTTAAACATTAGGAAACGAATGACCTGCATCAAAAAGGTCCAGTCAGCAATTAGTGGTGAAAGGCTTTGTTTAATCTGCTCTCTGTTCATCTACTGTAAGCCAGCCAAGTATGACCTCTCTCTCTTGTACTTCCATAATAACGCACATTTAACCTGAATCCTGCCCTGTTTTATCCTTTATAACATGAGGCAGTCTTGTGTTAACCAATCTGTGTGTGGGCAGAAAGTTAAAGGCACTACCGTAATAATTTAGGAATGCTTTTACTGAGATACATGTGCTTATTGAGAGCAAACAATTAACTCCAAGTGATGTAAGAGGGCTGAGATTTACATGGTTTTCTCAGACAAGATGGTACTGACAGAAGTCAGGTCTGCTAATTGAGCCAGTTATTTAAGTATTTAGGCATTTAAAGTCCCATTTGCCCCTGTAGGAGCCAAGACAGCTAAAAGGAGTTAGGGGCTGCCCTGGGGCTGTCCCAGGTGTTGCTGGTATTTCAGTACCATTTACTAGAAAGCAACTGCTCTAATGTCACCTGTTAAGGAATGAGCTTTTAATATTTATTAAGCTTTCCATCACTGCTTGCACAGAGAAAGCTCATCATTGCTATTTTGTTAGTATTTTCTTTTTACCTTTTCAGTCTTTATTTAATCACACCACAAGTGGCTTTGAATCTAACCCTCAATTTAGAGTGGTGACAAAGGAAAAGTTGGCTAAAGCTTTACAAAGAAGGCTAAGTTTTCAGAGTGATGCAAAGGAAACTTGACACCTGACTCCCATCAACAATAATAATGGGGGCTATGCATCTAACTCTTTCTGCATTGTGCTGACATTGTACCCTTGAATGTTAGTACAGTCCAATAATTCTCCAAAGATGAGGCAGCTTATTTTCTCTGCCATTGCTGCTTTGCTGGCATTTTTATGGCATTCCCAGAAGTACTACCTGTCAGAGTTAGTACTTCCAAGGATGGCATTGCTTTGGGGTGATTGAGGATTGATGTAATTAAAGAGAAGGCAGTCTACTGCTTGCCCGTGGGTATTTTATATCAAGCGTTTCACTGCACAGCTACGATTGATGATTTAAATGATGACAAAGTTGGGCTGCTTTGTATGTGGAACAGTGATTTGAACTGGGAGTTCAGGGATGTGAGTCCATTCTGAGAATGCTGCAGACACGGAGCTTTCTAGGAAAACTGCAACCTTCTTATGAATAATTTAATAACTTTATTGCAAAATCCCAGAGACTGGTGACAGAAAGGGAGTAGTCCCAGTCACAGCTAGGGGCAAGAAAGATTATTATTTGGGAATTATTCGGAAAGGAATAGGAAAAAAAAGTATACAACATCACATCGTTGAATAAATCCATTGGATGCAGTTCTTGCTTTAAGTGGGATTATCCGATTAAATCTACACATGCTTTTGTATGTATCCACATCTGGAGCAGTCACTGTAGACTTTCTTGATAGTCAGTGAATACTTAGTCAATATAGCCTTTGGCATTAGAGTACATTAATTTTGTCCTAAAGTATGTACTGGTCCTGTGCTATGACTTGAACATATTAAAAACCATGTGATACCAGACATATTACTATCTCAGTGTTTACTCCTTAATAAACTGGTGAAATGGTAAAATCTGATAGGAAAGCTGCTCTTTAACACTGCAGAGAGACTTTGATAAGGATGGTCTGGGTACATAAAACTGCTCTTTGTGCAGAAAGAAAAAGAATCTTACTCTTCCCTGCTATAATGTCCATAAATTCCAATTACATTTATAACTTTGCATTAAATTAAATATGTTATTTTACACAAGTACTTTAAAAGTCTACTAAATATCCAATAACAGTTTTCTTTATTCCCTTGTTAGCAGCTGCCATAGTGGCAGGACTCGCACAAGAACAAAAGTGATTTAGTGCATTGATTTGCAGTTGGCACAGCCCTTCGTTCTCAAAGTGAACTGATTAGCTTTGCAGGAAAGTGCCATTTACTTTTTATCACATTTCTTTTCTGCTCATCTCCTTTCGGTGGCTGCCAAGAGGAACAGCAGAACTGTAGCCTCCTGAGCAGGTTGCTTACTTTCTTCAGCTCCAAAGTCTGCAATTCTGAGGACTAATTTGTCTGGATTGTGCTGCAGCATCAATACATATGCCAGGGTTACCGCTTTGATACTCTGAAAACAGGTCCCAGTAAGCTCTTTCAGACTATTTCTACAGAAAATTAACCCCGAAAAGGTAACCAAAGTCCCATCTTAACCAGGATTTTAGGGTTTTTTTTCACCATTTACCATAAAAGTTAATAGGACACTAAGGCATAATATCTAGCTGGGAAGATTTCTCCTGAGTATGTCACTTTTGCTTCATCGACTGACCCTAGGGCTTGCCTTCTACTACATAACATTTGGAGGACTGTGTATACACTTCTGCACCTCTGATCTTCTGTGTATTGAAGCTGCTGGGGAAACTCTTGATTCACTAGTTAAAAGTAAAGATTTTCTGCAGCACAGAATGACTAGCAGCTGCAGTAAAAACAGTAGGAGTCATTGAATTAGCAATTATTTTCCCTTGAAGACCAATTCATGACAGAAGTTCAGTTTTCTTTGGGTAAGACTCCATAATTTCACGGGTCAGATCCTCAGCTGGAGTGAGTCTGTGTGGCTTTATTGAAGTCCAGGAACATACAGAGCCATACCAGCTGAGGTCAGTGGAATAACACTGTTTCAAACCAGTTAAGGATCTGATCCTTATCATGAGTATTCAGTCTCATTAGTCCTTCACAGTTCTCATGCAAACTGGTTCAAAAATTCCACAAAGTCAAAGCTTCTCAGAGTTGTTAGATATTTCTGAGTATGTTTTTACTGAGAAATAAGATGAAAAAATGGAAATGGGTGGGAGGTTGAAAACCGTGGTTCAGGGTTATTTCTGGAAACAAAGATGAAAATATAAAGAGAGGAGAGAGAATTTCCTTCCTACTTTCTAGCTGAAATTCACTCTTAATAATATTAATCCTTTTGGAGTCTTTACAGTTAGCAGAGATGAAGAGGCTAATCTCTGCCTCTTCTACTCTGGAGGCTCCATTAGTTCTACTAAATAGCTGGTGCAGCACCAGAGAAAGAAGTACATACGCATTTACCTCCCTTCTCCTTTGATCTCAGCAAGAGATTATAAAACAGCTCCTATGCTCAGTTCTTTCATTTTAAAATGCAAAAGCAATCTGAAACTTTCTTCCCTCTGGCACAGGAAATCCTGGTGAGGAGAGGGCTGCTTTACTTGAGAATGTATAGCTCACACTCCAAATGTATCTAACTCTATTAGTCATGTGAATTCAGTATCTTTTATTCTGTCTTATGAGCCATCTTCCCTCTTTCTACAACAACAAAGAAAATCCTCTTTTCTGGTAAAGAAGGAGTTATTTGAACAGCAGTGATTCAAAAGACCATGGTATCTGCAATAGCTCCTAACAAACTAGGGATGTGCTGATGGGTAACATGACTTCAGTCCTCTCCTAAACCACCAGAAAATGAAAGCTACTTCTTTACAGGACTTAATTTATTGCAGACGTGGATACACTCACTGTCAGCAAAACCTTACTCTTTTGGTGCTACACACCATTTGTTCTGCCACTGGTGGCAATCTCTAATGACCATGAGCTAAATTCTAGGATAAGATGACTCATGCCTTAAACTCCACTGATTACAAAGGGAAACTCATATGACTGGCTCAGATATAGAGGCAAACATTTGGTCAGATGAAACTAATGTCATATGTCTGGTCACCCGCAGATCTCTCATACTTGCTTTTGTGAAATGTCCTCCTTGGCTTGCATCTAGGTTTTCTTCCTGTGGAAATGCAGGCACAAGGTGGCAGAAGAAGGGAAAATAATGGCACCAGATTGTAGGCAGAACATGGTGTCTGAAGGTGGCTAAGACTCATACCTGTTGTCAGATGGTAGAGAAATATAGATAGAGGCACAAGGTTGTGGCCTCCAGAGCGGCACCTTTGAACCTGCCTAAGAGACTTAGGTTTGGAGAGCATCAGATATCTTGAAAAGTGGCACACAGTTGACAGCCTTCTTAGTGAGGTTTTTGATCCAAGTAGTAAGTAGTAAACGATGAAGATTAGAGTATATCTCATATCCCATCCCTCTTCAGGGATTGGAAGGGTTGCTTAGGGTAACTGGGAAGGACCTCTTCTGTTTGGCATTTCTTCCTGAGAACTGATGTCCAGGCCCTGTATTTCAAACTGATAGGAAGCAAGAGCAGGGATCATGTCTTTTAAGAGACAGGGTAGCGAGGGGATGACAGTGAAGGGAGGTCCTTTTACCCCATGAGACACAGTTACTGCATTTACCCAGAGCAGTGCTGTGGTGGGGCTGGAGACTGGCACTCCTGGGACCGGGACTAATGGCCCCAGGGGAGGCTGAAATGGGGTCCTGGGCTGTGGGCAGGGGTGGGAGAGGACATCAGTGCCCTGGTTATCAGCGGACTTTTAATAAAGTCTGGTTACCTGCACATACAGTTCATTTTCTATGTATATTTTAATGCTCCTCCGTACATATCTTAACATTTAAATTAGACCAGTCAGTTTTCAATATAGGAAAAATAATGATGAACATTTAACAGTAAGACTGCTCTTCCCCACTGCAAATTACAGCAGTCACTAATCCACCCAAAATACCAGTCCTCGCAGTAATTATACACTTAATGACTGTGTTCACCAAGGCCTCACTTGGCTCCCAATCCCATTGATTAAAATACGCTGGGTCCTGATAGGCAACAAAGACACTGTAAACCATCACCGTGTGACTTGTCCTGTAACCACCTTGCAGCAGACCCTGCAGTACAGGGACATGCCACCGGCCTCATCTGAGCAACCCCACGATGAGGCCGGCCTGCAGCCCGACCTCCTGCAGGGCAGACGGTTTCTTCCGTATGTAAATGCTTGGTCAGTAGAGCAAAACAATACTTATACCCTCATCTCTTCAGCACAAGAAATAGCCTGTGCACTGATTTGTTCAGTTTCGTAGTCTTGTTCAAAATCTGAATCCAGGACACTGCATTGGAGTTATTGGGGTCACAGCTGTAGTGCCATGGCTAAAGGCCAAGACATTGCAACCTCATTTATTAACTTCTCCAAGGCACTGGATTGTCCAGGACCATTCTGAGTGTCCAGGAGCACTCGTGCTAGGAAAATTGAAACACTTTGGCCTTGGCTGAGCTTCAGCGGAAGGATTTGCTTCATATTTGTTAACAGAAGAGAGAAAGAAAGGGGAAGAAAGAAAAGATGGCAATTTGTCTCCAAAAGTAGCCACACAGTAAATCTCCAGTGAACAGAGTTTTATGGGAGAAAGTCCGTTTCCACTATTCTACTTCAGACTTTATAGATGGTTTTCAGGATAAATGCAATTGTCTAATGCTGATGATTTAAATGCAAACAATCCTATTTTTCGTTTCCTCAGCCCTGAGTGACAAAACTTTGGAGTTGTAATGTGACCTCTGCCACTTCCACAAATGACTTACTAGCGAAAAAATGAACTTGTTCAATTCAAAAAGAAATGGAGAAAAACAAAGCCATATCTTTCCCCCGAAGGGACGAGAAGAACATAAAGTCATGCTCCATATGGCCCTGATACTGTAAGGTGGTTCAGGCTGTAGATTGAGGTCTGTGTCATTGATATATGTAGTGCTCGGGATCTGTCTAGCATGTCTACTGCTGAGAAGTGATTTGTACCTAATTTGTTCAGTGGTTTTAATATTTTTTTTTCTGTTTGTATCAGACTTTGATTTTTCCAGATATATTTGTCAGTAGAATTTGCTCAAATGCATTTTGTAAACAGACGTCAGCCTATGCAAACTATTTGTTTTGACTGTTCACTGCTCCTGCTGTGTAACCAGCCACCTAAAGCAAACTGCAGTTTTCCAGAGCTTTTGCAGATGACTGATCCCTGAAGGCCCCTGAACTATTTTGCAAATCTCTACTGTAATCTGTCTCCAGTCACCCAATAAGGTTACCAAAAGCTCTTTCTAAGTCACATAACAAGGGTCAGTATCTGTTGACTCTTAACAGATATGCTTAGTGTCCTGACAGAAATGAAAACAATGACGGAGTGATTTGCACACACAAAATAAGCTGGAAAAGGAACACTTTTGTGATTCTTTTTAACCCAAACATTTTTAAAATGTAAAACGTACTTAAAAAAATCTCTTCATAAGCTAATAAGAAATACAAATGGTAGCTTGCAGAATTCTTCACAGAGAAATAAATACAATAAAATGTCTATTCTAATATTGATACATATTAGGTCTTGACTTGGCATAACCTATCTCTAATCAGGCTGCTGCTGAAGAGGTGTGAAGGTCTGGACTACCTCCCCCGTTTGAATCTATTGGGTAAAATTATATCAATACCTTATGGGTTTTTTACCACGTAAAAAGAGATGTGATTTCTGTTCCTAATGAATGGCAGAGGACCTTTCCTAGTGAATAAAAACAGAGAACCTCTCAAGACTAAACTATAACAAATCCCTTGACTGCCCCAGAGTCCTTTGTCTGGTGAACTTGATGGTTAGCCCAGCAATGGCTAAGGTTAGATGAGATGAACCCCACTCCGACTGTCCTGACTTGGAACGACTGCCAGCGCCAGGCTGATAAAAGAAGACTGTTGGATTAGTGCAGAAGTAATAACGCTGCCTTCATCTACAGAATCCCCTATGGAAGAACAATGTTGTTTTTATGGTTGGTTAGCATGGCTTTCAGGAATAAGCTGCAGAAGAAATCTGACTGCTAATGACACAACTGCGGGCAAAGGCACAACAGAGATCAGGGAGCGACAGAACAGGGCTCCCGAACGTGCGTCATTCACCATAGCTCCCTGTATTATCTGAGTGAAGTCCCAGGCACCTCTTGGGGCCACAGTTATTTCCGACAACCTAGTTAGAAACATATGTTACAGATCAGAATATTTTGCATTTTTTAATGTCCAGACTGGGGTCGCACCCAGAGGCTTCCAGACTCTCATAAACGGCAACCTCTGACTCGGAGTGCGCATAACCCAAAATACCTTGTTATGACTCCTTGTGCTAACATCATTACATGTGACATAATTAAAAGAAAATAAAGATATCTGACCTAAAATAAGCAGCATGTATTTTTAAGTATAGAGGAAGGTCATTCAGCACTGTTATTTTGAGGACTCTGCTGACAGAGGCTTTTCTGTAACATTCTAATTTCAATGCTACTATCTATAGCCCTTTGTGGAAATTTGTCCTTTCAATGTGCACTGTTGTCAATGAAAAGATACTATAAGCTGGTTTCAAGGTGTGACTCATAAAAAGCTGGCAAAAGGATGCTCTGAAATATTCAAAGCCATGCTGCATATCTTCAATTTTAATGGTTAGGCGTGCAAACCTTACATTTTCGAGAATCTCTTCTGTAAGCTGCCTCCCACCTACAAATGTGCACCAAAGTCATCCAAAGGGGTTTTAGCACATGACAACAATGATTATCAACTCTTGTGGACATTCTTGGAGCTCTGTTATGGACATACATCACTTCCTCATGTATACATGTAAATATTTCTAAACACAGGCATCGGGTTTGTAAATCATAGCTTCCAAACACCTAAACACATAGAGAAGCAACCTACACCTCATGCTTTTCAGCATCCTGCTAAGATACTCATGTTTGAAACAGGGTTTCCTATGTCCAAGAGAAAATCTTTCTATTTGTTTTAAAGTGGAAAGCTTGCTAGACTCACAGGTTTTAAAGGCCATTATGAGCAGGCTTGTAGAACAGAAACCAGGCCCTTACAGATATCTGGAGGGAGGTAGATCAGGATGAATGGTGGCTTTATAAGGATTAGCACAGAATATATGTTTAGAAAGACATCCCATTTTGATTTACACAGCTACCCCTGATATTGCCTGCACGACCATCAGAAGAATAGGATTTTCTGGCTCACAAGGATGATTTTCTTTTTGAAGGTCTGCTCTAAAGTATTACTGAAAAAGCAAACTATATCACAGCTTCTCCCCAGACAATATAGAACAGAAAAGGGAAGGCTTCCTTCCACCCTTCCCTCTTTCTTACATGCTGCCCAGCTCTGACAGGATGCTCAGGAGGACGATGGGGATTTACTGTTTGCTCCATGGCACACACAAAGAAGACATTGAAATAAAAAGTCCTCATGTAAATAATTACATCAATTTTTCAATCAACCAGAAAACAAACAAATAAAACCCAACGAGGTCAACACTGAGTGTGCTAATCTTGCGAATGCTCTGTATAATTAAAACAATTTCACCTTGAAATCTGGCATTAATTACAATATGGAACACCTCCAGGCCTTAGCATTTTAGTTTGTTTTTACAGACCTAGTTAGAACAGAGGTTTGTACATGGAGTATTTACTACTCTTTTTGTTTATGATCCATTTAGCAATTATTTTACACAATCTATTTGCTGCATATTAGTTGTTGCTTCTGTCTGTTGCCACACTTGTATGACTTAGGAAATGACACAATGCATCTCACTTGGCAGCAGAATTCTTCCCAAATCATTGAGACCAATGTGCTGGTAAAAAACAAAGTAAATCCCAGATGTGTGTTTGCATTTAATGCACACAGCATTGAAGACATCTACTGCTGCTGCCCTCCAGACAGTGATAGGACAAAATATTTAACAAAGTTCTCAATTTCTGACCCTTCTGCACCTTCACATAAGGGCTCACTTTACTAGAGAAGTCTAAAAACATCCTGAAAAACATATTTTTCTGGAAATCAATTTGTATAAATCAAAAAGGAGGCACCAAAACTTACACACAAACCCCTCAGCTTTGCCCTTGATTTTAACAGGGAAAATGGATCTCAACTTCAAACTTTTGGAAAATGCAAATCTTATTTTAAACTTTAGCCCTTACACATTTCATTGGGTAATTCAGGCTTCCTACTCAAACTCTAGTCTGATTCTACTCCCAGTCTGATTCCTGATTAAGATTCAGGTTTTTTACTTGGGCCTGGTGTTAATTTAAATTCTGAATATTTACTCAGTTGCCTTCCTTGTTCTAACATCAAGCAGTTTCACTTAAAGAGATTTGTACTTGAAAAGTATGCGTTCAGCACCGGTACTGTTAAATTAATAGTGATGTATATGTGTTTGTAGGCACAGTGACCTTTATTAGCTTCTCATTATGTTCGAAAATAGTTCTTGTTATCTGACTGAATGAATTATGTTGAGCATTGTAATGGCTCAAATAACCTATTGAAACTAGTTATTTTTCATCATATGTTCAATGTTAAAACTAACAAGCAGTTAGTTAAGCATTACACTGGAGACTATCATCATGTCTTACATCTTGGAACACGCACTTTTAAAACTGTTCAGATTAAAGATGAATCAAAGGGCTTCAGCTTCAGGGATAGGACTGGAGGTGCACATCCCTACAGACAGAACTGGAGTATAAAATCCAACACAAATTGCTTTTAAAATTTAATAATTCACAAAATCTATGGTTAAGCATAGCCTGGTTGGGGCAGATAAGTAAAATAAATACTGCAAAGTCAATTTTTAATAATCTGTGGCATGAAATTTAAGCACAAGAGAAAACATTTCACAATCAAGTCAGAAGCTTTCTGTAAATGTTCAAATGAGAATTTTAAACCCCCTCACCTACCAGTGCAGAATATATCCAGTTTATCCTTTAGTCCACACTGCATATTCCTAGATTTCTTTGTTTAAATGCCTTTTACTTCTAATAGAGCCTTTGTTGTAACCCCTTTTTAGAACTAGAGTTATTTACAACATCAGAAGAATACTGGCAGGTACTGGAGCCCTCATTCGATGGTGAATTGACGCATCACATGCAGTCACAGGAAATAATGTAATTAGTTCCTGTGCTAGTCTGGTAACAAGTAGTGTGGTATATATATCTAATTATTGAGACAACACATTTACAACTGAAGGGATTATGTTATAAGAGGTTTATAAAACTCTGATTTAGGCTGATCTTCAGTTTCTTAATGCCGAGTAAAAACTGGCCTTCAAGCAACATTTTTCTATGATGAAGAAAAAAACCCCAGATGGATTATGACAAGTCCGTGTCATCCTAAAAGAGGAATCAAAATGAAAAGCTGGGAAAATTAAATGGCAAGGATAATATATATACACACACTCGTTCAGGGGGGTGAGGGAGAAAATGTGAAGATTTGTACGTATTTTATGCATCTGGAATCAGTATGCTATCGTGCTGTTTATGCTAAGAGGTGTACCATCTGCAAGGAATAAAGAAAAGGAAGAGATTATATTATATTATGGGGAAATCATATTTTGACTTTATTATTATGGTTGTGGCCATTTTATGAAAAGGAGGGGGATTAATAATTGTCTAACTCAACCAAAAAGGAAAGAGAAAGCCAAATGGATTTTTCAGAGAAACAGATTATTTCTCATGCAATAATAAGGGGGTTGTGCAATAGAGCAGAATGGGGAAGAGAGGGCAGTGACATGAAAGGGAGAGGGAAGAGAGCCTGCATAGCGGTAGGACTGAGGGTGAGCACGTGTTGGTGGCCACGGGAAATGGACCCAGTGAGAAAAGAGGTCCTCTGGTGTCCTGAACTTCTGGCAAGAGGGTGCCAATGAGCCACAAGACTTGGCTGCTTGTCTCCTCAGCACAGCTCCCTCCTGACGTGCTCTGGAAATGGGCAGAGGAAAGGCAGGACAAGTGGTGGCCGCAGCGCAACCCTCGGCGCTGAGAGGACATCCTGCAGCCAGGGGTCATCTGGGATGGGATGTGGGCTGGGGTGGGCTACATCCTCTCACATCCCTGTCCAGCGCTGATGTGGAGAGGGACCAGGGCTGATCAGGACACAGAGGATGATGACACTGGGAGCCAAAAGGGGGTCCCTTAGTTGTAAGCTGTTGGGAAATTATATTTGGCAGGAAGCTATAGGGAAAACACACAGCATATTAGTCTAAGGAAAAACAGCTAAAAGCAGTAAAGCTCAACCCTGCACAGAAGGTCTGGATCAGACCTCCTGCTCCTTTCATTTGTACTCCCTCATTATGCATATTTGGCATACGTTATTGTACCTCTCCCCCCACCTCCTACTCCTGCTCCAGCCCAGGGGCTTTTTGTTCTGAATGGAAGGACAACCGTCACAAAGGGCCTTTTTCCTGAGAGATAGTGGTTTCATTTACAGTGGGCTAGAAATGCATGTGCTGCAGTGCCCTGGGCCTTTCAATCACTGGCCAGGAGCACTCACTTTTCTTTGTTTCCATTTTAACGCTGTTCTTGCAGCTGCAATTGCAGCCTCTTTGAATTAAATCTGGGTTAACAGTCTGAGGACAGATAAGACCCAAGAGAGGAAATGATGTAAATCCAAACAGCAATTCTTTAACCTATTGCTTTTTTATGACAGGCTGGAAGCCCTGCATGCGTTCGGAAGCAAAGTGCATTTTCGCAGTCTATTCTGATTTGCATAAACCTTTCTTTTGGTATTTGCATAATTTTTCAATTAATCACCAGGACAATACCTTAACTCCACAACATCTCTCTCCCAGGCATTTAAGGTATTCTTGTTAATATAAAAGCTTTAAACACTGATGATGAGGTCAGGACCTGGGGTTTTCCATCTATTTCACACGTAAAACCCAGTCCAAATGTTTACTGTACCTTACACTCCACAACGAGTGCATCAGTGATTACTGAAAAAGCACAGATGGGATGCAGACAGTTTTTCATTCCTTGTTCCATATGATAGAACTCAACACATCTGGTATGCTATGAAAAGCATCTTTGCACTAATTTGTTTGTCAGTATCTATTGAAAGGACTATCTGTCATCCTGTCACATTTTGGTTGCCCTGAGATGTCTGAAGACAAGACTAGTCACAAATTGCGACTGCTGGCCACTTGGGACTAACTGGTAGAAACCACCAGCTGTTCCAAGGATCATCAGTGGTGGATTCGATTCTTTTTTGTATTTTTTTAAAAGCAGAAATTTCAGTGTAATCTCTCCTCAGACATTTTGTATTTGTAAGAAGAAACCAAATCACTTGAGCAAGAGACAGCTTGTTTGTCCTCGCTGTCCATGAGCACATTTCCATCTGTTTCTACAGCTGGGTGACTTTGCTTTGACTGTACAGGAGGGAATGCAGGGGGCAGAAAAGGCACTTGCTGTTGTGCATGTGGGGATCTTAACATTCGCCTTTGTACGCTCGGTCTTTTATGTTAGGAACCTGACCATAAATATATTGGTTTGTCAGATAAAAGTAAAGATCCTAAAGGAACCTCAGTGTTTATATGGGTTGATCAATACAGGCTGAGAATGTTTTTTCCCACAATTCTTCACGCTGATCATCATCTTGAAAGACAGCCCTGTGATTTACGATTTGTTATGTTTATTTTACCTCATCTCCTTACCAATGAATCAAAGTGTTTGATTTCATTTCTTTTCCAGTCTGATTTTTTTATTCTCTTATTATAATTGCTTTATTGCATTAAATTCTGATTGCGTGACTAATTTAAGTCATTTCTCTTCAGTCAAGAGCTATTCTGGCCTGAGAGTGCAGATCTGATTGAAGGTGTGAATTTTAGGTTCTGTTAATGGCTGGGCAATATACCCATAAATAGGTTTCAGAAATATGAGAAAGCCTATGAAACACAGTGGAAGCATCCATGTTTAATGGGCATGTAACCTAAAAAAATACTGATTTGAACTTTTTGTAGTTAACAAAGTACTCATACATTTTTATAATTAATCTGAATGATCAGCAATACACCAACATAACTTGAACTTAATGCACTGTTTCAACTTAATGCCTCCTTATCTGTACTGGAACAACAATAACATAGTGTATGTTTACCAGTTTGTCATAAGATTATTCCAAATAAGCTACGAAGCTTTGAACATGAGTCCCACATGAGTTCTGCCTAAAATTAACGGCGTGTTGTGACCCAGAGTACTCCACAAGTTTGAAGACAAAGAAGAGTGTTCATACTTCCTCTCTGCTAATAATTGAATTACACATGAAAGATTTAAACAAAAAACAACCTAGTACTTTGAACACCTTTGAACAGTTGTAATCTTCCCTGATACATGCAGCTATTGAATCACTTATGGTTCTGACAAAAAGGTGAGCAGGTGTTCCTTATTGTCTGAGAACCTGTGAAGTTCACTGCCATTTTGCACCAGATTTTTCACATGGTCTGAGCTAACATATGCCTGTCAACATCACCTAAAAAACTGACTTCCTTAGTTCCTATTGTCTCATGTCCCCCAACCACTACCTGACAATGCTCCTTTTATCCAAACATACTCTCTAGGTGGTACCAACTTACAGTATTTGGAGCTGTGGATATTTAAGACTGATTTTTCATGTTGCCCCTGGTATTTGCAAAGATAAGAAAAATAGAAATTAAAAGGAAATTAAAAGGAAAATTCAACTCAGTTTAACTGATGCAATACTAGCAAGCCTGAGAAGAAAAAGTAAAACTGGCTCAGTGTCAGAGAGTGGCCCTCAGGTAGATGTCTCAGGAGGTTACCGAGTGACAGCCAACAAAACTCAAGATGCTGCATGATCCTGACTAGTATTATTTGCAAAAAGGGTCCCTCAGTGAGTGAACATGCAAGAACTGAGCCCAGAATTGGCAACTGCAGGTGATGGAAAAGCATGTTCCTCACTCCTTGCCAAAGCCTAAATTACAGCATATGAGAATGCTGCCAGTGTGTCTTGTTTTCTTAAATCCATTTCATGTCTCCAGTGAGGTAAACCTTGCTAAGTTATGTTTGACAGACTTTTAGTCTGCTTTGAAAAAAAATAATAAATCAAGCAGTCTAGTGAACCAGGAATAGATATGCCGAAGGAACCCTTAAAAATTAAGACAGCCTTCCATGACTGCAAAGCACATTTTGAGCTGAACAATTTGAGGATTAAACAGCCCATAATGTAGCTTGTTTCACAGAAAGTCTAACTTGATAATGAAGTGTTCTCACATTACTTAGGCTTTTCAGATGGCTGCTAAACACAGAGGTGTGGTGTGCACTAAATGAGATTATGTTCTAAAAGGTTGCAGTGAACATGTAGCTATTGTGGAGAGCAGCAGCGTGACGCTGGACCCTGCATTGGTATCAAAATGACATTCTTGTAATACTCTAAATGAAACTACTGCTTGAACTATTTCCTCTTTCACAATAAGATTTAACACTGAGTCTCTCACTACTTCTTCTTGGTTTGAAAATCAGATTTGTGGTTGCAGGATTCCTTATAGAATGGTTGAATTTGGCAGATGATCTGGGGATCGTCTAGTCTAAGCCCCCTGCTCGAGCCGGGGTAGCTCTCCGATTCTGATCCACTAGTTTAAGAGACCTTTACTTAAGAAGATAATCTTTTCCTAGGTTTTCAGCAGGTTGTTATACATACACCAGAAAGAAATTCTTATCTCGTCTGAGAATCCCAGTGGAGCAGCTGCGACTCCAGGAACTCAGAGACTTCACTTTCCTGCTTCTTTCCTTACCCTGCAGGTCTTTCTATTACACCTCTCATTCCTTGTAGAACTGCAAAGCCTTGGAGGAAATCTGATGAGACGAGCTTTTACCAGGAGAATTTCTGTATATTTTACATTCAGTGGAACAGAAAATCAGGGTCAATCTAGAGAGAATTTGATTGATACTGCTTACAATCAAAGCCAACACTAGACAGCACAAGCCAGGCACCTGAGATGCAACCCAATTTTAGCATCATTTCATTTAAACTTCATAGGACATTGCAAGTCTGGCCACATTTTTTTTTTCCAGTGTTGTATACCAACTCCACCAGGGTCAAACAAATAAGAATTTATTTGAAAATTCCTTACTTGTCTGCTTCTGTTTGCCTCAGTGCAAAATTGATGTGACAGAGATTTCTGAAACCCCTTTCTTCATGCAGGGATTAATTCTGGTGGGACTTTGTGCGTTAGGGCTTTTTATAATCTCTGCTGGCTGTGGAAAAGGACTGTAGCACGTATGGAAATGATCATGCTTTTTCCTTCTGCAGTTGCTGTCAGTTTTCAGTGAATATAGAAAGACAAAAGTACCATAGGCTGAAACTGGTGCATGATGGGAGAACTCAAGGTTGGATTTTTATTTTCTTTAAAAAAACAAATATTTGTACAGTTTCCTGCTTCTTTACCATCTTCATCCTTTTAGGCCAAGCAAGAGAAGGGAGACCTGGGGAGGTGAATGAAGAGTGCACAATAACAAGAATCGATCTGTAGCTCGAGTCTGACCTATGAAGGGATTATATCCTGAATGTCACTGACAGCTATACCCCGAAGTGGCCTTTGAATGCTTGTTGCAAGGGGCAGCCATATATATCAATGAGGAGGGATGGAGAGGTTGGCTCTGCCCGCCTGTAAGGCATGGCCATTCCAAAAGGCTCTCGGCAGTGGTTAGCATGTTTCCACTCCGCTGCTGAGCCTCCTTTCTTGTTTGGGTGCAAGTGCCCTGTTCACCAAGTAAATGTTAGCTGAACTGGCTGAAACGATTTATTAACTGTAGAAAGGCAGGAAGGTTCACTGCACCGAGCAGAATCTCCTCTAATGTAACATCAGTTTGTGGCAGACATAAATCTTCAAAAACTCTGAGTGTCTTTTATGAACAGAATGAATACTGTTACGCAAATATGAGCAGTTCTTCTGAAGTCACTTACATTTATGAAATGCCCATAAATTTCCTGAAGGTTTGCAGCACTGGGACACAACAATAAGTCACCAGCAATTTTGATAGCAGTGATCACTATTTTTGAGACAAACATGAGACCTATTCTGGAAGAGGCTTTATGCCTTCCTGCAATTTAAGGTTTATATTTCTGCTTTAAAGATCACCAATGAGCTACACAGGGCTGGTATTTGAAATCCCATTTGCCATTTGGCAAAGGCAGAAGGAAAATAAGCAACAGTAGGCAACACCTGGCTGTTCTATCAAGCAGTATAACATGGAGGGCAGTCTTCAGTGGAAGGTATGTAGTGATATCACATTTACTCAATGATATCCTTAAAACTGAGGACTGATCTTGTGATTTTGTATGTGGAATGTAGTACATTGGCACTTAAACGTCCTCTGCTCCTATGACTTCCATATATTTCTTCAGGACTGCCACATTCCTCCCCCTGCAACCTTGCTATGATCTTTATGGGAATGGTTAAATTCTTAAGACTTAAGGTTCTTATGGGAGGAGCCACAAAGGAACCTTGGCCATGCTGAAGCTGACAGGAAATTTGTTATTGACAACAGTGAGGACAGGCTTTTACCATCTCTGAAGACAAATAAGCTGGTGGGAAGTAACACTTCATTTGGGACTTCCAAGAGCATATCTTAAATTGCAATGGCTTTGAGGAAGTAAAAAATCAGTGTTGGAACTCTTAATGCATACAGGTACATCTCAATTTCCCCTGGGGATGGGATGACTTAACTGTCATTTCAAGTTTTACATTATTCCTTTAAATCAGCTATTTCATTTAAATAAAAAGGTTCTATATTCTGGGATGGAAATGCAGCTGCTTCAAGTAACCCTGCAGCATGTTGATTTATTACTGACTGTATACTCCTTCAAGGAGAATATTCCTTAAGAAGACATTCTACACCCGGCTCCATATTTCTTGCTACATAACACTTTATATTAATCTCACCATATCCATGAAATTTGGGAGGAAAAATAGAAAATAAGGTAATCACATATTTGGATAAATACATTTGCAGGATTTAATGCTTTGTGTTCACATGAATAAACTACTCTGCTGTCTGCTATTGCAGATGTTAAGAGAAAAGTTATCTATCTCAAAAGCATCTTTTCCCCATAAATTGAGAAATGAAAAGATTTTCTAGTTTCCCCTTCTACTTTTCTGAAATTGTATCTAACTGTCAGTAAAACTAGGCTCAGGATGAACTTTTTTTTTAAAAAAAAACAAACCAAGACAGAATTATGAAGTGAAAAGCACCCACTTTTTGCTGAGAGCCTTTATATTTGCTTTCTAAGTGATAAAAAAAGACCTTCCAGTTGCAGTTTTTCTATTAGATTTGAAGATGAAGCTATAATATTATATACCTTTGTATGAACATGGCTTAAAAAGGATTATTATGCAGTAAAACTGGATGAAGTCTCCTGAGGTTGGTTAGCACAGCTTTTCACCAACTGGTTTTGTTCACACATAAACTGCACATGTAAATTCCAGCAAGCAATCGTGCACACAGGAAAACCTTCCTTTGTATTGGAGCGTGTGTAAGCACCACAGCTGTAGCTCACATTAATTGTCTGAAGAAATTGTCTGTCCTAACAGTTCCAGTGTTACTAGCGTGCAGTCAAAATCTTACGGGACTAAGCTCTAATAGCAAATCAGAAAGGGATGGTGGTGGTGGAATATGGCTCTCTGAAAAGGAGCAAGAAGTAAGAAATTTTATAAGACCACATACTTACCCAATCAATGTTGCTATGATGGAAACAAGGTTGACAGATTTTGATTTCAAATCATAAATGTATTCTGCTCAAAAAGATTCAGGTATGGCGATAAAAAGCTTGCACAGACCTATAAAGTTTTACATGGTTTGGCCATCAGAGAAGGACCATGAACCACAGGATTTCAAGGATGAGTTAGATATAGATTATTTGGACCATTGGACCTGCAGCTGAACAATATTAATGCCCCCAAATGCCTACTAATGTTCCTCAATGGACCGTACTACCCAAAATCAAAGTATGAGTTGGGGTAACCCAACTAACCATCTGATTGCTACATTGTGCAGGACACCTGCTGATATTGCTGAGAACCAGGAGGAAGAGACCTTGGATACCACCTCTTTTCTTGTTTCCGGTTTTGAAAGAAACATTTTGCACAAAAGAAATGGAGAGGGATGGCTGATGACCAGGTGTGATTTCTCACACTGGGCTGGCACACGATTCATTGCTGGATTCCGTTTTTTCCAAGGAAGGACAATTCATGTAGTTAAACAAATGACCTGAGGTGTTTCTCCTGCAGGGCAGTTTGAAATTAATTAAATTCATGCTCATATCTAATAAGAAAAGGTAAAATGGGATACAGACCATTAATAATATCATCAGCTCAGGGAAATCAGGGAGCCATTCTTACTACCATGCTTCTAGCAGCGAACTTAGAGAAAAGCCAGACTTTAAATAAATAGCAAGACTTTTTCAGTACTATATAGTTGCTAGGTCTCACTTGGGTTGTACATATGTCTATATAATATAGTGTTCTGGGACATACTAGTTGTTACTGCAGGATCAATATAAAAAAAGAATTTGTTACCTGCTCACAGCAACATCTATTTTGGTTTAAAAGCAACTGAACGATGGGAAAGAAGCAATACTTAAACACACCTTAGATTCCTAGTTGCTCTTAAATGACACTTTAAGCAGCCGTTTTAAATTATAATTTCACTAAACCAGTCTTTTAATTTCACTTGGAGAGCTTAATTTAAAATCACAAAATCTCCCTACAAAAGCGTGGTGTTGTAATATGGTCTGGCCATTTCTAAGATAAAATGTTGTTATACCGGTGTTCTAAAATGCGGTTTTCTCCTTTTATTGCCCAAGTAGGAAAACAGGAAAAAAAAAAGAAAAATGGGATACAGATTTCAAACAAAACGTGTCTCTAATTGGATATTGCTATAACAAAATGTATTTTAGCACAACTTATATTGAGTCAGGGTATTTTAGGACAAATAATAGAAATATTTTATACATAGCGTTAATAAAATATGATGCACTGAAATAAAAAGGTTTTTTATTGCTGTGAACACATGCCAAATACTGGCAGTCAAATATGTTGAATAGGGCAGACTAGTTACAAATGTTCCTTCTATACAGATCTTTAATGAATAAAACTTCTCCCTACATGGTGTGACAGCCTAGTTTTTAAGCTTACTTGGTGGTGTCAGCTGAATCACTCCTAAGTATGAACTGTCAAGCAGAAAAGGGTAAAACTGTACACTTGTTACCTAGTTTCATTTGTTATAGACTAGTTAATAATATCAGTTCTATACATCACTTTTTCCAAATGCAGAGGGGAAGGAATATCCGTGTTTATAGAAATTCAAAAGAATGTAAAATGACATTCCTCCCCTTTTTTATACAGTTTATGTTATTTGCTTTTCATAGTATGGATCCTATTATCTCTCTTACAACAAACTATTGTAATGGGTGTTTTTTTTCCCCAGTTACTTAAAAGGGCACATGCAAAGGAAGTTATCGCTTTTGATGAGATGGGTAATTTTAGAAGAACTGCTGTTTGCAATTTATTGTTATTATACAATTCTTATTTTTAGAAGATATCTTAGATAATAAATCCCCATTTACATTCATATCCTCTTTCTCTGGGTTTGAAGAAGCATCTTAATCTCAACAGCAGTTGAGATGATGACAAGTGTCTGCCTTGGACCTCTGTGTTACACTTATTGTCCTCAAGTTCTGATCAGTGCAATTTTGCCATAGCCAAGGAAAGTGCCTTTCCTTTCCTTCCATCGCTAAGTAGGGCGAGTGGCAGGAGGTGTTCTTCATGTTACGGGTCAAAAGTCAGCTGGGTCACTAGCAGGACATTTTGATGCACTCTGGCAAAACCTATGGAGCAGAAACGCCAGTAGGAAGGCTTCCAGGTGCCCTAGATTGCAAAGAGTAATTGGGCTTATTTTCCAAAAGGACTATATAATTCAGAAAAGAAACGTGCATTACAGATTATGGAGGATTTGGATCACAGAGAGAAAGAGAATGAAAATTTAATTTGCCTTCCATGTGCAGCAGAGAGAACTCCTGTTATTTTTATGATTGAAAAGCTAGACAGGTTATTAATTAACTGGACACTTAACTCTAACCAGAACTTATATGACATTATCATACAGAGCACTGATAGAAAACCCTCAGAGCCCTGCGTGCTATGTTCTGTGAGTTCATTCTGTTTCATTTGCTGTTTCCCTTCACAGTGAGACAAAGACACAAAAAATGTTGAAATGGCTCAGTGGCCTGACTTAATATCAGAGTAGCTCTTTTTATGCAGCACAACGTTCTCTCTGCTTGTTTCCAGAGGAAATATGAGATCATGTCCTCCTGATGGGGAGCACCAACTCCTCTGGACCTGGCAGTAGCACGAGCTCTGCTCAAAGACACGGTCCTGATGATTTCACAGACATCTCCCATCCACAGCTTTCTGCCCCATCTGGGCCTTGATATTTCTTGTACAATTGCTAGAACCTTGACAGAAAGAGAAGCAGCTCGACTGACACACCAGATGAGAATAAATCTTTTAGCACAGCTACTCACGTCGAAAGAAGCACAGAATGGTGGATGCACTTTTCTGACCACACATTTCCTGATAGACTAGGGATGCATTGCTGTACAGGTTGTAAATAGCTCATGCTGAAACACTGGCTTTCCAGCAGCTGCTATAAAACCTTAACTGCAGACTGGGGAAAGAACATAATACCAAATACAATCACACACAGCACAGATGAGGTTTGGTAGCAGTCAAAGAGTGGGTAAAACAATCGCCATGGGATGGACCGCTGCTCAGCTATTTACATGTGTGAAGCTGCAAAATGTAGGTACCATGAACTCATCAACCCCTGTGAGCAGGTTTTATAATGAAAACACTCAGAGGCCATTAGCTAAAGCAGCGCTCCCTGGCAATGCCAGAGTAAGAGAATGTAGGGTGTGCGGGACACATCCTTACCAGCCTTGCCCAAATCCTGAGCCAGCCTGGGGATGAAGGGCAAAAGCACGTGTGTACGCGACCTACAGTAAGAAAATTATCATGGAATGAAGCTGGGTAGCTGGTTATCTCTCAAATGGACAAAGAGGTAATCTATAGCAGACAGGAGCTTGAAGGGGTTATGAATTCCTTCAAAAGAGTTGAAATGACATCTACTGATTCTTATATCGTCTGGAACACTGGGAGAATAAAAATTGACTACATTGACAGCACTCCTGTAAATCATAAATAGGACAATCTCCTTAAAGGAAAGTCTACTAGATTTCCTTGGGATAAATTCCTGATAATCATAAGGAGTTCTAAAACATTTTCTTCCTCTGCTCATGTCTTTCCAAGTCTTACTCAGGCAGCTTTAAAAACAGAAATATAAATCATTATAATCAAAGTAGAGAGTGATATTATATTTTAATGGTAAAATAATATCAAGACTGCAATAAATTATACAAAAACAGCATTAGAAAACCTATCTAGGATGTTGAATTATTATCTGAGGTGAAGTTATAGAGTTATAAGTTCATAAATAATAATGAAGCTTCTGTTGGCAACATAAGTAATGTTTAAACTGTGGAGTTTAAACTCAGTTTTTACTGAATAAGAGCTTAAAAAGAGGAAAGACAAAGTAGAGAGGGCACAGCCTCAGATGAAGCAAGAGTTATCATCCACAGACTGTGTGAGGAATGGCAGAGTCTCCTACACTTGAACATAAATTGGCAGGCAAGTGGTGCAGGCCCTGAGCCATCTATAGTACCATCTCTAAACAGATCAACTTAGGGAAGATTCTGGATCCTGGAATGTCTAGTAAAACAAAAACCAAAGTGAACCTGTGACTGAAAACAAGCTCCAGACTAATGTGGACAGACATTTCTATTTCCCTTCACACGTGGCCCCAAAGAATCTTACCCGACATGGATATGTTAATCCACACTTGCTAAGGTACAAATAGCACCTCCTCAGAGTGGTTTGATGAAAATTTAATGGTACCTCTGAAGCCCTGACCATGAAAAAGGCCAAGCATGGCCTGGGCGATGCACTCCTGTAAGCTGGTTGTTGCTGGGTCAAAAGAGCATGTGCTGCAAATACCAGCTGGTCTCTGAGGTCTCCTGCTACACCTGAGGGGTTGATCCATCACCCGGCTTGTTCCCTAATGTTGAAAAACCAGTGGGAAAGCCCTGGCAGTGTAGGACCAAGGCTGTTAATGCCACCTTTAACTCAGGCAACTTTGAACGGATGTTCCCAGCTGTCCCAAGGGACTCTGCAAACTGCCAAAGGCTGCCCTTTCCCTGCATCACTGCCAGCTGCTGCTGAAGGAGCCTCTCCTCTCCTCTCCTCTCCTCTCCTCTCCTCTCCTCTCCTCTCCTCTCCTCTCCTCTCCCTCTCCTCTCCTCTCCTCTCCCCAAACCCAAGGCCCATGGCTGTAGCTGTACTTTACACCCCTGGACCACAGGCAGATGCTGACAGAGGCTGCAGGGGTGAGCATCCAGAGGTTCACACGTGGGCAGAGCCAGCCCCTGCTCCACCATCCCCTTCCCACCTCACTGACCCTGAGGCAGGTCTCCCTCCTCCTGCCCACCAGGACTCTGGGCATTAACTTTAATTCCCTTGGGAAAATGACATATTTACCCTCTCTGGGACTTTTTGCAGAATGATGGGGCCTGCAGTGGTGAATCTCTTCAGTTCAAAAAGCTTTTTTTTTTTCTTTTTGATAAAAAAGCTTTTTTAAATTATGAGAACTCTCCAGGTAAAAATTTTTCCTTTGGCTTTGAAATTTCCATTACTTTATTCTTAAGGCTAAACCCCATAAAAGTTGTGTTAGGTTAAAAAAAAATGAAAAAATGAAGAAAAGATTTAAAGCAATCAAAATGAGTGATTCACTTTAACTCTGCTTTTTTCTCAGTGGTCAGCTCAGAAACGACTTTTTTTTATATATATATATTTATTTTTTTTTTTATATACCTCCTTTCTTTATCCTGAACAGGGGCAGAAAAAAACATGGACATGTCAAAACCTCAGACAAGGTGGAGGAACCCCATCTTCCCAGATGCACAGAGCGATCCTCCCACGAAGGTGTCTGGGTCCCCTCCCTCCCTTTCTCCTGCCGTGGGTCCCAAATCCCCGTGCTGGAGGGTGGGGGATGGAGAAAGATCCTGTTGGCCCACGAAGGCCCCAATTCTGCTCTTCCCAACGCCGCTGGCAACCTCCCTGCTGGCTTTGGCAGGAATGGGCCTTTCGCTGTTGATTTTTTCCCTGTCAATCAGTTACTTTGACATCTAAATGTCAAATGACACCACATGGCATTTTTTTGCTTTTTTTTTCTTCTTTTATTTTCTTTTTTTTCCCCTTGTAATTTAATTGCAGGCACAAAATGGTGGGTGCAGCGCGAAGGGTTTCGAGAGAATGTATCATTAGCAAATTCAATTAGCTGGCACTTGTGCCTGCTGGCATGGAGGGCTCTGAGGACGGTGCCAGGGAGGCTGGTGCCGCGCAGAGGGGGCCACGACGGAGCGGCAGCTCTCCCAGGCTTTCTGGCTCACCTTTTCCTCCCACCCTTTGGGAGCAGGAGAGCTGTCCCTCCTAAAAAAGCTTGGGATAAGAGGCGGTGCAGTCAAATTCTCCCTCCGCGATGACAATAACACAAGGGTCTGTCCTGCTTCCAGGAATTGTCTTACTGTACGAGCAAATCAGCATTTCTTCAATTGTAACATCATTCCTGGAAATAGCGCTGCATGACATGCCCTCGTTGCCTGTCTTGGTGTGAATGAGACTACAGCAAAGCTCATGTTTTCCATTGTTGAAATGCTAGCATAAATCTTTCACTAATGCACTGCTGTCTTTTATTATACCAGTCACTGCAGCATAGAAAAGTACGTCAAATCTCTCCTTGTTGGTGCAGTCAGTTGTTGGCATCGCCCTGACATGTTGTTTCTTCCCTTAAAATGGTTTTGTAAAGGGACTAAAATGAGTTGCTCAGCCTCTGGCAGCACCTTTGCGTGTTTTGACAAATCTGAGGCTTCAATGTTGTACGTAAGAAGGTTCAAAACAGTGGGGAAACAGAGTCCTAATGACAGGTTTTGACAAAAGTCAGCCCCGTGTCAGAAGCGAGGGTCCCGGATCTCCTTGCGGGGGCAGATTCTGCACTGGTGCCTGCACAAGGAGAGGGAGGAGACGTGAGGGACAAGGGCAGGCACCCGGGAAGGGGTGTCCCTTCGGTCGCGGGGTGGCCGGGACCGTGCCTCCTGCTCGCGTGCTCGGGATGCTCGCGTGTCCTCTGCAACACCTGCAGATGCGGAGGACCGGGCCCTCCCCTGGCAGCAGGGACCCTCGCTTCAGCAGGCGGATGACAGCTTGCAGCAGCTGAGGGTAAGGCACAGATGTGTTTAAGTCAAAATCAGCTGTCCTTTGCAAAGGACAGATTTAGGCTGACCTGCGAGGGCAGCAGCACTTTGGGACCTGCCTTTGCCGGTGCTTTTGGAGGGAGGCTAAGGTTGCTCTAAGGTGTGAAGGTACCTCTGTGCTTTGTCCTTCCCCTGAGAACTGAGTCTTTCTGTGGTGTTGGAAGGGGAGCTAACAGTTGGAGACTCGAGGCTGCTCCAGCAAATGGTTATATAGAGAAATAAAACTAGCTTTTGAACCCCTGAGCATCCTGAATCCCTCTGTCTGTGCCTTCTCTCATTATTTCTCTTGTGGTGGTGTTGCCTTCCTATGTAGTAAACTCCTGAAACAGGCTCATGGCTTCTTGGATGTCTGTGTGGCCCCTCATGGCTTTTGAATGCTCCCCCAATAGAAGAAATTACTTTTTCATGGTGAAAGGCTTCGCCACAGCTTCCAGCAGCACCAGGAGCTGGAGCTGCCCTGCTGCCAGGGAAAAGGCTGCTGAGGCAAAAGGAAGCACTTCACCCCAGGCTGCCAGGACCACTGGCAAAGGAAACAAAATACAGAGGGGGAAAATTAATTGGGGTAAGGTCTATTCATCTGCAAAGGGCTTATCTTCACCACTCTTCCCCTGACCAGTGCTTGGCTGGTGCCTTGCTGTCTCTCTCGCTCCAGGTGCAGTGAAGGATGTTGCTGGTCACCCACACCAAACAGGACACTGGCTTTTCTCTACTGCTTAAAATTTGCTGCACTAAAAACAGTCTTTTCTCTCTCTGCAAGAGGCAAATGCAGCTCCTCACAGCTCCTTTCAAAGCAGCAAAGGGCACAGCCTAAGTCAGCTCTCCCAGTGGTTCACTTTCTCTCCAAGCTTTGTTCCTTCTGGGCAAGAAGGAACTTCTTACCTGTAAGATGCTCCTCCTACATCCCAGACTGGGAAAAGCTGCTTCTCCTGAAGCCAAAGATTCTTGTTAGGTGTGGAGGAGAGTTGATCTCACAGATCCCTTGAGGATGGTGTGGGCAGCGGTGCCAAACCACTGCAGAAGCTCAAGCCCTCTTCAAAAAGAGGATGGCTTATGCTCTATATTTTCCTTTTTCTCTGTTTCTGGGTTTCCAAGCAATGTGATTCAGAATTGGATGTCCCTTCAGTTCCTGAGACAGCTTTGTAAAGGACATACTAACATATTTTTTTTTTTCTGCATGGGGAAACTGAGGCAGGACTCTTGTGTGAGTCAGCAGCGAATGGATTCTGTGGCAGGACTGAAATTAAAGGGTACATCAGAGGAAAGTTTTCTCCCCGAAGGCATCAGACAGCCTAATCTCTGTGCAGACACCGCAAAACAACTCCAGTTTCCCGGGAGCACGAGCTCTGCCCTGGCCCTTCTCCCCCGGGGGCGCTGGCAGCGGGGACGTCCCTGCCTCCAGGGGGGCTGCTGCGGGGTAACTTTCTGATGCCCCCTGAAAAAGACTGCAAAGCAGTTGGCATAGGTGCAAAGAAGCAGAAAGTGTTTGGCAAAGCTCCCTGGCATTTTTTTTCCCCCTATTCTGCACAAGATGTTTTACAGCCTTTGTGAGCCCGTATAGATGCTGGTTTCTGGCATGTGGCGTGCTGGAGACTGCAGGCTGTTGCTGAAGCCCCGGGAGTGCAGCTGGCCTTTAAACCCCACTTTATAGGAAGGAAACTCTGCTCCCACTGGAGGGAGGTACGATCTTGTGACACTTAGTGGAAATAGAGCAGGTTTAGTTTGGTCAAAGGGGGAGTATCTCCAAGGAAACATGAGGGTTTTTTTTTAGGAGTGTTCCAAAGCCAAGGCAAGTCCAAAAATTTTCAGTCCAATTGTCTTGCTTTCCCAGGCTAATTTTATGAGGACGCCCTAAGATGTGAATGAGGAGTCATCTTGTTCAGCCTGAAAAATAAAATTAACACCCGTATGAAAAGGACTGAAGCCCAGAGAACTGCAAATATCTTGGGTTTGGGGTTTTTTTTTGTTTTTTTTTTAACTGAAAGATGCAAAGGCGCAGCTCAAGATGTAACTGAGGTCCATTTGGAATAATGTATTTCATACTTGCCTGTGAGAAGAAAGTAAAGTAGGATCCCTTTGGATGGAGCAAAACCCTTTTTTATTGCAATAAAGGACAATAGGAATGTTCTTTCTCTTCCTTCTCTTGTAGGACTTTCTACCTTGTCCTGGGTCCTTTCCCCACAAATGTGCCATTTCTCTCTCTTCACAAATCAGCCCATCCTTCATTTTCTTTCATTTTCAGTGCTTTAGCACCATTACGGTTCTCAGACAAAATTCAACAAAAACTGGTATCCCACCAGCCAGGAACAAACCTGGACCATACCACCTCTCCTCAAAACTGATGGTCACGTTTCTCTTTCTTGCCAGCAATTTTGGAGTTCACCTCAAGTCGCCATACTTTTATTTTGTGCCTTATATGCGTTTTGATCTCCTCTCTTTCTCTTTCCCACTCCAGCCCTGCGTACCAGCTCACCCTCTTGCTGTAGGCATCCCTGGTGGGTCACCTCCAGGGTTCCAGGGGGGTTGTTAGAGGGCAGGGAATGACAAAACTGGGTAAACTGGGTTGGGATGGATGAATGCAGAGTCTGCCAGCAGCTGTAGGTAAACCAGAGCACGGGTATTTGTACCTCTCAAGTTGCCTCATTCCTCCAGGTGAATCTCCACAGGGTTGCTTTCCCAGGTGTGACTGTCCCCCCCGTAAATCAGATATTCTGTAATAAAACAGATTTCAGCGACTTCATTGCTATATATAAAGTTTTCCTCAAACCTTTTTCGAACTAAGTCCTGTCTCCTCCCTAGGAAGCATCTGCTTCCCATTGCCAAATTCTTCTGCGTTCCTGTCCCTTTGGTCGTGTTTTCTCTGAATCCCTTTAAAAAAAAAAAAAGAAAAAAAAAAAAGAGTGCATTTTGGCTGCGCGGTCATGCCAAGGAGTGTGAGAGTTTGCACATTTCGAGCAGGGATTGGCCCGTCTCGAATTGGTGCATCCAGAGAACCTGTCACAAGTTCCTTGAAGCACTTCTGCCTTCTGTTGTGCTGGCACCGAGCTGACGGGCGCTCATTTTGCATGTCTCGGCTCTGCGCTTGGCTGGTGAGGATATTTGCAAGGCTGGATATTTCTGGTTCTACTCCACGGAAGCCTTAAATGGAGTATTTGCTGTGCCCTGCCTTACAAAAAGGAGCCTTGTAATAAAACTTTGAAGGCTCCTGTTCAAAACCCTTATGTCAGACCTGCCTGGGTGGTGGTATGTCTCTCTCCCTGTTTGCTGAAGGAGTTTCTGAATTTTTTTGGCTGTCACTACGCTCCTTACCTCCCCTGCAGCTCTCCTTGCTTTGCCTTACCAATGGGTTTCAGAGGGCTTATTAGTGCCGTTTCTTCCTGTACCATTTGAGTCATTTTTCACACGTAGATTCAAAGATGTGGAAGAGGCTTACAAGGCATTTCAGACCAATTTCTGTTCTGCAGGACTGCACCGATGCCGTTCCCAACTCCTTGAGCCACCCCATAGGACCGACAGCAGAAAGTGCTTATGGCCTTAAACCCCAGAGCAGGTCCCTTTCCATGAAATGATGTCTTCAGAGCCTTCAAAGCTATGTTTCTGCCCAGCCCCTGAAGACTTTTCCATCAGGCAGTGGCAGAAGGAGCCTGTGCTGACCGATTAGCAAACACCAGCAGCTGTAGATGACTATCCTGCAGCGTGAGCCACATCCCTTGAGGTTACCAAACAAGAAGTGATAGCATATGGATGCAGGTCTATCACCTGTCTCATCTGTCAGTGGTGACTTAATTACCTGGCACCTGGAATCTTCTTACTGCCCAAACAAAAGTCAGAGGAAGGAATGACTGATTTAAAACCTCCTTTCTCCAAGTCGATGCCGATCTCATGTTGCCAGATAATTTTAATGGTGCCTTCTGACCTTAAGAGGGATGAATCTAAGTTAAATATCAGGCATTTGGATCTTGGCAAAGTTCAGATTTCCAAAATGAAGAAATACAAATAGCTAGAAAGGCGATGCTGCGCCTTCTCTGGATGGCTGAACAAGTGCCATTAGCGCTTGAGTGTATTCCCAACTAGATATAAAAGGAATCAGGAGTGTTAAGGAAAAACAGAGTAAAGTGAATGCCTATTACAGCTGTCGCAATAGGAAAGTTGCAACATTTGCTTGTAGGAAAAGATGCAGAAGCACACAGAGTACCTGTTAGTGCGAGCGAAGCCAGACTTGGGCAGGATTTCAAGTGTTACAGACACAATCCTGAAGGCTATATGCAGAGCAGCGTGACTTTTCCATGATGCTGGTTAAGAAGACGTGCCATTGCAAACTCTTTTTTTTTTATATATATATTTTTTATTTTTAAGGCTGCTTGAGTTTTCTTGGGCCTTTATGGTGTAGAGGCAGCTGAGGAGTGTTGAGTGCGCCGGGGGACTGAACCCAGGGAACAGTGTCCTTGTGTCCTTGGCTGGGTTATAAACACGGCTTCTCCCCTGGCCCCCCTCACTGCAGATCAGATTTCTGGCTGAGAAATACAATTCTCGGAGGAAAAAATCCACCCTTGGGCCCTTTGTTCCACTTTCCTGTTTGCAGGCTGCTCAGGCCTACACTTCTCCTCCCTTCATCTTTAAAATTAGGAGCTCTCAGGGTCAGACATCATCTCCTCCTGTGCCTATAAAACACTGGTCATGACAGAGCCATTACATGCAAAGATAGGGGTGTGGGGGGGCATTCCACCAGAGATTCTGGAGTTTGGGGAAAAATGCTGGTTCAGGTAGATGTTAGAAAATGTAAGAAGTCATGTAGAAGGATCATCAAAGAAAACTCATTCTAGAAAAAAAGAAAGGTTTCTGTTCTAATTTTTATGTTATATTTTAATGAAATGCAACAGATGGTTGACCTGGATCTCAAGGACTTCCCAGGCTCCCAGGAAAGTGCCTGAGTCATTCTTCTTTCTGTGGGGTGCCAAAGCCCCATGGAGTCCTCCAGGGAAATAAGAAGGTCCCAACGTTACCTTGCCCATGATGCTGAAAGATCTGTTTTAGCAAATGACCACTCTGTCATGAGCAACTGTTTTACTGGAAAATTTTTCTCAGTCTTAGCTTTGATAATTATGCAGCTTCTAAAGGTATTAACAAATAATGTTGGTTCTGACTTTGTCTTAAGGAGGTTTCTATCACAATTATTCTTTGCCTGCTCTCTATTCTTTCTTGCTTCTTGGAACGTGGAGGTATTGCTATAAATATTTGTGAGTATAAATATGGTTTTCTATGTACATATATACACTCAAGCGCACAAATTGATATTTTATCATATCATAGCATACTGTGTCATATAACTTAATATAATATTATGTGTCTGCAATGTGAAGACACTTTTTTTTTGGTCTTGGTTAGTCAAAATGAAGAATCAAAGGTTAATTTCTTTCTGTCTGAAATTTGCACAAAGTAAGTTAGATCCAACTTTACTGTGCCATTGTAAACTTTGCGTAGTGTATCTCGTATAAAGGTAAAATACATTTTCCATGACTTAAACCTTTGTGGATCGGTGCTATGCTAAGGGCAATTAGATTTAACATCCCTGGAAGCTCCAAAGGCATTTTAAAGGACTCGCTCTTTTGTTCCAACTCTAGCGCTCAGCGAGACTGAGACATTTTTGGAATGGGTTTTGATGGACTTATATGAAAATTTATATGACTAAGAACTGGATTTGTTCCTCTGGAATATTATGGATTATTTTTATGTTGGAATTACATAAGTGTGCAGAGCTGTATGCAGTTGGCTTAATGTAGCTAAAAATATATCTTCAGCTGGATTTTTCCAGCTTCCACTCTCAGTGATGACTTTATGGTGTGCATGGGTTATAGATTACAGGAAAAATTGAAATGCATAGTAAAATCAAGGGTTTTAAAATGTATTAATTTTGATGATATCTTTGAGAAGACGAATGTTGATGCATACCCTTCTCCACTCCCGATTTTGAACTGCATTGAAATCCCGTACGAATGAAACTTATTTCAGAGAGACCATCTGAATGTAAATGAGGACAGGAGTGGGCAGCACGTGAGGAAGCAGAAATCTCCAGGAGCTGGAGCAAAGGCCTGCTGATGCTTGTCCTGTTTCCATACCATGGCTTATTTGCTTCTGGTGCAGCAGGAATCACAAAGTTGCCCTGTTCCAGGGAGCAACCCAAGATCACGAGCTAGTAACAACTGCTATCAGCTAAATTATCCAAAGCTATCCCATCTATTTCTGCTTCTTAATCCTTTACCTGTCTTTCTCTATATATACATAGTAGACTTTGTTTGACACTGTGCTATCCAAAAAATGCTTCTTGGAGAGAGATTTTTCCAGCTCCTTTTTTGATGAAAAGGCTCATGAGGTGCAGGGTGGTCTCTCCTGTTACAAAAGAGACCAGATTAGAAAGCCTGATCCTTTTATTTTGAACAATTGTCTGTCCCATTTAACACCAGCCCTTGGCATGTTTTGCTTTGCCTTCCATGTGGTCCAAAGACACAACACCCCAAAAGTTTTTAAGAGCTGAAACTGTTTTTTTTGGGGGCAGCTTTGCTGTTTGCCAAGGGGAATTGTTTGTGTGTATGATGACTGCATTGAGTGATAAGGCACATTGACACTCTGAGGGCATGAATGATGCAAATACACTGCAATAAAGATGAACAAAGGATATCCCTGTAAATTAACTGCACACTTGTCATTTACCTAGCACATGTACAGTATAAAATTGAGGTGCTAAGAGGATACTTCCATCAGTTTTTTAAATTCTGTGTGAGATGGAATGTGTTTTACAACACAGATCCAAATTTCTACTTTTGTTTTTCTTCTTCTGTCCCTGCCCTGTATGTTTTCTAAAATGGACATGTCACTTTGGCTGTATAATCTTATCATATTTAGATTTGATTTAAATCCTGCCTTTTCTCAGCTGTGCTTGCTAAAGGAATCACTCATGTTTTTTATACAGTTGATCTAATAATGTTTTCTTCACTGCTCTCTGGCATTATTTTTTACCTTGTAGAAATCATGGCAAAACTGGCAATATAAATTAAGTCTGCATTTTAATGATATTGGTAGTGATTTTCTTGTGCACTTGTATAAGGTTGGCGGGGGTTTCTCTCTTTTTACCATGGTCATTTTGATCTATTGTGCCACGAGCACGTGAATGATTGTTTCAGTTGAGATATTCTCTAATAAGAAAGCAGACTTTTCCAATATTATTTTTCACTTAAACTACTCTGCCCGGGCAGGCCATCAACAGAACGTCCATGAGACACCTTCTATTTTTACTCTTCATTTTCTAAGCAAGATACTCTAGTAGCCTGTGAACTTGCCTGTTGGAAGTCCATGGTTGCTCTTCAATACACAGAGAACGGTGGCTCACCACTGGAAAGCTCTAGGAGACCGTAAGTCAATGTCTTTTGGCATTTTCTGATTTGTAGATTTCTTAGATTTCAAATAGAGGTTGATGAATAGACACTTCATTTAATGACAATAGATTTTTTTGTTTCTGGATATACTAGAAAGAGGACAAAGCATATACTGTAACAACGACTGGCTCTGTTTCATTTTATACTTGCACAACCTCTATGATGACTTTAATGATTGTCGGGGGAAGAGGCACAAAGAGTGTGTCTCTTAAGAGTGAATTTTCTCCGTATTTTAAATGGGACCTGAGATGTCAATTGCTGCCTCAGGAGAGTGAAGCCCTTTACAGAGGCAGCAGATGCAATGCAGCATTGCTCTTTCTATTGGGCTTCAACTCTGACCATGGAAGAGCTGACTCTTGGGACAGAAAGTGCTCTGTTTACACTCAGACCTTGGCATTTTTCCTAAGGGTACCAATTATAATGGTGGTTTTTTTGTGATATGGGCACACATCCATTATGAATTGGCTTGCACCCACCAACTCATTTTGCACAGGCCATGGAACATGCATCAGATGGCAACAATTCCTGTTCATGTGCAATGTTAAGGAAATCTAGATTGTTACCAGCAGAATAATGGATTCCATAGAGTTGTTCTGTTGTGCAATTATTGAAGTATGCACGAGAAAGTACAGTTTCTCAATAATTCCCTCCCTCTTTTTTTAAAAAAAAAGAAATCCACAGGAATGATAGATCATTAATCATGATTAATCCTCAGTTACTGGGAATTATAGTGGAGCAGTGCCTGGAGATCCCAGTTTGTTTGGTAAATGTATTTTCTGACATAATACTTCCTTGCATTTGAGACACCTAAAATACAGCTTGACATAGATGAGGATGAGAACCACCGATTTAATGTAATTAAAAGAAAAATTTAATATATACACATACTTTCTTAGCCTAACACTATTGAATGTTTTTCAATACTGTACAAGCATGACAATAGGAGAAATACAATTGTGAACATCTTAATTGTTCCCGTATTTTGCTTTCTTCCTGAGAAGCAATTTCTTCTAGAGCTCATCTGCAGCATTCAGCCTGAATCCCTAAGCAGCACTGGAGTTAAGGCAGAGTTGTGCGTTGTCTTGACATTTGGAAGATGTTGGTCATTCTGGTTGTGGTTGCTTGAGGGAGTATGAACAATCAAAATGCTCTAGGAAGCAGAGGAAAGTCAAAAGAGATAATATAATATGCTCAGTCCCTGTATTTGGGGGTGTACATGGGGTAAGTTTTGTTAGCCCATATCCAAAGGGACTCAGTGTGGATAGAGACTAAGGCACCAGAATGACATTATGGAAGGGCACATGTTCAGTGAGAGAATTTAATTTTCTTGGAGATAGCAGGTCTTTAGCCTTTCAGAAGCACCCTGAGACCTTTCAGTCAGTCCTCTGTGTGCGGGGTGCAGTACAATATTTAGCAGATAACGGTTTCTGCTGTAAAGACTTTGCAACCTGATTCATAATGTGTCCAGAGAATACAGTGAAAGGAGGCGAAAAGACATTTTCCTCTTAAGGATGAAACTGCTGGGTCATTTCCAAGAGCAGATCCTTAGAGAGCATCCCATGGTCCCTTCCTGTAGAAGGTAGCAGTGTAGCTCTCCATTATTATCTCTGTCTCTCTCTTCCCCCAACCAATCTGTCAGCGCATTTATGGTGCTGAGGGGAGGCGTCGTGTCGGAGCGATGTTCCCGTTTGCAAAATGGTAACTTCTATTTGTTGTTCTGAGGAGCTGGTTTCACACGCTGCGGAGCTGACATCTCCCCGGGAGCACAGCTGAGTCCAACATGTTCAGAACAGCCATCCACCCAAACGCCTCCTACTCAAGCGCTCAGACCTTCCTTCCCAGTAAATAAAAAATACAGAGACAGCCTTGAATTGTTCCAAATATTTCTGTTTCACTGGAGTGTCTACCCATGCTCAGATCTGATAAATGGCTGTTTCTCTGGCCTAGGAAGTCAGTTCAGTGTGGGAACAGGACGGCTTTCCAAAGTGGAAACCCAGTTTCTGGAGTAGTTAATGGAAAAGCCTGGCTGAATTTTTCTGGTGTCAATGTATTAAAGGGTTCCTGTGTGTCATGAAAATACATTGTTGCGATTTAAAATTTTATATAAAAACCAAAGTCATCGTAGGCTGCTGCTACTACTACATTGTACAAAATAACACATTTTTCAAGGTTTCATTGCTCATATAGAGGTCCTCTCATATAGAGGTTCTCTAAGAATCAACTTCCTAGAACAGGAAACTGAGCAATGTGCTATTATAAAACTTAGGCAAGGAAATATTGCTGCCTTATTTAAAACACCACCATTCGCTGAAGCAGCAACTTTCAATATATCCAACAGTGTGACTCAATTCATATTGTTGGGACATCCTGTCTAGCCATGGCTATGGCCACTACCACTGTAATTCTTCAGCTTACCCATGTCCTACAGGAGACATGACCTCAGTTTGCCAACCTATGGATTACAACATCAAAAAGAGCCCTTTTGAATAATGATTCTTAGGAAAAGAATTGGGGAAAAAAATATGCAGAGACCTCATTTGCCATGGGTCATCCCAGTATGGTGAATTACCTTGCAGGCTCAGAGCTGGAACAAGACATAACGGTTCCCCATCTCTGGGTCCCTCACAGGCAGCCTTTTGGGGTATGCCACCCTCTGGTATCCTCTCCTGGGCTCCTTCCAGCCATTGCTTGTGAAATCTCCCCTTTTGGATGGCAGCATTAAGAGCAAGGTTGCCAACATGCATCTCTATTGGTATTTCTCTAAGAAATAGCATATGGGGCATTTTTTCTCCTTTACTGACACTTAAATGCTTTGGGTAACTATTTTTATTCATACAGGCCCCCTTGCCACCTTTTTGGGAGCAACGTGTGGCAGAAAGTGGAATGATCCAAGCCTCCGTGGCCTGATCCGATGCACTGAGAGTCATGAGTGTCAGCACTGGGAGGTTCAAGATCAAAAATCTATTGGAGGGTGAAAACCAGGGCATTGAAACTCAGCATTGCCCAGTTTAGGGTGTGGAAAAGCAGTGTCTCCCGGGTGGTGGTGGTTAGTGTTTTTTGGGCTTGGGTCGAGACCCAGCCAGCAGCCTAGAGCAGGTGTAGCAATTAAGGACTAATGACTTTGTTCCTTTAGGTGGCTACAACTTACAATGTGATGACATGAGTAAAGTAAGGATACCTCTTTTACTCCCTGCTGGTGTCCTGGAAGGAGCACAGAAAGAAGGTATGCTGGGTTGCTCCCTGCATTTCTGAAGTTTCTCGTCTTTAGGTCATTCAGCTTTGAAGGGTACCTGTACAAAGATCGTTAGCAGTTCTGCCTGCTTCTTACTTTCTGATTTCTTTTTTTAAATGTGAATTTTTCAGAGATGGGGGGGGGAAGAAAGGAAATTCACATGAATTTTTGTTTCCATTAAATATCTATGGGTCAGGACTACAGATTTGAAACTCAGTTTATTAAAGAAGTGGCTGCGATGCTTTCAGCAATGCTGAGTATCCCAGAATCTTGTCCAGGATTCTTCTTTGGGATTCCCCAGGCACTTCTGCACTGAGATCAGTGGGGTTTTGGGAAGAAGCCTTAGCGTCTATACAAAGCAAACACTGTCTTTGGTGTTACTGTATAAATATCAAATGTGAGCAAGCAACTCTGTATTTTCCTCTGTGCTTGATACCTGTGTTCTGCACCCTCAGGCAGCTGAATTTATATGCTTTTGTTGTCATATGTGTAATGTGCAATATGTATTTCCTTTTTATTAATCAGACCTGCCATTAGAAAAGAGATAGAGGGAGTTTAAAAGCACAGCCAGGATAGATACTGTCATTTTGCAGTCTTTTGTGCGCAGGTGGAGATGGCTGTTTCCACTGGAATAGGTGGCAATACTCTGCTGCTTGCAGAAATCTTGCAAATGAAAATCAGGCAAAGGAGTTACTGGCCATCCACGGGGTAATTCTCCTCTGGAAGTGTGCAGTCAATTCCCATTTAGGCTAATTACACTTAAGGAGCCCTTTCCTATGACTAATGAACAATAGGCATAACCTGTTATTACATAACCATAGGCACACACATTAATACACTGTCGAATTGCACTACCCTGTTAAAATGCTTCCTCTACAAAATTCACTGGAGATTTTTAGAGGCATTTGCTGTAATTACCGCTAGCATGGTTTCTAATTCATTTAATTTTCTTTTCTACCTAAACTGAGCATATAAGTGTGTTTTAAGAGATTGAATAAATAAATTTTTAATTATAAAATGATGCTGTATCATACATTATTAATAATAACCAACAACGTGTAATACATGTTTAGGTATGAATCCATTAGGAAGATGAACTAGTATATATCAGTCCTAAAATAATGTCCCAATTTGTCCTGTGTTTATGAATGGGGAAATCCGTGTTTAAAGCAATTAGAGGTTTATAAACGCCTTTCAAGTGAGTAAAGCATCCAGCACACTTGGCACTTAGGAATTCTGTTGTCATTTATGGCAAAGGAGAAGACCCTTTTTTGCCCTTTATTGGTTTCAGCAGTTTGTGAAGTCATACAACCAGAATGGTACAGGTACACAGACCTCCAGGGTGGGAGCAGCTTGATGCACATAGTCCTGGTTGGCAACCCCCCTGGTTACTACTGTTATCTTTAAAAATAAAACCAGTAAAACCACCAAAACCCCCTCCTTTGTACTCTGTGAGTTCCCTTTCAGGCAGTTTTGAGGAATTTTGTCCCTTATTTTTCTATTAGCGATAGCAGACTTCAGAAATCTCCATGGCAAGTTCCAGGCATTCACCAGTCTCGTGGCAGGACTCAAAAAGGCTGCAATCAATGTCACAGTCACAGTTGCAGTCGTTGTTGGTGTGGTCTTCGTCGGAGGTCTGGTAGTATCTATTGGATGGACAACAGGTATCTATCAGCCAATGTTCACAGGTATCAGGCAGCATTATAAGAAAGTCCCAAAACTGGCAGAACAAGCAGGCCAGGATAAGCGTTGCACATTCATCTAAGGAAAAGGAAAAGTAGTGAGACATAAGAAAAAAGGGAGTGCTTAATTACCCAGGCTCAGGCTAGTCTGACTACACACAAATGAGATGCAAGACAGCACACAGGGCAGGCTAAAAATACATTGATGCTAACTACTTCCATGAAGTCAAATGAAAGGATTTATTTTCAGTGTTGTTTGCTCTGGAAAAGCAACAGCAGCATGAAAATAATTTGAATGAAAACGTTCTGAGGCAGTGAAATTCAGAGGAGCAAGTCCTCTGAACCAACTTTGCGGTTGATCTTAAAGGTCTTTTCCAACCTAAGTTGTTCGATGATTCTATAATACTGAAATGTTTGGGTTATAAATTTCAGCAGAGGGATGCTCCGCTGGGGGGTCTGCAGCCTTGCAGGCATTTGGAAGTGCTTTGTGATGCCACGTGTGCTACCTGACCAACGCACGTGAGATGTTGCAGTTTCTCTTCCACAAGAGTTTGCAGTTAAAAGATAAAAATCATCAGGCTGGTCCTGCTATTTCTAGGAAGGCAAAAAAGAAAAGTCAACAAAAAACCCCTCCCAAAACCTTTCAGGGACGTTTTTGCCCACATATGAAGAGTTCAGAACTGAGTCTTTCTTTTCAGAACTGAGTCTGTCTTATTTACACCCTTCCTTTCTGGGCTGTATGTCTGTTATGGTCCGAATCAACCCTTGCTGGAAGTTGGTGTGCAAACACCCAAAACTTTTTTGGAGAGTGGGTCAGACCCTTACACCCCCCAAGTCCAGCTCTTACTTTTCTACGTGGTCAGTCTGGATGCACGGGATATTGCATCCTCAGCTCGTGGATTCGATGTGGCACCTGGATAAAGACTGCCACATGTACATGGGAAAATCCACGCAGATGGGGAAAAAAAGAGTAAAGATTCATCACCTGCTTATGGTTTGATTTCTGTAAGTATTCTGTTTCGGTAAGATGTTTCATGACAGCTCTATTGCCTGACCAAAGACAGGGAGGAAAAGAAGGTCTGGAGAACAGCATGTTCAGAGGGCAGTGTGCTGACCAATTCTTAGCCCTGCGTCCTTTCACTTCCCCACCAAAAAGGGTTTCTCACCTTTTCATTCCCAGACTTGCTAATTTTTGAAAGGAGACAAAATTTTGGAAAACAATATCCGCTAGGCTCTGTGTCCGGAGCCAGTGAATATTCCTGAAAACTTGGTCACCGAGGCAAAAAACTTTGTGTTATATTTGTTCCCTTCAAAAACCAACTAATTAGCTCCCCACGGTTCAGTCTGCAGCATCTGGGGAGGCTGCCTCCGGGTGCAGCAGGGCTCGGAGCAGGTGTGAGATTCTGACGGTGTGAATCCAGTTGGAGCGCAAAGACCCAGACCTTTCAATTTTTATTTTTTTTTTTCCCTCCTTGTTTTTTTGGAAAGGAAAAATGCCTTCAACAATATGAATGCCTTTTCATTGGTTCTTTCAGGAAAACATATGGTTATAACCACATTTCTTGCCCTAGGATGACTAACTGTGAACTCATTCAACTGCATTGGTTTCTGTTGTGGCATTTTCTATCTCACGTAACATAAAGTTCACTGCCAGGAAGTTTCCAGAATTATGTTCTTTTTTTTTTTTCTTTTTAAGAAAGCTTTCTTGACAAAAAACAAAATTAAGAAATCATTCCAGCTTCTTGATTAAAAAAAAAAAAAAAGACAGTTAAAGCAGGTAACAAGAATAAATAGCATGTGATTGAACTTCTTTCTGAATAGCGTATCATCACCAATGTTATCAATTTTAATACTTATTTAAATATGTCAAGATCTATTTAAGTTCAGACAAGCACAACTAACTTCTAAGTTCTGTAGAATAAGAATGACTAGATTTCAGTGATACTTACTAAATTCATGCTTATATTTTTTTCTAACTAAATGAACTGAAATAATTATAAAATCGAAACATTTTATAAGGTGACACTGCTGCACTTAATTGTATGAAATTTACACTGTAGAAAAATGTAATCAATTTATCTAGTAGTCCTTGGTGTAATTAAGACTATTCTTTTTAGATATCTTATGTTTATGAAATTTCCTTCCTATACATAGTTGTGAGAGATGAAATTCAAAATTATATAACAATTAAGGATCTTTCTTTTTTTTTTTTTTCATCTTCAAAGATCTGTTTTCTAGTAACAGTTTTGGGTTTTTTTTTTCCTGAATATGTTAACCATAAAGGTGCTTATGTAATCTGGAGAGAATAGATACAATTCTCAGGGCTTCATGCAGGAAAGAGAGCACACAAAAAGCACAAGATTTTAATAATAAAGTAATGTTTCAGCACAGAGTCTGTGATGTGCAGTAAAGATGCTTTTAAATTCCCATCAGAGCACACACCATGAACTGTGATAATGGATGTAACACATTTCGAAAAATCTGCATGTGTGAGGCTTTTTTGTCCTGTTTTAAGTGGGGTAATGTATATAAATAATAGATATTAGCAATTAAGCATCCATTCCTATGCATTCATTTATATATTTGAAAATAAATTAGCCACAAACTGCATAAAGGAAGATGCAATCTCCTGTTTTCTCCTCTGTTTTCCCTGCTGTTTGCTAAACGGCATTACTGCATTCATCTCAGTAAGAACAATGACCTTGGCTCTCATTCTCTACATTAGTAGATTAATTAGCACAAAAGAAGAACTTCTAATAATTTAGCTAGCCTGCCTCATCTCTACATTTCCCTGCTCTTGGTTGGTGGCTCTCAGCTCCCTCCTCTCTGCTCACACAGAGGATGCCCTGAGCAAACCCGGTCCAAAGCTCGCTGAAGCCACGGTGATGACCCTTGGTGAGACCTATGAGCTTTGGATCTGCTCCTCTCTGAGCACAGGGAGCGAAATAATCATCGATTTCCTCAGTTATCACTCAGAGGTTCTCCACACACCAGCGAACAGGATTTGGCCTCGTTTGCGTGGAATAAGCAGTAAGTTGTCAGAGTAGAGTGAGCAGAGTATGCAGTGACAACCACAAATCTGGCTTCCTTGGGTTTTCTTGGCTTCCATCCAGCCCTTAACATTATTAATTGAGCACAGATTGTTTTTTTTGTTAATTTCCTTCACTTTCAGCTTTTTTAAGGAGTATGAAATCTGTTATTTGCATCACATGGTACACACCTGTGTGCCAGTAATGGTTGAGGGGCCTGATCAGATAGTCAGCAAACTGAGAAAATAGTGAGTGTCTGGACCAGAGGACAAGGCCCTGAAATAAAATAAATACTTCAGGTCCTTCACTGAAATTAGATGTATTCTAATAGATGTATCAGAGACATCCCTTTTATTTCAGGATCAGTGGTACAATAGAGATGGCAATGGTTCCTGGAGAGTGTGGTAGTTTATTGTGTTGATCTCTATTTAGAAATTCCTAATTTAGGAATTGTTAGATGGTATATATGACGGATCCCAACTCCATTTGATATAACACACTAAGACATTATTGCAAAAGGCACATATAAGCAATTTCAAAAGTGCTTCACAGAAGCCCCCACTTTTTTTTTTTGACATCCATTGGAATAAGCAGGAATAACTGGTTCTCAGCAGGATTCCACTAAAATCAAGGGTGTTATATTATTTAGATCAGAGGCAGTCATGTCCCTTGGTCTATAATGAGTGTCCACAACCCATTCTGTTCCTTAACTCTTGGTTATACTATTTTCTCTGAAACTCTTACCCAAAAAAAATGCAGGCTCTTGAACTTGAGCTTTTACACAATAAAAAGGATCAGCTGGTTTTTAGAAAAGGTAAGACAGGTCTGATTCTCAACCCCAGAGCAAGCTATGTTTTAGCAATGTGCATTCATGAAAATGCACTTGAACTATTGGGTTTCTGCTCCAATTTTGGTTTGTAACTACCTTTCATGGTGCTTGTTTTCAAACATGCTTTTTCAAAACGCAGGGCATACTGAACGAACCATAAGCCTTATCCACGTGTATCCCCCTAGTCCAGTCATCAGGGACAGGTCCCTGCAGAGGAGAGCTCCTCATCCTGACCCGCATGGGTTTTGCAGTCACCAGAGGGAGGATTTGGTGGTGAGTCAGTGGAATGGCAGGGTTGGATGCAACGGTCCATACAAGACCTGCATGAAGTCTGTAGAAGTAACGTGCTGACCATCAACCACAGCAGCTGTTCAGCAACCACAGCAGCTGCTGCAGTACCGGTGGCAAAAGCAACAGCTTCTGCTGTTGGGGAGAAATGGGTCCATGTGAGATACTCTGTTTATCTGTTATGGACACTAGTACCTCTGTGCAAATGCTCATTACAAAACTACAAATGCTCTGTTGCAAATAGTCTCTAAGCTCCTCTTCTATGACTTTAATATGACTGACCGTTTAAGATCACCTTCTACAGGTTCTCATCTATCACAAAAATGCTTGCAGGGCAACTTAATGCTGCTTTTGGCTATGTTCTTGAACCTCCTGTTCAGCATGTAAGCATTTATTTCAAGTTAGATACACATACTTGTATGCATGCCCATCTTGCAATGGGCATTATTTAGAAATCAGCTTAAATGTGATCCGTTTTATAAAACATACCGTCACTGTCTCTCTGATGTACCGATGCGTCATCTTCAATGTAAGTGAATTCTCTGCATTTCTCCAGGGAAGCAATGGATGATGGGCTCGCATCTGACAATTTCTTCTCATTTTTGGTACCCTTTGATGAAGTGTCTGTGATGCTGAATTCTGCGACAGAACTCATAACAATACCTTTCATAGGCTTTTCATCTGTATGTTTTTCATTTGTAAGCTGGTTATCTGGTGGGATTAGGGGGGAAAAAAAAAAAAAAGACTTGTTTGCGATACTAAAACAGAGATCTGAAAGAATAACATATGCAGAATTTCCAAGCCTACAGGTGTTTACTTCCAAGGCCTAACCCTACTTACCTAATGATTTCAGTTTCTTTATGCAAGTAAAGCTTATTCATAGTATAAGCATTTGTAAACTTGCATTCTAAGGTTTTCTCTTAAACCCAATGGATTTAGAGGCTAAGTAATAATTCACTCCCACTGAGTGGGATCAGATTAAGAGACAGAACAGAGCTATTGCCTCAGACATCTATTTCAAGTACGATATAAATTTCACTTCAATTTGTGATATAAAAGAAGGCAAAAAAAATTATCTTGGTTTTTTTTTCATCAGCAGCTCTGTTTCCCTAAATTTACAGCCAACAATGTAGGCTGCAGCAATGTAGGTGGTACCTGGATGCAGATGTGCCAGCTCACCATGGCTCATAGTCCTGTAGCACAGAAAGCCAGATGGTCTTTGTTTAACATCCAGATTCATTATTTCATAACTTCATCCACACTTGTGTTCTTGGCCTGGAAGTCAACTAGAAGATGGGATACTTCACATGCTGTCAATGTGCCAGAGAGGCAGCTCAAAAAACAGAGGGAGAGCTTAATTTTAAGCCCCAACTAGGGGAAAGGTTAAGAAGAGTTCTGAGCTCAATTTATTCTTGAAGAACTTCTCGGGCACGGATAAACATGGGTTGATATATAGTTTCACTTACTCTCCAAAGTGATCAAGAGGCCAAGAAACACAGTCATTCTCTCTATGGTTGGGATGATAAAACCTCATCAATTCTTATCTACAGCTGATTAACTCCTGCACCTCACATCGCGCACAGCCTCACTTTTTATCTTACTTAAATCTTGTGATATGCTTGCTCTTGAGCTATATACAGAAAATCAATCTTTACAAACACCTCAGTTTTGCAAACATTACTTTCTGAGAGGAAGAGTAAGTCTGCGCTCTGCTGCAAGCACCCAGAAGAGAGACCCTACATATCTCTTGTTTTTCAGGTACCTTTGACCCCTGACGTATATTAAAGAAAAGCCAAGAAAACGTTGATGGTGAAACCTTGATGAGACTGCTGTTGTCCCCCACGATATCCTTGCAGCCAAAAGGAGAACATGCGGATGGGATGGGTGGATTGCAAGGTAGGTGAAAAAACACTGAGATCATTGGGCTCGAAGCAGGGGGAAGCAAGGATTTGAGGTTTAATCGGTGTCTGGAGCAAGTCCAGTGAAGACCACCAAAGTGCCGAGGGGTCTGGAGCGTCTGATGTATGAGGAGAGGCTGAGGGAGCTAGGCTTGGTGGGCCTGGAGAAGAGAAGGCAATGAACGGTGCTGGATGCTGTCTTCTACTTCATAACCAGGGTAATGGAGAAGCCAGACCCCAACTCCTCTCAGCAGTGCACAGAGGTAAAAGGACAAGAGGCCACTGTCACAAGCTGCAGCAAAGGCAACTGGGATTGTGTATGGGAACAAATTCTTCATCACGGGAGGTGTAAAGTACTGGGGCAGCCCCTGGTGAGACTGGGGAAGTATGGAGAGCCCAGTCAGGCATGGACCCCAGCAACCTGCTCTGACTGCAGAGTTAGCCCTGGTTTGAGGCAAAAGCCAAATGAGGTGACTTCTAGAAGTCACTTCCAAGCCAATTTTTGCGTGTTTTGTATGATTCTATAAACTTACAGAATGAGTGAGCAATTAATTTAAATTTTTAGTCAGTCAGATCTCATGCCATTTTAAGTCATCTTCATGTGGCGAAATATGTAGAAGGAGAAAAGCTGGGTAGAGGTTAGCAGAGTAAGACCTTGGGAGAGGATAAAAAGCTACAATTTTTTGTAAACTTAAACCGCCGCTTTAAAAATGCGTGTTGGCAGATATTTGGGCTTGATTTTGAACTTGTAATAATGACAAACGCTACTATGAAGGAAACACAGTTTTTGCCTGTCCTGGAGAGTTTACAGGTTGGCCTGAGGAGCGGACCAACCAGTGGGATGGATAGAGAGACGTGGAGGGAAGGAGACAGTGAGGTGGCAGTGGCACAGACAGGAGTCTCAGAAACCTATAACCGTCAGGTTTTGTGAATGTTAACGATGAAGGGAAGTCACGGGTGAGACTTGGGAAGGGCAGGAGAGACAGCGGCTCCTCCAGGTGTGAAGCACAGTGGTGCTTGCCTGCAGGTTGCACACTTGGTTGTAGGAAACCAACACCCTGGGCAAAACACGTCTGATTTAGCCCATCTTTGGCAATTTATTTGTGATTTTTTCCCCAGAGTAAGTAAATATAGGGGTTTTTTTTCCACTCCAGCAACTTCTTGGCCAGCCTGTTGAGTTCCAAAAGGTGAAAATTCATGCATTTGGGATGTACTTACATGTACAGTAACCACTGTTTTCCAGTGTTCATAAATCAATGACAAACCAGAATTTTTCCTGCACTTCCATTCAATAACATACTGTCTCCAGGAAAAAGTTGTGTTAATTGAAGTAGCAGAGGTCTGGAGGAAGCAATGTCCTGCTTGTGCATTGGATTTATTGGATAATAATTGATTTGTGAGTCCAAAAGACACAGGTCCCACCTGTTACTCAGGTGCCAATCTCACAAATGGATCTCGTCTGTCCAGGCTGAGAGTTGCACACAGGCTGAGCAGTTGAATACACAGAGATCAGATTGAAGGGCCTAGGCAAGAATGATGATTTCTACCATCTTCCACTTTAAAGATTGGCCCAAAAGTCTAAACTGGATATATTTTAAATTGCAATGTATCTGTTGAGTTCCCCATTTCTGCAACAATACAATGGCCCACAGAATGCACTTAAGCATGCGACGAATGAGACTGAAAGAAATCAGACGCAAGTAATCAGTAAATGCCAGACTAACATTTACTGTATCCACCGACTTCTACTATTCATGCTCCGAGTCAATTTTTATTCTTGAAGTGCTGTTGAAGAGAAATCAAAACCAGAAATAGAAAGGCATAGACATAACCTGAATTTTTCAATACAGCACCATCAAACAAAAGGGTAACAAAAGCTGTCATTCAAGGACTCTTCTGTTTGTTAAAGCATACTACATCTTTGAAAATACAGTACATTTTAGTGTCAGACTCTTAGTTTGAAAAGCTCCCTTTAAGTAATGTTATACTTGTCTTGTACAGCTAGATCAAGTCTTCATGCAATCACCGTAACAAGCAACTTGCTATGACAAGCGAGATCCTTGCTTCCAGAAAACAGTGCCATGGAGGCTAAAGCAGTGTACAATTATAGGTCTCCATTTCATTTTTATGCAATTACCTTCAGTTCAGCTGTGAGTCCATCTACATTATGTCTTTTATCAATTTAATGTTTGCACAAAGTGTCTAAAGAAATAAAGATTATGCTAGACCAGCATAAAAAAGAAAAAGCGGTTAGCACTTTTTTTTTTTCCTTTTATAGTTTGTTGCTGCATGGAACAGTAGTTGGTTGAGAGTTAGGAAAAAACAAGTGGAGCCAAATGGGCTTCAAAAATATATTATATACAACTGATATTGTTTATGCTTACTGTTAAATGAGAATGTGAAACAAAATTAAATTACAATTAGAGATGGGCAGAGGGTCAACCTTTGTTATTATCTTTTAAGAGCCTGTGTTCAGCTTCAGATGTCCACAAATGTCTGTGTTTTTAATTCGTAGAAATCCTCCACTGAAGTAAATTAGAAGGGAAAAATAAGTGTATCATGATGAAGAGAGCTCATATTAATCAGTGTTAGACTGCAAGGCAGAGGGAGCTAGAGGTAAACCCCCACAATGTGCCATTTTTAGATAGTGTCATGAAGTAGCAACTTTCTTTCTCATTTGGGGAAGCTGGGGCTTTCCTTGGCTGCTGCAGTAGAAGACAAGGAGTGTTCACCTGTGTGTGTTTTAAAGACAGAGATAGTCTCAATATTTGGATGAAATTTCTATTTTTTTTTTTTAAGTTGGGTGATTCAGGGAGCTGACTACAGCGTCTAAATTCATGAAGGCACAAAGGAAGTCACTTACTACCTGCTGATGCCAGCCCCAGATCCCTCTGGTCAATAGCGAGGAGCAGTGATACCAAGACTGGCATTTACAGTAGGTCCCTCAACATCTAATTCTCTTCACTGGACTTGGGCACAAACCTGGGTCTCACAGCCCTGGAGAACAGGTGGGTGGAGTTTCCTAGCACACTTTTGAAATTAGCTTTTATATAGTGGCATATAAGGGCTCAAAGTCTGTTCTTTGAAGGGGCGAGGGGGATGAGAGACTCTCTCTTCTGCTGGAGAGCAGCAGATATGGGTAATGCCAAAGAGCTGTTAGGAGCGACTGGCCAGAGGGTGTTGCCTCTGAAAGAGAAGGAAAAGAACTGATCTATCAACCACCCTACGTAGGGCTCATAAGCATCTTACAAGCAAAGGACAAGGGAACCTTTGGCTCTACTCGCTGGTGGCATTTGTTCCAAATCCATCCTGCCAGTGGCCCTTTGCCTCACACCCCTGTGACAAGGACTCCCAAGGGTTAACAGTGAGCTACGTGGAAAACTCCAGCAGTTTAGGGTGTAACTCCTTAATTTCACCGTGAGGCATTTTTGTGTTTCAGTGGAGCAAAAGAACCAAAGGAATGCCTGGCTGATCTCCCTGCCATTCTTTATTCCGTGCACCATTATCGCTACCTGTCTATTTAATATATCACATGCTCATCACTGAAATAGCTGTGTGCCATGTCCATTCAGTCCTGAGAGCAAGCAGGCAGAGCTACATCTGACCTGATGGATGAAAACTTGTAAGTATGAAGGCTTGAAGTGAATTCACTTGGTTTGAAAAGACTTGTAGTAAAATGAAACCCAATGCCCATGTTTCAAAAAAAAAAAAGGAAAACAAAACCAAAATATTCCTTATTGCTGGTCTAAAAGACACAATTTGTCTGCCAACAGGAGTGGGAGGGATATCTCTACACAGTGTGCCACATGCACAGGACCAGCAGCTTACCTGGATGGTCCTCGCTGCTCAGTGTCACCCTGGGAAGTGCTGGGAAAGGCAGGGAGCTGGTGCAGCTGTCTTGGTGGAAGAACAAAACAACATTGCAGAAGGACACCGTAAATAGATGTGGTTTGGCACCCATATCACCCCCAGCCAGTTAGTGACAGTCATTGACTCCAGGAGTTGTTGCTCTGGGGGAAAATAGAAGCAAGTGTGCTTCCTTGCAGGGAGTGGTTACGTGGGATTGCGTGCTGTTTCTGTTACCCTCGGTCTCATTTCTTGAAAGGAAGCCAAAAATACAACAAATAGCTAGGAGAGGAAGTATCATCTGGGAAGGTGGTAAGACGATCAATCGCAAGCACAAAAGTTCCTGTTTCAGGTAGGTACAGAAAATTTGAGGTCTGGGATGTCTACAATGAAATGTGGGGCATCACCCAAGCCCAAATACCTGAGAAACCTTAGATGAGGTTCCCGAATCATCAACAAAGGAGGAGAAAAGAAATTGCAACCCAATTGCCAACCTCTATGGCTTTGCTGTCTCAGTGGACAAGATGCCCAAGGTCCCTGTGGTGGCAAGGCCAAGTCCCCACATGGGTGCTGAGTTCCTCCACCTCTGCTGTGCTTGACAGAACTCCATTGCACTCATAGGGCTTGGAGACTTAAATCTTCCTGTCTTGTCTCTCCCAGGGTCAGGGAGACAAAGTAAGAGAGGGTGTGGGACTCTCCCTACAGTGGGTGCAGCAGATGGAACAAACTCCACAGGAACTTCTCTCATCCACGTAGGAGAGGCCAGAGGGAGAGCAGGAGTCACAGCTGACCAAAGCAAGCAGCTCTAGCCTAATATAGTATAGATGCTTTCATAGTTTCATGCCCATTACTGTTTGCTGAGCTCAGGCATAAGGATACAGGGGATTTAGAGACTGTTTATTTTTGTCGTAAGGAAACAGGAAATAGTACACAAGGCTATAAATATGTATTGGGCTTCATATGACATCATGAACTTGTGCAAGTGCTTCTCTTCTGATTTATGATGATGGACTGGTAATTCACAGGAGCTTTAGGTTTATTTTATTTTGCTGTTGCAGTAACAAAGGTAATGGTGCAATCCCAGGAGGGGGTGTTCTATCAATAGTGAATTTTTGACCTCATCGCATACGTTTTAACTTCATGAATTAGTGACCCGGCTGACTGTAAAGCCTTCTATAGGCTTATTATAAATCTATCACAGGACTGGCAAAAAATTTTGGCCCAGATCCTAAACTCTGACAGGCATGTGTTGATGGACTGCATAGCAAGCACTTCCACTAATATTTCTCACTAATTATACCATATATTAAGAAAAATGAATGAAGCCAATGTTTATATGCAGCTTTAACTGCTTTTGATATAAGAAAGCAACACAATCCCTAATAAATTTTCACCTTCAACATTTCTATTCATTATATTTTTTACCATGATGAATGAAGTTAGAGATGGAGAGAGGAGGGGGTTCATCTTGAAATCTGTTCAGTGAATGACTGAATTTACTTCCCTTCCCCAACTTGTGTTGAGGAAGGAGGGAACAGATGGACACAGGAAGAAGAGGGAGGCAAGTGCGGAACGAAGGAGATGGGTGAGGAACAGATGGAGTAGGGGGAAAGCGAAGAGGAGAGTCAGCAAGGATGGTAGGAAAGTTTTCCACTTGACCTTGAGTTGAAAAGAAGATCTGCATACACCATGGGGCAGCTAGATTTTGGGATGCATCCCTTTTTTATTCTTTGTGGCATTTATGAGCCCTCAAAGTCTTGTAGGTCATCCCAGCAGTCCAGTCTATGCCAGGGGATCTGCAGAACCAGAACCTAGATATTCTTGAGGGGAGAGCTGCTGCAAAAAAGTGTCTGCGCTCCGTTTGAGTCCCATATTGGTAACATCAGAGGAGAAACGTGTCCAAACACAGTACCCAAAAAGGGCTGGGATATGGGAAGTCTTCCAGGTATCCCAGCCAACCCACAAATTGAAGCTTATGATTTTGAAGAGGTATCCTACGCCCTGTTTGTAAGGATCCAATGGCCAAAATACTCAAAGAGATTTATGATTTTACCTGCTTAAAGTAAGACATTTGAGATGGCCTGATTTTCAGAATATGCTGAGCATCTGCGCTTTGAGGTGTATTGAATTATATAGCCCAAATCACTAGTAAGTCCTGGAAAATCTTGATTATATTCTTAATTCTATTAAATTGCCTGCGTACAGTCCATTGGTTCTGGCTTTGCTAGCTGAAGAATGGAAGAGGTGAAAGTTAAATATTGGCCATGTGTGTCACTCCCTTTGAAGAAAATGGGAGCCATGTGCACTCACCTAACAGCAAAGTTTGGCCCCAACTATGATTTCACAGCTGGGCCCTAACTTCAGGAATGCCAAAGCACTAAATGACTCAATTGGAGTAATCTGATCAATGCTGTATTTTCACTGTGGATTTAAATTGCATACACAGCAAGAGCAGAGTTAGTTTTCTTCTCTCTCAAAATCATTTTTCTCTGCAGATTTGATAGTATAAATATGAAGTTTTGCTCACATCACACAAATAAGTGAAATGGCAGAAAACGTGTGTCAAATAAAATGCACAACATTATGTCCTTTTTACTTTTTGGAGGCTGTTTAAGAAAATGGCTTCATTAATTTTGACTGAATAAAAGGTTCCTTTAAAGGGTTTCAATGGGTGACATGAAAAATGTTAATACGAATGATCAAGACAATGGAGGTTAAAACTGTTTTGAAAATATGTTTCTTTTATAGATCTCAGCTGTTGGAAGAGTTACAGAATAAATATACGGTAGTGCTGACATTCAGTGCTGTTTCATCTTAGCAAAAGAGTTTTTAATAAAGAAAATTCTTTTCAAGGAATGCTTTCTGCAGCCAGTCTTCAAAAAGAGGTTTTCCCCCCTCCTAGTTTAATAAAATTAAAGTAATTTATGTCATATTGATATGTCGATATGTTTTTCAATAAACTTTTTCACAGAGGTTTTTTTTAAATTCTCTTCACTTTAAAAATTATAATTATATGTCTTCCTCCCACTTTGAAAATGGCACAAGGTGCTCATTTGCAGAGCTCTACTGTTCAAATCTTCACTGAGAATAGAAATGTCATGACTCAGTTAACAATGCTTTATTATTCACATTGATCTTTTTTTATAGTGTTCTTTATCTCAAAAACATTGTAAATCAGATATCTTCCTCCCACTCTTTTGTTCATTTGCAAATTTTTATTATTCTAGTTTAAAAAAGCAATGGAGTGTCAAGAGTCAGTGTATATTGTTTATGTTCTTTTTTGCTTTAAAATTACTTTTCACTATAAAAAGTAAGACATAGAGCAGGAAAAAAAAAAGCTGAATTTAAGGATGCTTAAAAAAGAATTGAAGGGATCAGTGTGAATTTTGTGTTGTTCACTTACATTTTAGAGTCGTAACAGACTTTGCAAGAAGGGGGACCAAACGCTGTGTGAAAAGGTTTTTATGCGCTAATTCCGAAGTCCCTGTTGCATCAGACATCATCATCTGCGTCAGGCGTGGGACATAATTCATGCTCTCAACGAACACAACAGACAGCAAAATTCCCAACTGCTTTTGTGGTGTGTTCCCTGGATGGTTTGCAGGTGCCTGCCCGGAGACCTGCTCTCTCCATCACTCTGCGGCAGAGCTCGGCGCCGGGTCCTCAGGAGCCCTCGGCTGATAAGCGCCGAGATAAATCACCAGATTTTCACAGGAACTTCACAGCTTTGGAACTGAGTGTTAACTGCAGCAGAAACATAACCTCAGCTGGTCAACTGGCAACGCAGTCACTGAAACCCATGGGACCAGGGCGCGGGATAAAGCCGTGCATCCTCAGGGAGAGCCGTGCTGGGCCCCCCAGGGTTTGTTTCTAGATTGGATCTTCCAAATTCTCCTTCTGTTACTGTTTTCTTTCCTACTAAGATTTTGTTGAGGTCTGTATTTATGTCCTGGCTGTTGTGACTGTATTTCGTGGCCTACATGAAATAGATCCATTGAAATAATTGGGGTTAGTCCAGAGAGCAGCAGCATCTCGTGGCATTTCGTGTACAGCTTGCTGATAGGTAATTTTTTTCTTTTGCCTGTTTTGAATTAATTTACTCCATTTTATGATCAGGGCATCCCAGCACCCTATTGTTGCTCCAGCAGCTCTTGAAAAAGATCATGCTTTCTGAGAGTTTCTGAAAAGGAGTGGCTATTTCTGAAGTTGAATTTAAGCCCCAGATTGGATTTTTCGATCTTGTAGGTGGTGTGCTGCTCTGCCACATGAAGCAACCCTAAAAAGCTTTTGTAAAGAGAAATAAAGTCTTCTTTCCATATTCTTTTATTTCATTCTTTCTGTTGCAAGGCTGAACTCTATGACATTTTGCTAAAAGGGGTAATTAAACAAATTCAGAGCAAGTAAGTCTCAAACTGAACCCAAGCTGAAAACACACAGCCCTGTCCTTCCCCCTCCAAGTGGAGGGCTGAGCATCTATCTGTTTATATTGATGCCAGGAGGTCACCCCAGTCCTGATGGGGCTGCATGGACACCCCACACCAGGTCCTGGGGCAGGTCCATCCCAGCGTTCACAAGCAGCTGCTTGTTGATTGCAAGGATAACTTGAAACTAACTCTCTTTATTCCTCATTCCTAAGTGTGAAGCTGGAGATTTTTATGCATTATCTTATCTGAATTGATTGCGTTGTTTTCAAATTAAAGAAACAACAAATCTTATTACTATTATTTTTTATCATTATTTTCCTTGCCTTGACAGCACTGCTCCATTAATTCAGTCTTCTTTCCTTGCTCTCACCCCATCAATGGTTTAGACTCTCTGTCAATATGGTCAAGTTTCAGAAACAAAATTGTAACCAGAACAGAGTGGCCAGAAGTGGCCAGGGCTGTATTTGCTACGCTGGCTCAGTAACCAAAGGTAGGTCTCACCCATGGACATGCTTGTGTAATTGCTCACTCTGTTTAGTTTGGGAAATTTATAGGTAACGTAAAGCAGAAAATACTGAGTTTATTACAAAAGAATTTTTTTTTCCACATAAAAGTCTGTGTCATTAAATTTAGAAAGCACATAAAATTCTCGGTTTTATTTTTGGTAAGCACTATCTATTGGAAACTGAAAATATCAGAGGGATCTCTAGGCAGAATTTGTGAGCTTCCCAATGAAAAGACAGAGCAGTGTCTTCCTTTCATGTCCCCAGGTCCTTGGCAACTGTGCCACTTTCTGAACGACACTGAAGTTCTGTGCCAAGAGGTCATTCCCAAAGCAGGTATTATAAATGCTTATGGTCACAAAGATATCCTTGCACAGCATTAATGCCAGAGGAGCTCTGAGGCTGTCAGCATTTTGATTTGGTGGGGGGAAACACCATCAAAACCATGTAAATTCTTAAAATATATCAAAACAGTTTAAATGCTGTCAAACAGAGCTGCAAATCATGGAAGATGGAGCATTTCTTATAGGTGATCCTTAAAGCTCTACTCACAGCAAATTGGCATGTGATAACATGACCACAAAAAAACCCATCTCTTCTAATAAGTTATAAAAGTTTTTCTTTGATTCAGATCCAATCATGTGTGGCAACCTGTGAGAGTCTTATCCTCCTAGAGACTTTCCTAGCAAACACTTCCATGTTTTTTCTCTCTCATCTGCATGTCACGGTGGAACACAACTGGGATCTGGACTTGTCTGCTACAGCAAACATGATCAATCCTATTACCACCTGAGCACCTCTCAGTTACCGCTGAACAGCCTTTGCTGGACCGTGCTGGAAAAAACATTTATTTAGCTCCTCAAGGGCCTGATCCTGTATCAGTAGATGTCAATGGAAAGACTTCCAGGGAGCTCAACAGATCAGGATCCGAAACAACCTCTGATATGGTAGCCTCCTCTGGGTTTCTTTGCTCTTTTCTCAGAAAGTCTCATAGCCAAAGCAATTAAGAATATCTGAAGTAGAAGATGTATCACGCTATATATCTTTTCACAATTTTTTTTTTTTGCTGGGGGACACCAAAGATGCAGAAGATCTATTCCGGGGGCACACAGATGACACCCAGTGTTTCTTAATTATACAATAAGTACTTTTAGGACAGTGTAGTCTTGCCAGCTCTGGCAAAGGCAAACATGAGAACTGTTCTGCTCGCAGTATTAAACACACTTCTCTTGCTGTGCAGTGAAAGGATGTGCTTAAACTCGCAGTCTATCACTATTCCTGGATAGTGTAGGAGAGTCCAGGAACACTCAAGATGTCTTTTCCTGTGTATATTAACTTGTCAGAACAAAATAGTGTTCTTAGAAAACAGGAATCTTACGGCAGAAGAAAGTTTCCTTCATGACTGTGCTACAAAGGTTTTCAAACAGCTGCTTGTTCATTTGGGTGCATGAAATATGAGGTTCAGCCTGCTCACGAGTGCAAACACATCATTTCTTCTCACTGTGGCTCCTTCACTGTGGTCATTTCCACCTGGCTTGGTAATGTTGGCAAGTGCGGCACTAGCACAATGTCTACATTGTATGGGCCTTCAGAAGAGAGCTGTGGAGTTCCTGTCACCTCGGTGAAATGCCAGCCTCTCCTCAACGCTGGCTGGTTGTCCTGCTTCGCAAGGAACCATAGGGAACCCAAAGAGATTTTCTGATGTTTGATGTGAGCAGTGAACACCAGAGTTTTCAGATGTTGCTAGGCAGTAGGTTAGCATGCTCAAGGATCAAAGGGTTTGTTGGGCAACCTTCAGCGCACTGAGCTTGCCAAAGAGCCCAGAGCAGCACCCTGTGTCCATCCCCCTCGGGGCTGCCTGGGCAGGGAGGCCAGTGAGAACTCAACCCTCTCCTCAACACTTCCTCACGTCAAAACTGTCGCGGAGGGTTTTGCTCAAGACTCAGGTGTACAACCCCTTCCAAGGAAGGAGGTCACAGCCCAGGCCCTGAAGGGAAAATTTGGGTGTCAATGAAATGGAAGAGGTGTCACTGTTTTAACACTGAGATTAGGCAAAATCTAATCCCCATTAATCCTTCAGAGCGGGGCCTCTGGTTTGTTCTTTTTTCAATCTATTCTGTATTCAAAGCAAGTACATTTTTTCTGTCACTATACCGCTATTGTTAACAACTATAAATGTATTAAAAACACAGGGGCATTTTAGTATGTGTATTGTGCATAAGAAATATTGTTACATGACAAGCTCCAATTGGCAAGTGAAAAGAGGTTTTATTGAAGGAAATAGCAGTAGCAAACAGTGAACTATGCAGAATAATGGTAATTGTTCCTTTAACATTGGCAGCGCGCGTTCACTTAATATGACTGCTCCTCTGTCTCTGCCTCATCCAGACCCAGAGGACCTGTTAGACAAGCAGGCAGCCACCTCTCTCTGGGATCAAGCTGTCAATGCAAACTTGCTTTCTTTCTATTTCTCGGAGCTAAGCTATACCCCCAGAGCTCCCGAAGCTTTTCCTGAGTGAAAGCTTTAAAAAAGCTCCATTCTAAATTACATCACACGAGCTGTTCTCTTCAGACTGACAGAACAAAAGCGGGGAGGGGGGGGGGGGGGAGAAATGCCAAAAGTACCATCTGAATGACTTTGGAGTTGCACAAAATGATTTACCTCCTCATGCTTTATCACAGCAGACTAACGTCTTGACCTTGCCTACCAAGCCCCCAGCAGTGTCCTCTAACTAGCAGAGAAAGTTTGCACTGTGCATGTTTGTAATACTAAGAAATACAGAGCTGTTGGGTGCAGGCTTTTTTGGTTGAAAAAAATGGGGTCTTGGGTGTCCAAATGGGGGCATAGTTCTTGCTAAACCTTTTTAGATGATGTGGTCTCTAACAGTCTGCTCGTTGCTATTGGAAGAGCCCAGCTTGTGGGTGCTGCATAGCCTGGTGGTCTCACTCTTTAATCAGTGACATCCCATTTAATGGTCATGATGAGGACTTGCTGAGGGTCACTGCCAAAATCTGAGAGGTCTCTTGGGTTGGCTCCAGCTGGGACTCTCCAATTACAGGTCATTATCATCAGTATCATCCACTTCTGCTGTGGCTGAGTTGGAAGAAGATATTGGCCTGTCATCTCCCCATTCCAAAGGCTTTCAGGTGGTACCAATTGGTTGGAGGACCTGCACTCAGCAAAACATCCTCAGCTGGGAAGGGAGGGGGCCATAGACCTTTCTCCTTTAGCAGATAAATAAAGGTAAGAGGAAGAAGACGATAGCAGTGCTGTTCTTCAGGTAAGGTGTAGAATTAGTATTCCTTGTAAGCTGGCTAGGTGTTAGTTTGGTATTGTCTGATCTTAAAATTAATTTACTGTGATTCTATGCAATTGAAGCAAGAAAGTTTTGTGTGGCTCATAGGAGGGATCTTTTAGGGTTCTTAGTTGGTTTTCTTAAGAAAATGTTTGTGTGGTTAAAAGGTTGTTGTTCTCATACCCAAAAGCTTGTAGGCTTAGTCCACAGCATTTCTATGCTTGCTCTGCTATTTTGAGTAAACCTTAAAATGTTTAAGTCATTAATTTAAAGAATGGACTTATTTTGAAGATGGCCTGAAGTCTAAAACAGATGGTGGGTCATTGTTAAGGCAAAAAAGGTTGCTTGCACTCATTAGAACAATTGAGCTTGTTCTGTTGCAAGAAAGAAGCAACTTCAGTAGTCATAAAGGTGTGGAGCCATGCCCTATGTACTCTGGGGAGAAGGAGCTGAGAAGGTGGGGGGCTTACCTGAGTCTCCAAGGGGCTGGAGAATGGGACTGTCCAGTTCTGGAAAACAAGAATGGGAGAGGAACACTTCACTAAGCAGGAAAAGCTTCTCAGTTGATGAGGTGATTTTGTTATTTCACATAGGCTCCAGTATTTTGTAAACTGCTCAAAACTGCATTTCTATCAGGAAAGAGAAAAGTCAAGTTACTGGGGATGGAGACTTAGTTCCCTAATTAACTTTATAAATATGGAAAAATAGATTTTTTAATAGAATATCAATAGATGTATATACATATAGCTGTTTATAAGCTCTCTAATAGGAAGAGATCACTCTTTCTCTTAGGGATCCAGTGTCCTCTGGCTCTCACTGAGATGATTTTTTTTCCCCACCCCCCAGGGCATACAGCCAGCTTTCATATGGTCAACACAACTTGTCTTACCCAGAGGAGCAGAGACTGCCTGAGGATCCTGACTCACTGATGCAGAGTTCATCCCTGAGTTGCTGAGTAAGTAAAGTTTATGTTTTCTGCTATGTCTTTGTGGTGACTCATATCTGAGCTGTCTTCGTGTACCTTATCAGTGAAATGGCTCTGCCTTGATCCATAAGGGACCATCCTAATGCCCATTAAAGCTGATGGAAATGCTTGGCTTCAGGGTGTACTATATCAGGTGTTGTATCTGCTTCCCACACTAAATCGTGAAAATCTTAATTAAGCAAAATCTTCATTAAAATAATTGCAACCGAGGAAAAACACTGGTAATCAACCTGAATACAGACCTCATCACTGTGTGTTTCATCACAGCCTTGTTCCTACCGATTGTACATATGAAGATGCTGGAATTTCAGTTTGTGAAGCTTGCAGAGTAAGTTATTTGGCATAACCACTATAATACACAGCCTGTTTTTCTGAACTATGGTTTTAGGGTATGGCAAGTTTAGCTCAGCCATCTTTATTTTTCTGTTGCAATGTGGCAATACTTCCTATGCTTTTAGGTACATTGGGGGTTTTGCAGTGCCTTTCACCACTGTGTGTGTGGCCAAGTATCTCAAAATCAACGATGACGGCAAAGGAGAGCCCTTTGTGGTGTTTGTAGTGTTACATGTTCCTCACCCGCTTGGAGGGGAAGACATCGGTCTTATCTAAATGTCTGAATGCTTGGGTCGTGTTGTGATCCCACTGGATGTGGGATTTTGTGCTACACAGCAGTCACTCAAAGAAATAACGTGCTGTGTTTTTTTCAGTAAATCTGAGTTTGGATGTGAATTGTGAAAAATGCTAGTCTACCTTATAAATCTGAGGTTGTGCTTGTGATAGTGGCAACAAGAAGCTTGCGTGATTATAAAATGAGGAAAAACATGATCTGGAAATAATTTTGAGATAACAGACGTGGTGTCAGGGTCCTGTTTCCAGTCCCTTCGTTAAAGTTTAGCTGGCCTTTCACCAGTGAAGCTCCCATGGCACGGGGACAAGTGTGCTTGTAGGCAAAGGCTTGTGAGTCTCTGACGCTGCCACAAGCAAGACTTAGAGTGCCTGGGGCACTATGTGGCTGAGAAGAGATAAATTTGCTTGTGCCACCACACAGACCACACCACCCTCCACTCCTACCCAGCAGTGATTCACATCCTGTCTTGCTCTGCCCAGTAGGCTGCTGGCTACGTGCTTTGGGGACATGCATAGTGAATTACTTTCATCTGGACCAAGGTCCAGAAAGTTTACTTGGGAACCTGCATTTAACTTTTTCTACAAGTCTGTGTAAGCCAAGCTTTATGCTCTCTTTGAACTTGACTGAAAGAAGAACAGAAACATTTGCCTCTTTCTGTGTGTGAGTTTCAAGCCACGATTCTTCTGGAAAGGGTGATTTGTTTCTTTCTGTAACAAATGACAATGGTTCAGGTTGCATCTCTGCCAACCTCTTTAAAGTGGTTTCTAGTAGTTTACTTAAGGAGAGATTATTTCATCTGCCACAGCATATGAGGCAGCTCTGAGGTAGTGTCTAGCTTGCACAGAACAAGGAACATTAGCTTAAGGCAGGAAATTTAAGGTCTAATAGACAGTAGGATCACAAGAGCATAGAGATAGTTTGTGTGCTGCACCTGAAGAAAAAAGAAATTGCTTGTCTTTTCCTTTCCTGATGGTACCAGAAAGACTGGTGAAGGCTAACAGCATCAACTGCCCACTGGAGGAGATGACTGCTGAACTCCTGTCTGTCCCTCAGCGAGTGATTGCACTAACCGTTTAATTCCTGTGTGCCTCAAATAATCCCCTACGAAGCAGAGACATATATGGTTCCTAATTGCACATGATTGTTTAGGTTCTGAAGTCATGTCCATAGGTTAATATATGCTCTGTAAATGCAGTTGTCAGTGTCTTGGGGTTACCTTGTTCAGCTTCAGAGAGAGTCTTAAATTTTTATGCAGCAAACTTCACCAGTTATTACAGCTTATGGTCACTAGTTTGCTACAGCAGGAGGGTCAGACTTTGGAAACTGTATTTTTTTTTCCAGCCTGTAGGTTTCCTCCCCCTTCAAGTCTGTTTTCTACTCTTGCCAGTACCCTGCCTTCTGTTTAAAGGCATTAGTAATACCAAATAAAGCTAAAGATGCTCGTTATAACAACTAAGTTGTTTCCTTTTTAATCAGAGCACATGCTTATGCCAAGTTTGGCATGAAGAATCTGTGTATGTATCTGGTTTAGGGCACAGTGAGCTGATCATTTGTTAGAAGACTTGTGTGTTACATATCATTTTGCTTTTAGTTGTACAATTTACTGGGAGGTTGGTATGAGCACTGGTAATCTAATTTTTGCTTGGTTGGAGGTGATGGAAATATAAAGAATGGGAAATAAAAGGCTATTTCCATGTGTACTGAATTGTGGTTTGGTAGCAGCAGTTGTCTTGTAGCTAAATGGCCATCAAAACCTTTTTTGGAGTGGCAATAAATTTTAAAAAAAAGTCTTCAGGAAAATATCAGTTTTCAAAGAGTAAAGAAAGATGCAGCAATTATTGTGACACAGGTTTGCAGTCTGTTTCTGATTATCCTTTTGGCTGGAGAGTTGGGGTTTCTAATTGTAAGGTTAAGGAATCCTTTTTATCTATCTCTTGCCTCCTAATCCTATGCTAGACAGTATTGTTTTCTGTGCCTTTTGTCTTCTGGGGAAGGAGACAATCTCTGGCTCATGCAAACATCTTGTTAAAGTCTGCTGAGGATTAGGGGGTGTGACAGTTTTCTTGCTGAGCCTTTTTATTGGGGATTTTTATGCCTGCTTTTCTGGGAGGTCTTTGAAATGTCTTTTATGTAGCAATCATTTCAGTCTTTCTTTGTTGTCTCAAATGTTGAGGCTGTATTCTTCTCATCTGTTCCTGTTTATATTCCATACTAGCTGGTCATAACAGTTTAGTTTGAAACTATCATCACACCGTGTGCTTCTGAATTGCAGGAGGGATGCAAACTGCTCTAGGACAATGGCGAGTTTGAGCTTTATTTTAGGACATCTGATGCTTTAGTGTGATTCTTTGGTATGAAATACTGTTCAAGAGGTTCTAGATGGAAAAATAATGATCTAGGAGTTGGATGTTTTAAATGTCCACAGCTTGAAAACGCTCCTGCTACAATGAGGTAAGTGCCCCTTAGGACCATGGTCATCATACCAGCTGTAGTTGGTTTGGTAAGTGTTCTGTCTGGCCTAAACTCCTACAATATACAATGGAAAAGACAAGCTTGTCCTGCTGGCAAGTCGTGCCATCTTGGCAGAAGAGTTAAGCCAGGAAAAAATTGTCCTGATTCTCACTCCGCCCCCCCTGCAGTTGCCTACAGACAAAATGTAGGTAATTACCCAGACCAGAAACCAAAGTTCTAGGTGACTAAAGTTAGATAATACATAGACTAGTCCTGGCCAAAGAAATGAAAGAACTTAGCTTTTCACAAGGAATTTGGAGAAACTTGGTAATTTCATGTTTCAGTTTCAGAAAGCTAGGGGGTTGGTCAACATACTTAAGTACAGGTAAAATCCCAGATGTTTCCTAGAGTTTTTATCAAATCAATGTTTCTATGTCTTGAGTGGCTACCTTAGGATATATGGACTTCTAATATTATTTTTTAAAATCAGATGGTAAGCACATTATTGCCCATTTTCCACAGTGCTCTTTTCTGATACTGTGTAAACTCGGGTACCAGCTGGGGAGATCCCAGTTTCAGTGTTAAGTGAGGAGCAGGGATTTTGTAGTCTTACTGATAGTGGAGGTATCACAGGCAGTTTTTCATATGGAAAAACAGGTTGCATCAGCTTTCCCTTTGAGAAGATCAAGATAAAAATCGTGGGTTTTGTGAAGTCATTACCAAAACTGAGTGACTAAGGTGCACGAGATGCTGTTTCAATTTTTTAATCTATCTAAACTCTTATTTATTTCACTGAACAGCGTATCATATCTTTACAGGGGAAGAAGCCAGCTGCTTAGATGTTTATCTTTTGCTCTTATAAATTTCCTAAAAGCTGTTTTTCTCTCCCTATGAAAAATTTGCCCCACATAACGCAGCATTTCCGCCTGCCTTTTCTTGAGGCCTCTCTAGCCTATTTTTTTAGTGTCTCCAGCTATATATATCGTTCCATTTCATACTTAACCACAAAACCCACTCTTCCAGATATGACCTCAGTTTATTTTATATCACATGTCTTTTTCTTAAAGTATTTTATACATAGCATAATATGCAATGATACGGCACTGATGTTTATCAAAATTGTTTCACACTGTACTTATTTCTATTCCTGTCTTTTGGATCAAGTACAATACAGCTGCAGATTAATACCACCTTTTAAAATAGGCTTAATGTGTTTATTTTCTTAATACATTTACTCCATCCACTAACTTGTTATATGGATTATATTTAATGGGAATCTTGTGGGACTATCAAAGGGCATTTATTTTCTATTGAAATAACAATTAAGATAACAGGCAAACTAATATAGTAATCAAATAAACCTGACAAATAACAAAAACTTTTTTAAAGCTGCAGAGGCATGCTAACAAATCTATTTGATCAATATATGGGATGTGAAAAAAGAGGAGACAAGATTGACTGATGAATAAAATGGAACTGACACAAATAGGCTGACAGCCAGTCGCAAGTCTCTTTAGGGCAAATGCAATTAACTTAGAATAATAGACTCAAATTTGATGGTTAGAAATGCATTTTTATTAACAATCACAGCCTGAATCATTATGCACTCTTATGAATAAAATTGTAGTTATCCTGAAAGTCTGTGTATACATGTATGCATGTACATACAAAAAAGCCTTGTTGAAGGAGAGCTTTATTTTTGTGACAGAATAGATGTATGAGATTTAAAATACGAAGCATACACAAGTATAAATCTAAATATTCAAACCAGCAATATAAAAATCACATACGTGCTGTGCTAGTATTAATGATAAAGGCAATAAGCATCAGTCCCAGGACTGCTTGTTCTTTTGGGATGTGAAATTGCAATCAGGGATTTACAGATTTCATTCTGAGGCAGAGAAGTCATTACTAGAAACATAAGCTCATTCTCTTTACTTTAATAGCTATTTTAAATCATTCATTTAGAAAATACATTAACTATTTACTGTATAGGCAGTACACTTCTACTGGCATTCCATTTTCATGCCTTTTTATAATCCTTTTTAACAAATTATTTTATTAAAAGGAGATTAGAATTAGCAAAAGGATCCTACCATTTTTTGAAAATGCTACTCTTGAAAAAGGATATTTCCCATTATTAACAGGTATGCAGTATTAAAACTTTAAAGGGAGGGAAGATATTCAATTGCTAATGTGTCCTTTTTCTTTTGACCTTCATTGCAAAGGCTGATTGCTATTTGTAATTTACTTTCAAAATTGCTAATCTCATTTAATTTCTGAATAAATACATAATCTTCTTTTTTTTCCCCAAAAAATCCTTGGGATTTAGATATGAAAAGAGCTGTCTATAGGATATGTTATGGTACAGACATCTTGTATTTGTGGGAAAAGATAAAATATACCACTCAATGCAAAGAAACTCTACATGGTCTTAGTGAAGTAGAACATGAATATGAAACCATGATACCAGCAGTGCTTGGTGCTTAAATATCTTGAGAAAAAGGTGTAATGGTAGAAAGTAAAGCTGTACTGGAATTCATTTTAATTCCAGTGTTCTCCAGCTCAGTGTCTTTGGACCACTGGCTGGCCAGGGACAGGATAGCAGTAAAATATGATGCTCTGTAGCTGTCTGTGGCATGAAGAAGCTGGTGTAAATTGTCGTTGTTGGTCCCAGACAGCTTCTGGGGTTGCTGAGTTGGATCCAAGAAGCAACTGCACTTGGTTTTCTCTGCTTTAAGGTGGTTTTAATCCTCCCCATTACTCAGCAGTGAAAGTGTGCAGATATACTGGGAAAGCAGACTGTCTAGTGCCTGGTAGGAGAGAAGCCCATGGAAACCACTGAGAAAAGGGACAGAGTATGGCCGGGGAACAGATTTTTCTGGTAAACACCTGGTGCCTGGGGAATTTGTAGGCTGCCATTTTGGTTTTCTGCCTTGAATTAGCCCCAAAATCATTGCCATGAGGGAAAAACTCAGGAACTCCAACGGTTGCTGGAGACTTTCCATCTGTCGTTTCCCCCCTGCCCCTTTTCATAATTTATCCTAGATATTCACAGCATCCCACCAAAACAGTTCCTGATCTCGCTTTTTAAATAGCCAGTCTTGACTAATCTTAGAGATAAAATGGATGGATCACATGTTGTTCTAGCACCACCAAACCTGGTGTGTGCCTAAAAAGGGAATAATCCTACTGGGTCTGACATAGTTGTTTTACTTTGACACAGAAATTGTGGTGAAATGCTCAGACTTTAACTACTAAAGATTTCTTACAGGACTGAATTTAGTATAGAGGGAGTCTGAATAGTCAAATTTATGTTATCTGTTCAATTTCTCTTTACCATGTCTGTAGATGTGCCACTGGAGACTGATGGCAGAAAAGTTACTTCTGGAATGTGATGCCAGAAAAAGAATATGTGCTCTTCTGTGACCACAGTTACCTAATGTTTTAAATGAGAAACAGGTCTTAAAATAACTTATATGGGAGGTAAACAGATTAAGGAAGGAAGTCCAGGTATCTGCTGATTTTTAAATGAGGGTGGCTTCTTTGTAGTCAATGCACAATTAGTATAGGGGGCTGGGGCTATGGGCTCCCTTGTTCCATCTTGATGGTTTTAGGCTTGTGAGATACTGGTGAACTCCACACAATGTTTCCTGATGTATGGTGATGTAAGGAGACTCAGGCCCTGCATGATGATGGACTAATTCTCCACTGATGTAATCAAGCAACCAGAACAAGAATGACTCACTCCATCCATAAATATCTTGGGGCTTACTTCTGACCACATTTAAATCTGTTCACACCGACCTCACCTCATTTGCTTGAATGGGCTTACTCCTGAGTTAGAATGATACATGTAAGAGAAAATCCAGGCCTTTAAAAGTCAAATCTTAATTGGTTTCTCTTAATGGCTGTGCTATTAAAAAAAATTCAGATCTTCCAAAAAATGTATTAGAAAGCAAAAGATGCCTTTAAGTGCATTAGGCTTTCTCTTAATCCAGCAAGTAGTAGACTTGATGATGCATCATACTTTCAATATATATCTATTGGCATTTGGGTTCTGTATCTTTATATTCCGTTTTCAGAAGTTATTTTATTAAAAGAAGATTAGAACTAACAAAATTTCTCCCCAGCACCTCCCACTTTTGTTCCACTCTATCTTAAACCTGTTCAAGTTCAGAACTCTGATTTCACAATTTCGTGCTCTCAAAATATTAAGATTTGATTCTCTATTCCCCATTTGTTTACACTTTCCTCGGATTTTATCTTCCACAAGTATGGCTCAGCCAGGATGTTCTCGATGAAACAAAAATACTTTTGCTTTACTTTCTGTTCACCTCATCCTCGAGCAGGTGCCAGACAATCTGCAGTAGCTGTTCTACTACCTGAGAAGCATTCATATATAGAAGCACCAGGACAGCCTTTGTTGTCACAACGTGGAGCACCAAAAATAGATGACATAAGAACATATTTCTTCCCATGAAGATTTCTGCAGCTATGTGAGGTCTTCAGATAAGCACGTTTTAGTCTTAGAAAAGTATAGTGTCGGATTGAAGAATCTAGACTATATTTTTATAATATAAAAATAGTCTCTATAATATATGTTTGATTAGCTAGGGATAGACATGTACTTGAATATTCCTTCTTCCCCCAGTGATGGGGAGTGGTGCCAACAACTGGTCCTCCATGTCAGGTATATGCTCTTATTAGCATGACTGGAAAGCCATAAAAAGTAAATTATTTGCAAAAGCTGTATTTGTAACTGAATCCCACAGTAGTGGTTTGCTGTGTGATTCGAGACTATCCTGAAGGCTGGGTTGCACTAGACCTCAAATTGTGTTAGTGCCACTGGCATGGGGGGAAGGTGGTATATTTTAAAGCCAAGGAATGGTGCCAAAAAGTATTACAGATGATGCATCTGGAAGGAAACTCCTAGTTTAGTTACCCCAGTCTGCATGACATGAAAATATCTGTAGGCTAATCCCCTAGGTGTTTTCCCTCTCATTTCCTCTTAGACACCACCAAGTGACAGTGCCTGAAAAGCTTCCTGAGGCAGAGCATTGCCTAATCGTCCTTGCTTGGACGATATTTCCCCACTGTCCAAGCTACTTTTTTTTTTTCTTCCTCCTTTTCCCAAATAATTATAAGGGCGGGTGCCTTGCTGTGGAAGAGGAAAGAAATGTAATGGGGTAAGGTAGCTCCAAGTGGAGCCAGCACTGCAGGTTCTTCAAAACTTGATTTTTCTGGAATAATTTGTTTCCTCCCTGATCTTGATGGTGCTGCTTCTTTATGCTTTTCTTTACAGTAAAGGGTCATATTTTATTCTCTCATGTGGGTTTTTATGAAACCAAATTGCTCTTAAAGACACCAAGGCAATTTCCATTTCAGTTCGGACCTAAATTTGCTAGGGTTTGATGGGTATTTTATTTATAATAGGCAGTGTCAGTGATGAAAGAACAAGGGATTGGTTCTGCTTTAGCTTTTATGGCAGTGCTAATAAAGTTCTCTGGCTCCCAGAGACATCTAACAGGCCCTATAGTGCAGTGCAAAATTATGGTTAAGAACTCAGCTGGTGGTTACTGTCCAGTAAATGTTCAATGTGTTTTAGTAGGGTGTTAGTAGAAAGTTAACGTTAGTGACTGGTGACTTCTGCCACGGCCAGAAATCTGTAAAACTGGATGTGCAGTGCAGATACTGTTGAAATGTTCCTGTCCTGGAAAACTTGAGTTCTATGTAGGGACATGAGTTGTGCCAATTTTCTGGATGATAAGCTGTGGTGTGGACATGGACTTTTTTTTTTTAGTTTCTTTGGTGTTTTTTTTGGTTTTGGTTGTTTTGGTTTTTTTTTGAAAAGCACAGAGTAGCCTAGGAATATCCAGGTACAAAACTTTATTCTTTTGAGTGTTAAATGGGTATAAAAAGCATATTTTTCTCCAGTTTAAAATAACCTTTATCCTCTATATTTCTTAATAGTCCTGGCTTCATTTTCGTCTGTAATCAGGGAGACACCTACACTGATGCACTTTTAGCTGACTTTCTAGCTGTGTATAGTGTATCTTTCTAATTCCTTGAGGTTCAGTTTGAAGAACACTTATGTAATTTCAATGAAACTTCTAATGTTCTCCCAAGAGAAGGTGAATTGGTGAGGGTTACCATTATGCTTGTCTTCAAACAATCTCTCCCAAAATATTAAGGAAGGAAAACCACAAAATTGCACTAAAATGGCAAAAAACCACCTATATAAAATGCTACTTTCTTGTGAAACTAAGCAGAAGAGCTGTAACTACCTTGGAATTCTGAGCAGGCTATGAAGTTTTGTGATTTTGGGGAACAGGCTAAGCCAGTACAATTATCCTGTCTGACTGGAGCTCACAGAACCGTTCTCAGTAATTTTTCCTTCAGAGGGATTTATTCTTTGCTGCATTAGTGAATGCAGTGAAACCCCACCACAGATTAGCAGACCCCCCCGTCTATAACGCTGGGTGCTGCTGCCTGAAAGCCAAAGGGAGTTTTGCCATAGACTTTGATGGAAGTAGGAACAAGCCCTTTATTTGCAACTTAAAGCAAGTAGGTTAGAATTATGAAGAATGATTATTTAAAATAGCAATGATGTAATATCAGTGTCAATTCCATTATTTTAACAGATGTAAATTTGCTCTGCTCTTGAACTCTGGTGAATTTTAATGGCAATATTAAAGAGATACTATTAAGACTACTTAAAAGAACTATTTGTAAAAAGTGTCTCCGGTTGGGGGGGGGAAGTTTAAATGGCTTTTTTATTCAGTCTGCACAATTATTTATTTGAATAGGTTTGTATATTACAAATTAATATGTATTAGAAGCTGAAAAGATGACATAATAATTCTGGAAGTCATTGGATATGGGAGAGGCTTGCACTATTTAGACAAAGCAAATAGACTTCTTATCCAACCATTTTTAGGTAGCCTTCACCATAGGGCAAATAAGGATTTTTATGGTGTACCTATGGACAACGTAGATAAAGAAAGTAGCTGTGAATCAGCTGTCTAAATAACTTTAGGATAAATTTGCATACATTCCAAGGTAACTTCCATGTCAATAACTCATGTTGTACCTGGCTGATGAGTACTGTCACTTTCCTGGCAGTCAAAGGGAATTGAGGATTTTGAGGTACTCTGCAGTGTCCAGTTGTAATGTTATACACAACCTGCATTCCAGTGGGACACCAATGGGAGAAGCAGGTCAGTGTGACCAGCCCTGGAAAGAGACCTCTTAAAACTTATGAATAAGGCTCTTAACATATGCTGTCTCAAAAGTGTTGTATTTTCTGGAGGGAAAGTGTAGTTGTTTTAAAACCAATTCTAGGGCCACAGTCCAGATGTCAGAAAATTAAATGGAAGTTTTTGAGCAGGCTGGCATTGCACAAACTAGGTTATCACATGACAAAAAAGAAGGTGTTGCCACTTGGTATTTTTTGGAAGAGAATTGGAAGAGTAATAAAAAAAAATCCTAGAAAATGAGACTGAGAATCAGGGAAAGTTACATTCTAATAATTCAGTACTGGCATTTTTATTAAGGACTTGACATTTCTGTCATTAAAATCAATGGCAGTCCTTTGTGATCTTTACCTCATCTAAAGCTACTAATTTGGAGTGATAAGTTTTTCTTTTTTTTCTGTTTATTTCTTGGATACATGCAGAGCTCTTCTTCATTAAGAAGTATTGGGCACTGGCAGCCACAGTTGTGTCAACGACCCAGAGAAAGCTGGATATTTAGTATAAATATTACATATATTTAATTTAGTATTGGATATAAAATTTACTTTGTTACTGTCCCAATCTATAGGATGCCTCAGTTCCTCAAGATACGTGGTGGCAGAGGGGAAGGTGAAACTAGCCTTCAAAGTTAGGATCTAAATTATTCTGAAGTTTAAAAAGGCTCTGGACTGAGCTTTCGCTTAGTTTGCTGTAGACCATGTTCCTGTCTCAATGCCTGAATCTAGGAATGATAATTAATTTCATATTCCAAAATAATTGTTTCATCTCTACTCCTATTAATCACCTTCATAGAGCAAATAGCTGCTAAGTGATTAATGGCTAAAAAAGAAAGTAAAAAATTTGTCTTAGTTTGTTTTACATGATTAGGAAAAATAAAGTGCCTGAGCGGAGCTGGACATTGTGAATCATTTGACCTAGTGATTGTTTCTTCTAAGTACTTATGAACATGGTCTGAGAATGTATTCTTGGAAGTATTCAGTTTTGATCCAAGAAGAAATGTCTCTTTCCATTAGTTTTTATTTCCTCTTCTTGCTGCAGACAAACCAGAATATTACAAAGGGCAAATCCATGAAACTTTCTCCAACTTTCCCTCGGGGGGAGAAAGCAGGCTTTTTCATCTTAAAATGACAGTCATTCAGTTGTGCAAAAAATACCTTTCATTTCTGTAAAAGCCACCACATCTAAGCTGACCTATTGTGGCAGGAGAGAAGGTGAGGATGGATTTGACTGTAGCGTGCTTCTGTAAGCTCACACAGAGCTAGATTTACACATCACCGTGTATAAATACAGTCTCCATGGGCAGAGAGATTTTTTGCTTTCAATGGAAGCACACCTGAACTAACTTTTTTTTTGCTGTTATCTCTGGATATAGCAAGATTTACCATGTTATGCAACAGACCATAATGGTCAGCTGCTCAAAGAACATCTCCTTCTCCATGAGGTCACCCTGGTCCTGACGCAACTGACCCAGAGCAGAGTGGTCAGAGCAGCCTCTTTGTAGCCCACTTGACAAAAGCAAGTAGAGCTTGGCTTAAAGTTTTAAAGCAGAGCCAAATGCAGCCTAACAGGCAAGCTTGGAAGAGATCCGCCAGAATCCAAACCCTGTTCTGCCAGTCTACTTGTAACTAGCTGGTACAGTCTACACGGTGCTCCTGAGATTAATAAATACATAATCCCATATCCCACAGTCCATTACCACAGTGCTTGAAACATTTCCCATTAATGAAACACAGTGCATGCAGGTAAAAATATCAATGTGCCTCATAGAGAGGGGAAAAAAATGGAAAATATGTATTATATTAAAGCCAAGTTTTGTGCTCTTGTGCAAAGTATGAGGCGGGGGGGGAAATTTATTTCTCCAGGTGGTCTCTCAAGTGGAGGAAAGGATACAGTTCCTTGGCTACACTACCAATTAGAGGGCAACACTATACCCAAGATGTGGCCTCTAATCTAGGCCAAGGCATTCTTTATCTTTCCCTTCTATCAGGAGCACGTTCAGCAACATCCCTAAGCACAAACCGAACATCAAGCATATGAGTAATTCTAGTGACTTTGCTCTTGAAATTTTGGTCAAAGGAATCATACCCCATGTTTGTTTTTTGTCAGCGTTGTTTCGGGTTGCACAGCAACACATAGTCTTGTGCTCTGATTTTCCTCAGCAATAATAAAGAACTGGTATGTGACAAAGAGAGGAAGGTGGGGCTAAACTATGGTCGGATTGAACCCCTGGGAAAAATAATAGAGGAAAACTGAGTGTGATGAATATATGCATTGCAGACCCATGACATGGAAAGCAAACAAGCCAAACCACTTGAACCTTTGCAATAAAATCTTTTCTTACCATTTTATAGGAATGCTTGTGACTGAAATCAGTACTGCAAAATACTGTTGGTGGAAGCAGAGCACTGGCATTATTCATTTCAATGAGCAGCTTGGTCAGTCTCTAGGTCTCAGTTGTTGGTCCTCTGTTGAACCAGTGTATGGTTCAGTTTGTGTACTGGGTCTGGAAGGGATCTTGGCAGTTACTAGGCACTAGGCTTGAAAGAGGAGATTCAAATGGACCAAAATCCCATTCTTCTGAGTAGATAAACAGCTCTTACCTACTCTTTCACTCCTTGGGTTGAAATGATCAAACTCGTAATTCAGTGGGAAGTTCCCTAAAAAGGGAAGCCACTCTATTTTCTATAGATTTGTAGAATTGTATACACTATTGGATAAATGCAAGCATATAGAGGATCCTAACAGATTTCTTACCATGCATTAGGGTATCTTTGGCAAAACCTGGTGTATTAGTTTCTACCTGAGATCTTTCTACCTCACTGTAAATGGAGTGTTTCTGGAAAGTTCTGTAATCTATGGGGGGGGAAAAAAAAAGCCAAAGAAATTAGAAGCTTGGAATGGGAGGTCTGTTGGTTTTCTGCTCTCATAAATTGCCTGCAAAACACACGTGGCCCTTAAAGGGCTGTGTTGGGGGCAGAATTCCCTTGGCAGAGCAGCACCACATGTTTCTGCTTGACCGTGTGCTCTGTGCAGCTGCACAACGTATCGCATAACGCCATTGACTGCAAGCACGCTGGCTTGCCGTTCCAGTGGGGCCCCAAAAACTGTAAATAGCAATAGGCAAGAAAACTCCCTGAGACACGGCACTCGCTTGAGCCAACTGCCCAAAGCTCATACTCAAGCCATGAGATCTGACAGGTGGCCAGTACTGGCCTAAGACACTGTTTGCCCCAGGTTCTCGACATGGTTCCGTACCCTGATCTTGAGGCCAGAGCCAGAATGTCTGCCAGGTTGTCTATGATGTTGCTGTGGCTTCCTTGGGGGCTGAGGAAGCACTGTGGCCTGTGGAAGCACTGTGGCCTGCAGTCTAAAGGCCACATTCCTTGTAGGGTGCTGAGAATAAATGGGGCTCCTGAATCTTTGATATTGCACTGAAAAAATCTTTTGATGGAAGGGGCACACAGAGCATGTGCAGCTAAGACTTCACTGTTAATTTTAAAACTCCAAGTTATTTAATTGAGAAAAGCCTTGATTATATAGTCAGAACTGTTGTACAATCTATACCTACCCTTGCTGGTACCATACCCTCTTAACAAGGTGTTGTGCTCACCCTATCCATGGAGTCATCCCACCACCAGATGATGTCTCATCCCACATAATGTCCTGAAGTTCCTGCTGTGTTTCCACCTTGTCTGTCTTCCCCTGTCTCTGGATAGCTGAGGTAATGCCTACCCACAGGGATCTGGAACAGATGAGGGTACCTCTCTAGAGTCAGCAGGACTACCCAGTTGAGAGTGTGTGACCTTGAGTAAGTCACCTGTAAGGTCAGCAGGTCAGCAGGAGAGCATGAAGAAGCAATGTTGAATACTGTGCTGTGATAGTACAAGGACAGTAATTAAGTGTTTTTTCTTCTGTCTGCCTTTTTGCCTCCATCTTTTCTCAAACGCTTCAGGAAGCTACATGTGAACCACTGGAAAGTTGTTTAATAGTTGTCTTAGGCAGCCAGTAGCATCCCAAATCTTCATCTTGAACCATTGCTGGTGACTGGACACTGAGCTTCAAGAGGTCCAAAGACTAGAAATAGCGAATGGTAGTGACTTGGGCTGTGTAGCTTGGAAGAGGACTTGCCCTAGTATTGCTGGGCAGCAGCAAGGAATACTGTAAAGAGGAAACACTCTGGATCCAACGTCTGCCCTGCACACAATAGAAACCACAGTTTTATCTCTGGACACTCCTGTTCACATCCAAGTGGGCAGGAGGTGGGTGGAGTGCAGCTGGGAGCTGTCAGAGCCTTGGCTCTGCTCCCCTGAGCTTCTTGCGAGAGTAACTGGCCAGGCATGAGACAAGAGATAAATTAATTTACACCTCTCCAGTGCGATGGGAACATACCTTCTGTTGTGAAGCAAGAGGAGGAGAAGGAGCAGTGCTGTGTTTGTCAGGGCTTCTGGGAGGCAGGATGGGAGCCAAGGGAAGGTTAGGTTAGCTGCTGGCCCAAAAAGCACTACCTAGACATGTGCATCATTTGTTTTCCCAAAACTGATGAGAAAGTATGATTATAGTTCAATCCTTCACTGTTCAGTTGTCTGACAAGTTTTTGTTTTATGAAGAAGTATGTTCACATATTTAAAAAAATAACCACCGTAACTTGGGAAAACTATGGCATTTTACATATAAAACTGTTTTATTTTGTGTGAAATTTAACTGAAATGATCTTAATGACTTATGTAAAGTGAAATATTGGGTTTTCCTTTTTCTTTCTCTTTTAGCCCTGGTCTCACACAGGCATATTAATGATTATTTGTCAAAATCACACTGTTTGCTTACAAGGTACGAAGGCTTTTTAGACACTATAATGACAGCTTTTGATTCACTTGATAATATTTAGAATAAGCCATAAAAGCCAATCTCTGAACGAACAGACCGCTTTTATTGGCTTTTAGTGCTATTACTGCTATCATAAGTGGTAAATTGGCCTAATGCAAGTAATACTGCTGTGTCATACTGTAAAAACTGCTGCTTAGTTTTATATTTTATTTATTTTTCATGAAAAAATTTTAAGCTATGGAGACTGTTCTATCCTTCTACAACTATTGGTGATTCCCTCTGAGCGAGAGCTGGGAAGCCTTCTGCTGTTGGGACTTTCTTTGCTTAGGGTTTACCAACCGTGATGGGACAGGACTGATCATAAAGTTAGGGACCAAGACTGTGAGTCAAGTGAATATCTACCTGAAACTCATAGGTTATTTATTTAAGTAACTTAGAGGAAAAAAAATGAATGATTGCTTAGCTGGAAGCTAAAATATTTCAAATACTTTGTTAGATTTCTTTATATGTCTTGTTTTATAATAATATTTAAAAAAAAATTAAACACTTAAAATAGCTTAAGATGACAATACATTTGGTCACAACTTCATCTAACCAGAATGACTACCTAGTGTCATTGCTCCTGTGTTTCTTTTGAATTTTTGTCCTGCCTCTCACCCTCTCTTCTATTGTTTTGCCCACTCTTGGAATATAAGCATGGATTTCAGAGATTTTAAATTCCAGTAATATATAACTTTTAATCAGGAAAAGAAAAGTTTATCATAGAATTTTATTTGGTTTTGCGTTGTTTTTATATGAGGGAAATCGTTTAGAAGAAGCAAAGCTTACATTTAATTATGAGTTTCTATTCTTTTATCTCCCCCTTCACCTGCATATTATCAAACTGGGTTCTCTTTGGTCAGGAATATTGATTTACCAGCTGTGAAGTAAGTTTAGGACCAGCAGTCAGTCTTAAAGCCACTGAATTTCACCTTGGTCTGAATCAAGTTGGGAATTATGACACATAACAGTGTGGATTGTCCAACGTATTAGGCTTCTGTTAAGCAACAAGAGAGAAGCTGTGATTTACCTTAGCCTTGACTGCTTTGGTATTCAATGAGTGTGCAGAGCAAGAGCAGGGCAGCTCACATGGTGGAAAGCTGAAAGAACAGCACCTGATAGAAGTGCGTTACACGAAGCAGTCAGACAAAACTGATTACCTGAGGATGCACTCTGTTTTTCTAAGACTCCTCTCAACTCTTTTCTAAGGTCTATGTGGTAAGAGCGAGTGTCACGCAGAGAACCAGCGTGAAGAGTGAGTTAACAGAGGGAAGTTAACCTTGAAGACCCTGTTTCTGACTGTCAACAGACAGAAGTTGGAAAACGTAGGAAGGCTAGAGATAGGAAATACCAGTCTGAATTTAACTTTGATAGATAATAAGAACATGAGGTGGGGGGTGCTTTGTCTGAGAACCAACAGTGAAGCAACAAAGATGACAAATGATTCTTGTTTGGTGGGGGGGAAGGGGGGGGAGTGGAAAAGGTATAATGTGTCTTAAATTTAGCTAAAACTTGAATAATTCAAAGCCAAACATAACTTCATTATGGTGTGCTATGTGGCCATTAAAATCAGTCTAATGACAAAGAAAAGCCTATCTGAGTAATAATCACTAATTTTACTGAATGCATGCTTAAAATATTTATTGACTTTTAATATGCTGAGGGAACTGGAAGAATAATATTCCAACTTTAGTTTTGGCATTCAAATATTTGTGGGCATGTGATAGCATTTTGGCACGTGTGTTAGTTGCTATGGGTATGAAAAAACCCATCCAATTTAGTGTTAAAGGGTTTAACCCCTTCTTAAGACAACTTTTTAAATGAAGATCGCAGAACAGAAAACTCTTCTCTGTAAATCTGATGTCTGATGAGCTTACTTCAGGGGGAAGGTATTGATTTGACCTGTATTTTACTTGAAGAACTCGTGTGATCTTATTTACCAAAAACCTACACCCCTGTCTTTAAATTACAGGTGCAAGTATAGTAAAATAGTGTTTCTACCTGCATCTTTGTTGCTGCAATAACATTTTTCTTTCTTTCCAAGCTGCATGTAGGCATATTTCAGAAAAAAGAACATAATTTGTCAGTAATCAGTTCTCGTGTGTCTCAACACTATCATGGCAAAGCTTGTGTTTTTCTGTAGAGCACGACAGCGAGCTGTGCCTCTACTTCTCTATCTCTGGAGCCTACTGATATATTCAGAAAGAAGTTTTTCTTCCTGTACGTATTTCCGTACTGTGTATATTCATTTATACATGAGACAAGAAAACATTATCACGTTTAACTGCTGCAATCATAAGCACATTAAGTAGACAGATAATAAACAATCCATCTGAATTTATGATTAAGTTGTGTTTTTCTAACGTGTTTATTCAGATTAAAGACTGAAATTAGAATGAGACTACGTAATCAGGAGACCCTGAAAGACTGTTTGACTCCTTTTAAAATAAAAAAAATAACTTAGTTTAGGGGGATAGCAAAGATCTCTATACCACTTAAATATGGCTTAGGTGGTAAAAAGGCCTTGTGCACTTATCTTCAAAGAGATGTATCTCAGTTGTAGTAAGAGCCATGAAAAAACTCAGCTGACACAGGGGGCCTCAGCACCTAATTTTTGTGTGTGCCCTTCTGCCAGCAGGCACCAGATCCAACTTTCTGTATGGCACATGCAGAGGACCAGCCATAAGCTTGTAGGAGAGGTGAGGAAACAAGAGGATGTAAAATAGGAAAACCATTGTAGGGAAGGGGGAGAAGGACCACCCTAATGCATTTATGGCTGCTCCACTTGCATTGGGCACCTCTGCCAGCCAGTGCTGCTGAGGCAGAGTTGGAAGAGATGCTCTAGTCCTTTCCTTCCCATCTATGAGAGTGAGATCCCTGCTGGTGAGGGCAGCTGGTGGATGGGGCACAGCCCTGGCTCAGATCCCTCTCTGCCTGCTTTCAGCAGTGTGTTGAGATTGCCTGACAAAGATTTTCCACGTCTTCCTGAATGGTGGAGTACTCTCTCTAGCAAGGACTAGAGCTAATCTCCTGCCCTTCATGCAGGTGTCCTTTCTGTGGGGCTACAGCATCCTTGCCTCTCTTAAAGCAATGAGCTCTAAGCTGTCCATCCAGACATATACACTTGGGAATCTCCAAACCATGACATTGCATAGGGTATCTGATAGCTGGGGACCAGAATTTTCTTCTGGAAGGTGTGAATTTGAGTCCTCTAGTACAACCATGTGCTCTCAGTCCTCATCTGAAGTCCCAGAACTACTCACTAATCACTGAGCTGTTCTGATAAGGGGTTTATGGCCGGTATTTTATCATTGCACATTTAGAGCAGTCACTCTTAATGTCTTTCCATTTGGATTTAGTTTTAAATACTTATTTAAAAAATAGAGGGAAAAATAATTCCTTTGAACCTTAGTGAACAAGGAATATTTAAACTAATTCCACTTCTTTCTCTCGACTTTTCCTATAATATCTTTCATAAGCAATAGATAACCAGCATGCCCAGGATTTAGTCCATCTACTGCATTTTGTTTTGAGTACTTGGAAGCAGTTGTATTTTGGAGAATGATTGCAAATCTTCGATGAGAAGGGAGGCCTACTTTTTCATGATGATTATCTTTAATGTAAATATTTAATTGAACCCCTCCAATACTAAGGATTTTGTTACACCTCTACATGACTGTCAATCTGGCTCTACATATCAGGGTATAATGTCGCAGGCCTACAAAGCACCTTCTGAAAACTGGCACTGAACTGCTTCCATCCACGATTACCCTGAGCTTGAAGGCAGGGTAAAACAGGTCTGCATAGTGGTTGTTTTGATGGGATTTCTATCAAGGAATTAAGTTCTATAAACTAACCAAATGCTCACTAGTAGGTTTGAAATACCTGTTTTTCATAGCTTTTAAACATCTAAAACCCAATTATATTCAAAGGTCTTACTGTCTCCCTCCAGAAGAAACTCCAAGGACACTTGCATTACTATTCCAGATTAAAAGGAATAAAAATAATTAATTTTTTGAGCTTTCAGAAATGTAAGGCAAAGTTGACCAAAGAAATGGATATTGAACTCAAATTCTACCTTGAAGAGAAGCAAACCACACTGTGAATGTGGTCCAGGTCTTGGAATCTAAGGCCAACAACAGCTGTAGTAGTGCTTGATTGTACATCCTCTCCCTAAAAGTTATGAGGCTTCTGAAATACTTATTGCTTTTATTAGTACTGAATTTTCTTTATCATCCACCTTACTTAATTCTGTTTAGTACAGGCACCTTTCTGGCTTGTGCTGGAGACCCCTTCTTTTTCACTGACCTTGGTGCCTGCAGAGTTGTTACTCTCACATATTCTCACTCCTCTCTCTGGCTGCACTTGCACAGGGTATTTTTTTTTTTCCTTCTTAAATATGTTGTTCTAGAGGTGCTGCCACTGTTGCTGATGGGCTTGGCATTGGCCAGCAGCAGATCTGTCTTGGAGCTGGCTGGCATTGGCTCTGTTGGACATGGGGGAAGGCTTCTAGCAGCTTCTTGCAGAAGCCACCTCTGTAACACCCCCTGCTACCAAAACCTTGCCATACAAATCCGATATAGCCATTTCAAGCAGGAAGCACTGTGGAGGCCCTTGGATATGTGGGTTCTGCTCGAACATGTATGTTGCTTAGAAAATTCGATAACTAATAAGGGTCTATATTGTTATTCCCTGTTTTGCTCTACTGACACCACTGAGGGCAAAATTCTGAATATTTTTCCCAAGCACAGCAAAGTACAGAATTGGTCTGGAAAACTTCCAGGGGGGTGAATGAAACATCTTGAGGTCTTCCCCTGCATTGGCAGTTCAAAGAAATAGATTTTCTTTTCCTTTGTGGAACAAATTTACTTAAGGTAATCCAACCTAAATAAACCTTCATTTATATTTTTAGAGTCAAGATCCAGGATAGGAGTGTGACTTTAAACTTAGCTCTACTACCCAGAGAAGTACCACTGTCTCGACTGTACATTCATTCCAGTTTTGTGGCAGTATTCAAAGTCATCCATCTCCAAGGACCCTCCAGTTCAAAGATCAAGGACCATTCAGTTTATGAAACTATAATTAGGAGTGGTAAGCTGGGACCATTGCAGATTTCATATACTCCCTCTCTGTTGGAAAAGAGTCTTTAAATCTGCTGTTTTACAACTTAAAGGAAGGGTTGTCTTGATTAATTCATTTGGTCATAGTCCTGAAGCTGACAAGGCATCTTCTAGGAATTTAAGCCCCCTGGGATCCCTGTCATCAGTTTTTAAGCATGCTTTTGTGTGTGTGTGGTGTTCTTATCTGGAAACAGTCTGCTTGAATTACAGCATTCATCTTATAAGCATTTGGCATTTTCTGTTACATGAAACTGAGAGGTATTTCTTTGCTATCAGTCTTCTATAAAGCTTTTCAATCCAATGACTTAATTCAGGCTGGAAGAGAGTGAAAAAAGCTTCTGGACCCAAGTCAGGAGAATTCAGGAAACAAGTGTCCAAGCGTGTATGTAAAATTGCATTCATTGACTTCTGAGTTTTTAGAAAGAAATTCTAAAAATGTCATTTAGCTCCCTGAACACAGGGATGTATGTCAGTTAGGAACACACTCCTGAGAATAATCTCCCTGAAACCAAAGTACAAGTCTTGTAACTGTTACTCCAGATCCTGCGAAACAGGTAAAAAGGTAGATTGTGAAGGAACCAGGAAATTCCCCAAGTGTCTCTAGGACAACTCTCCTTCTGCAAAACCAGTCTTGTGGTGTTACATCCTCCCTGCTTTATTACTGCTTGTAAAAGTCTCTTAGAGCCCCTGGGTAACCAGTGAGGGGGATGCGCTGGGGTAAAGGCATTTCTGAGTGCTGCAAAACAGGCTGGTTTTGCTATTATGCCCAGGAATATAACCCCAGGACCAGGCTGTGGGATGTTCTGGTGTGGTGCAGTTCAGAATAGTCTACTGCTGTATCGGATTTCTGGGATGTACCACTAAGAACTGTGGTACGACCTCACCCAATGGGATTACTTCTGGAATAAGGTATTATTTGAGTAATGTGAATAATGTCACTGCAGCCAGGTCTATGATATGAGTAAATCTCCCTTTTCATATGAACTATAGTCCTTGGAGGAGTGAAATATAATCCTGAACAGAGGCTCTATTTACCACTTAAGCCTTATTTTATGGTTTAAGTGCTGACCTTGTACTGACCCTCAGCACAGGGCTGAATTTCACCCTACAGCAAAAATCTGCTGGCTAGAGTAGCCGATTAAAGAAATTGGGGCTAGACTTTTTACTATTTGCAAGACAATGAAAACAGGCTTATTTTAGACAAAAAATGTTTCTGATTTATGAGAATTTTAGTGCAGAAAGGGGCTATTTTGGAGAAAGTCTTGAGATTAGCATTTCAGTTGTATTTTTGGCAGGAGAGCAAGGAAGCCATTTCATTAACTTTTCACTGGAAGTTATATATGGAGGGCATTTGTGTACACAGCTGGGCAGCAGAAAACAGGAGGGCTTTGTGTGAAAATATCCCAAAATGAAATTTCATTTCTGTCCAACTTGGATGTGCGTTCCTGGGCTGCCTTGGCCAGTTTTGAATGAAACCATTGGAGGGCAGCATTAGGCCCTCACACGTTTCCCCTTGCATTTGGAATGGATGCAGAAATAGTGAACAGACCACTGCTGGCCCCTGTGCAAAATCAGTGTCACCTTTTACAGCTTTATGTCAGTCAGATAAGCTCCTGCCTGCTCCCACATATCCATATGGCTGTAATCATCAAGTGATACCAAGAGATTAAATGTTTGTAAGGAACTCCAAAAGCCACATGCTGAGGCTGGTGTGAATTTAGCTCTGCTTTGACCTCCCTTTCCACCAGATGGCTGCTAATCTGGCACTAAATCACTGCCATGGTGGAAAGAGCTCTGGTCCATGTGGAAGAGGCGGTTCTGTGGTTGTGGCTGTGCTGTGTAAGGTGGGAGCATCCCTGAGTCAGCCCCTGGGAGTGTTACTCATCCTTGGGTACTGCATTTCTAAAGGCATATCTTCTGTAGCTTTCCAGGTTTCCTCTAACAACCATGCTTGATTGGGAGGCCACATAGGTGTTTTTTGTTTGGGGTGTGGTGGTCTGCTTGTTGAACATCTTGTGGGTGCATGAAACAGATGGGGACACAGGCCCATGCAAAGGGAACTTCTTTAATATTATGTCCAAGTTTCACTGGTCATTCTTTACTTATACGTGTATATTCATATTTTAAATGTTTTATCATTTATGTCACTTTGTGCATATCAGGGCAAAACATGGATAAGTGGGGATAATGCATGTGCTCAAGGTTCCTGCTTCAGTTTTTCAGGGCAGAAGTGCTGATACCTGCAAAAGTTTCTTTGCAAATGAGCCCCTGTTTCGTTCTGCCCTGATGTTTTGTAGATGTTGGCATGGGGAACTCTCCATCTCCATCCAAAACTGTCTCCAGCCTTCAACCATGAGCTCTTCCCCATGGGAAGAAGCAAGCAGAGATAACTGCCTCCACTCCTACACAAAATAGGAGTCATTGGCTGGCTTTATTCTTATGTCCCAGGCTTTTGTTGGGTTCTCATCAGTGGTAAGGTCAGACAAGCAGAAAAAGAGGCCAACAACTGCCTTTTCTCAGCTCATTTGTACTGATTCTGGTTGATTTGCACGTGATGGTCTGATGCATACTCTCCAAACACAGGTTTCCTAATCTGTTGTGTGATCTTTAGAAATGATAGCCCTGAGGAGCATGCTGTACTATCAGAAAAGATTGCTGGTATAAATTCTTCACCCTGAGACATCTTGAGATAGGACTGTGATCACTTCACCATCCTCGTTCACACTCCAAACCCAAGGAGTCTCTCGTGTTGTCTGCATCCAGACTTAAGTGTTCAGTACCTTAGGAGGTACAGAGATATTTTAGGATTTAAAGTATACCAAACCTAGAGCACCCACTTGCCAGTCTGCTTCCCTGTTTACATTATCATTGTTGTTCTACAATCTGCGAGGTGCTGAGGGGCACCTCAGGTTCTTCTACAAAAAATGGTTTGTAGGGTAAGCAAGAAATAAAAGGAAAGGGAAAATGTGCCAGTCTGCTTTAAAAATACAGTTGAGGACCATCATTATATAGATGTTTCTCTCCAAGACTGTGCTGGGCTGTGTAGTATTATTTTTTTTCCGTATCATCTTAGATTGCCATCAATCTTCTGGTGCACTTGTGGCAGGGGTGTGGGAGTGCAGCAGTGGGTGCAAATGACTTACTGAGAGGTAGAGGCGTGAGTATGCTTTATGCTTTTCCTGCTGATATAATAAGTTACAATCCTAGGTGCCTAGCCCACTGTTTTTTTTCTGTAGTACTTTTCGCAAGGCTATATGGTCTCTGTTTTGCTTTTTTGTCTTCCAAAACGAGTAGAAGATAAATAACTGGCAGCCAGATTAAAATCCTCCTTCCCCTCCCCCCCTTTCCTGGTAAAACATCTTCTAATGTTGAAAGTCAACAAAAAAGTAATTGGTACCTTATTTTGATGTTGACCTGCTGCACTACCAGTCCATGAGCTATTACTTTGCAAAGCATTAGGAAAAAAAGTCTAGGAAAGATACTAAAGCCACAGCCTAGTCTATATTTTTTATTTATTTCTGATACGATGTGGTTCATGACTGTTTCTTTTAGAAGGAACAAATAATCAATACAAAACCATGAATAAAAATAACTTTTCTTTAAAACTGGATGCTAAAAGAACATATAGTTTTCTTACTGTGCCTGATGGAAACAGTACAAGTCTGTTCTCCACAATTCATTGTTTATTGGAATGCTTGAAATCTATACATGAGGTATTTTTAAAACATTTAAACATAGAAGTTAAGCTTCTGCTCCACACAATTTGGTTCACCATATTCTAAAAACCCACTGTGTACCACAGAAGTGCTTAAAGCGAAGAAACATCAACAAAATTTTTTAAAAAGCAAGCTTCAATATAGGGTAATATAACATCCATATTCTTATCTCAAGGAAAACTTCCTTTCCTTATGAAACACATTTCAGCTATTTATTGACTCAGCTGCTGCACAAGACCTTCAAGGCCCAATTCTGCTCTGTGGCACTTTAGAGAGAAGAGGTGCCAATAGACAGTTCAGCTCTTTCTCGGAGGGATCAGCTTCTTAAAGTAGGAAACAATCAAAATGTTACCAATGATCCAGGAGCTCTGGATGGTGTCTCTCCTTAAGAAGTGGAAAGCATTGTGGATAAGCATCACCAAAGGGAAATGAACTCGGGAAGGTACAGGTGGAGAGATGCCACCTGGCTACTGGAGAAGGTCTGGACCAAAGGGGTCCGTGCCATTGGTCTTGTCCCACTCAGAGGCGTGGACCAGTTAAAGTCCCCTGTACCTTTGTACCCCTTTTTGCAAAGTTGCAAACCTCTTGTGCTCTACTCTATTCTGATGGAATAGGTAGTCAATTCAGTTACCTGATTTCTGTTTACAAGCTGAAGTGCCATGCTATCGTGTAGGATCAGACCCAGATCTCGCTCAGCTCTGTTGCTCTCTGTGATGCTCAAACTGTAAATTTTCTGTTTGTAGATTTATTTATATTTTTTTACTGAAGTTAGCTGACACCTTGCAAGTGGAGGGATTTGGGTGTCCAGCCAAAAGCTGGTATGTTGGCCAGTCAGTTCTGCTCAAGTGTGCAATTTTCATTCTGCCAAAGTGCTGCATAAACAATGACGACCGCGAGGCAGAGACATTAATTTAGGCCTACTTCATTGCAGCCCCTCTTACAGCTAAGTGATCTAACCTACAATTAACTACATAATCTTAAAATAGCGATACACACTTTTACAGATGACATAATAGTGGCTATAAATGAGCATTTTCCTCAATACCCCCACAATTAATGTTTTCAAAATATGAGGTCACTTGTTGAGTCTTCCCCAAATACTTTTGTTAGGATCAGATTATAACTCTTCTCTTTTAAAAAACTTAATTTACACCTAACCACAGATATTTAATTTGCATCACATGCATCTTGAAAGTCTGAGACTTTATTTCATGTTCTTCTTGTGTGTGTATGAAATAAAGGAATTCTGCTATGACCAACTAATGTACATAAATACGTAATAAGCTATGAACTAACTTGACAAATCAATTTTTCCTGAAAGAAATATGGCCTGAGAACTTTTCTCCTTTATACATGCAGGCATGAGCGATAAGAAAACCTTTACAATTTTGTCTGTCTTCTAAATAGTTTAATAAAATGTAGCATTTGAAATACCAGTACTTAACACAAATTATTCACTTAATACCTACCATTTTTCAGCCTTTAAAACTGGAAAAGTCTCTTATACTTATTTTTTTTAACTTCTCTACTTCTGAGAGTTTATATTTCATAAACCGCCGACAACAGATACTACTTTATTCTAAGATAACCCGCTGCCAGATGCAAAGATTCAGGGTTGATCTTTACTCATGTTTGAGAAAACCAAACGAATATTAATCCAATTCAGCAATAGCTTAAGTTAATAAAAACTTTTCATCAGAATTAAGATGACGGTCCATACTTTGTAATGGTTTAACAGGTCATGTCAAATAAAATCTCCCCAGGGATGCAAGAACATCAGAAAAAATGAGCTTTCAGGTTACTGTGAGTTGGGTAATCTAGGCCTTTCTGTAAACAAATGTACATGCACGTTTTGTAGAAGTCAAGCTATGGAATTCATGTGGCAGAAATTACCGGACATATTTAAGCCTGTAAAGTATTATACCTTTTTCTTCAAAAAATAGTCTTTAATAAATGAGAAATATCTCTGAACACAAAATGGTAACTAATAACTCGGTAATGTAACTTACCTTTCTTCAGCCAAGAAATATTTTGCTTGTCATTTTCAAAACTTTCTGCTGGTTTGATTTTTACCTTGTCTGTCTTGGCTTCTGACATCTGAAGGGGAGAAAAGAATTTTGGGATGTCAGAAACTTTCTTTAAAAGAACTTGACAAGGAAATATGTTCTCTGTTTAGCTTCCTGTTATAATAAATTGTGATTACTTACACAGACAATTTTTTTTCCCCCTGCAGATTATTGATACTAGGTAATACCTCAGTAATAAAATTTATGTTCTGTTCCTAAATGCTTTATCAATATTACATAGTTGTTGTTTGTAGATGAATTCTTTTGCAAGGTAACTATACATTATGAAACAAGTGATATGCTCATAGCATGCTGGTAATAGATGTACATATAACACACAGAATAGATATGGTCTGGCTAAAAAGGAGTCATCCAGTCTGCCTGTTTATTGTGGCTCAAAGTTGCTGTAAAGCCTGCTGTCAGAGAGGTATAATTATGTAAACAACGATAAATATTTATAAAGGCAACTTGAACAAAGTGTATCCAAAAAAAAAATCATAATCTTTATGGCCACTTGGAACAATTTATTTGCTGTAAAGTGAAGAATCACATGCAAGTTACAGTACCTGAGGGTATTATGTATACAGGAGCTATCAGCCCGTACAAGGTGGTTCACTTCCATTGCCTGCTAGGAATAAGATTAGGCTGTCCAGGCTTCTTCTAACTGCTTTATATTTTCCCTGAATCCAGTTAGCTAAAGCATTTCTCTATTTATTTTTTTTTTTTACCTGTATCTTCCAACCGGGGGTGAAAACAGCAGGATTCAGACGGTGAGGAGGAGGAGGAGTGCTTTCGGCCGAATCCCTCGCTGTGTGTTGATGTCCAGCATTCCCATACACTGACAAAACCAAAAGGATGAGCAGTGCACTCTCTGCCTGCCTGCTGTGTGGTGCTAGATTTGTCTTGCTGCCAGAATCAGCCAACTTATTGCTGAGGGTTTTTTTTTTTTTCCTTCCTCTTGTTGTTTGCATGCACTTCTAGAGCCGGCTAGGGTAGGGAAGGAGGGGGGTAATCAGCATCCCAGTGCTAATAGAGGGGTTAAAAAAAAATCAAAAAAAAATCAAAAATAAAAAGCTTTTCAGAAAGAAAAATTGGTTTGGAAAGGTTATTACTGCAGTTCGTCACCCAGTGAATCTGCAGGAAGAGGAAGAAAATAAAAAGGGAGCCGGGAAATTAATAGTGACAAATCAGGTAAACATGTCAATGTTTTGGCGAAATGGAAGTTAAAATACTGAAGGAATGTAGAAATTAGACCTAAAGGTCTATTTATAGCTGCCACTTTGGCAAAGAAAAGGTGTAATCCCCTGGTGAGCTGAGTGCTGTGATGCTCCTGAGCTCAGGAGGGTGAAACCCATCATCAGCAGGGAGGGCAGGTCTGCAGAGATGACCAGTCCTTACCTCCACTGCAGCAATGTTGAGTGGTCTCCAGCGGGGACAGTTGGGTAGGCTTGATGGCCAGCAAAACAGAGGGAACAGGGTGACAGCCTGGACAACCCCAGACCTTGAAGACACTAAGAATTTAAGGTTATTAGTTGGTTTTAAAAAGTCTCTTGCCATGGTTAACTGCAATATTGCTCTAATACTTGCAGAATTAGAGTCAAGACCAAAGAAAACAAGATTTTAGGGTACTTTTTTAAAGTAAGAAGCAACATCTACAGGACAAAAAGAAAATGTCATTCTGCATCCCAGAACTGAATTTTGAAAGTGTTGGTTGCAGAGCACATTCGGAACTACTCAGTTATATTACCTTTAAAGCAATATTTAGAAAATTTCAAGCAGTATTTGTCACCAGATACTATAATCCAAGATCCCAGTGCGTAAGTGTGGCCAATAAATAATAACATATTCCCTTTGTTATGACAATTATCTTCCTCTACTCTCCCCATCACATGTCATTCTCACAAGAAAAAAAATGTTTTCTTTCTTTTTTTAAATCTCCTGTGCCAACATGACTGAGATTCTTCTACCATCTTTAGCTAATTGTGAATTGCATGGTAAGTGCCTACTTACATCTCCAAATTGCAATGATTAGTCTTGCATGGTTTGAAAACCTATTTTAAGCAGGGTACTTTGGGAATAATTGCTACCACAGGGGGGAAACATCTAGGGCTAATATTTTAAGATCTTTGTTCCATTCCCCTTGGATGCAGCTTGGAGAATCATGTATTTTCAATTGTTGTTCCCCTCTTTATCCCAGAAACATTTACCTATTTTTTTCCATGTTGTTGCACCTGCAATGCTTTAAATTTATCAGTGGTGCTGATTCTTCAGCTGGGTTTGTCAGGGCAAGCTATAGAGCTCCTGGTGGGTCCTCATAAAATCAGCTGGGCTCCATACACATCAGCCAGACCCACCTGGTTGCAACTTGGACCTGGTGCTACTGTGCATTTCAGAGGCACTGTTTAAAATTAAGACAAGGGTTGTTTCCAAAACAAACTAGAGAGAAAATTCTTTCTCTCTAAGTTCATTCAGCACCTCCTCCCCGTTTTTCTAGAGACTTTGTCAAAATCCTAGTGTCTCACAAAGAAAGTAAAATAGACAAAAAAAGCCCCTTCAAAACGACAGCTCTGAAAACTGCTGCTGTTTGAAATTGTGGCCCCTGAAGTCTTGTCCTTAAGGCTTTTTGGTGTTTTTTTTTCTGAGCAGGAGCTAAGAGTGAGTCTAGACTTGGCCTCCAGCAGTTCACAAAACCAGCACTGCTCACAGCCCATTGCTAAGTGCCTCCCCCAAGCCATGACGATACTAATTTGAGAAAACCAAGCAAACAGAAAGCTGGCTTTATACCTTTTGTGCTTCCACAAAAAAAAAATGCAGACTTCTCTTCTGAGATGGTATCTTCATCTGCTGTTCTCAGCTGAGATGCCATGTAGGACCCCTCTGTGTGTTGGTAGCATGCAAATCTGTAGAAGTTACCTAAACTTTATCGCAGGAAATAGCCCACCAGCCAGTTAAGAAAACATTAAATGAGTTTCCTATTTGGAGTATTCTCCATTGCTGACATTCAATTAGCAGTCCTAATGTTTTCAATCCAAGAACATTAAATGTAACCTTCCTTAATCTCAATCAACTCCTGTTTTTTACCAAGACGTGCTTCTGTGTGCTATTTTTTTGCCTCATTTATTTAAGATATTTTGGATAAATGCATCGACAATTCTGTTTCCTGATCAATCTTAAGTAAAGGCAAGGCAGGCTTGCCATGCATCCTCGGTGATGCCAGCCTTCACAAATGAGGAAAAAAACATTATGAGAGAAGGTCATTAAAATATTGAGTAAACTTATTTCTATTAAAGCTGTAATTGAATTTTTAAAGCCATGGCCAATTTTAAACACCAAACTTTAGTTTATGGTTTGATAATTCATTTCACTTTTATTTTATAGCTATTAAATAGCTATGGGCCATCACTTGTTCCTTTTCCTTCCAGATTGTGAAATAGGGCATTTATATGGAGGATTAAAAAAAAATAAAATCATAATTCTAAAATAGATGCGTTATCAATCAGTTGCCAGATAAATGTACTGTATCAAGTGCTTGTTGAGATTTGAGAGTATACTTTTTTGGTCTGCTCAACTGGGAGTGCATTCAAGTCTTTGCAGAGTTGGAGAACAATAAAATTTAATTCATGTCAAAGCTGAGGAAAAATCCTCATTGTTGGTCCTAGCAAGTATCAAAACTGTCAAGGTTTTTTTGGTGTGCTTAATGTTGTCAGGAGTCCAGAATCAGATCCTGTCGTGAGACTAAGAGAGGATGTGTAGCCACAACTGGGAGAGCTCTTGGTAACATCCATGGGTACTGCATTTATAACATTGTATGTCACTGCTTGAAGTGACTTTTGACTTGATGATATGAACTGTCTGCCCAGAAGTGTGAATTTTCCACAGCACAGCATTAGATTAGGCAGTTACTTCTTTCTTGCAAAATCCAGGTAAAATTTAGCTGCTTGTCCACTGGCAAGTGGCGCTCTGTAGCTTTGGAATACCCTGCACTGCAGTAAATGTGGTTTTAAAAAAGAAAAAAAAAAGTATGATGAAACTATGCCTTTGCTCCCTTTTGCACCCTGGGGTGATCATTTCCAATAATAAAGTGAGTATAATGTGATGTGCCCTGTCAAAGTTAAGGAATCTTTTCTTGATCATGCATCTGTAGGTAGAATATTAAGTTGTGGGAACACAAGATACAGCCAAATTATCCTGGTGATTACATGTAAAATGCATGGTTTTTTAGCCGAACCATCATGTCCTGCGAGTGCTTCAAATGCAAAGCAGCCTGTTTATAGAGACTACCTCAAACTGGCACTGACAAATGATCTATATGCTGCAGAGGCTTTAAGCAGTACAAAGACAGTAGGATTTTACTTCCCAGCACTCTGCTTCAGAGGCGCTCTACATAATTTTTCAGTAACTCAATGTCCTGCAAGGGGAGACGTGGGGCTTTATTTCACTTTTCTTCTCTGTGCCACTGTGGGTTGGTGAATGTCTGGGAACATGCTTAGACTGGAGGGATGGAATCACAGAATGGTTAGAGTTGGAAAGGATCATCGAGTTCCAACCCCCCCTGCCATGGACAGGGACACCTCCCACCAGACCAGGTTGCTCAAAGCCCCATCCAGCCTGGTCTTGAACCCCTCCAGGGATGGGGCAGCCACAACTTCTTTGGGCAACCTGTTTCAGTGTCTCGCCACCCTCAGAGTAAAGAATTTCTTCCTAATATCTAATCTAAGTCTTCCCTCTTTCAGTTTAAAACCATTACCCCTCATCTTATCACTAAATGATAGAGTCTCTCCTGTAAGCCACCCTTCAGGTGCTGGAAGGCTGCTATGAGGTCTCCCTGGAACCTTCTCTGGGGAGAGGAAAGAGGGTTGCCAAAAGCAGGTTAGCATAGAGGTCACTGATAATGAAGACAAAATAAAAATCGGTCAGATGCTCATATTTCGCTGAACAGTAAAGAAAAGAGAGGGACTACATGTCTTCCAGGAGGGGAGGTTACTTGGTGTCTGTGCTAGATGGTGTGATGGAGACAATGTAAGGAGCAGAAGCTGAAGGGCAAGTGTGAAATAAAGTTGGGAAGGTGGTGCTGGGAAGGGGGAGAGAACCAACCTCTAACCCTGGAGCCACAGAACCCCTGTCCAGGCTGGGGAAGTGTCTCTGAATGCAGTGCTAGGCTTTGACCATTTTTCCTCCTACCAGCAGCAAACTCTTAGAGACCCCAGTCAAAATCAGGGCTTGTAGTTTATAACTACTTTTTAGTAACACACAAGTTATGTGTGCCTTCATAGAGCCTGCCTTCAAGCAGAAAATCCTCTTGTGCTGTTTAATATTTTGTCCATTATGGGTCAAGTTCTCCATTACTTCTCTGTGTTCTGTCTTCATAGATTCTTCCGTGTCGCCCTGACATTTAGGTGGGTGCTTTTGGGCGGAAAGTACCTTAAATCCAAGAGATTTAAAAAACCCTGATGAATAGTGGGTTATAGGACAATTTGCCCTTTTAAAGGTTTGGTGCATTTGGGAAGGAGGGTGGGACAGGTCCCTTGGGTGGACCTCTCTGGGCCGAGGGACATCTGCTGCAGGAGACTTTTCCAGACAAATATTTGAAAGTCTCTTGGGCATTACAGCAGAAACTGGGAAAAACTTGATGAGATGGTAAATAAGCTGAATAATGTAGTTGATTCATATCACAGTGCATATTGGTGTAAGGAATGTGTGACCATCACATGGAGGGGGTGTATCCTTTGGCAGACGAGTGTAACCAACAGTAGTTAAGACTTCTCTGGGGGTGTACAGACGTTTGTATAACAGGTGCAGAAAATGAAGATTCTATCTTTGTCGCAACAGCACGTTACTACTGTCTAGAAACCTCGATTATTGCAAGGCCCCTAGTTAAATATATTTACAGGAATCTTAAAAAATCTCAGGAGAACATTTACTCTTTGTTTAGCTCAATGTAAGATTGGTTTTCTGTGTGTCTCCTTGCCAATAGTCAGACAATCTGTTCTGGCAGTCCCATGAAGACATCTAGGTACATGAAACTGCACTTTCAGGGATGGCATGTGTGCCCCCACAGGTTGTTCCTTTGCAGGAATCCATGAAAACCTTTAATCTTTGTCTCTTCATGGTTTGATGAACTACAGAGGCAGCTTCTTGAGTATCAGTTGACTTGGATGCGTGCATAAGTACATACGTAGGACCATGGAGAAAAATTGCTCCTATATTCAGCAAGTGCAGGCTGTATACTGGGATTGCTGACAGCCAGATAACGCCGTCTTTAACGTTATTTGCAAGCCAGGTAGGTGCAACAGTAATTTGCTACCTCTTCCAGCATATATAAAAAGCTAGTGCCAAATATTTTTTTAATGAAGAGGAATCTGAGCACTTATGGATTCCTCTGCTGACCAGCAGAGCTTGACAGCACCTCTCTAAACAGCACTATCCCAGACAAGATGTCAGTGAAAGCACTGAGCTTTCTAAACAGAGAGAAAACTGGTTTAAGTGTTTTCCCTTCATGCTTTTAAATAAGCTGTTTCCCAACAGTGGTTGAAATGTGGTCACCTTCTCGGAGGTGCTGAGTAGAGCTGAAGAGGAGGGGTTTTGTCTAAATTACACTTATAAGAAAAAGACAAAATCAGACATCTACCTTATTTTCAGGAAGATGTCAAGGGAACTTGTAGCTGACTCGAACTCAGCACTACTATTTCTCAGCTAACCATTACCAAAATGAGTTTCTTTTTCTTTTGCTAAGTTTCTTTGCCTTTGCTTAAACCCTTAACAGGCCAGAGCGAAAGCAGCAGTAGGGAGACAACAGCAACTCTGTGAACACTTAGGTAGGCTCTCCCTTGGGTGCAAGAAACCTCAGGTCAAGCTCCTGAACGATTATGCTAGTTTTTAGCTGGAGTGAAGCAGGTCTAACAGGAGAGGCTAAGAAATTGTCCTAAAGGAACTGATAGGTTGGTGGTTACAGGAGTTACTTGGGATCTTCCTTGCTAATGCTTCTATGAGATGCTTTGTAAAGGTATGTGATTTGAACTAGCGAAAGGAGAAAAATTGTGAAGTCTTAAAGTTTTGCGGAAGAGGAAATATGTTACTTGCCTGCACACATGCAACTGCAACTGAAGTTAACGTGAGCTCTGGAAGTTCAGCACCCTGGAAATGGGGCCTGATGTCTAAATGAAATTGAACTTCAAAAAGAAAAGTAGTTTTCTGGCCCTTTTGGAGCCAAAAAAAAAGTATTTATTCTATTTGATCAGCTATTCACAAATGATGCCTTTGTATCTTTAAAATAACTACAAACCAAATTTAAAACTGGAAGCTCTCATCTTTGATGTTATCTGCAGATGAGATAGAGCTTTGAAGCACTAACAGAGACTAATTGGAACAGAATACCAATACAACTGAAAATTAATGGAAAACACAAGAACTGTTTGGAGCGCTATCACTCTAAACCAGGAACATTTCTTTTCAAATGCTATAGAATTTCAGGAAAATAGTGTAGTTCTCTGGAGTGTAGATGAAAGAGGAGAATTGTCTGATTCAATGTATCATGATACTTCAAAAACAATCATAAGTTTAAAGTTATTTGTATGTATTCATTGTATTTTTAAGTATCAAATTCTTTCAAATGTGTAACAGGCTGGAGGAGGGTGGGGAAGGCGTGTCACAGATGAAATAGTATCACATTCATTTTTTTATTTGAAACTGCCTTTTTTCCCCCTGTTTTGTTTTGAAGACAGCATTTCTTTCCATCCTGAGCTTGAAAAGAAATTATCAAAGTTGCTGGAAGGGAAGAAAAAAAAAAAGTGCTATATATAGAAAGCAAGCAGATGAGAATAGAGCAAAATTATATCTGCAATCAACCCTAGACCTGGACATAGATAATAAATTGTCATCAGTCCTAACAGTATGCAAGGGATACAAATGAGACTAAAATTTGCCCTGGAGTGTCAACTTATTTCTTGTATGGTGCTCTACAAGGTCTGATGATCTACAAGGTTTGGTTGGCTCATGGCGAGATAAACCAGGGAAGTGCAAGAATAGAGTGGAAATGTGCTTTGGAGCTATTCTGGAGATTGACTTGCCCTGGCACAAGCTCAGGCAGTGCTTTGGATGTGCTGCTTCACACTGTGAGCAACCTCAGACCCCAAACTGGGATGATCCTTTCCAAGTTTGCCGAGGTAGTGGAAATTGGGTATGTACTTTTGCATCCTTGCTCCTAGGCAAGTCTGAAGGCACTGTGCTCTCTAGATCTGTCCAAGAAACCCGCTTGATATTAAAAGAAAATTACTCTAATTGCTTAGCCAAGTACCCTGATATTAAGCGATGCCGGTACTGAGGTTGCTCAGGCAACCTTATTTCTTCTCCCTCATTCATTAACATACTAAGTGATCGTATAACTGAAGCTACTAATTTTTAGTTCAGACCGTATCTTAAGTTGAGACAAGGATTTGTGCAAGACAGCTTGTCCTACCATGGAAAATCCAGGGAGAGGGTTTCAGAGAGTTTTTCATATACAGTGCACACTTTGCTGAAAATGTGAGGAGCAGGAGGTATATGTCTGTTCTGAAAAATCTAGCAAATGTGAGAGACGTGTCTTTTGAAGAGAATTCCTTTTCTGTGGGGTCCCAGCATGGAAACACTCTGCCTTCTTGGGACCTTCTGCTGTCTCACCCTCACAAAGGTTACCCAGGCAGCTCAGTCTCTATATGCGTGGTCCCACGTAGCCATTTCTTTAGCTGTGGTTCTCACCTTGAGCAGCATCTCTCTGACCAGAGGGCTATCCACTGACTTCTGGGGAGTGGTCAGGTCTTTATCTTGGTTTAGTTGTGAAAAGCCATCTATCCTTGTCAAAATTGCAATCAATAACATCGTTGACACCATTGCCTAAATATGTTTCAAACCACAGTGGCTGTTCTGTGTTCTCAACTGGTTTTCTACCTGAATAGTCATTGGTTCTTAGCTAATCCAATAGTTGGCTGTATTTTCAAATATTACCTAGGTGGTAGAACATAAGATTAGTGTATTTTTGTAAAAGTGTCCTGTGCAGCTTGGGTGAAAAGCAGTCTAACACTCTTATTCAGCTGTGCTTAGTTTTGGTCTTGAAAGCAACTGATGTCTCTTATCTGTAACACTAAAAAATAGTACAGTATCAGCAGCTTTTGTTTTAACACCTATTGCTTTGTCTTCTTGAGAACCTGGAATTTTGCAATTCTGTTAAGTGCTTTTTTTCTCCAATAAATATTCTGCACAGTTGCTATATTTCAGTTGTTAGGTTTCTCAGGGGATGAAGGCAGTAAAGAAAGAAAATGAATAAATAAACAGCTCAAAGTCTTGAGTGTCCAAAAATATTGCAGTATCTTGATTTGAATAATCGAAAGTTGAGACACTTATTTGGGTATATTCCATCACATCGAAAGCTTTGCATGCAAATCTAAAGTCTGCCTTTCCCTCCGATTCCTTTGAACATTTTCATTTACTTTCTTTTTCTGTTTTGTCTCCTCCAACAAAAGGAAAAGTCTACATGTCATTTACAAATAAAGTTAACAACTCTTTTATATTCAATGTAAAAAAAAACAAACCAACAACCCATGGAATAGAATGGAGAGAAGGATAATCTTCCCACAATTTTTGCAATGTCTAGGTAAGATCCCTTGATTTTCTTCTTTTGTTTTACTGCAGGAATATGAGAAATATCCACCTTTGTTTGATGTAGATCTCTTTCAGAATATTTTAAGCTGCATTTCTTAGTCTTATCTGGAAACACTGAAAATAATTGATCTAATTAAAAACATCTCTCAGTCCTTTATTGGGAAGTTGAACTTGGCGGGGGGGGGGGGGCTTATTGCAGTCATCCCAAATGAAAGCACTTTGGTGGACTTCTGTTTCTAATTAAACTCCACACAAAGCCGAGGTTCAGTAGAGTCTGACTTATCTCAACATCTGTGAATGCCAGGAGGGCAGGAGGGTTCGTTCAAATGATGTCTTTGGTTTCTGTGTCTGATCACAAAACCAAGGAAAACATCATAGGGAAACTTGTATGAGGAGGAGAACCTCATTCCTACCATCCAACCAGGCCTTGATTCTTCACACAAGCTGCTCTCCATAACCTCTTTCTGCCCAATCCTTTATTTCACACCTCCCATTCCCTTTAGCTTGTGTCATGGTCTAAAACCCGGTTGACATGAAATGCACTGAATGAACCCAGGAGCACTTCTAAACATCCTCAGATGCACCTCTATCTCCAGGTCTGTCCCAAATACATGGAAAAGAAACCCAAACTCATCAGTTGGATAAGGTGATGGTACGAACGGAGGGAGCTGGTTGGGTTTGGGGCTGTGCCGTGCGTCAGCAGGGAGCCTGACACAGCCCCTGGAGGAGATGATGAGTGACATCAGTACATTGTGATGGGGGCCTCCAAAGGCTCTCTTTTCCTGGCCCAGCTTGTTTGACAGTACTTAATTTTTAACATGGAAATTTCTGAAATATGCGTCTTAGAATATCTGCTTAGCTTGCCTAGAAAGCTTTAATAATTAATGGAAATTCAGAGTTGAGGTATAGTAATGATTTATACGGGGAACTGTCTTTACACAATCTGCTCTCAAAGCTTTCTAGAGTATTACTCTTAGTGTCTAATTAACTTCCGAAGAGTGATACCACTCCTTTCACTACACTGATTGATCAAGGGCTTAACTGCAAGTCATATTTTCCAAGTGATTCCCCAGTGTCCTCTCGGCTCTTATGAGTTTCTGCTGAGGAACAGAACTGTCTTGGACATCAAGAACTGCTTTCAAGTTTTCAGATAGAGTGTCTCAGATGTTAGGGTGTTGCTCTTTAGCCCACGTAGCCATAGCACAGAAATTTCTAGTCTTTAGGTATGGCTTTGTAGGGTGTGAGCTAAATATTCTTTTTCCCAGTAGCAATTCTTCCTGGTACATCTTTTGTAGCATGTCCCTTTTGCTCAGTGGGATTTGCGGGGACAATGATACACTAATATACTAAATTTAACTAGAGTTTCAAGTAACTAATAATAACTTGGAGCTAAGACATGGTATTGCAAGTAGTTAGTACCATATCTGTTTTCAGGCTGTTGGGCATGTTAGGAGTTTAAATAAATGCTGTGTGAGAATGAAAAGGAAAGATGACAGGACAGTGGAGCGGAGGTGGTCTTATGCACTTCAGGGTTTGTTCTTACTGATGCTAAATTTTGGCTGTTGCAAGTAACATAAAATCCTAGAGAGCCACGTAATAGGAAACATCAAGTGCAGCACAACTCTTTCAGACTCAGTCTCTTTTGAAGATCACATCATTTTTTGGGTAACCAGAGGGTGCTGGGCAAAAATGCACGTTTTCCTAGTATTTAATTCCTCATTTAAGACCTGTTTGTCCCACCACTTCCCTGTTCCTTGCTCATAATCTCAATGGATCTCTTTGTTTTTGGCACAAACTACATTGTTATAAGTAACCAACATATTTTATAAATATTTCCTCTTCCATAGCTACGTTTCCATTTGATATCGGCAGGTCATCCTTAGCTGGTGAAGCAGACGTTGAAGAGAGGCTGTTTTTCACAAGCAGCCCAGTTCTTCTTGGGCCACAGACAGACCATCCTGCCCCCAGGATACCATACTACCACTAACACCTTTCTTCAAATCTATTAAGTTCTAAAATCTGCTCTTGTCTTAATCAGTTGCCTCCCCATTTATGGTCTTCTCCAGTGCAGGTTGCTCTTACACCAGTACTGGGAGTGCCATGTATTCCCAGGATATTTTTGTTATCCTTTGAACAAAGACTGTCCCTTCACCTTGCACCTAAGAGCTTTGTGATGATGGCACTGACTTTGGAGAGTGCATTCAGACTCATCTATAACTGACAGCTACCAGCTTGAGAGTATCTACTTCCTTAGGATCCAAATGTCCCTCTGATAGGATTAATGGCCGCACCTTTTAAGAAATTAGCTATATCTCCATTTCCTCTTTCCATCCAAACAGCATTTCTGGTACTAATAACATCAGCCAGAGCAAAAGAGGAGATAAAAGCACTGGTGGCAGTGTTCCACATGTGAAGGAAGGTGTCATAAAGTCTTGGAGGACTCATCAAATGTTTGTACCAAAATTAATAACTGATTTTGTCATTTAAATCAGCCTGGATCCCTAATGTATTTATCCTGAAACTTCATCAGGAAAAAGCTAGTCTGAGAGTCCTGTGTTGGAACTTCTTAGAGTATTTCATTTCTGTGAAGGGAGATATTCAGTGTATCTCCACAAGTTACAAGCAGAGGCTGATAACTGAATTCAGGCATTTTGGTTTTTTTTTTCTTTCTTTCTTGTACGAAGCTATGGTGTTGAAGATTCAGCTCATTCTGTTCAGGTATGAGCGAGTTTGGGGGATGCTTTGACAAATACCTTATGCTGGAGTTCCCCAAGGAGAGCTACATAGGGACAAATGCACATGTTAGTCTAGCATTTCTTCCAAACTGAAGCATTAAGATTTGATGCAAATTACACTAGAGCTATCCTACAACCGTGCTTCAACTAAATTCTTACTTTACATCTGTTCTCTCCTCTTATTAAAGCAGGTATCTAAAGAAGAAATAAGGATCTTCCCCAAACAATTGTCCTATTAAAAAAAATATATCTAATTTTGACATCTGATTATCAATTAATGCTTCGTCCTCCTATTTGTACTATTACTTTCAGAAAGAAGCAGTTCATCATTATAAAAAAATGTGCTAGGTTCAGGTGGAATACAAATATAATTTATTCCAGATAATAAAGCTTTGTCCAAGTTTGAATATGTAATGCTGTGATAATCTGATGTTCTTTGTTGTCCTAGTACTACCCCTATGGAAAGATAAACCTAGGGTTAGCTTTTCTGCACGTTCTGTAAAGCCAATCTGTTGTGAAAAATCTTACCCCAAATCGGTTACAGAAATATTACCATGTACTCAGAATCATAGGTATGTTTCTTATATTTAATCTCTTAACAGTATTGTAAGAATCCCTTTAAATGCCTGTATCCTAACCAAAAGTTTCCAAAGCCTGGCACACCAGCCATACCAGTTGGTGTCACCACTGCTGCTTTTGGTGGTGCCTCCAACCTCTGAGTTACTACCAATGAAAAATCTGTGCACCTCTGTGAAAAATAAGTGTTTGCTGTGCACCAGTAAATATTAGCTCATGTAAGAAAGTGGTCTCTCGATGCAGATACAGGTATCTCCTGATGCAGATATCTTGTTTATCAGCCTGCCTCCCTCCCTGTGTTAGAACATAAAACTGCCTTAGCTTATAAACACAAAAAAGGTGGGAGGAAAACCCTTACAAATCCAGGCTTACAGTTGTCTTGGTGTAAATGAATAATTTTGAAATGCTCGCATCCCAATTACAATAACTTTAATATTATAATACATTGCCCATAGAGCACGATGTTAAATGTGTGCAGCTCTTTAGAGGAGAAGGGCTGCAGACAGCAACATTTAAATTATGGGGCTTCTCCAGGGTGAAGCTACAGAAGAGCTGATCAGTAAAGGAAGAAATCACTGCTGCAGTGTGTGTAAGGGAAAGAGGTAATAGGGATGCTGCTACCTGAGGAAAAGGGCAAGTCTTCTCGCAGATAAGGGAAGAGAGAGCTGTAAGGGGAGAAAACCATGTAAGGAAAGATTAGAGTTTTTTTTTAAAAGTGGAAAATTATTTAACATTGAAGTTGTATCTCAAGCCAGTCCTGTCTATCCCAAGACCACTGCGCGTTTGTAACCTCAACTTTGCAGACCACGCTGTTTCTCTTAGATAACAAGTATATGCAGATAGTAGGAGGCACAAAAATAAATTAGAAAAGGATTTCTTTAATGCTTCTAATAATGTATTTGGACATGATTATCATAATGAATCTTGTAAAAGGAATTCACTATTTCCCCTTTTATATGATGTATTTCTGACCTTAACCCACTTGATATGTGATTCCTATTCAGGGAAGGTGCCCATAATAGAGGGGCAAGAAGGATGATCAGAGTTCAAACAATAGGGTAAGAAATGCAGAGTAGTGGGAAAAAGCTTCCATTTTCCCATAAGCTGGGGCATAGAAGATACTGCAGCCTCAGCTCTACAGTATCTTATGAACAAACAAATTATGCATGAGTTTGCTCAGGGGACTACTCAGCTACTCAACAATAATGGGTAATTGCCCTCACAAACTTATCCTCATATCACTCATACACACCAACACTTATACTGAAAAGAAAAGACGCGAAGAACAAATTTCAATATAAAACACATTATTATTATGAAAATGACACATTTCCATTTAACCCTTTTCTAACAAAAAGAACTCGCTGCGTTTCAGAGAAAATGGGGCTAGGAAATTTTAAATGTTAGTCTCAGTATTTTCCCTTGGAAGGCATACTCAAGATTGTTTTACTTGGCACATTCTGTACTCTTCATTGTAGCAAAGGCTTGCGGGTATCTAATGACACAATCACAGAATGCCATAGAAATTTGGAACAAAATCCCCATCTTCGATACAATTCAGCAGATTCACGCCATATGGAAATCCTGCTGTTTAATGTAACACCATTAAAAGCCACATATTGCTAAATTCATCTCTCAAAGATTTTTGCAAAAGTTGCAGGAACAATATTATTTCTGAGTTTTTAACCTTTATTCAGCCTCCAGCAATCTTAAGAGTCAAATGTGTGTTTCATAACTGGAAATCCAACTACTTCATATGCTGGTGATATTTTGATTTCTCAAACATACATGGTAATATAGTGGTCTTGTCTCCTTCATAAAGAGCTAGTAAGTTACAACTTGATCAATAACTGGGGAAAAAATGAACCATAACTAGAGCTCAGTATCCTAAAATATGATAGGCTAATTTTAATTTATTCTATACATCTTCACCCTAAGCATCTTATTCATTCCTTTTTCTTTTCCATATACTGTCAGTTCTAGGTGGTAAGTTCCTGGGCCTAGGACTGTATGTTAACATTTTGAGTTGTGAAGCCCTTTGGTATTTCTGGACTGCAAATGAGATCATTGATAGAGCTATTTCCTGCGCAGCCACTCGTATGCGTTTTCAGTCCAGCCCTTTCAGAAAATCTACTGAAGGCAGTTGTTAAGTCTGTGCAGAATGAATAGAGAGAAGGAAGTTCTGGCTTATTTACTAAAGCTTTACGCAACCTTTTTAACCATATCTGCATAGATCTCAACTGCTCGTAGGTGCAAGGATTTCCCAGCTTTACCTGCTTGCAAGAATTGCATCAGAAAGGGTACAGGAAATGATAAAGAATCCCCTTTTTGCAGTGTGTTTTCCCTAAATCCTGCTGAAATTTGAAAAAATGTTTTTACTCGGTATGAGACACCAAGAAAATGGAGTGTGCATGATGTTTGCCATGCTGAGAAAGGAGTATCTTTAAACTGAGAAGTACTTTGTGTAAGATCTCTGTACTAGGGACCTTAGAGGCAACTATGAAGAGTCCTACATGAGCTGTAAGCTACCTTTTCAACCTGAACCTATTTCAGATTTATCAGTTTTCTATGTCTAAAGCTGCTGTAAGGATTAGTATGAGAGTTGAGGTCAACATCTCCAGGTGTGGCAGTCACAGACTCCCAAAGACTTCCAGATGCTGAGCCCTCCTGAACAAACGGTGACCACAGGTGTCTAGAGAAGGGCCAACATCTTTCTGAAAATACTGTTCAGGAAGGATTCAAAATCTCTTCCAAGTCAGCAAGAATAATAGCAGGTGACTCAGAACCTGAAAGATATTTCAGATACTTCTGTTGTTTGCATAACTATGTTGGGGAAGAGCAAGATGAGTTGGGGCCAACACCTCCAAGAGTTTAGAGAGGAGAAGTGAATGGATCTAAACTGGGAAAGGAAAGGAAACACAAGCAGCTGTTTGTCTTTTGGTTGCAAATTCACGCTTTATGAGAATATTGACCCTGACCTAGGTGGGCAAACTTATTTTGGTAAATTTTCAGATGTTGCTTTACACAGTGGTTGGCAGCCTTGTAACTCCAGAGTTACAACAAGAAAACTACTGTCTCTCACTTTGTCAATATGAGCAAAATGGTCTCTACATCTCTTTAGTGAGAGCTAGCGTGGTAGCAAACAGTCATAAAGGAAAGAATAGCTCTTTTAGTAAGATCAGCCCACTCTGAGTAACAAATTACCTGGATGAGAAGAGCACTGGTCCTAGAAACCTTCCCAGATTCTGGCTGGGACACTTCTAGCAAGTCACAGTGTGCCTCTGTAGCAGAACCCAGCAAAGCTGCATGTGAGGGTTGTGATGACATTTGTATGTCCCTAATATATTTATAACCTAGGACAGACTACCTGTGTGTATGTCTCACATCTTTTTCCTAGTAGATATGCAGAGATTTAAGCAGGTGAAAATGTGTCCACAAAGGACCATAAAGAAGAAAAGGAGTTATAAGGTAATGCAGCAAGAGCACTGATGCATGGTTATTGAAAGTAAAAATGGTTAACATGTGGAAAGAGGTATATAAATGACTGCAAGCCACTTTTTCAAATGTCTTTCCCTGTTGCTCTTAGCAATATCACTGAATATGATCAAATCATTTTTCCACTCCTTCGCCACAGTCACTTTTGCAAGTTAACAGCCATCTTAAAAAGAGGGCACGGGGTCCACAGTAGATAATGCACGTTCTGTTGCGTGATTCTCAAATGCTGTTAGGGCTCTCTCTTCATGGGGGAGTTTAAAACCCCTCACCACTGGCTTGCCTTTGCTGGTGTCAGTGGTTCTGTGTCCTGGGGGCTGTGGGCAGGCTCCCAGCTCTCTCGTGTGGGGCTGCAGGACGAGGCCGTTGGCTGCAGGTTTAGCAGCACCCAGCGTGCGTCAGTTCCCCATGTGTAAGCCTTGGTATAGTTTTAATTTATTTTTAAGAACACAAAGATACATGATTTAAATATTGTGAAATCCTGTATATATTTTGGCTCAGTCAGTCATATGCCTGTTTACTCACAGATTCCCCAAAATCTGCATTTCCTCAGGCATTCATGTCTTTCAGATTCTTTATGCTGCTTTTTCTGCCTCAGTTATTTGTTAACACCATGCTGCCTGCTTTTCCTTAGACCTAGTGGAATATGGTCTTTCTTGTTAGCCTTGGGTTGATGCGTGGTCAGATGATCACCACTTGGCTCCCTAATGGCGGGGCCACCAGCAGGTACTGCCAAGGTGGGAAACGCCTTTCTGGCTTCTACCTGCCTCCATTCCCCCCAAACAAAAAAAAACTAACTGTGAGCAATGTCCTAATCCCATGATGAACCACATGGGAAAGTTTTTAAACTGAAAGAGGGGAGATTCAGATTAGATACTGGAAGAAATTCTTTACTGTGAGTGTGGTGGGACACTGTGACACTGTCCCAGGTTGCCCAGAGAAGCCGTGGCTGCCCCATCCCTGGAGGGGTTCAAGACCAGGCTGGATGGGGCTTTGAGCAACCTTGTCTGGTGGGAGGTGTCCCAAGGCAGGGGGGTTGGAATTCAATGATCTTTAAGGTCCCTTCCAACTCTAATCATTTTATGACTCTATGAGGAATGGCAAATGAGCCTTGCTTGGCAGCTGGTTACAACTGAATGATGTAGGCTTGTGTCCTCCCAAACTAGGAGCAGGGTCAGAGCTTTTTAACACCCTGGACCAAAACTGTTTAATGAAAAATGTGTTTAAACTTAAAAGGGGATTGTGAAACATCTCCTTCCTTGGGCAATCTCTGTGTAGGACAGGTTTAGACTGCCGGATACTGGAAGGGATGGATTATGGGTTGCATTTTGCTTGGAAGTACCAGATGAGGAGCACAGGTACATTGCTGAAGGATTGGGTTTCCCTGCTAGGGGATGGGCACCCACCTCCAGACCTGGGTCTCAGCCTCTCCGACCCCACACTTTCCTCACTGCAAAGTGGGCAAGCCTTTCCCTCTCCTTCCTCTCCAAACATACCACCCTGGGGACAGGGCTGGGTACCTGTGCTGGGCACCTCATGTAATGGGGTTCTGCTTTGGCCTGGAAGGTCTTGATATTAATAAATAAATTTTAAAGGTTTAGACACTTTTGGTTGCCTGGAAAGGTGGACTGCAGGGAAAAAACCCCACACCTGCAGATTTCAGTAACTGTGGTCTTTCCTGTCATTGAGCAATCTCTGTCATTGAATTCCCCTTTCCTTCTTGTACCAGATTTTAATTATTTTTTTTTAATAAAAAACACAAGTTTAGGGCACTTGCATTATCAAAGAGTTTGCAATCTTGATTAGGAAATCTATTTAACCTGGTGTCAATTGGCCTCCTTGATGTGAAAATCCACCTGAATCCCGGGAGAGAGAGCAGGCAGTGCCCCAGTCAAGCTTTCTGCAGGAATAACTTGTTTTAGAAAGAAGCAGAGTAAAAGCAAAGGCGTGCCAAACGTTCAAAAAGTGAGGGGAATGTCTCAGCGGAGCATTGAAGGGAATAGATGCTTGTGCTGGTGATGAGATTTTGTTTTAATCATAGTGATAAACCTTTTAATTTTGGTGCACAGCAACAGCGCCTTTAAAAATGAAATAAAGGGTTTGTGACTAGCGAGAGTCCTTGGTGTTGCTTCCAGAGCGTTGCTTGGGCTGTTATTAAAGCCCTGCCAATGGTTTCAAGTGGAACAGCTAATGTTTCAAGTGTTCATAAATAATTGTTTAATGTTCCAAGCACTTTAGGAGCAGGTTTTAAAAACTAGCCTTGCACTGATTATTTCCACTGCTGTAAAAACATTCTTTTGAGAGTAGCTTTGTCTGCTACTTACTTAAAGGTTTCTGCAAAAAAAAAAAGAAAATGAAAACACCACCATCCTCTGTGAGTTGGTGAGGAGGGATGGACCTAACGCTGGACCTGTAAAAAAAAAAAAAAACCAAAAAAAACAACAAAAAAAACCCCCAAACAAACAAAAAAACCCCAAAACCCCACAAAGCTAGAAGATTTCACCACCAAAATTAGGAATAACTTTGTGGTATTGTAAGAGCAGGGACACTTCCATGGCTGGTGTTTGAAGGGTGATGATGGTCCATGGTGGGATAGCACTGGCTCTCCGAGAGGCTGTGGGTTGCCTTGATTTACCCACATCCCTACAGGAGACGCTTTGAAGAAGGGTTAGAGCTGAGCTCTTTTTGTTGTACACAGTGTAAACACGGCCCAAGCAGAGCCAAGAAATGGGCTTGATAGTTTAAAGAAAAAATTGTGCAGTAAAAGCAAAGGACCAGAAGCCTGGGGAGCAGAAAGCTTGGGAAAAGGTGGAGCTCTTTGCTGAGGCTGCATGCAAACGAGGGCTGCCATATCCTGGTCCTGCTCTGCTTCCCCAGCCGGGGGGAACAGCCCCTTGGGGGGTCAGGAAGGGGAGCAGGATCCGGCCTCAGAGACCAGGCGGATCCAGCAGCACCCCATTGTTTTTCCCGTACTCCCCAGGGTTGTCAGCAGGCTGATGGGGCAGGGGGGAGACAGTAAAATGTGTAGCTTAAAGCAATCATTTTGGTCAAGGTTTGCACTCTTAATGAGAGGTTTTGGTTGCTAAAACCAAGCTTCTTTTTTTTTTTTTCCCCCACTTTTCTTTTAAAGCTGCACTTGGGAGAGTAAGAAACTTTTAAAAGTGCTCATGCCATTAAAGTAAAGTAGGTTTGAAGATGCAGCGACTATTCCTAACTACAGTTCAGAGAGAGCCTTGCAGTTTATCTCAACTTTCTAGGTATTGTCTGAATGCTTTTCCTCAAGATGATGCTTTGGTGCCATTTTGCTGTTGTGCATATCACTTTCATTTTTGATGGTTGAAATCCTATTTTAAAAAGTATTTTTTTTCCTTAAAAGATCTGTATGAGTATATATAAGCACACACAAATTTCAAGAAATTGGAAGTTTCAAGGAATTGGACGCTTCTACTTAGGGAGTAGGATTAAGAAATTTTGGATGTGTATATATATTTTTGTAAGTAGGTTTGAGTTTATATATAGAAGCACCTATATGTGTAAGCTTACTAAGGATAGTCACAGAAGCATCAGTCCTCATGTGGATGAGTGCTTTCAAGACTGGACCTTAGCTCTTAGCCCTCCTGCAAGAATTTAACTAGGAGATAGAATCATAGAATCATGTGGGTTGGAAAAGACATTTGGGATCATCAAGTCCAAATATTTTGCCACGAAAAAAAAATAAACCAACCAAAAAAACCCCAAAACCATATTCCTCTTTGTTTGCTGTTATAATTTGGAGATAAGAAGCATGACCATATTTATGACACTTATTAGAACTGGATTGTGCAGTAAGACTGGGAGGTTGTGCAAACACCAGTTACTACTCTGTGGCTTTTTCTGGTTTGGAATTTTTAAATTTTTTTTAATTTTTTTCTCCTCCTTCAGTAGGCATGGTCTCTTAAATCTCAGTTCTCTGGGCTGTGCAGTGTCTCCTGCCCGGGTGTAGAGAGGGGGTTAAGCCAGTGAGGATGCGCTATCAGGAAGGAGAGGGGGGGTGGTGGAAAGGAGGGAGGAAGGTAAGGGGGGGGGGGAAGAAAAAAAAAAAAAGCCCTTGAGGCCAATTGTTTGATCTGACAAATATCTGCATCCAGCATCTCTGCTGGGCCGGGATTATTCTTGCTTGGCTGCCCTCTGCCGGCACCGCCGCACGGTGCAGAGGCGGCCCCGCACCGCGCAGAGCAGCGCGCACCTCCGCGGGGGCGCGGCGGGCGGCGGCTGGTTTAATTAAGCATGAAAAATAGCCGGCGTTTGTATGGATCAAAGAAAACAATTATGCATAATGGCTGAACAGAAAACAATTGACTATTATTGAATGAGAGGATTGCTCTAATTAATCCAAAAGATATACCCACTGCTAAATGAGGTGAAGAAAAAGCGCAAGAATAGATTTAACTCTGGAGCGTAATATAGCTGAGGCAAGGGGGCAGTTTATGACTAAACACAGTAGAATTTCTGCTTGTAAATGTGATTGCTAACGGTTTTGGTTTTTTTTTCACTCACAATTTTCCTAACTTGCAAATGAATCTGAAATATGTAGAAATAATAGTGTCTGTCGTGTAAAATGAATGCGTGTTTTTCTTCTTTAAGGTTTTATTTTTAACTGTCTCTAGTAAAAGTGCGTTAGTCATATTTATCTCACTCATGAAAGAACCTCTTTCTGTAACTCGCTTCAGATTTAACCCCTTTAAGGTTATCTACAGTGTCAGCACGTTGTCTGCTTTAGGATGTCAGTGTCTGTCCCTAACTCTTTATGGGTGTTTCGATGACGTTTGGAAGGCCATACTGTGTTAAGGAATAAATGTAAATTCAACAAGAAACAGCAGAATGTCACCACTGTCCTGTTTGTGGTCAAGCAATCTTATCAGTGCATCGGGAAAATTAAAGCTGAGGAAAGCAGTGGTGAGGAGGGGGTGCCACTCCCTTCTTTCTCCAGTGTTTCCTTGCCTCTCCTCACCGTTTCCATTTCCTCTTATATTTCCCGATTTAAAAGACGGATGATCGGTACCTGTGACCCTTAAAATTCTTATTCTCTGTTACATTTACACGGAGAAGATTATTAAATCTGCAGATAGAATTAGAGGCCAAACTAGATTCTTTTGTATTGATATAATCACGGGAGTTATTTTAAATGTGATGGATGTAACCTGAGAGCAGAGTACGTCCAGGGTGTCTAAAAGGCAGACACTGTATGAGTATTTATGAAAAAATCTGTGTGCTCTTAAGATGTCACGCATAATCCGCACTGTGTGTCTCTTCAGTGTCACAAGCGCATTTACATAGATTGTCATGAATTTCAAATTGCACCTCAAATCAATGCCAGAGCAAAATTACCTCCGAGCACAATGCAGCCTTCCTTTAAGAGTTAATCATACAGGTCTCGCTCCCTTTGGAGGTAGAGCTGGCCCTCCCGTGACACTCGCAGCTCTCTGCTCGTGGAGTGCCACCCCCGGGTGCCCCGACGTGTCTGTATCACCTCCACGGCACCGAATGCCACCAGCGTCTGGTGCCACCTCGTACCCTCCGCAGAACACGAAGCGTGAAAACGGGGCATTACAAATGCAGCTATCTCCTTAACTGGTGCGAGTGGTGTCTCTGAAGGGTACTGTGTACACGCTTAGGGCTCTGTTTTGACAAACCATTTGTAAACATCCCATGGGGACTTTGCTCCAACAGGTACAAGAGCTCTGAAGCAAGCATTTTCCCAATGCTGTAAGACCGTTGCCATCATCTAATTGCAGGTGCCTCGGTTGCGGGGAACGATGCCTTGAGCGTGCTATTCTCTAGCTCAGTCTAACCGAAAAAGGCTTGTTCCAACTCCATTGGTTGCACCCATCCAAACTGGAGTAAGGCTCAGTCAGCAAGATCTTCTGGTTGTGGGGAGACAAAAAGAGATGGAGATTTTATGAGGACCTGCTCGGGGTGACACCACGGCACCTGGTAGGAACAGCTGTGTCATCTGATCCCAGGCTTCGTGCCGTGTTCCGGAGCACATCGCATCTCTCCAGAGGCTAAAAGCTTCCACCGTGCCCTGAAACAGCATTTAGCCAGTGTTAGGCATTTATTTCTGGAGGGAGACCATAGGGCTGAAGCAGTTTCTTGTGGCAGATCACCAGTTACAAGTGCCATAGAGCACGGCGTGTCGGATATTTTTGCCGTGGGTGTCTCCACCAAAGGTCTCTCTCTGCAAATCCCTGTCTCCAGCAACAGCCTTCCAGCACAACATGGTTATTCAAGCCCGAGGTTTGACCTACCACATGAACCAGGGAGGGGACGATGACCCCCGGGGTGGTGCCACCGCTTGGGCAACCGATGGGAAGGAAAAGGAGGAGCTTTTGGGCCGATGGCATCGCAGCGACGAGAGACGTGTAAATGCCAGCAAACGCTATTTAGCATTTCTCAAGCAGGAGAATGGGCCAGCAGATACGCCGTGGATCCCCGCCAAGCATGTAGGGGGACATGTTGTTAACTTGCTGGTGGCTGCTGTAGCCAAGAAACCGAGTAGCCATGTAGGGACTGCGGCGGGAGGGAGGGAGGGAGGGAGAGAGGGAGCGAGCACATGTAGAAATAAGGCTTCTCGCTCAACAAATTCTGCTGTTTGCCTGTAGAAAAAGAGGTATTTTTGCAAGCGGGGACTTGAGGAACAAGATGAAATCTTCCCACTTTTATCAGCGAGGCAGTTAGTGACAAGCACATGGGAAAAGGCTCGAATTCTGGTGCAAATTGTCATGAAAATAACTGAACACACGGAAAATTTGGACTTGCAAATATCGGGAAGCCACAGCTCTGTGGCCTGACAAGGTGGGAAAGACATTAATTCCAAGGGTTTTGTGGTGTAGTTTAGCCCTCTGGTCACTACCTTCGCTTGGATTTGCTGCAGGTTGAGACATCTCCTCTAAGAGAGTCTACCGGCGTTTTATGGACGTAGAAAACATAATAATCCCAGGCACTTGGGACATCTAGCAAAGCACAAACTCTGACCAGGACTGGGGTGTGCTGTCCTGTCAATGTTCTCCTGGAGATCAGCCCTGTATGTATTTAGCTGCCCACCCGAAACTATGGAGAATTTCTTCTTTCTTTCCTATCACAGTTCAGAAGATGCAGAGAGCTGAAAGCCAGTGTTTTGTTCCATCCCTAAGGTAGCCACAGTCTGGTGGTAGGTGAAGTAATGACTGTATATAGTCACTAAAATGCCTTTGGATAGTTCTGGAGAACAAGTGCTGTATAAATTTAAGGTATTATTATTATTAAGGTATTATTATCGCAAGTTTGCCGCAAGTTGCAACGAGACTGTAAGAATTACCTTGGAGCACCTAACACTGGCACAGTCGCAGAGTTGAAAGTTCTCTTTCTGTCAATATTGTGTTAATTTTATCTGGTGCTTTTGATTAAACAAGCTAATCTGGAACAATTTCAGTAGCTGATTTTCTAAATAGAAAAGGCACTAATACATCAAGTTGCACCCCTCTGGCATCCAGAGAAAAGAAAATCCTTTGTGAACAAATCAGATGTGGTCACACTGAGTCCTAAACACTGCTCAGCTACCATCATGCTGATTTAATCAATCCTCACAAAGTAAAAAAGGTAGAAAGTGGAGAATAATATGCCTGATGATGAGATATTTTAATGAAATGCTTTGGGATAATTTAGTGGAGAATGAAAATAGGATAGATAAAAGTGAGTCAGAGAGCATGAAAAACACCAGACATATCAGAACATGTGTATAATATCAAATGATGGTTGAACATCCTTAATCTGTGCTTTGCAGGTAGAGGAATGAATTGGAGGTGATTTGGCTGTGAATCAGTGGGGTCAGGAAGGAGGTGATGCAAGAGTTAAATGATGGCTGCAGGTTGAGAATCAATGGAAACAGGTGTTTTGGGGTTCTGTGGTTGCTGCATCTCTCTGGTTCATTAGAAAACTTGCAGGGAGAGGTCCCAGTGGAGGGAGGCGTGAGAGCTGGTGTCTCTTAAATATGATCCTATGTATAGTGAGGGTTCAGTATCTTAATAAGAACCATTGTGGGCAGAATGAAAATAAGTGGCTTTGCACATCGAGGGTGAAGCAGATACGTTGGCCTCTGTGGACCTGCAGTGCCCTGGATAAATCGTCTTTCTTCACGTATGGAATTACGAGTGTGAGGAAGGCAGAAGGGTGCTGCAAGTTCCTCCAGAAGGACGGGAGTTAGATGGTCATGTTTTACTATTGGGACCACAATCTGAAGGTAAAGAGAAGCTCACTGTACTTTGTACTTTAACCTTTTGTCAAAGAGACTGATGTGAGACAGGCATTTGGGACATGAATGTGCATCTTGGCCGTGCCTTTAGGTAATAATATCTAGAGCAAAATTTAGGTACGATCCTTGTAGCTGCGTGAATGTGAGTACTTTGGGCGCTAGAAGGCACCAAGTGATGCTCCTTACACTGGGTTGTAATGCAGAATGTGTGTGAACAGAACATGGACCTGTGCTGTGATTGTCCCATCCTGCCATGTACTACCAGGTACGTTGTTGACAGCTGCAGGACAGGAACTTGTAAAGAGAAAAACAAAACAAAACAAAAAGACAAAATGACAGATTAAAACATATGCATCTGTATGTGTATTATTTATGTGTGCCTAACAAATTACAAAGAAGGAAAAAGCACAGGATAGATCTTGAATTGATGTTGAATTCCCATACCTTGATTAACCAGCTGGATCAGGTCTGTAGTTTTTCTGAAGTATTGCTTTTTTTTTTTTCTCAGAATGCACACAGGGAGCAGATCTTTTGAGTAGGAAGGTGCCATTTTTACACAGTCACTGTTCAGACCATAGCCACACTTAAAGCCAAAAATAGAAAATATATTTTAGAACTTGTTAAATTAAAAAAAAAGAAGAGAGAGAGGAAAGAAAATCCTCCAGCAGAACTTTGCATTCTCTGACTTTTCAGACTTACAGGTCTGCTCTCCTGATTACACATTTTCTAGCTGATGACATGCCATCAGCTAAAGATGGCTTTTAAACACAAGTCATGTCAAAAGTTTCATTTAACCTCTTCAATGTAACAAGCTGCTGATGGTTTACATTTCTGACAGTAGAGGTAAATTAATCTGTGATGGATGTTTGGAAAAGGAGAGAGAAGATTTGCAAAGAGTGAGGAAGAAGTAAAGTGGTAACTGGTGAAGGCACTGGACATCTTCTGGAGTGTAGTGAGTGGTGGGTGGGACGTGGGTGTGGTGTTATTTCTAGATTTGCATCTACAAGTATAGATATATCACACTTGCTATGTGTATGTATGCATGGTTTTTAAATAAAAGTAGTTTTCCATTATACTGTGCAAGTCTGACATTTGATGAGGTAGAATATTTCCAGATGGGTTGAATTTTGGAGAATAGGGAGTAGGTTATGATTTGTCTAATGAAATGTTAATTTTTTGGCAGTCAGAGGGGTTTAGGGTAAATCAGTTAAACCCAAAGATGATTAAAAAGGGATTTGTGAAACTTTGGAGTAGTAATTAGTATTAATTGAGGCCATCATTATTTTATATGATAAAGGTAGTATGGATGTGTAGTTGGGCAACAAAAAAATGTTAAGGCTCGTCTTCCTCCTTTCTGAGGGTTGTAAAAGTTTGGGAGGGAGCTCTTGTTAGTAAGTAATCCCAAGAGGCATAACACGGTAAAACCTTGACACAAGAAAATTCAGCCAGGAGACAGTTGATTTCTCAGCTGGGAGGTACTTCGGGAAGAGATGGCATCTTGCCGTCTCCACCAGGACTTGGTAATAATTCTCACTATTCATGAACAGATGTCTTTGGTTAGATTCCCTAAGTGCATTTGAATTCATTAAAGGATCTAGGGAATCAAGATATTAATTCTAAATTATTACATATTATAGATTTTATTTTCTGGAAGAATGGGAACATGGCAAAAAAAGAGGTTGTAGTAAAGGTTGTAAATGATGTCAAGAAAGCATAATCACAGAATGCTATTATGCCACTCCAGGCTGTATTGTATCTTTTTATTTTTGCTTTAACACTGGGTAACTAAAATAGTTTGGTGAAAGAGAGAGTTTTAAATTGTGTGTGCTGTGAGACCGAAATTCTGATAGTTGGGGACATTCATAAGTGGTATCTGTCTTGATATCCAACTGGCATAAGGTATTAGTGCTCTGTTGAAATCACTGTGAGGATACCAATTTACAGCAGATGAGGGTCTGACCAGCTAACCTAGAGCATTCCATAATTGCAAGCCGAGCTATTTTGTATCTAATTAGTAAGGACTGAATTAAAGGAACAATAAGCTTAGGCTATGGTATGTGAGTTATTCTCAGTGATCAGTACTTTGATATTTTACTGGGACACCGGAGGATTGATACACACTCCCCACAGATGGAACTTGTACTTTTTAAGAGCAGCCTGCAAGCCTTCCTTTCCCAGGTCAGCTACTTTAGGGAACTTTGGAGACAATATTTTGAAACTGAACTTCCAAAAGCTTTTCAAATCTTTATGACTAAATTCTATTCCAGTACTTGGTTGCATTAACAGATGTGATTTTTGTCAATGGGAACTTGGCAGAAGAACAAATTTCATCAGTTAATATTTGTAAACTGCTTTGAGATCCACTGATGGAAGGAAACCTGGACTGAGAATAAAAAATGCCAACTATTGAAGTTTGTTTGCTGAATTTTCCATCTTTGAATCTATATTTATAGGATTTCTTCACATCTCTTTAATTATCGCCTTCCAATTTTATTCCTCTATCTTTCTTCCCCATTTTCTATGTACAGATGGTGCTTTAGTCATTTTTCTGTGCACCCAAGGTTTTGCTAATAGAAAGAAGGGCCAGGTCATTTCAATTGGTTTTACAGGTATGCTCAATGACAGCTTACTACTTCCTCTAACCTCTTATTAAAGGCAATTTAATCCATTACAGCAAGTACACGGGACCTTTATCCTGCTCGATATTAAAATATCGATGATATTAAAATATTAAGCAGTGTCTCATTTCAGAGTCTGCCTCAAAGGATTATTTTTTTTATCCAGTTGGTTTATAATTTCTCTGTTTTATTTTTTTCTTGTCCTTCTATCTTCCTATTTGGCAATGGACTTGAATGAGGAGAATCTAAATGGCGTTGCCAGTGAGGTAGCCTGAGAAGAACACAGATGATGGGCAGGTCAAGGCAGCTCATCTGCAGTAATAATGCTTGTTCAAGTTGCAGCACATCTTGTAGGGACCCTTTGGTCATCCTCTTTTGGTGCGTTCATCACCATGGTCATGACTATCAGAATCAGGAAACAACCACAAGTGTGCATTTCTTCTCCTTGCACTTGAAATATTCCATACTGGACACTTTCTTACAGTTTTAAAAATAGTTAATGCAGGGCAAGATTTTTATATTTTTTGGTAATTTCTTTGCATAGGGTCCAGAATTGCAGATTTTTTTAACATATAAGAATTTGCCTGGACAGACATCTCTTCTGGAGTTGGTATATGCCTTATTTTCCCCCAGCACTAATGCAACATATGTTTCAAGCCAGTCCTGATAATGTTTTTCAGTGGTATTCATCTGTGATATTTGTAGTGAGTTTCTGGGTGTAATTGTAATTCAGAAGTTGTCTGTAGCCCTGTGATATGTGCATAATTGTCCCTGTCCACTGTAACCACCAGCACCTCTTGTCAGCAGGATTGATGGTAATGTTTTGGTTCCTTTTTTAATAATTAATTGCTGTTCCTTCCAACAACAGGGGATTCAAGGGGAGCTTTTGTTGTTCTAAATTTGAAATCTTAAGTCTGTGGAGATGTTTCCAGGAGGTATTTTCTCCGGTTCAACATACACTCTAACCACAGGTGTTGGATCATCAAAGAAAGAACCCATATGCTAATTTAAAAATAACAGGCCTGTTTATTGTTGTAGTGCATCATCATCAAAGAAAACAACAACAACCACCTGTCTTTAGCTGTATAATTAAACCGATGGGTCTTTATTCTGTGCTAAATGATATGGTAATATATGGATATGGAGAATAAGAGGAATCATAGTTTTAAACTTTTGAGACGTTTGCAGCACTATTGAAAACTGTTTTTTTTTAAATTAGGGTTGTTTTAAAAAAATCCATTACTAATAAGGTGCTTTTCCTGGTGAAGTTATGCTTCCTTTAGCACTTTTACCATGCTGGAAATTCATCTTTCCATAGCTTTGGATGGCCACCTGTTCTGGTATCTTTTTCTGCATGGTCTTCAGTGATTCATTCTGTTTTGTTTTTATCACTTTTTTTTCTTTATTGCTCTCAAATGCCCATTTTGGTTGTCTTTCTCCAAGCAAAGGCAAACTCAACACCAAATCTGGTCCATATTGTCACCAGATACCGGGCACATACATCTCTCCCTCTTTTCTGTTCCACCGCGGAGATCCAGCCAGGCCAGCTACTCTCTCAGGTAGTGGTGGTCCCTTTCTGCACACAACAAAATTCTGCTGCTTCTTTTAGCTCCAGTGTGACGCGGATATTTCTTTCCACCAAGCACTAGCAAATACACAGGCTTTGAACGTTGACTACTTGATAAAGGAATCGGTCACTGAACCTCTATGTCTATAAGGTTCACTTAGACTATTTGCACACAGACACCAGCTCTGGAATGGCTTGGTCAGACCTTCACAGCCAAATCTTTGCTTAATTGACTGGATTTCCTACCAAAGCCCAGCTCCTAGAGAACATGCCTACTCCTACAGTTACTTTAATTGGAGAACAAATTATAATGTTGTTTTCATAGATCACTCTTTCTCCAGAAACTCTTTTGACACAGAAACTTGCATAACTAGTGCTCTTAGATGAGTAATCTGAATCGTGTTTTCTTTTGAAAGGCCAATCCTAAATCCCTTTTGCTATCCACTAGACCTGTTAGCGCAGGCAGAAGATTGTGTTGGCCTGCAGGAATGTGTCATATTGAACCTGTCTTATGGGAGATGGCTCACAAAGAATTTAGAGCATTAGGAATATAAAGTCTTTGACAAACCAACAACTTTCATTCTGAGTTTGCTCAAGAATTAATGTGTCCTACTTTTTTTATGATGCTTTTTCTCTGTGACCTTATTTAAATATTTTACTCTGATTAAAGAGGAAAGGTATGCCAGGTCACCTGGAGGGCTCTGCACCTTTCAGTGCTCTTGCAGGCAAGGAGGGAGGAGACACCCACCTCTCTGAAATCTCTCCTTCCAAAATTCAGCCTTGTCTTTTTAGGCTTGTTATCGCTTTTTCCCCTTCTTGTTGTCTCAGACCCTTAAGACAAGAAAAATGTGCCTGTCCAAAAAGCGTGCCTTCTGTGTAGCAATAATGCCACGAGGTAGTGGGTTGGTGTCTTCCTCTTGGCAGTTGTGGGTTTATTAATTATTCTGAGGGCAGTGGGGTTTTTTTTGAACTGAGTTGTTGAAATAGATGTTCTTTACTGCAAGGTAGTAGAAAGGTGCATTTTCTTTAACGGGCTGATGTGAAGGAGTTACTGCCAGGCAGGAGTGTTTCTTTGGTGCGTGTTTTGTGGCCGAGGTTTGAAGACTTGTTTATAAAGTTGGCAGTGTGAATTTTGGGTCTGTCGTATCTTATTAGTTCAGGTGCTATAACTGGACAATAAAAGTGTGTGGTTTTGTGTGAAGGAGCCGAGATACGTTCACTCCTCCCTGCCTGGGCAGCAGAGGTGGTCTGCAGAAGCCACGCTAGTCGTTACTCTTGTTTAATGAGCATTGCAGTAAACCTGACAGTCTTTTCCACATGAATGTCCAAGCCACAAATTAGCTCCACCAGCCTGCTTAGCTTTCTTTGATCATTGGTCTGAAACTGTTTTACACTGTTATCTCAAACGCCGTCCTGCAAAGTGCTTAATTTTGCAGCACAGGTGCCCCTCCAGATTACGGTCTACACCTGATTGCCCTGGCATATAGCTCTGGTACTTTTCTCTGGGACTCTGTTCTGTAGACTTATTTCTAATCATCCATAAATAGACTCATCTGTTTTAGGTCTGTATGTCTGAGTAAGGGAAGCCACATGACAGCACGCCTCACTTGTTGGAGCAACAGCAGATCTGGGGAGAAAACTTGGCTTCATGGGAGTGGATGGAAAATTCTCATTGAATTAAACACATCCAAAATCTCTGACAGCTTCTTCTCCAGACTCAGATTCCTTGTGTGGGACGGGGTGAGCTGCACAGGCTTGGTTTATCCTTCAAAAATATGGCTAGTAATACTCAGTTCTGTAACAGCTCTGAATCCTGGGAGAATGAGAAGCTGAAAAAAGTATTCAATTTATTTTTTTTATTAATATGTGCAGTGCAGTTTGTTTTTCCTTTTCTGGTTAGTGGCTTTGGCTATTTTATTGTGCATAAGAAGTTTAGGAATAAGGCATTATGACTAGTTAATCGAGGTTGTTGTGAACTTAAAAATGTGTTGAATGGTTTACAGGACCAGTATGTTCATTTTACCATAGACCTGGGCTAAGAAATATATTTTCAGTGAATAATTTGACAGTTTCAGCTTGTTTTTCTGTTTTATGACTTCAGTGATTCAAGTATGTAACTCTGGCATTTATTGAAGAGGATTGAGGGAAACGAGAAATTTAAAAAAAATATTTTCCCCATTATATTTAGTCACTGAACTAATTTCTTTTCCCGATGCTTTTGCTTTTAGCAAAAATAATAATGAAAACGTTCCTGCTAGAAACTGGAATATTTCAAAAGTTTCTCTTTAAAGCTTTGAGAAATCCCAGGGATTTTGTGAGACTACAACTGATCATGCCCAAACTTAAACAGGTGAAAACTAAAATGGGGAATCTGAAACAATTAGTAGACCGTAACAACTAAAAGTGTATGTAATTTTTTTTTTTTCCAAGAGGACTACAGTTTTTGCTATCATTTTTATTAGTTTTAAAATGTTATTCAGAATATGTTTGCACATTATGAGCATGCACAGGTATGATTCATAGTATGTTGCCCACCTCCCTGGGCTGCAGGACAGGTAGCATTTCCAAGGGGCCAACTTCCCCACCTCTCCACCCTAAGGCAAGACCACCTGTACCTGTCATATCTGATGGACACTTGTCTAATCTATTCTTTAAGACCTCCAATGACAGACCCTCCATCCTCCCCAAGCAATCTATTCTAGTGCTTTGCTAGCCTCATTGTTCAGTAATTTTCCTTAATGTTTAACCTTAATCTTTCTTACTGCAATTTAATCCCATTACTGCTTCTCCTATCTGCCATGGGCATGGAAAATAGATTCCTCCCTTTGCAGCAGCTTTTTATGTGTTTGAAGGCTGCTCTCCTATGCCCCGTCTGACTTGTCTTCTTAAAGCTAAGCCACCCCAGGTTGCTCATTCCTCGGAGGACCCCATGGTCTCTAGCTCTTCAGATGGCATATGGGTGGTTTGCGTCTTCCTCCAAATGCATTTTCTCAATTTTCCGTGCTGGGTTTTATGTAGCTGAGGAGACCTTGGTGCTAGGAAGTCTTGCAGAGTGGGAGAGTGTTAAAATTGGTGGAATGAGTGGGTAAAAAGCTATACCTTTGTGCATGTCTGAGGACAAGTCCTCCCTGTCACTGGAGATGTCACGTACCATTTGCTCACGCCAGTTGCTCCTTGCGTAAAGCAGAGAGGGTACATTTTGTATTTTGCTCCTTGGCAAAATTGGTTTTAGCTCCCTGGGGTCTTCTGCTGCAGCTGTCATGGGGCAGCCAGAGGTGGTGTCCACCTCCCCACTCCTATGGCTCCCTACGTACTTGCCTCGCACCGTGCCACAGCGTTATTTTCTGCCCTTTTCTACAGCCTGGGCATATGGACCTGAAGTAGAAACTTAGGGATATATGCAAATGTTTTAATGATGCTATTTGCATATCTGGAAGTGATTTACAAAACACTGCACATGGAGCTGCTTAAAACTTGGCACCAAGAGTTCGTAGAGGATCATGGCTCAACACAACAGAAACTGAATATTCAGCTGGTTTTTGCCAGCTCTCAGAGAGAAGCAGCGCAGTTTTGGCGACTGTTGAAGCGAGTCTGTCAATGAGGGAAGATGCTCGAGTCCTTACACGAGTTTCAGCCCTGCCCAAGGGGAAAACATCCCACAATATACTGCCTTCCTCTGCTTTCTTGCCACTTTGGGACGAGCAGCCAACTGCAGTTGGTCCTGGCAGCGGGAAAGGCTCTCCCCCAAACCCTGAGCAGCGCAGGCAGGGGGGTCTCGGGGGTCAGAGCAGCCTGGGGACTGTTTTATAGTGACAACTACACTGTTCTTAAATATATCTATTTATTTATTTTCCCCTCCTGGCATACGCCTTTATAAGCCTTGGAGAATGCACTAAATTTAAATATCTGAGTTTGGATTCTTTTCAGAAAGAAGCGGCATCTTACGTTGATCTGTGTAATTTCTTTTCAGGTGGAGCCTCTTCTCAGAGCCTCCGTCTCGGGAACCAAATTCACCTTTCCTAGATATATCTGTAGGAGCTAATAGTGTCAAAGCTTTTACACATGCGCGCCTTGCGGAAGCGTTGTGTGATGTGAGGAGCTGGGCTGGCACAAATGGGCAGCACCTAATCCTGCAGCATCACTCACCTATCTCTTTTAAAATATTGTTAGCTTAGGAGTATCTCAAAAGGAAAAGAGGGGAGGCCGGATTGCTCTTATTTGTGTTCACCTTTAGATTTACCATCTCTCTTTCTTCTATTTTCTTTACTTTGGCTTGAAGTTAGCTTCAGCAAGAGTAAGGGCATTGGTATTTTTGGAGAATGCATAGAAAATACATTGCTCTAGCAGTCAAAAGAAAATCTGCTCTCAAACCACTGACAGAGAGTGTATGATAGGTGAATATCAAATTAATTTAGCAGGAACTGAGTTCAAGCACACACACGCAAAAAATGTAGTTTTTCATAAATAAGAAGCTCCTTGCAGAAGAACACACCTTTCATGCTACGGGTTTCCATGAGTCCAGTTGGAGACTGAACCAGTTTTTTGGAGAGGAATGCCCAGAGTGCTATTAAACAGAAAGGAATTGCACGTGAATAAGGAAAAGGAAAAAACAGAGCTAAGAAGTATTTAAGGGAGGAAGTTTTATATAAGCTTGACATGTCATTACACTCCTGCCCAGGCATCTGCTTGGGTCTGGTGGTGGAGGTTGTGCCCAGGGTGAGAAGGACCTTTGCCCAGTACAGCCCGTCTTATGATTGATGGACTTTCTTGCCATCAGACGGAAGGTTTTGTGCCATCTTACAGGAAAAAGGAGGAGAAATACAGCATCATTCTGAATAGCATGTCAGACACCCAGAGGGTAAGTGAACCCTTTATATGCCCATGATGAAAATATCCCTTTCCCAAATGCCCTTTGTTGTATGAGTGCAAGGGTGTAGCTGAGGGGCCCTGCATACTAAATCACAGGTTTCTCGCCTACTTATGTCAAGAAACAAGTGGTTACAGCAGATGAGGGAAGTGCAAGGAAACAGCAAGACAGGGTATCTTGCGGTGCACCAGCTTCTGAGCCATTGCCAAGCATTTTGTCAGCTTCTCAAGGAAAAAAAAAAAAAATAATTAAAAAGTATTTTAAAGAGAGAGAACCCAATTCAGGGCTGAATTCCTCCAGCTGCTAAAAAGCTGCTCTTCACACAAATATTTACCTGTTTCACCCTATTTACAGCCTTCGATGTACTGCTTTCAACTCCGTGTCTATGGGATGCGGCGGTATGGTGGGATACGAAAGGCAGAATATTGTCTCTAAAAGGAAACAGGAATGTCCTGTTGCAAAAGACAAAATCATTCCCTAGATCGTCCCCGCTCCAGACAATGCACAGCTAACATACCACTCACAGCACATTTTGTTGCCGTTCTGCTAACATTGCATGTACTTTATATTTTCTTTGCAATTGTATAAATAGCATATAGGAAGAGGGAGACTATTTAGGGAAAATACTAATTAAAATGAACAATAGAAAATAGGAGATCTTATGTTTCTAAAATTAGAGGCTGGTTATTCAGTAATAAATAGCCCTGTCATTATTAGTTTGCAGTCCCTCCTTTCTCTTGCCTGACACACACACAATATCGCCGTTATCCGTGGTTTGCCTGTCTAAACATGGTTTCTTTCCAACGCTCTACATTGTTTGCTAGCCCTTGTTACAAAAGCTCCCCAGTTCTAGGCTTATCTGGCAAAAGAAAATACGGAAAAATATTCTTTCTAAACAAAACGAATTTGAAGGAATAAAAAGAACATTAACAAAGGTACTTTCATGCACTTCTTGTTAGATATTGCTTGTTGGCCTCTGGTAATTTCAGAAACCTGGGAGTATGGACCGCGATTTATTTCCTAATAATTAGTGTTTTGATGTGTTTGATGGCTTTGTTAAGAACGTGTTTGCTTAACTTAAAGGGAAAGTTTGATTTTCATCTTGGAGTGCAGTGAGTAATTGCGATGTGCAGACGTGGCTGCGGTTGGGGCTGCGCCTGTGAGAAATGGAAAAAGATTTGTTTCTGCATGAGTAAGGACCTTGATTTTGTGTGGTTCTAGCAAGTCCCTATGGCAGGCTAACAAGCAGTCCCAGGACTCTTACATCCCAAGAGAAAGCGTGGAGTTGGGTTAGATTTTTGGTTACTTAGTGCACACGCTGGATAACAATTTTGGGCTGATAGTGGGACCGTGCTGAATCACTGTCAACAGGGGCTGACAGCAGGAATCCCCCTTTGTGGGTGCAAGTTGTGCAGCTATGAATTACTTGGGCTTCTCCCGTTGCAGAAGATCAGCACTTCCCAGAGGACCCACCACCACGTGGTCCACAAACTTGACCTCCCACTGTGCTTTTAAATATTTGGGAATGAGACCTACCTGTGCTGGACAAATCATTTCTCGCTAGTGCTGAGATTGTATTTTTATTTTTTTTTTTCATCACCAGATTGTTTTGGACCAGTTTGAAAGATGCTGGCCCAAATGAAGTCGCCTTGTGCTGTCATTGCTTCATTTCTATTGTTGTCTGGAATAAAAAACACCCTCTGTGAAAGGTGAAAAGGGGATGTAGAAGGTGTAGGAATCTGTGTTGATTCAAAGGACAGTAATAGGGGAAACAGAAAGGAAGAGGACAAACTTCCCAGGGAAAAAAATAAATACAAAGGAAGAGCAGGAAAGAACAAGGCACAGGCAACCATAAAAATCCAGTGCTGTCAGCTGAAAATTGGGGCAATTCTGTCATATTAATGACAGGAAACCATACCTCTATTGGCTTTCACTGCCAGAGCTGCAAGCAGCTGCTGTGGAAGGAAGGTGACTCGAGCATAAGTGAAAATATCTAAGACTTTGTGCACTTATTTTGTAGAAAGAGAATTTAGTGAGGATTCGTCTGTCATTATCATATCCTCTGTTGAATGTGTTGCCCTTGGCAATGGGTACTCAGTAACTAATTTAGCTTTTTTGTTGTTCAGTAGCAAGATTTTCATGCTTAGTTCACCTAGTAGCTGTGATTTTTTTTTTTCAAAAGCACAGAAGAAACAAATCCCTGAATTATAAAATAGAAATTATGAAACATATTTTGATTCCTGAATGCCGCCCATCCCCTGGCATTTAATATATCAGTTGCAAGTAGATTGCTTGCTAATTGCTTTACTAGATCTGTTTTCAGTCATAACTACATGTTAAGTAGAGGTGATGATGGTAGTCAGAGCTTTCTGTTTTACTAAATGAGTTGAAACTGGGTTTGTAAAAATTTCCCTCAAAGTGTATAGATAGGGAAATATCAGTAGACGTTGGTGCTGGTGTATATCAGAAATATAGATGTTGGTGCCCGCTTGATTCTCAGCACGGGGCCAGGATGCTGACTGGTATACATCAAAGTGCCAAGAGCAGGTGTGTAGTAGCCCAGATAAAGGGAAACCCACAACTTTCTGCGAAATAACATACAGCTGTGACACATTAAGTGAGAATACTAAAATAAATTTTTCTCTTACCAAAAAAAAAAAAAATTGGAGATTTGATGGTCTGCACAAGTTCTTTCTGAAGACCTGTGTGAAAGACCCTGTGTAGCAGTTTATGTGGGGTTTAATTTATTTAAGTTGAGGGAGAAGAGTGGGCTTGACCCTTCTGAGATCCAATCCTGTGGCTCCTGGCAGCCGAGGTAGTCCCGACCTGGTGCTTAGGTCATCCGGCTATTCCTTGCTTTGCATTTATCACTTCAGCAGAGCAATATTGTCTAATAAAATGGAGAAGCTAAGACACTGCATGCAGTAGACATCAGCCCACATTTAAAGCCCTAAGTGAATGAGCAGTAAAATCTTCTAGGAGTGTAAAATCCCGGCAGCTTTCACTAAACCTGTCTGTGGTGACTCAAAGGGTAAGCTTGAAACAAGCAGGGCATGGTGTGAGACTGAACCTTTTGTGATCACGTGCTGAGTTTTGTAGACTTTAAAAACTCCACGGCAGTTTAGAAAAGAGGCACTAGTCTGAGAAAAAAGTTTCTGGGAACAGACTCATCTCTCTTCACAGCCTGGTTTCCAAATCGGTGCTGATCAGAAGCTGTTGCATTAGGGGAAAAATATTGATTTTGCATGAGTTTAGCTTAATTCCCTGTTGGTACAAGTGTAGATCTTTGACTTACTACAGTGCCCTGACCCAGAAGACTTTACCTTTTGCCTTCAGCAGGACTCTATGGTGGCCCCTTTCATAGTTTGTCCATTTGGATTACGTTGTCCTTGGGACAATGGCTATCTCATATCAGCATCTGGGGTTCCTTTCTGCTAGACATACAGATCTTGGGGGAAATCTCCTTTAGGGGCTTGCTCCAGGGTGTTGAGCAATTCTGCCATCAACAGTTTTGGCTGAATGAGTGAGTGGACAGATTTCTGGCTCATCCTATTTTGACAGGAGCAGTGGCATGTCTCTGAGCAGTGGGTAGCACTGTCCCCTCTCTCTGCACAATCATAGGCAGCTCTACAGAGAGAAGCAAGGCAGAGGACAGGCTCTGATATTACGGAGAACTGTCCTTCACCCACCTCTGCAATGTGACTTCTTCACTGCATTAGGTCCTTCTGAGGTTTTTGCTGCCTTTCCCTGCTCTTCCTGCTCGTTCTTTGTTCCCTTTGGCCTTGTTCCTCTTCCCCCCTGCAACTAATTTAAAAAAATATAGAACATTAAAGTTATTTTGGAGGTGTGGTGGTTTTCAGAGTTAAACAACACTGAAAGATAGTACTTTCTCTTCATTTAGTATTTTTAAAGAAGTAATAAGTAACACGGCAGGATATGATTGTAATAATACGAACAGCTCCAAGGTATCTGAGGCTTTATTCCTTTGCCTCCTGCCTCTCCTGATCACTATAAGTCATGCATGAGCTATTACTTTTACTGTACATAATTTCTAGTATCCTTTCAGATCCAATCACTCCTCTGATAAAGTGATTTTCTGACTTTTTCAGCCATGCTTACATAGCTGTTTGTGTACGTGTGGATGTAATTTATCTGTTTATTATAATTCTAATAATGAAAAGAAAGTGAAATGCTATTATAAAGCTCAGCATGGTAATCAGTTTGTTGTTATTGCTGGTCATGACAATCATTTTAAAGTCTCCATTTTGCTAATGGCACTCCTTACATTTTCCCAAGTTGGGTGGGATTTGGCCATGATTTTAATGAAGATATGTGATAGTAGAAAAGGAAAATTAGGCCATAGTTTAACAAAGCACTTGAGTATATGAATAACTTCACTCCCATGAGTAGATCTACAAATCTTAAGTGGACGATTCCCAGTTCCTCATTTAAGCCCATATGTCAGTTTTTATGTTGGGGATTGTGACCTTTCTGCTGCCTTATAAAATCCAAGACTTGTGGGATCTTTGTAAATAAGGTGATTGTAACTTCTCTCAACGAGAAATAAACTCATATCTAGAGTAGCTTTCAAAAGATAGAAAGATATTTTATTTTTAAATCCCGCATTCTTACCAAAGCAAATTAAACAACAGAGCAACACACAGTCAAAAGATAATGGACATGTAGTTGTTTATAGAAAATACATCCAAGAGAACCATCATAAAATTAGTTTTATAACTTGCACAGTAAAAGCACTGGGAACAATTCCTCAGTCAGTGGACAAACAGGTTTTCTAACATTGATGGATATAAGCTGGGAAAAGTATTGAATTTTTTTCTAATTAGCCTTTTTTTCCTACAAAATTGCCTCTTAATAATTTCCCTTCATGTCCAGTGCATAAAGGTATCTGTGTATATGAATTTAATTTATATGCCAATGATGTTTTATACATTGTCTTGTCTGCATCTCATTACTGTCATTAATAAGCACTCCAATACATCTCGTTACAAGGTTAATTGGGACAAATCTAAAATACGTCCCCTTTTATATTGTGAATATGATATCTCCTGGCAGCACATTCCTGGTGGATGGACACAAAAGTTATGGTGTCTTATTAAAGGTTTCTATATGGTATCACAGCTGCATTCTGTGACTACATTATGCTGTAAATACAGCTGTATGGAAAATTGGCTGCATACAACATTATCTAGATGAAATATACATTTTCCTAGTATTTGATTAAATACAATTGTGTACTGCTTTTTGTACTGGGTTTTGGTTTTGTTTGGTTTTTTTTGGTCTGCTTATGGGCCAGTCATTTATACGTACCCTTCTTTCTGCAAACAACTAATTTCTGATTTTGAATGCATATGTTTTAAGAAGTCTGCTCCTTCACAAGGCTCAGCTGTATATTGTTATTGCCAATCAAAAGATGCATTTTGCAAGTGAAAGGTGTTTTCTCTGCACAACAGATAAGATCCCTGGTGCTTTCATATAAAAATGTGTCTCATGTCAACAACTGTCAGAGTCATCTAAGATAACACACTATAACAACTACATGGGCCACGTATATGCCTTTACTTCACAGGACCAGGGGTTAAAACTCTGGAAAAGTATGACTTTCAGTAAAGAGTTCTCTCCTGTAGCTGTGACTTATGTTGCCAGACCCTCCTGTGACACAGAGCAAAAGCGCAGATAAAGTCTTTGCGGCATGGTTGGAGAACAGGGGCTGTAGATAAGAGGGTTCTCCAGGCATTGCATTCCTATCTACTTTCTTTTTTTTCTTCTCAGGGTGATTTTTGGAGTCTCTGTCATGACTCACTGAACTTGGAAGACATGTGAAGCCTCCCAGGCCTTGGTGGCTTTACCTCAAGTCTATAATGCACAGGCACATAGAGGATGCACTGCTGCACAGACCACCCTGATAAGCGCACAGGAGTTTGCATTTGCTTGTTACCTGAGAGGTGTGTTTTGGGGCAGGATGCACTGAAATTTTACCTGGATAGACATAGGGCTGGTAGTGTACAGATCTGGTAGCTGTTGCTTTCCAAATCCCATATTCACACACCTGGGCTGGGAACTCTGCCGGGGAGACCTGACTTCCCCTGTGCTTTCTGGATGCCCCACTAGGGAAGCACAGTTGGCCTGCTGAGTTTTGGGACTTGAGTTTGTCCATTGATGATGTTGAGCGTGAAGGGTTAAGAGCTTCCATAGCATCTATGAGTTGTGTTTGTGATGATCCTTATGGAGAGATTTATGTCCTATACTAGGGATGGAACTAATTCTTCTCCAAAGATCTGTGCCAAGACAAATACACCGACTAAGTCCCTCCAAAAGAGGGCTGTACTGGCCTTTGTTTTCTCTTTTCAGAGTTGAATTTCAGTCTTTCTATATCCCTTAGTCAGGAAATCACCCTGCAACAAATTCTTGATTATTAGCAGCACTAAATTGCAAATGCAGGAATCCTAAAGTAAGGGCTTTAGGCAATGGCCTTGCAACTCCAAGTCTTTCTTGTGAGTTTGATGCCTGGATGTTGGAACACTGTGCTTTAAGCTTATCTGAAGTTCAGTCAAAATTTTATTTACTTTACAAGGTACTTGGGGGAAAAAAGAAGAAATAGATTCCCATAATGCTGTTGCTATGGGAGGCACAGGAATACTGTTCATGTTCCCAGTTCAAGAAAGATGCAACAGTGTGAAACGCTGGACGAGAGAGTGAGTGTGTGTTACAGAAAATGGTAAATTCCAGCTACTCATTAGCACAGTAAGCCCAACCATTTTCCCTTGGCATAGACTGCAAAATCTCACATCCCCAAGCATCAGCTAAGTAGCTTAGGAAGGCTGCATAGTTTAGCCCCAATTTAATTGATACAGCATTGTTACTTCAAACAAGCCATATTAGTGGCGTGTTATCTCTACTGTTGTGTTTGTTCCAGACCCTAGGCAACAATTAATTTTTTCATGCCAACAAATATTTCATTTGATTTCTAATGTACCATTGCCATAACAACTTGGATAAGTATATCCTAATAAAATCCATAGATTAGGGTGTTTTTAAAAGGCAGATAGTTAATGAGAATTTAGAAAAAAAAAAAAAAACAACAACAACCCACCACCGCCAAAATGACAAAAGAAAAACGCCACAACCCCACCATCTTGTGTTCTGAGGCTGCTCAGACTAAAAAGACATAGAAACCCATAGGTCAGTGTCAGTGAAATCTCTACTGTTCATATATGGTTTTAGCCATGAGTTTTGCAATGCAAAGCTGCATGGTGCAACCAAAAATCTAAGTCTTAAAGGGGGCTTCACAGGTCAGGACCTGCTCTGGTCCTGGTGTAGGCTGGACGTAAACACAGTGTTCTGTATTAGTGGTACTGACTGAGGAGTACATGACCAGCTAAATAACTTTCTTAATTATGTTTTGGGTTTTTTGTCTAAAGAGCCAAATGAAACTTTTGTAATTCTTATAGGAAATATCATAGGCTTTTGTGTTAGAAACAACCTGCCAGTAGCACTTGGTATTGCTAATGTTAAGTAAATGTTTTAACAGAGTAAACTCTAACAATTGTTATCACGTTTGAAAGCTCTCTAGCTTGGCAAGTGCAAAACAAATAATGGATATCAGAGATCTCATCCTGTGGAAAGTATGCCTCAACCCAAACCCCCAAACATGTGCTTTTATCTCTTGAAATCATCCAATGTACACATGCAACTGTCAGCTCTGTCCGGTGGTTAGGCGCTCCATATTGTATTGAGAATAGCTTACTGATTGTTTAAATTTACACTTGCTCTGCAAGTGTCTGGAAAAATAAAGTTTGACTTCAGTAATGTCTTGTACTGAGTACGGATGAAACAACATCCATGTCAGTCGCTTTACAAACACTTTTCAACTAACACCTTTAGGCACAACAAAGTTATTTGTTCCTATTACTCTAGGAAAAAACTTTTTCTACATCTTAAACATCCACCATATGTCCAAAGCCTTACACCTGATTTTTGGCATAACAAATTCTTAAGGATCTGTTATAATATCAATGTACTTGTAGTTCTGTCTCCCAAAAGCCTTACATTTGGTTTTTTTTGATGAATGGATAGAATTTCCAGAAGAGTTGGTACAAGCATCAAGCAGCCACAGTGACGTACAAACATTTGAAAGGGCTTGGATAAATCACCCGTAGTCCCTGTGTCTGTACACGTGTACTGATGTTCTTATTGCATTTTCAGGAAGAAAACACTGGGGGGGCAAAACCCAAACTATCTTACCTATTTTTTGAAACCCGTTAAGATCAGACAAGGCTGTTGGGTTCAAGGTTGGGTGTGCTGCTATTCTGATCCAGGAGATACACGTGTCCCCATGCCATGGGAAGGCTGTGTGTGTGCCACTGGCAGCAGTGATGGACATGCCACTTTCACTCCCACCCCACTGCATGCATGGCATACTGGTGGTCCCTGAGGAGGGACGTCCCTTACTTCTGCCTCTTCTTTCCCTCTGTGCAGCTGAGCTCATGACACTGCAACAAGTGAAGCACTGACAAGTTTTCCTAGTAACCTCTGTAGTGGCAAAAGGCCCTCGCTTGCGTCTCCATCCTCCATTGCTGGGCCAAGAGCACTGCAGATAAGTCCTCAAATCTCAAGAAATGTTGCAAGATGCCAGTTCAGTCCTTAATAATTGAGCTTTAATTGTTTCCCGAGTCAGAAGGACAAGGATTCTTTGGCTTTTTCTGTTCTTCCATACTTTAACACACTGGCTAAGGGACAGACCACAAACATCTCCAGAAGGTATCTTAACTTCCTGAAGGATTTGTTTTCTGGGTCTTCTAAACAGTTTCATTGAGCATCTTTGGTCACTAGTTCTCTTCTGGTTTGGTGTGGACGTAGCAAGTCCGTGGTTGCTCCCTGAAGTTTTGAAAAAAAAAAAAACCAAAGAGAAATTCTGTTGTTGTGTTTCATGTCTGCAAAGGCTGGTTTGGGGAAAATATGGGAATATTCATTTCATGAGAAGCAGAGATATTGTGAGTACTTACACAGTGAAAGCAGCAATCAAAGTGTCATCTAACTTTAGGGCTTTTCAGACATTAAGACGAGGAATCATCTCCATAAGAATAATTCATAAAGCTTCTACCATGTGTGAAGATAACAAAGCATATTTTAATAACCCTAACACACTGGCTGCAAAGCCCGTAAGTCTTCCTTTCTTTCGTGCAGTTATGAATTTCTTCCTAAAATTCCCGTACCCTAAAATATATCTGAAGACATGGAGATAACTTAGCCTGGTTCTGTCCTAGCGCTCCTCTCTGACTACTGTAAAATCGAACTATTCAAATGTGCTTCAAAAGCCGAAACAAAATGAAAAGAAAGCAAGATTTGTCTCAGAGGCACCCACTTCTAATAGCCAAAGTGTTTGAAGTCCAAAAGGTTTCCAATGAATATGAACCAAGGAGCTGTGTTCTCCGAGTGCTTGTTCCCCAGGCAGATGTGACATCCTTCGCATGAACGAAGGATTCTTCTCCCTTCAAAGTGAAACTTTGAGGTGATTTGTTGGATGTTTCTAAATTCTCCTTGTTTGCTCACCTGTAGCCAGTGACACGGTCATTTCTGTGTTTTGTAAAGCAGCTTTAAGGCATTTTGGTCTCTCTTCAGACAAGTGAAGGTTACTCTACCACGAAGAGCTGCGTAACGGGTGTCTGCGATGCTGTGGGCTCTATTTTAGTCTTGTTTATTGCACTGAGGACACCTTCTTCATTGGCACAGGGGAAATCTGAAGGCTAGAGCACATGGGACCTTTCTAGTAAAACAGGGAAATTTGTTAAACTCAACCTGTTTCTTTTATAAGTCTTGCTGATGGAAGGGAGAAGCGTGTGAGGAAGGGTCTACTTTCCCTTTGTCACCATTTACCATTTCATTCTGCCTCTAGATTGCTACCCAAACAAAAACAAGCCTTGAATGTGTAATCAGTGATGGTGTTTTGATTTTTCTCTCAGCCATAAGTACCACCAGGCAATCAGCAAGGCAAAAAAAAAAAAAAAAAGAGAAAAGCATGTGCTCTCAGTCTATTTTTAAATATAAGTAATTGGCATTTTCCCTTCTGCTAACGTAAGTTCCAGGTAAGCACAGCTCGAATTGACCTCATCACACAACCCTCCAGGGAGGAGAGGATGAAAAAAACACAAGGGCCAAGCAGCTGATTTGTATCTGTGACCCAGGAGAAAGCAGAGCTCAGCATCCTGCTTGCCCTGCCAGGTATTGGAAACACCTCAGCCCTGCCACCACCTCAAATCCCAGTGAGAGCAGCCTGGCCAGGCTTCAGCAGAGGGACCTGCAGACCCCCTGCCTGTGTGGCATCAGGAAAAACATCCCTCAGTAGCTCCAGTGACAGCCCTTATCTCAGCACTTCAGTGCCCCAAGGTAGCACTGCCTCCCTTCCCCGGGTGCCTTACTGGTCTCTCCCAATTTTGCTACACCCAGTTCCTGGCCAAACCTTGCACCTGGGGATGAGACCTTCACCACTGCCTCGATAAAGTGAGCTGGCAGAAAGAAAACCCTTTTTCTTGCTGTTCTGCAGGCTGCCAGTGCTTAGTTTATTTTGGTGGCAGATGCTTGATGCTCTACCTGAGTCTTCAAGACACAGCCCACAGTAGGAGATGTGAAAGTACCCACGGCAGTGTGGGATCTAGGAAGCAAGGCAGTAATTTGCTAGCAGTTCTTTAGAAAACAAATTTTTGAAAAAGCAGGAGGTTGGGAAAAAGGAAAACAGAAGGAGCGCAGGCTCTTTTCCCTGAAGGTTTGTTTTCCATCTCAGTCCCACTGCTGCAGAAATCAGGACCGTCGTCCCACTGCCTCACACTTACTCAGGGATTTGCTGTATGTATTTAAAATTGGCAGAGCTGCATTTTGCTGTTAGGATGAGCGTGTTGCTTTTAAAGCCAAAGGTGACTAAGTCTTCTCCAGAGCAGGTGAGAAGAGATTTGATCCAATCAGAGAAATTCTACATTTTTCTTTAGAAAACAAGTCGAGTAGGTTCATTTTGCTCTAGTAAAAAGAAAACTTTATCGCTGATGTTTCTGTCGAATTCTTCAAATTGACTGGGAGACTGACCCTGATCCTTCCCAGTTCCCTGTGAAAACTGGAAGCAGCTCCTAAGCTGCTGTAGCACTGGTGGAAGTGGGAATGCTGTCAGACTGCTGCGAAAGCAGGAGGTTTTTTCTTGTCATTCTCAGATGTACACTTCTGTTACTGAGGTTTCTTATCAGAAAAAACACAATGGAACTAGACTGTATGAAAACGAGAGCTCCCACCAAATGTCAAAGTCGCTGCTGATAACATGAGCTCAGGAGCAAAAACAAGATATTATAGCTTGTTTATCTTCTCCTTGCGTTGTAACCGTCCCTTCTGAAACACAGAGACTGAAAGAGCTCGAGTGAGACGGGCTCTGCCAGCAGCCACTGTGTAAAACACACGAGTGGGTGGGTTTGTGTTGAGGGGAAACGTGGGTACCAAGAAGAACAGGAGAGGTGGCAGCTGCCCACCCAGGAGGAGTCAGAGACAACGGTGGTCTGTTGGACTTTCCAAACACAAGAGTCTTTATCTGGGGGACTCTCCTCTCTGCCCCTTCGATGGGGCCAAAGGAATGTTTTGTGCCCAGTTGCTTCAGAGGCAGTTTTTACTTTGAGTATTTTGAAACCAATTATTTTTAATTATTTTTTTTAAATCTGTTTTCAAAAGCAACCTTCATCCAAAGGCTGGGTTGGAGGGAGCTGTGCTGTTTGCCTTTGATGCACAGCCAGAGGTGGGAAAAGTACCGTGTCTGGGTTAAGCTGTGAGTTGCATCTGGTTATGGACTGGAGTACTTACACCTAATGGGAGCAGGAATTCAGAGCATTTAAAGAGAATCTTATTCACCTTCTGCCTAGTGCAGGAGGCATAGAATGCTGGTGGCTGTGAAGAGTGGGGTTTGCCTCTGCAGATGCCAAGAGCTGACTGTAGCCTTGAGGGTACAACCCATTCCCTTGTGTGCACCCAGGGTCAGTGCCACAAGGACAGCGGGTCAGGCGCTGTCGGTGGCACAGTTAGAAGTTTCTCCTTGCTAGGTATAGCTCAGAATTGCATTTGATTTATTATCATTCCTGTAAACATTTACTTGCGAATCGTTTTGTGGAATCAAGGTTTCAGTTTGCAGGAGAGCAGGGCAGTGAGTCATGCCACAAACTGGCACTGGCAAAACCCTTCTCTGCTAATGAGCTACACCCAGGAAATGTCTCCTTTGCCTGGGGGAACTGTACCCCTTGTCATCCTCCCCTGAAGCTCGTCAGATCCTCAACATGGTGTCTAACGAGTGTTGAGGGAGGTGGGACACATGGGAGAGGTCACAGGTGGGCAGCGCTGCACCATCTCCAGCACAGGGAGGCAACACCAGCATCTCCACACCTTTCTTAGGGAAAATCACATGCTGCTCAGTAGAGACTGGTGTATCTCCAAGCACAGATCCAGAGGGGGAGTGGAGTACTGCTGGTGTCCCTGGTCTGTGTCCCTGGAGCAATTTTGAGGGAGGTGGCAGTGATGAGCTGCTGCCCCCTTGTTAGAGGCACACATCCCATTGCCAGGTGTATATAAACAGAAAGTTGTACTGGTTCTTTGCTCCCTTTTTGTGCTCATATTGCAGGTTCATGGTGCTCTTAAAACACAATAAAGCTTATAATGCTCTTTAAAAAAAAACACTTTTTGAGGAAACAAATGCGATTTCCTGTGAACTGACTGAACATGCATGTGTAGCAGATATCTTCATACAAGGGGCATCTTTTCACCACCCAGTGAATTACAATACTAAGATAAGTGATGTTATCTCTTAGGTCAAATGTTTTTGTGTACTAATATCTTATCAGGCATTATACCAGGAAAAAAAAGTTTTTTTTTCTTTTTGAGACTGGTGATAGAAAACCTTAAATGTGTGTCTGTCTTGAGTGTTGCTTAAGAACAGAGAAACAATGAAGGCATTTGAAGACTATTAGCACAAAATGAGCTCAGCCATTGATTTTATTTCACTTAGTATTTTAAAATAGGTTGTATGTTTTCTCTCCCCATGCGTGTGTTTAAGGTTTTCATGAAACAAGTTTGCCAAAAGGTTTGGTTTGAATCCTCGGAAAATAAATAGTCTCAGGATGCCGTTCAGTGACAGTTGTGCTCTTCTCCCTAACTGGTGGGGCTGGGCTTGATGGGGCTGGGTTCCCAATGTTAACTGGAACAGCACTGCGGCTACATCAGTGAGCAAAATCCCACACGTGTCACTCAAAAAAGCAGCCTGGAAAATGCAGGATATTCTCATTTCCATCACTTTTAGCTACCCCCCCTTGCAAGGGGTAGTTGCATATAGGCATAGAGTTTAGGGACTCGCGGGCTAAGTAGGTACTACAGTATGAAAAAGTAAATTTACTGTATTTTAATTGGGAAAACAATAATTAGCATTAGAGTTAGAGAAGTATCTGCCAGCTTAGGTTATGTTTGTGCTGACATTTTTATAAAACACTTGAGACATGTTTCTATGAGCACGGGTAATGTTTTTTGTACACGTGAATTAGACATGTGGGTTAATACCATTATCACAAAGAACTTGTGAAAATCCATAGTGAGGAAACCAAATTGAAAATGGGCAAGCAATTTTGTTAATAGCATTTAAATTTATGTGGTAAATTTACTAACATGATTTAAAAAATATACAGTATCTAATTAGAGAAGAAAATCCTTCACTTCACATGCATTTTATTTTATACAGCAAGGACAGTCATTCCTCCTGTGCAGTTTATGTTGGTTGAAAGCATAAATTTTACTGATATATATACAGGTTTCTGTTCCCAGTGGTGAACACTGTTACATTTAGAAAATTGACAAAATCAATGGCAATAAACCAAAGATCAATTTAAATTTCACATTTAGCTACTTGTTTTAGAGTCTCTGGGAAATTTACAGTCTCTAACATGTTTTATGTTTAGAAGAAATAGATGAATACAGATGCTGTCCATTTGTAGCAATTGTTTCCTAAATTTGTGAACTGAGTGTACGTGTGTATATAAATACATATATAAAATCACACATGTGATACAGCATACGTAACACTGCTCTTCTGTCTTACCATTCTCTGCAGGTTGTTTTCTTATCTACTGAAAGTATTATAGAATGGTCACTAATAAGTGTTACAAAAATAATGAATAGTAATAGTTTTAGATGCCCAAGCTTTCTAAGTTGCTAATTTATTACCCCATTCCACAATAGCTGTCACTATAAAATCAGGTCACTATAGAGGTAAGAATCTATAAATATAGTGCCTATGTCATATCCCATCATCTCCAAAAGGATCATGCTCTCTGTCTGTTTAAAGAGGTTTACATATTCCTTATAATACATGTATGATAAATTAAGCACTCTTTTCTAGGCCCCTTTAAATGGAAGGAATTGAAAACACAATAATGATATAATTAATTACAGTCTTATTCTTGCAGAAAAATTACACCTTTTTCGATTAGTGTGAAATATAAGTGTCAAATCAGTAATAAAATCCTGATCAATAAAACAATAATAACTGTGTTGTTAAAAGCGGACCTAGAAAGGTGTTCATGGCAACATATTTTAGGGGTTAGAAACCCTTTTAAAATAAACGGATTTCATCTTTACACTGTGTCATCTAAATCATTACAATGTTTGTGTATACAATTATCATCAGACGATAAATTGTAGCTATTGAATGGATTAAGTTTGAACTTTTTGACCTCATAAATCTGACTTTGTCATAGCTTTAGCAAATGCTTGTGTAACAATCAGTTGATTACATGGCAGAGCAGATGTATGTATGTTAACTGGAAAATATGAAAGGACCAAGGTAATTCAAAGTTCATTGGAAGAAGTTTATAAATGTCTGACAATATTGTGTTAACACATTCTCTATATACCTTTCTGGTTATAAGTTGGTATCAGCTTTTATTCTTTTTTTCCCCCTATTTTAATGTGAGATTTTAAATTAATAGGGAAAAAAAGATAAAACTAAAAAGTAAAATCTTGAATTGATTGACAGTAAATTTAGTGGAACACGAAGAGTGAAATATTTTGGTAGGATCTAGTGAACCATGTTCTCAAGAAATCATCAAAAAATGAATAAAATAACAACCATGAGCAAATTAGCATCCCAGAGAAAGTAGAAATACATTCTTGAAGTGGAAAAATGGAATGCAAAGCATGAGCCATTTAAGAAAAGAGTAGCTATAGATTTCTGCAGGATTATTTTAATCTAAGGGTGAGATCTCACAGACAGGGATTACTGATTTGTGTGATGTCGTTCATCTGGAATAGGTATGGACAGAAAATGAGAGAAGACTGGGTCCATATCTCCAAATTTTTTCCCTTCAGGCTGGGAAGGGCAGTCTTTTTTCAGTAGGTACCTATAACCAAGAGAAGGTAATAGATGAAAATAATTAATATTACCTGCTAGCTCTTGTAGCTATGAGTGATGGTTATCTTATTGGACCAATTTTTCTAAAAACTTTGGGTGCTTTTACGCAAAGTTTCCTGGTGCACACACTAACTGCGTTTCTGTCTCTCTTCTCATAAACAAAGAAAAGAAGCAACCACGTTTTTGAATACTTGTTGTATGTTATTGAGTCTTATCAAACATTTTATAGGCTGGCAACCATTTAGAAAATCAATTCAAATGTTATGGAAACATATCTGGTTGATCATCAGAATCCCACTATTACTAAAGATAGGTTGGACTGATTTTGGCCAAAATATTCTACTGTAACAAAGCAATTAAATCTCTATACTCATTTGGGTCTAATTTGATATGTGATTATGAGCATTTTAACATTATCTTAGTTTCTTATATAAAAAAAAATGTATTTAGTATTTTTAAAAATCTTACATAATTTTTCAAGGAAAAATTTAGCTTGCTGGAAAAATTTAGCTTGCTTTCATTTTAAAATGTTTTAAGACGAATCTCATGTCTAAATCAAACCTTCCTACAGTAAGATATTTAATTAAATCTGAAAGATATTTCTTTTCATGTCTTCATTTAAGCATTAAATTATTTAGTTTTGGCTGCCACATGGAATTTTTTTTTCCTCCTTAATTTCTTAGCTGACTAATGTAATGTAAAAAAACCCCAGCTCTTTGAATAAGAAGAGACATGTTCACAGAGTGCACACCCACCAAAAGGTATGTGTAGTGTGAGTGCATTCTGTGCTATCCATGTCTCTTCCTATTTCTGTTCAGAATGCCTTTGGAAAAAGGGTTTTCCTCTTTGTGAGAAATAGCCTGCTTAACGAGTGTCGCTTGAAATTACTATTTTTGTATGCTCCTCTGAGAAATATTTGCAAGCACTGCAATCGTGCTTCTCTTTTTGAACTGGTCTGCTTTGCCCAGACTTCAGAACAGGGACTTGAAGGTGAGGTGAGGGTACAGCCTTTATGTCGAAACGTGCCTTTTTATTGTGGAAACCTTCAAAATCTAGCCAGGTTATACACTGACAGAAATTGCGGTTTGCACTCGAACGGCAAAGACTTTGATATTTAGCAGCTAAAATTTCCATATACTCTGTCACCGTGGAGTAAAGTCGAGTCTCTGCAGAGCAGGCAGCGAGCACAGCTGCCCCCTCCCACCCCCAATGACACTGGGGGTGCCTGTACCCCCCCATCGCATCACAGTACATTCCCACAGACCTTCCTAGACCTATTTAATTGAATATTGGCATCTCAGTAATAATTAAATAATAATAATAATAACATCATGTTAATAATAATAATGTTTATAGTGAAGTTTTACTGTAGGAATTTTCCTTTGTCATTTAAGTATCAGGTAGACACCTTGGATTACAGTGTTCCTACGTGGCTGTCTCTTTTCTTAGTTCAAAATGTATCTGCCTTTAAATAGTGAAGGCAGATTGTCTGTTTGAGACAGATCCTTAGGCTGTAAATGATCATTACTCCAAGGAAGACAATTAAGCAACAGTTTTTACCCTGGAGGATAGTGCTCTTAGGTAACGCTGTGCTAAGTGTCACAGGAACCATTCCATATGGGAAATCTCCCTGTTGGTGGTGGAGGCGACTGTGTGAAGCACCTTGTAAAAGTACTGGGGCTTAGATTGTTTGTTTGCTTAATTTTTCTCTTCACCTTCAACCATGTGGCTACGGAGGGGTTAATTTGGAAGGCATTACAAAGTCATTTGTCTAGCTGTTGAAGTGGAAGTCTGCCTGAATTTGTGCCATTCCTTCACGTTTAAAAATAAAAATAAAAAAAAATAAAAAACCAAACCACAAAACCTGTCATAGAGATAATGTTGTGGTATCACTTGAGTTGCCAGTGAACAATAGTCTATATCATAAGAAAAAAATATACATATTTTGCCACAAGCCTCTGATCAGTAGACACTCTGCACAGAATGAGCATAGCAACTACATTATCTTTCACCCTGAGGTTAAGGTCATTGTCAAGGATTTGAGGACAAGCTTGTATTGCAGCTGCCTGCATTTAGAGCTGTCAAAGCTTAGAAAAACCTGCCTGATGGACATGTTCTTGTTTTGTATCTTTTTTTTTTCCTTCTTTTTCTCCAAGCCCTGCAATCCTATGGAAGATTTAATTAAGACTAGTGCAGAAATCTCTAAGAAAAAAATAGCACCTTTAAGTACCTGTAAGTTGTTGGGTTTTTTTGGTTTTTTTTTTGTTTTTTTTTTTCATTCTGATCCTGAAATCCTACAACCGAATTTAGTGTGAGAGAAAACAAATGACTAATGAAGGGTACCTCCTCTCCAGACTAGCGACCTATTCTTTGCTGATGCAGTGGCTGAAAAGGCAAGGACTTGCTAAACTTCCAGCTTTGGAGGGGGCTTGTTTCACGGATATTCAGATCTCAACAAAACAGCTTGCTGAAGCCCTTAACTGTATTACAATTGGCCCCTTAATGAACAGATGAACTTTTCTTTTCACCGTTTCAAGTCTGTTATCCAAGACTAAAGGGTAGCATGGCTATTTCATTTCTGACCTGCCTAACATATAATTAGAAGGTTCCTAGAGGTACTTATAATTGAATTATGGGGTGTTTCATGAGCATTCTTGCTAGTAGGTAGAGATGTAAAAAGCAAAGCTCATCTGGAATGCATGCAGGGAAAGCGGATGATTTAGTAGGTCTGTATATTGCCTGAAATATTAGATTATAAGCATGAGTCAAAAATCTACTGGTTAAAATTTATTTTTATTAGGAAAATTATCCTAAGTCTATAGCACCAATTTCTGTGACAGTATAACTGGATACAGCTCGATTGATTTTAGTGAAGCTCTACTCATTTATACCTAACGCAGGTTAGAGAAGGGTCCAGTGAATTAGTCCCAGTCACATATTTATCAGACATGAAACATTCAGCTAATCTCTTGGAGCCCTGTAATTGGCTAACATAAAACATTACCGGATGATTAAAATTACAGTTGACTTTCAGATTTGTTGTCAAGTAGATTTGAAATGTGGGCAAATAACTTAAAGGGTCCAATTTTGTGCTCTCTCTCCGATGTTTATGGATTGATTGTCAGATGCACAGTCCGTGTAGGGTAGCAACTCGCAATTGCTCTCGGCAATCCGTGTCCTTCACCTCATGTGGAAACTGCTGCTCTCTGTGCATGGACGGGATTATTTAGCTAAACGTCAGTTTGGAAAATACAGGAGTATTACTAGAGGGGAAGGACAGCACCTTTTGGATATGGCCAGCATCATCCTCTGCATCATTGTGGTTTTGGTTTTGATGGAGGTCCCAGCTCCTCTCTTTCAAACTGCTTCAAAGCCAAAAAAATCTTACGAATCTGTACTTTGACTATAGATAGCTAAATAACAGGCTATTTCCTCCTGTCAAGAATGCGTTTGGAACAGGAACCACTTAGTCTTCAGACATCAAGAATACCTGCCAGATAGCCTTGGTTTGTTTAAAACAAAACAAACCTTACATTTTTATCTAAATAGGACCTTGCCTTATCCGATCCAACTCCCTGTTGGATATAAGCTATTTTGGATATATACTATTTTGTCCGGAAGATAGATTGGGAAAAAGACTGAACAAAACACATAACTCAGACTGTTCCCCCTTCTGGAGCATCCTGCAGAAATGTGGAGAAAAATGGGAGGAGGGTTGAGAAATAAAAACATTAACCTTTCCAGATGCAGAAGAGGCAAAATTAAGGTCTCAGGACACAATTTGCTGCATGATGGAATAAGGGTCAAGGAGCCATTTACCCCATACAGCAATACCTATGGGCTGGGAGCCATCGTGATGGATATTTGTCATTTCTTGTTTAGAAACAGACTAGTCTTTGTCTTTAATTTAGAATGTTGTATTTCAAGAATTTGTAAATGATAGCAAGAAAACCTTTTAATAATCTGTATTAAACCATCTGATAAGGGCAAAAAAATCTATTTGTATGAAGCTGCTAACCCTTTCAGCTACCTTCAAGTACAATTCCAGAGGAAAAAATACAGGGTATTTTTTTTTACTGCATCTATGGTACATTCCTCACAACAAGCTTTGTCCCACCTTACCTTTTTAATCTAAGGGCCTATTGATAAACTTGCCACTCCTGGTTTACCATAGCTCAAATGGAGAGTATTTTAAAAATATCTGTCATCTTCAAGTATAATGACCTGTGAACGTTTACTAAGAATTTTCAAATAGTTTCTGATCTGTTTCCTAGCAAAGCACTGAATAACATCAATGCATGCACTGTGCTATTCTCCAGCAGAATTAGATTAATAAGTTATATTGATTGGTTAGCAATGCAAATAGAAACTGATACCTTTTCTCCAGCATCAAAAAACAGAAAATGTTTGTATTGTTCCCTTCTGGAGACCTCATTTGCTGAACGATCCTCTTGTTGACATTGACAGTTCCTCTCTCTTTGATACAATCAATATTTTAAATGTGAAAACAAATGCAGACTTGGGAGTTTTAGACAACTTTGTCATCATTTTTTGTAATGATTGGATGTTACTCATTTCAGTTTGAAGTCTCTTTGGTAAAAGCATAACCTTCAGTAACCAATACCTGAGTATCAGTATAGTTATCAAGTGTATTAATGGTAGATATACTTACTTTAAGGCTAAAAGTCACCATATTTCTAAAAGATGTTCAGTAACAAATTGGGTCTCTCATATCTACACAGTGTCTGACTGTAAAAGATAGATATCAGGCTCTGGGGATCACAAGCTTTCCTTCACCAAGTGACTTGAAGCTGCTGTTGAAGTTCTTGCCATTCAAACGAACCACCAGATTGCTGCCTAAAGCAAGAGTGGATTTTCAATTTCTAGCATAATGACTCTATACTTTTTTGTAACTCTGAGTGACTTCATTCCTGTTCTCTGTAATTTTTTCTTCATGCAGAGGAGGTCACTGTGCAAGAGATTTATTCCCTTTTCTCCTCTTCCTCCCCAGCTGGCCCCTAGAATACCTCATCTGTGTTCTCTAAGAATAGAAATCATATTCACCCCTCTCTATTTTAGCGTATATATTGCCTTAGCAGCCCAGGTGCAAGTCTTCAGCTGTATTTTTCATAAAGCATGCAAAAGACAATGTGAAGAAAAAAGCACCAAAGCAAAGTAGAAAAAGAGGAGTATGAAATAAAAGAGGAGAAGTGGTCTTGCTTCATTTGCAGTGTCAAGACCGCTAACAACACATTCTGTTCTGGAATCCCCACTTCAAAGAGGATGGAGAATATTCATTCCAAGCAGAAATAAGAGAAATGATCCAACTTTCTTAGCCCGTGTTTTCAGGCACATTTGTATACCTACAAGGCTTTAGACCTAGAAGTGGTGAAGCTGCACCTCGAACACTGTGTTCGCTTTTGAGTCCCTCACTCACAGGAAAGACACTGAGGTGATGGAGCCAGTCCAGAGAAGGGCAACGGAACTGGTGAGGGGTCTGGAACACAAATCTTGTGAGAAGCAGCTGAGGGAGCCGGGGGTGTTCAACCTGGAAGAGAGGAGGCTGAGGAGAGACCTTATCTCTCTCTACAACTACCTGAGAGGAGGTTGTAGCGAGATGGGGATTGGTCTCTTCTCCCAAGCAACAAGAGTTAGGACAAGAGGCTATGACCTCAAGTTGTACCTCAAGGGGAGTTCTAGATTGGATATTAGGAAAAATTTCTTCACTGGAAGGGTTGTCAAGCACTGGGACAGGCTGCCCAGGGAAGTGGTTGAGTTACCATCCCTGGAGGAAGGGTAGGTGTTGGATTTCACAATCTTAAGGATCTTTTCCAACCCAAATGATTCTGTAATTTTAAGTATATCTGCTGTCTGCTGTGTTGATGAGGTCCATAGGCATAATCCTTCGGGAGACATAAACACGTCTTTTTCCCTCCTGTTTTTAAGCCTATTTGTTGTGGCTCCAATGGAGAGAGACTGGTTTTTAGTCTTACATCTTCAGTACTTGTCTGTGGATTACCAATATTTATGACACTTTCGGAGATCCATGCTGTCAGCCATACACTGTTGCTTTGCTCGTGTTCTCTCCCTGAAATTCTACCGACACTGAAAAGCTTTCCTTTGGCATCTGAGCAAATCCACAAAATGACAATTTTAGGTTCTTATGCAAATTAGTTATCTTCTCACTATTTCTCTTTAAATCCCTGTTAAGGAATGGATTGCTGTTTTGCCATTTCCTGTTCTCATTTAGAGCCTTTGTCATAAGAATATTTTCTTATAAATCCTGTAATTCATGTCTCTTCATTCCCTCTTCTATTCCCCTTCTTTCTGCAAACATCTACACATTCCCAGTCCAAACATGCAAATCTTTACTTATGTCTGATTTCTTCAAATGGTTCAAAGCATGCACTCATTAAACCAATAGAGGTCCTCTACTGGGCGTTTTTCTGATTTTTCTATAGCTGCATAATATTTTGTCAGCTTTAAAAATGTTTACCTCTGTTAGCTCTTCTGAAACAGCACCTTGAATAACCACTTAAAAAACTGCTTCCCTGGGCTCCAGCATTGCTATAGAGAGCCACTGATCACCCAAAATTGCCTTGTTGGGCGAATATGAACCAGGCAACAAAGAGGAAACCACAGGTTTCCACAGAAGGCTTTCATCAGGAATATTGTACCTTGGTTTTATCTAAGTGAAGATATAGTATATGGATCAAGAGTTTTGGAGATCAAGGTTGTGTTGTGGTATGCTGCTTCTGATATTTCAAAGTATTAGTGATATCTCTGCTCTACCAATCTATGAAATAGTAAATTGTTACCTGTTTCTAAGAGAAGGCATAAAAAGTAATCACTTTTTCAGAAGCAGAGATTCCTGAAAACTTCCCCACTGTCAGTTTTTTTCTGAATTAAGGGTACTATTTGTGGAGTTCTCTACTGCATTTGCCATATTTAATAGAGAGTAGGTTTTAGAATTATCATTTCACCATATTTCTAAAAGCGTTATTGTGGGATGCTCATCTAAGACTCTGAAGTCCTTATTAGGTAATTGTTATCCCTGAGTAGTACCAATAAACTTCATATGACCAAATATTTTAAGATACGTGTGGTGCAGAAGGCCCTAATGGCAGCTTGAAGGTTTAATTCGGTGCACTATTATTTGAATGTTTGGTGTATGTGACTTTGAACCTGTGTGCAAGAGACAATGTTTTTATAGGGTGCAGGGGGACAACTCATTGATCAAAAGAGTACACATCTCAAAGGTTTTGGAGATGGTGTTGAGGAATTGATTATAAAGGGGTAGTTTATCACAGCTGCATGCACTGGGAAAAGTGACATGTTTTTATTTGGCAGAGAAATTTGAAAGACTAGCCAGGCACCTCCCAGATGCATCAAATTGGGCACCCATAATTGCAACTTTTGAATATCTTGGCTTTGATATTTTCAGTGACCTAAGCTGGTGTCAGTATCATTTCACTGACTGCAGCAGCCACACAAAGCAATGAAGTTTCTCTATTCATTTTGCTAATTCTTTTAATTTCTATGTGAGCTCTCTTTAGTCTTGTAGACATTGGACATGGCATTGTCATGCTGTACAGTTTCTCTTGTTATTCATTAAGCCTATAGTCTTGTCAATCTTTGTAATGTAAGTTTACTGTTACAGTTAGTGCAGTAAGCAAACTGCTTTTCCCTCTTTCTGTGTTTGCTGATCTGTGTTTTTCCAGTGCTCCCATCTCTAGCTTACATTTCTCTTTTCTTCTTGTTTCTTTATTTAAGAAATTACTATCCTTTCCTTTTTCCACTCACTGCCTCTCTCCTTATTATTTCTTTCTGGCTCAGTGCATTTACCTGCCAGCTGCTTCCCTTTGAATTTTTTCAACTTCCTTTGTATTCTTTCTCCACCCATCTACCAGTATAATAATCTATCCGGTTGCAGCAAATGTGTCTGATCCCATGCACAGTAGTTAATCCACGAATTTCCTTAAGGTTTTTTCATGTACGATTTGCTCTGCACATGCCACTGTAAAATTGCATTTTAATTTGTTAAAACCTCTGATAGTTATTAATATTTATATCAAATCAAGTTAAATGAATATGTTTTTCAAATCAAAGCCCGTCTATAGAAGGAGATTTTAAAGGCTATCATTGGGTCTTATTGAAGGCTCACAGAAAGTTTTCAGCCATCTCAAAGAAAGCATCAGTATTCATTTTCAACACTGAGCCTTATGAATCCTTATGTTTATAACACTCCTCAACTGGAATAAATCTTCCAGCTGATTATCACAGCATTTGGCACAGGGCCACAGGCAGTTCTGGGAACAGTATTCAATCAATGTGTAAACTAGTGAAATGCCAGGAACTTTTGAAAGACCATGAAGGATGATTAGTTAGTAAAGAATAAACAATGTGCGAATGTTGAGCACAGCTACCAACTAACACAGGGCTGAGGAGAATTTTCCATGATTTAAAATGAATATATAACTTTATAATTTGGGCAGGTATTTATATTTTGTTATCTCACACTCCAACATTTATTTAATTGAAGCCAGGTATACAGGGTAAGACTTTAAAAGAAATAAACACTTTGATTATATTGTAACATGTTTGTACTACCAACCATTATCTCACTCTTTATTTATAATTAAATAGGAAACTAAATGGAATATAAAAAAATGAAAGATGAACAAAACCATAAAAGAATCTTTAAGAATTAACATAATAAAAAATCCCCTTTTAGTCTTACTGGAGTAGTCATGCTTTAGAGTTTTGCCATTTATACTAAAGTTTTGGTGCTTGATTTTATTCTTATAAGGAGAATGCATCCTTTCTAAGTTAATATTGCTTGTAATATTGAGGAAGAGGAATTTTTTTTGTCTGTATGTTTGAAAGAATCAGTTTTCAAGCAGTAATAGACTTTCTGCATTTCTAACAGAATTCAGTGCTCTTCTGAAGTGATCACCTAAATCCCAAATACCAAAATAATCCTCGAGTCTCAGCGGACAGAGTTAGTCCTCTATACTTATATGCTAAAGTTCTGATATCCAGAGCTTCCAGCTTACATACAGTGATGCCTTTCATTTAGGCACGCCCGTTCCAATGTTGATGGGATCCATGGGGGTTAATTAAGGGTAGTTTATAATCTTTAGGAGATCTTAAATTTTCCCTTAAATATAATAACCAGTCTTGTACGCGGAGCTCGATAGCTGGGATACGTAACCGCTATCTCAGAGCAGCATTTCTATGTATAAAGCTATTTTTCAAGCGAGGCACCAAACTTTTTGGCTCCCTCTTTCCTAGCCGCGCACATCAAGAGCTAGGTGGAAAATCGAAGCCCAATGTATTTTTATATTATTTGAAAGCGCTACATTAAGTCGGGGAAGTAAGTGCTGACAGCCTCTCAGACACTCTGTGGTAGCACAGTGTCAGTCTGTTGCTGCATCCTGCCTACTGTTTGCTGCATAAAAATAATATCTGCCTTGCATGTGACAAGGAGGTGTCGGGATATTCTCTCGGTGAGGCTGGGGACCGGAGATGTCTATATGCTTCATGCTATATCGTTACATTTAGAGACAACTGTGAATATAATACATCTGAACTCTGCCATGCTACAGGGGAAAAAAAAATAAAATGTAGGCTTGCATTCCTCTCACAATAGCATGGAGTTCTTTAAGTCCAAAAACTGCATGGGGTCGTGCACTGGGTTTATTAGATCTCATAGTTTTATACTTCTATACCCAAAAGTTCAGGTCAGCTGCATGGCTTTTCCCATGATCTCATTATGTGTGTCAGCAATTGCCGTGCATATGAAAGTAAAATCTTTGAAAAATATTTGGATAATAGAAGAGTTCAAGTTTTCTATTCTCAGACAGAATTTGTAGTCATCTTTTGAGCAGAGCTTTACAGTAGTTACACTATATTCCAAGTGGGAATAAATACATGTTTTCTAAGGACAAGAGTAATATTATGACAGAAAACATAATAAAACATTGAATTGGCAAGATGCAACAAAACAGGGGTAAAAAGAGGACTGTTCAGTCTGGTTTGAAATCTCTAATTTAGTATACGGCTGCGTAGAGATGTAACAAAAATAAGAAACTAATGTAAATTACAAGTGTGCAGTGTACACAAAACCGATGCCCTCCAGCAAATAAGATGTTTTGCTAATGTGTATCCCTCTTTGAAACATCTGCCTTTATTATTTAAACACAGAAGTGCTGCATCGCACTATTTTTTCTTTAGACTAAGTCTTCGTGCGTGTAGGATTTGTGCTGTAATACATTATTGAGACGTTACAATGAGATGGGAGAGCAGGAAGCAGAAAAGCAATGGGGTGCGTGTTCAGGGGTGGGGGACATTTGGCAGCAGGTAAAACAGACTTAGAAACAACAACAACAATTGTATTGCAAGATAGTTCAGTATATACCTTTAACACTCAATTTTCTTTCTAATGGATTTGACTTTTTTAATCTATGAAGAAGGTTAAAAGTGGTTTCTTTGTTGAATAGCTACTGTATATCTAATTCTTGGAGGGTTTTTTTTTTTTCCCCTCACGATGTGGAAATGGTTTCAATCCCTTTTAATATTCATTTAATGTCAGTGCAATATATATTGCCACCGTACTTACCGCATTAGTAAAAAATGTGCTTATGTGCTATGATTCTCTTATGATAGAAACATAAAATCTTGGAAGGATCAAAGTCCACCAACATTCACCCTCCTGCAACAGCAGGAAATTGATCATGCGAGAGATGCTCACCTAATGCTAACATATTATTATTATTTATTATAGCACTAACAGTGTGCTAGGTGCATTAGACGCCAGTATGAAGATGAGGTCCTTGTCCTGGAGAGGCTTCAATCTCCGGGGTGATCTTGCAAACACTTAACTATATGACTAACTATATACGCATGAAATCTTTCTGGCTCACATATTTAAGTGATTATTTTTTTTTTCTTACACACAAGACATTCCTGCAGGGTCCGCAGCACTAATTAAACTTAACGTTTCTCCTCTGCATCAGAGAGTGCATGCACACATAAAGGGGAAAGGATCAAACTCTTCCAGTGCCTTATGATCATATGGAAGTTGTATTAAAAAAACACCACCCCTTTTCAATATGTGCCTCTTATTTCCCCACACTGTATTTCCCACTTAATATTTTACAGCCAGTAAAAGCTATATTTTGTTATGCAGTTTTATTAAAACAAAGATCTTACTGACCACAGTGAAATTCCCCAAAGGCACTGCTGTTGGACCTTAGTCTACAGAGGCAGTTATGTAAACCAGCTCAGAGAAGGACATACATTATACTCTGTCATGTATATGTTAGGGTTATTCAAATGGCAAATTCTGGTTGAAATCCAAACTAAAATAAGTTTTGCCCAGACCTCCCTAAGACCTCACTCTTTTAACCCTTTCATGTTTTTGTGCTGGCTTCCAATGCATCAAGGAGATCCTGCGGAGTGTCACCAGTGTTTCTGGCTGTGACGCTGAGGTCTAGGAGGGCAGAAGCTGGCTTTGAGTTATCTGTAGTAAAATTACCAGAAGATATCAGCAGATAACTTCGCTTCTCAGTAAAATTATTCAGCAGATTTCAGTACGAGCGTGGCAGTTCTGTTAATTTGCAGTGCCTAAAAACGTATGGTTTTGTTGCATGTTGTTGGATGTCGCAATAACTTTCATTTGTGAAACACCTTTTTTCAGAAGTCCCAAAGATACTAACAAATGTGAATAACTTAAATTTCTCAGTTTTGGACATATGAAGCTTAGAGAGTGCCAATCCCTTTTCAGATGCTGATGAGAGAGGGATGTAAATCACTGTTTTTCGTTAATTTCTGGTTTAGTTTTGGATGCATCTCTTGCTGGGTTTTCACTTGGTTAGTTCTAATGCAGCCCAGTCGATAGGTCGATGCCATGAGACTGATGGACCAGGTCAACTTTCTTGACTCTCAGCCACTGCTCTGTTTCTCACATATCTGATCCAGGCTTTTTATCCTGATGGCAGCCTGACTACAGAGCCCTGGCTGTGGGCATCAGGGCTCTGAAATAGACTTCTAGTTCCCACGTGATCCATAATCAAAACCTCTTGTCACCCAAGTTGCATTTCCTGTATTCAAAAACAAACCAAAAAAAATAATAAGAAAACACAACAAACATGCAAAATATATTGATAATGAGAACAAGTTTATAATTACTAAATGCCGAGGGAGAAATCAAAGCTGTGTTCTTCAAACAGGATATTATTTTGTAATTAAAAAGAACTTCAAAAGAAAAAAACTAAAGACATGATCATTATAATATGCATTAAGTGCAGTTGAAACACCATTTTAGTAAAATAATTCTTCATAGCAGGGAGGAGAATTCTGAGGGAAGGAAAAATTAAAACAATTCAGAGCTAAAAGAACCAAGTCCAATTATACTTGGAGAATTACATTTTCTTAATATCAGTGTTATGAAATTATTCTCTGCATTATTTATTCTACAAGTTTTAATTGATAAATATTAGGTGGCTGATTCTTGCAAAAGAACAAGTGCTCGGTGGAACATATTCTCAGTCAGTTTGGTTTGTACTTATCATAAAAATGAAAACTACTGGAGCATAAAGAACTTACAAAAAGGAGGCATTACTGTGGGTTTAGTACAGTTGGTGTTTGATACACTGAGTTGTATTCATCTCATATACTGTGTCAAGACATTGCTTACAATGCATCCCATCATATTACAGGCCATAAGCGAGCACGATATTTAAATTGAAAGATGCATTTGGTATCATTCTGAGTTAATTCTTATATAATAAAGTATAAAAAAGGCAAGTAGCATCCATTTCCACATAATCTCTCTTTAAACTTATCTGTATTTAACCGTATTTTTGTCGTCAGCTTAAAAAAGCAAGAATAACTGAGAAGCCACCAAATATAAAAAGGGTATTACAAAGACATTTAGTGAGGACATGTTATTTATTTGCTTTTTTGATGGCTATAATGTTTAAGCACATCACAAACACAAATGGGCTTATTTCACATCTTCCTGAGATGAGGAAGCATTAGCAGTATTCCCATTTACAGGCAGCGACCAAAGAAGTACAGTGTTATCTGGTGACATACTGGTACCATGTAGGGAACCTGTGGTGCAGCTGAAAACAGACTCAGATTTCTTATACTGTTTTAACTGACACTCTTTAAGTTTTTTGATTGGTTTTGGTCCACTGTTAAGGGATATCTCTTTTCCTGTGAAATCTTTCTATCCATCTATAGAAAGTGAGTGCCAATCTACAAACCTCTCAGGTATTTAAAAGATGCCAAGGGAGACGTGACTGCTGACGGAGCTCTGGGATTAGTAGAGTTGTGCTGTGTCTGTTAGAGGGTTCCCCAGCCCCACTGCACACTTGCTCTTTCTTTCTTTGCATTTCTTGAAGAGCTTTCTTGCTCTTCACCAGGACCATTGCTTTACCCTTCTTGTGGGTGACATAGCCTGCCTTCATGGGGTCACTCAGCCAGCACACAGAGGTAGGTTATTTGGAACTTGTCCCGTACTTCCCCTGAAGAGGGAAAGTACATTTTGATTTACTCTGCAGGATGAGTCATTCCCAGAGAAAATCTTTTTATTAAACGTTCCATAGGTAAAATAAGAATCCATGTTTGGTTTAAGCTGCTGGTCGCCAGCCCCCTGCAGGTATATACCTCTTCTTCTTGAAAGAATGACCTCTAAAGTATCTTTCTTTTTTCAAAGTTTTATCAGTATGTATCCTCATTAAAGGGTTCTTTTGTCAAGAATTCTGATTTTTTTCCCCTCGTGCCTTTATGGGGAAATCACTATGCCTAAATCACTAATACAGACTTCGGTAACTTGCTAGGGGTTGGAGTATGGAAAGAACGATTGAAGGAGAGTCAATTCAGTACGTTTGAAATTTTGACCAAAGTTTACTTTCTTCCCACGTACACTGCAAAACACCAACAGGCTGTACTTGGTTTTGGAGCGTCTAGTTTTCAAGGCTCTCACCTTGCAAATCCCTACGTATGTGCGTTATTTCTTTAGTGTGTACAGACCACAATCAAATCATGGGCATATGTGTGCGTAGGACTAGGATGTCGTCTGGCAGATGGTGTCATGGTACCTAGTTTTCTTCAGAAGTCAGCTGAAGCCTTCCATAATTTCATGGAGATAAATAGGAAAGCGATTTCTGAATGCATTATGAAGTGTTATTCACTCGGAATTGCTTAGAGGGAATAACCAATGTAGCATATAGAAACCTGTGGGTAACCTACACGCTCTGTTGCTATGTGTGTGAAACTTGAATGCCAGAGTTTGTCTCTTTATTTAACATTTTGCATGCAAAAGACCAAGGTATTATACCATCAAAACAAATCTCTTCCATATAAGGAAAACACATACATCAAAATCGTGGAGAGTAGCCCCGAGTCTTAAATCTTGATATCAGTGTTAGCTCATTAACGTGAAACTTGGTGGGGGTTTTTTTTGTGCCCCAAAATGTCCTTATCTCTGCCGAGCTTTGTGCTGATTGCTGAAGGTGATTTTGAGACAAAACACTTGCGTAACGCTGCGATACAATTTGTCTTTGTGTCAGGGGGGAACCGTTTAAATGGCTGGAGGTAAGTCAGCGGAATGGTATAAGCACATGTTTGCCCATGGTCTTACCTGAAGATATAGTTGAGCTTGTATTACAAAGAATTCAGCTGTATAAATACCTCGTGCCATCTGTGTATGGCAGGGGAATTGAGCCAGTAGAAGCTCAAGACCTGTGTCAGTGTTCTCACAGAAGGACTGTTTATGAACAGATGTTATGTGGTGTTTTTCACAGAAAATGGGCTCTGGAGAGAGAAAATGTCTATCAATTACTGAGGTATTATGTATAACAGCAATTTTTAACCTTGAGAATGATACTTTAAAGTTCTCTGTGAAATATTCAGCACCGTGACCACTTCCTTTGTGCAAAGCAACATACGCCCTTGCATATTGCGCAAATTCTTTTTGATATTGCATTTTAAGTTCTTTCGGAGAAAATATACCACATATTGTAGAACTCATTATTCCCCTGGAAAAAAAAAAAAACAAACCCAACATGTCCTGACTGGAAAACTTTTTCTATTTGCTGTTCTCAGGATCAGGCTAGGGTTTCAGGATTGGGTACTTGTATGCTATATTTTGTGTTTCCCAGACCTATCTAATGAGTATTTGGATTCAAAACCTGTAGTTTAGTAAGCAAACTGTAAACGTGAAATGAATGGGGAAAAAATATATATTCTGGGCTAGCATCTGTCCAAACCTTGTTAATTAAAACTAATTTCAGTAGGGTATTTGGAAGACTGAGGTCTTAATCTTAGTGAATAAAGGTGAACTTTCTTGAGACTCTAAAATCAGGCAATATTCAGTAAAATTCAGTGATTGTTATATAAATGTATTTATTTAATAGACTGCCAATATCAGTTCCATTAGACTAGTCATATCTTACTCTCCATTTTTATCTCTTCTGCAAAACTCTCGACTTCAGAGGACCTTTGAACTTGAGCTTTCCACTGTACAATGTTAAAAATGGACCCCCGAGTTCCTGTTAACAATTACTGCTATCAGTGTTGTACTGCATCTTACCAATCTGCTCTTGCTTCAGGAGACTAACTATATCTTGCAAAAATGCACTGTTATTGAATTTTCTCACATGGGATGTCTGTGTGTCAGAAGACCCTTACGTGACCTATGGACAGACACCGTGTTTTGCATAATATAGATACTTTCATTTTCCTCTAGCTTTCTTATTATTTATTCAATAAATCCCTTTTTCTTGCTGACAGCAGTTGTATTTATAAAGCTAAATCCAACACAGCAAAATGTTCATCACTTTATAAACTAAACGCTAATGTTTTATTTATGTGCAATGAACAGAGAAAAAAGAACTGAATTGATGTTTACCTAACAAGCTGCAAAAAAGTGCAGTAACATAATAGTGAAGTTCATAAGCATTCTGGCTTGTAATTTTTGGTGTCAACATTTGAATTGCAGAAAGAGCTTATGCAGACATAGCACGTATACAAGTGCAGTTTAGATCTACATCTATAAAAATAACATCTGTTTAAGCATACATTACATTTAAAAATAACTGTACAGTGATCAGCTGGTTAAGTACAGTTAACCAGATGCCGTTTTAAAGTGCCAGATGGAACAATGAAACTAAGATTGAAAATTAAAAAATACTGTGAAAGGTCAAATCAATTAAGCAACCTGTTTTGTTGGCATGTAACAGTTAAAAGTAAGTTTAAACTACTTAAGGAGTGAGCAATGTGAAGATGAAGCAGTTAATTTTTAACGTGCTATTTAGAAGAGGGAAAGATAAAATGTCTGCTGTAGTTCCAGGGGGATAGGGGGATACCGGGAAAATAGACACGGTTAAGTAATGTTTGCTTTGTTTTACTTTCAGTTTAAAATAAATAGTATCTTTCAGGCTTTTAAGAAACATCTTTTATGGCAGTCTGAGATCATGCAATGCATATGCAAAAATCTTTTTCCTCTCCCATGACTAGTGGGGGACTTTTTGGCCAACTCAGCTCCCTGAACTCGCTCTATAGTGGTGGAGACAGTGCCCAGAGGGGACAGGGATGGGCTTGGGCACCCAGTGACACCAGGGGATGCCATGGGAAATAGCCATCCCTTCCACCTGGGCTCTTAAGGCACCTCTAATTTCTGGGAACTAAACCCACCTGCATCAGGAGCAACATCTGATAAGAAGTGTAGTAACATACAGTTTTAGAAAGAGGCGTCCCACTGAACTTCAGTGAATAAACGACAAACATTTGTTAAAATTGCACCCCATAATAAGCCACTGAAAGGTAGATACGGTGAAAAGAGATCTTATCATCCTTTACGCACAAGGATGCGCACAAGGGGAAGAATAACATTTTTGGAATATCAGTGAGCCAATGCATTTTTTTCTTCAGTCCTAACCAGTATAAAATTCACAATATGAATTTGTTTTGGGCAATGGGGCAGTGGTATCCTTCCTTTGATCAGGAAGGTGTACTGATACCTGCAGGTCTGCTGGCAAGCAAGGCAGCACTCGTGGCCAATGTGAGAGAAAGCGTTGGTTTCCCCATGGAGATGACTGCTGCTACTTTTTGTCAACTTTTTTTTTTTTTCCTAGCAGTAACTGATTCTCAAATCGCTGCAACTCAGAATCCCCGTAGCACAAGTATTTTGCTGGATAATCGTCCAGCAACAGCACAGAAACCAGTGACGTCAGGAACCATTTTGGAAAGAGGGTTTAGGCACCAAATCTGGGGGAGCCACGTGGCTCCGAGTCGGAGGGAGATGCTCAGCTGCCTGGGGGAAGAAGAGCCCCCGCAGCAACAACGGTGCCATCCATCAATGATGGAAAGGGAATTTTTCCTGAATGAGCATAGGGCTATTTTCAACCTAGGAACTCGATGTTGTTCCTTTGTTTTAGTAACTTTGTTTATATCTGGTTGGCGAAGGGGAGGAGGGCAGAGCGCCGGGGCACATTGCTCCTTCCTGACACCTCCTCTCCTGCTCCCACAGTTCCCAGTAAAAGAGCAGCTGTACCTCTCTCGCGTGCACGGCCAACTGTTTAGACCAAGAACACAATGAAAAGATTCTGCGGCTGTTAAAATAAATAGCTTCCCGGTAGGGGGTGGAATAGTATGGCCGTGCCTCAGAACTTTGTGTACCCTGCTTTCAGAAAGTGCTGGGATAGGACACGCTATGGGGAGAGAGGAAACGAGCCTGGCTTCTGCACTTGGCTCACTTTTCCTCCTCACACTGAGAATAGTTACCCTACAGATCGCTGGTCCTGTTGGATTCCCTTTCATGGAAATATTTTGCGTTCCTGCTGGTTCAGTGGCTGATGTTCAATTATTTTTATTATTTTTTTTTTTCCCCAAACAGTTTCTCTTCGTTGACAGCATAAAGCAAACATTTGGGCTTGCCGTAAATAGAGAACATACCAGACCAGCGGCAGGTAGCTTGTGATTTTTTTAAGTGGGTTGCCAACCGAAGTTTGTAAATCTGGGAAATCGAATCATTATATTTAACAGACAAATGTGTATAATATAAAATCAGTGAAAAGATAACATAATAAGTACTTTGACTATTATCTGGGGGCCTAATTAGACTGGTGGAATCACTGTAGTCAGTGAAATTAGAGTTCTACAACTGGGGGGAAGGGAAATCCAGCCCTTTAGCTGAATGAACGCTAATGGAGCCCCGTTGACATTTGCTGTCCCAGGTATTCAGCAGCTGTTCCTTTCCTTTGCAGAAAACAGGGCTTCGCTCTTGCCAGACCATATTTTCCTTAATTTAACCCCCTGGCAGAGGAAGCAGGGGAAAAGGGGCTAAGTCCTGCTTGAAGCCCAGACCGTTTCACCAAGCATCCTCCCATCCTCATGGCTGCTTCCCTCTGGTCTCCTGCCGTGGTACCTTGAAGCAGGATGGAGCTTTGTTTTAAAAAGGAAAACACACAGCCGTGCCAAACCCCATGCTCTTGTCACAAGAGTGGGTACTGGGAGACCACTAGCTTTCAAAAAAGCCAAGGCTGTGCTCCCTCCTTTGCTCACTCCAGGCACTGAGAGACACTGGCCCAGCAAGCAGAGACTCTGGGGCAATGCTTCTGCCCTGGGAATGCAGTTCCCAACAGCCAAACCACGGGCAAGATGGGCAGGGGGACCTGTGGACTAGGAATGGTGGTCTGAAGGACAGTGACAGTTGGGGGGTATGGGAGTGAGCAGAGAACAGCAGCATAAATTTTATTGGGATGCATCAGGCTGGTGGCTCTTTTTGGGACGGGAGTCATTTAGCCTGAGCAAATGGGTTCCCTGATGAAGGAAATAATTTTCAAGGAAGATCCTTTGATTGAATTTTGCCGTCACGCTTAGGTGCAGATGAGATGCCTGTGCTTGCAAGGCACAGTGCATTGTTAGCTGAGTGAACTCATACTGGGAGAAGAATATTTTGGCAGCTGAAAGTAGGACTGGGACACTTCTTCCTCTGGGACCAGAAAAGCCAGAAAGCTGGAGCCTGTGGAGAGCGAGACAGGAGATTTACCTGGTTGCAGGATGCTCGCTTGTGTTTCTGTTTCCCCCCACACACCCAGGTCAGCCTTCTTCATTGCTCCTCTCCTCGGCGCTCTCCTAACCTGTAGCGAAATCACCCTTGGCAAGTTTTCCTTCCCTTGCCAAGGAGGTAACTCCCCTGTCAAGTTCTTGAGCGTTTGTTTGTGCAGTGAAATCTGTGATGCTCTAAATCTCAATGTGCATCAGCTGGCACGCTCTGACATTTGGAGAGCCTGGCGCACGTCGTGTGCCAGCCACGCAACGAGAGGCCCCAGCACAGATGTAGCTGGACCCCAGGTTCATCTCTGAAGGTAGGGGAGGGACGTGCCGTGGGTCAGCGAGTGACCCCGAGGCTTTTGGTGGGGGAGGGAGGACGGGAAGGGAGCAGCAGATAGCCAGCTGGCTGATTGCGCCGAAACCAGGACAAACAGCGGAATATCATTTTCTTCTGAATTCCTAAAGTACTGGGACATCTGGCTACCTGAAATCCAGCAACAAATAGGTCAGCTGAGCTTGCGGAAGCACGCCTCGCACCGCAGCGCCGCGATGAGAGCGAGAGGGGACCCTGCCAAGAAAAGTCTTCCTTTTTTGCAGTAACATTTTCTTCTAAGATTCTCTGTAGGCTTTTTAACTAGGATCACTGGAAAACGTGTTAGCCTGGGGAATCTTTAATTAAAAAAAAAAACAACCCCCAAAAAACCCACCAGAAGGTATTCAGGGGAGGCGTGTTTCTGTGGTGGAAGCAGGAGATGGGCAGCACAGGCAGGTCTCTGCGCATTCCCACCCTCGGGTTTTCTGGGCACCTGCATCTCGGCGTCCCACCATCACAGTGCCTGGTCCACCATCACGAGGGGAGGGACCTCTTCGCCCATTTTCCTGTGCTTTCCCTCACACCAACACAAATGAATAGGAAACGCTGCTGTCCTTATTTGGGAGCATTTTGCAGTATTTGCGTGGTCCCGACGCTGACAAGAGATGGAAGGTGGGAGGGAACTGGCCCCACAAACCATTCAGCTGCTTCTTATTGTCTTATGGTATGGACAGCCTGAATTTCAGGAAGACCTGAAATTTGTCAAGGGTAATGCATGTGATTCATTTCTCCTTAAGCACAAGTTGCAGGATTATTCCTTGTGGAAAGGAGCACCCAAAATGACCCTCCAAATATCCCTATTTTAAAATGCAGTGGTCTGATTTTTCTTACCCACCTCTAGTAACCTTTCTAAGCCAGTTTTACCCCAAATTGTATTTGCAAATGTATTGCAGATCCTCTCCCTGATTAGGGTAATATATAGGAGCTGAGGTAAATCTTTGTCCACTGTTTTAGAGACTTTAAAATAAACGTATTTTTAGAGCCTGAGAGGTCCTCATATAACTTTTTTCCCCTCTCAAGCTGCAGAGGAAACAGTTGATCGTAATAAATAATATTCTTATTATCGAAGTAAAATCTGGAATATGAAACCAAGTGATATGCAAAGTCATTGTTATTGTTTACACCATATGAATTCTGGGGGACTGAGCTATGCCATTTTTCAGTCTTTCTTTTGCTAAATCAACATTAGCTAGCAACACACCTAATCTTGACTGAACTGTGTTATTTCCTGCCACCCTGCCTTTCCTGTCTAAATCTCACTCTCTGCTGAAGCAGCTAAATTTGCTGCAAATGAAGAATATTTTGGGACATGAATTTTCTTACAAAACATGGGGAGAAATCTAATGCTGTAAGCAAACAGCACTCTAATTAATGCAAATCCAGGCTATTGAAAGCATTTGTAGGTTACTCTTATCAAAAAAAGAGATCAAGAAATGGATGATGAACCCAGTGCTGGCATGTATAAGTACTGACCACTAACATTTTTGGGAACGCTATCGGAGCAGACGCAAGTTCAGAAATTCTGGACCTGGAACATATGGGTTTTAATAAACAGACTTCTGTTCCAGCTCCTCAGTTGCTTTTATTTTTTTTCTTTTGCTTTTTTCTTTTTTTTTTTTTTACTGTACTTGCTTAATTTTATGTGGCTGTGTACGATTCCATTATTAATTAATCTACAAGTATTTGGCATTGCTTCATCTTCGAGGTTTTCTTTAATTTGCAAATGTGCTGTTTTAGTTTGAGCAGGACTTGTGTAGCTAATGTTAGAATAGAAACATATTTAACCCTCTGCTTCATTTGATTCCTATCGTCTCCTTTTCTCCTTTGAAGAGAAGTAGCTGGCTTTCTGTGTGTATGCACGTGCACACGTGCGTGTGTGTATTATTAGCCGTGCTGTCATTTTTAATCCTTTTCTTTCAATCATCGGTTTTCCTCAGACATGAAATATTTCAGTCTAACACGCTGTACAGACTGCTCACGGTGAAACACTAGTAGCATTTTCAAAATCTAAAACAGAGGAGTACCATGAGGATAGAACAAAAGAAATTAAAACACTAGATATGCCACAGTTGTCTTATGCAGCTGTTGGAAATTTAATTATTTTATCTCATAGAATAATGTGCCCTTCAGAAATCATTTTGGACTAGATGTTTCAAACCAATGATCTGTAGTTAATTATCTTTAATAACTGTTGCACATTATGGTTAGATCTATGTTTTTGCTAAACCAATTAATAATATCTTCATTAGTATAAAGACAAGGTAGCTGGATCCTTTCATTTTTCACATTGAAAGAGTAGATATTTTAAACACTGTAATTTACTTTAGCCATACATTCCCGATGATATGACTAATTAATGAAACTTCAAAGACATATAACTTCCAAAAGCTACTTATTTAAAGTCATTGTTGAGCACTTAATGACATTATGTTGGGGCATTGCAGAAACCACCACTGCCTGAGTGTTGAATTTGCTAAACCTTTTTATGCTGCTGAACTGAAGGAAGCTTGAGTTATATTGAAAAGCAAATTGAGCCAATATTTCTTCATGTTCAAACAAAACTCCCCCAAACCTGTTGATTACAAGAGGATCTATCAAAAGTTGATGACCTCCTTTCTGCTTACAAGTTGTGGCTGTCAGTTTGACTTATTCATGCAAGTCTGTGTGGAAAATGCTGGAAAAAGAGCAAAGCAAATATTCTGTATTTTACAGGTTGGCTGGTATTAATTTTGTTCAGAATCATTAGTTTTCTAAATATTTTTTATATCTGATTTTTTTATCTTTTTTTTTTTTCACATCCATAACTCACGTTGAGAGCTGGCTAATAACTGTCATGTCATTTTAGTCTGCTACCTGAAAAAAAATTGACCTTGAGTACAATATTAAATACACAAGCGATTGCCTTGGTATTAACAGTCATTCTGATTGCACAGAGAATAAAGTTGGAAGTTATGGGGCCAAATTTTTTAGGTCTCCTGTTTGGCCATGTGAGCTGATGAAATGATTCTCCAGAAGAGACTCTCTTGCAAAATTTCCCCAATCTTGAGGTAAACCGATTGTAAAAAAAGATGCATGTTGCTTTTCATCTTACACGTATTTTCATACAATCTTCAAATATCATGCTGCCATCAGGGAAGGCTTTCTGAATCTTAAAAGAGCATTGTATATACAGCCCTCCAAGAACGGGTATTTCCCACCATGGAAAGCCGTACACCGGGAATCAGCTAAAAATAAATAAATAAATAAATAAATTACATCTAAGAGAATAAAACAGTGCAGTCAACTGTACAGAGGGCTGGAAGGCCAGGAGAGAAGTGTTAACAGCCAGTTGTGACAGCTACGAAATAATTATCCAAGCAGTGAGCACCTGGTCCTTCAGCTGCTGAGTTTCCCACAGGAGTCATCTTCAGTCCTGGTGCAGATAGGAAAGAGGGTGAATAGATTTGGTTGGGATTATACCGGTAGCGGTGATGGGCTTCATGGTCCATGTCTGTGCTGAGCTTCTGCTGGTGGAGCCTGGGGCTGCTGATCCCATTTCTCATTTTAGATGTTGTTTCTGTCGAGAAGGTGAAAGGTGTGGATTCTCTTAGCGCAGATCTGGCCGCCTTGGGGGGGTTTGGGGTTTGTGGAAATGCATGACCTAAGAGCAAAGAAAGGGGGGAGCTTTGCAATGCATTAACTGTAACATTTTCGTGGCATTAGCCGTGCAATTTGTTGACTAATGTTTGAAATACAGGTCAACCTCCTGCAATGTAATCAATCACTCAGGTTAACCTGAGTGATTGATATTTAATGATAATATTAATACACAATAAAAGGAAAAAGAGCAAGAGGTCTAACAAAAAAGGCTTTTCACACTCTATTTCTTTTTTCTCCGCGTGCCTACTGAATTAAAAAACTGTGTTTGAGACTCTGCAGGGGCAAAGTCTATAGTGGCTCTCTTGAAATGACCACTTCAAATCAACCTGGGGGAACGTGGCAGGAAAACCACCAAAAAGATCATTTTCTAACAGGAACTGTATTTTGACAACTTGTAAACTCAGCGCTGGAAAGCAATGGCATTTTTCTCAGATGCCAGCACTTCTGCAAGGTTATTTCCCCCCCCTTAAGCCATGCCATCGTATTTGTGGCAGACTGAAGCTGTTATTCTTAATGTTTCAGGAAAATTAATTTCCTTTAAACTTTCATTTATAAATTCTGTATGGATTTTTTTCTTTGGTTAGTCTAAAATTATTGAAATATGGAAACATTAAGCTGTTTGTAAATTATATGTGTATTTGAGGAAAAACTTGACAACAAAATTAGATTTCTGGAACTGAGCTTAATGGAATATTTTAGACTTAAAATTTTGCCTACATTTTCGTCTTGACTTTGGTATAGACTATAATTTTATAATTTGGCAATGGACACAAAACATTCTGTCTGGATACCCTTCTAAAAAAATCTAAATTATTTGGTTTCCTATGCTTTTATTAAAGCCTATGGCCTTTCTGATAATCTTCAATATTGGCCCATTAAAGTTTCCGGGATATTTTGAGGTGTACGCAAAATATGTGGCTATACATGAGCCACACATATTCTCTAAATACAACCTATTCTTAAACTCACTGTAAGAAAATAATGCCATTGTTCATTTTCATTCCCTGAGGTTTATTCTTTGATGTCCTACGTACCTAATCAATCTTTAAACCAATGCCAAGTTTGATTAAAGATTGTCAGATGTGGCTGGAACGTGTTACTTAATCTTTTTGCTGCAAGGAAGGAGTACACAGATAAACTTTGGTGTTTGGATGCAGTGAAACCCTCTTACTGCCTGCAATTTTGAGCTGCTGAATAGCTCCGTGCATAAGAAATCTTGCTGTAGAAATGGGTGGTGGTTCTGCAGAGAGGAACATACAGCTTTCCTTTTTCACCTGTGCAGTACATACATGTTGGAGTATGACTGGAGGCATTTTGGGATTGCCTCTGCTGTGAGTATAGCTCGATTTGTTGTTTGAGTTTTTATTCGACAAATACATGTATATTTTTTCTAGCATACAGCTGTATGCTATTTCATTTCAGTGATTTGTTATATATCTTTTGAGAACTCTAACCTCTCTCATTTCGGGCTGATGTAGTAATTCAAGCTCTTTTCTCTTCCTTTTAAAGTTTGGGCAGCCAAAAAATCCAAACATTTACAGTATTTTTGTGTCTTGAAAGCAAGTTACCAGGAACTGGGAGAGGCACTGTATGAATTAAGTTACAGATGGAAATCATTATTCCGTTTGATGAAAGTTTCAATAATATTCTCCAATCTTGAGGTGAAGAAGGCTTACTTGTATGGCTCTGTGTCACAGCATCTCGTTTCCAGTGTGAAAGTAAATGAAACTCTACAGTTTCCATTGACTTAGGCTTTGCACTGGGGGTTAGTTTGCACGTGAAATTGGTATCGTATGTAAGCCAGTAATGAATTTGAGCAAATCTCAGTTGTATAAGCTGATGTTAGTGAAATTATTGAAAATTTACCACTTGAGGACTTCTGGTAATTAAAGATTGCTCGTAGAGGTTCCCCAGCTTTTTAGGAATAACCTTGTGAAGCGTTCATCTAAGGGCTATTCATAACCTGCCTTTCTTAGAGTCACTCTTTACTGCTATGAAACTGGGGACTGAATATGAAGAACAAGGATTTTTTAGCACATTTCCGTCCTTGCTGAGGCTGTGTTTGGTTGGTAAGCCCTCAAGGAAGGAACATATAATATAGGGAATTTGATCTCTAATTTGGATATCATATTTGTAACACCTTAAAATTATGATAATGTGATACTGTTACTGGAAGACTAATTGGGAAACCACAAAAACTTGGAATGCATAAGCCAGTCCTGCATTAATGTTACTTAATGCAAATGTATTGGGTTTGGGGTTGGGAATATTTTATAATTTAAGTAAGCGGTTTAAATTATGTGGTTATAACTTAAACAAAATGTATTGTGCGTAAGGGTGATAATTCAGAAGCCTTGTGGCCACTTAGCCAGCTACTAATCCCATGAGAATAACGCATATTTTGAAAAATCTTAAATGAACCATCAGTGGTTAAGAACATATTATATATAAACACTTCCTTAGCTCCCAAGGAAATGAGTGATTGAAAACGTTAAGTGTTGCTGCTGCCATATTTATGAAGAGGAATCAAAGCTCTCAGGGGCTATGAAACCTTCGTTTACTGTTTGTAGCCCACCTCATCTGGCCAAAAGGTATCCCTTAGAATGAGCTACATGAGGAATGAGCCCAATCTAAGTCAAATGTCTTGCAAGGTATTGTCTTCTCAGTAATCAATATGAAACAGTTTTATAACATGTGTCTGTAGAACCGAGAATGGGGTTTTCAAGTAAACTAGAGAAGAAACAGCATCTTGGTAAAAAACATTGTCTGAAGCTAAAACTTGTCACAGACTGAAAAAAACCCATGCATACTTTTTTTTTCCATCAAAAAAGAGACGATTTCTTAAAGGCAAGTTTGTATTCATCTGCCCATTCTGATTATAGTTGGGTCAGGGAAAAAGAGAGAGGCAATTGCTAAGCTAACCCAAACTAGAGAAGGCTGGAGAGCTGACGTGAAAACCTGCTCGGGTTAAGCGTGCACACTGCCCTCGGACAAAGGAGGAGCAGGGAGCACTGATGGGGAATGAAGCTACTGAATTTTCCCTACTGTTTTTCTTGTTGATGTTTTGAATTTTTTCGGTGATAGCAACCGGAAACACGATTTCCTGAGAAAATAAAAGAGACCTCTGAAACTGCGTGGCTGGAAAAAAATCTGGTTCTCGTAGCTGTGAGAATTAGTGTGCCACCCTGCCCTAAGTCAGGATTGCATCCGGAATTAAATCCAGCTTTCCTTTGCCTTTGTTTTATTTATTATCTGCGGAATTGCTTTCTACAAATGTTAGGAAGGAGCCCTGCATTGGGGAGTTTTCTTGTAAATGAGCCATTAGCTTGAGTAAACAGGATTTTGGTCGGAGTTTGAAGCCTCCACAAGGCGGCACTAACGCATCTCGCATCCCCCAGTTACCTCCGCCTCTTGGGTGCTCGTTCTCCAAACATTTAGAAATTATATTTGTATGCATTTTATCAAAAAAAAAAAAAACCCAACTGCTCTGCCTCTAAATTTTCGTGTTACCCTGCAAAGTGCCAGGTTAACAAAATAGGAGTTAACCTTGATAAGAGCCGTCGGTAATTTCCTATACAATAGATATGCATTCTGGAACCTTTAAAGCAATGATAATGTAAATTGCCTATTTGCAGTGACAAACAATATTCTTTTAGTACTTTTCCAGTATTTCAGTGACTTGCAAGTTTTGTGATAGATACCTAGTTGCTTTCAGTCAAGGCTTTATTTCCTAGTCTTTGTTATGTGTTTTAAAAGTTGCAGAAACTGGATTTATTTGATTTCTTTGGGTTAACAAACGGGTGCAACACTTGTGTGCACCACTCTTTTTAGCCCCTCACTCATCACAGCTGGGGAGGGAGATGAAGTTACTTCTCATCTTTGCAAACTCAAGCTCGGCCAGCCGAAATTTTAGGTCCTACCGCCTTTTCTTTACTTAAATACATCCTGAAATCCATCCAGAAAGAGCAGTGTGGGAGAGGAGAGCAGCAGGCACAGAAAACCAAAGAGATTTTCCTAACGACAAGTAGTCCTGTTGGCACGAACAGAGTGGCTGCTAGTAAGGTGCTAGTAACTGCTCCCAGTAAGGAGGGCAAATTTTCCCATTTTTGTCTACTCATGTAGTAAAATGCAACTGGAGCAATGAGGTTTAATAGCAGGGAACGGGCACTCTCCTCCTCTGTCACCAAAACTCAGCTGAGCGGGGTTTTCTCTGCAAGCCATGCAACTCTTGTTGCCATGTGTCCCTATTCCCAATGCAGCAGGGCTATTGTAGGGGGAGATTTTAGTTTACCAGGGGTTTGAAAGGGATCTTATTAAACTTAAGAACGAGATCTAGGACAATATCTTTTTCTGTTGCTGACACTACTTGTCACGGTTGTTTCGAAACCCAGAAAATGTAGACTGTACCTACCATTCTTTGGGCCAACTGTATACCTTCACCTGTTGTAATTACTGTATTTTAACCAAAATCTCCTACTTAGCAGTGTGAAAACAGATCAGAAGAAAGAAACCTATAAAAGCTCTCGCTCCTAAAACCTTGCTGGCTCTTCTCCCTTGTTCTGTGGTCAAAAGTTAAATAGGATGTTCTGATTATCACCACTCCCAAAACAGATCAGTGGGGTTTTTGTTCAAAATAATTCCTCCTTCTCTTGCAGCTAGTCTGTGCCAAGCAAGTTCAAAATACGGGAAGCTTGACCTTAGCTACAGTCCTTGCCCGCGTGCCACGCATCCTGTGCTGCCCAAGGAGACAATCCGGTGGAGACTTCTGAGTTCTGCCCTTTCCACCAAAGTGCTGACGTACCAGGGGAAGAAAAGCCCAAGGGGAATCTGATGCAGTTACTTGAAGATAACAGGATCCACAGGTTTCGTTCCAATTTTGGAGTAGGACCCAAATGTGTAATAAATTGGCAAGGGGAAACTTCCCGCTGTGTATGTGGCAAAAAAAGGAGTCCTCACCTCCTGAGTGCTAAGGGGGAAAGTCAAAACCTCCTTCGAACTCTGCCGCGTTCACCAGTGCATTGTGAAAGAAAACATTCCTCCCTGATCCCGAGGCTGGCGATCGTCCAGAGCCCAGAGCACCCTGGGAAATACCACTTTCCGAACCCCGCTGTGCTACCTAATCACACAATGGGCTACATATGCCATCCAAGAAAATAAACACAGGTCTGGGAAGCTGTTTGTCCTGCAGGGCTAGGAATGCTCTTCCTAACTTGGCAGGGCAGCGTAATCCTCTCTGAAAGGGGAGAGCTGCTTGAACTCCAACTGACTAATGAGATTGAAGAAAAGCCCATCAGAAGCTGGCACGGCCCTGCCAACACGCTGCCAGGTGACACGATGCCGGGCGCGCTCGCTGTGGCTTGTGTCTGTGTCACGATGGAAGGTAGACCGTGGACCTAGAACCCAACGAGGGCCCAAAATGTTGTTGAGTGGCTGGTTGTAGCCCAGACCTCGTGGTTTATAGGGGAGGTTACTAGGTCTCTTCTTGGTCTCTAGGCAAAATCTCACGGAGTTGCCCGTTTCAGCACAGACCTGGGGTTGCCCTCCCTGGCAGCTTCAGTAGTGACTGGCAATTTCTTAACTGTAGACACCTTGAAAGGGTCTTGTAGTCCATATAGGCTCCGGGCTGAGACGCTGGGATCTCAGTGAAGAGAGATGGAAAGAGGTGGTGGAGGACAGGAGAAGTAGTGGCTTGTTGAAGGTTGCCAGCTGGTCATAGCAATTGCAAATTGCACCAGTTTTCCCGAGACCCAGTCTAGTGCTTTTCTCCACTTGCCTCAAGATCAAAACCAAATTCCTCCGAGAACGAGACTTGCATTGATTACAGTAGAAATTGGATCTGGATTTTAAATCACGTTATTAGCTCTTCTAGCAAGATGAACTGAGCGATACAATTTGATTAAAAATTGCAAAGACCTCCCCTTCCACCTCCCTCCCTCAGTTTTGGAGCAAATGTGTGCTTCATGGTAACTGGAAATGGAAGCGTTCCACAAGGGCTTTTTTAATTACAGCATTAGTAAAATGCACTCTGTTACTCTGGAAATGTACAGATTTGTTGCTTTAAACACATCATATTGCTGTCTGAAACACTTGAAACTCTCAGAAGTTTTTAAAAGTGTGTGTTTAGGTTAAGGTTAAGTTGCCCTTGACAGCATTTTTTTTAAAGATTTGAATTGTTGAATAACCACCTTTCACCCATCCCTAATTGTAATTTAAATGACAATATGCTCCCAATCAATAGCTCTTTGTCACACTTTGAAGATCAAGGATGAGATTTCACCCCATGAGTTTACATGGCAAAAGCTTCTTTTTCATAATGCTAAAAATGTTGCATCCTGCTGTTAAAGAAGTATAAGAATACCTGCTCTCAAATAATTAGTTTTGAATAAAAGCATTTAAGTTGTACTTCATAGCCATTAATTTGAAACAATTCAAAGCCCTTCATTTCTGCACTTTGTTCACAGCTAAATATTACAATAGATATTTTAGCCAACTGGAAAAAAAAATCAGTTACAGCAGGGTAATTTGTAAAACTTAGGTGATATTGTGAGAGGTGAGTTTTGAGTAACTAGTTTTATTTTTGCATGGATTTCATTTCTATATAGAACCATCTTTGCACGTGGAAAATTGAAAAGCTTTTAATGGTGATCGTTGTGTGTATGTGACTGCAAAACTGTGTGCTTGTCTAATAGGTGCATACTGGGGCATGCTGCTATTTCTCCACTGGTACATGTAAAGACAGAGATTTATTATGCAGCTGATCTTTTAATTTTATTTTATTTCTATTGCTAAGAGTCCTAGGCAAGGGCCAGGACTCTCCTGTGCTTGATGTTATGAAATGCCAAACAGAATGATGGTCTTTGTCCCGAAGTGCTTACAATTCTTGTTTTTAGTTAGAGCAGCGAAATGTTTTAAGAAGGATAAAGTCTGGTCTGTTTCTATGTTGTCCTTGGTAAACCCAATCTAGTCTGGTCTCAAAAACGGAGCAATTCTGCTCGTTGCCAGGGAGAATACATAGGTATCCAATGAGTCATGGTCAAACATACGGCCATTATTAGACCACAAACACAGGAGGAGAAAAAAGATTTCATTTGGACCTGTTGTCGCTGCCGAGCTGGTGAAGAGGAATAACAAATAACCGAGTGGAGGAGGTTGCTCTTTAGGTATTTATGAGGAGCTTCTCTCCCTGTGGGGATAGACTGGGGAAAAGCAGAAATATGCATGTTGGAAAAATTTAAGTAGAGCAAAGGAGGCTGCGTCATGGTCTTACCAAGAGCATTTAGCAGATTTTTAATGGTGAACTAGAGACAATGGGAAAGAGAAGCTGAAGCTGCAAAGCGCTCTAGTGAATACAAACAACTTACTCTTAGATTGAAAGAGAAGGGGCAATCAGCAGAAAGAGGAAAGGGGAGAAGTGATTAAGTTTTGTGTTAAAGCAATGATCTCTGTGGCAGTATCGCAAATGAGTAAGAGTGTGTTCATCCAGGCCAAAAAAAAAAGAAGGCTGAAGAAACGGGACACAGGGTGCTGAGCACCACAATGCAGAGTTGTGTTTTTGTGGCTTAGCGGAAAAGGTCACGTCTGAGAATTGTTATGCAGCAATGTTTTGCAAGACTGGGCCTGTATGTAAAGATTTAGAGAAAAATATCAATTAATGGTGGAGTACAAGTTCTTGTTTTTAACTGTGGACTTGCACGAGTATAGAGTAAAAAACAAGCCACGGCGAAAAGGAAAAAAAATAATTTTCTTTTTTTGAAGCCATCTTTAAACTGAAAATCCTTAAAACAAAGGCTTTGTGCTTGGGCAAGTCCTCTCCTCCCAAGTTATCATTTGGTGTAAGATCAGGGAACTGCCTGTTTCTACTCAGAGTGTTGCCTGGACCAGGGTGGGAGAATCTCACTTCATGGTGTTAAAGGGTTCCTGCCTGTGCTGCTAATGGAGAATTTGGAGAGCATCAGGTTGTGGTCAGGGTCTTGCTGAATTGAGCCATGCACAAATACTCAGAAACAGATACTGCCCTGACGTTACATTTCATACACAGTGATCTGAACATGAGGATTTGGTATGGCTGGGAATGATTCTGGGTAATCACAAAGCCTTTCTGTGCTCCAAGTTTTCCTACGTATAAAATGGAGGTAATAATATTTCCAGCTCTGACACTAGTGGTTAGGGGATTGATACTTTTGAACATTTATTTGTGAAAAACTATATTGGTACTAAGTATCATTTCTGTTCACGTTGTTTCAGGTTATTAACAGTATTGGCCATTGTATCAGTACACTCAATACACAGGATTTATTGATGGCTTTTATTTCCTATATGTGTCATATAAATGCCTTAACAGATGAGCAGGGCAGTGAAAATGATAGGTTACTTCAGAATGGCTCAAAGTCACTGCTTCTTTAATAAAGATTTGGGTTTTATGCCCAGAGAGATGGAATTCACACCCCAACCTATGCACAGCTGCAAGCCCTATTAAGTGAAACCCCTCCTAAATATAGATCCAATGGCCTCATCCCTGGCCAGCTTCCAAAGACCGTAGAGGCCTGTTTCACTCCTTCCACATCCCCCTTCCAACACACAATGAGCATCCAGTCATCGAACTTTCTTCTCGGTAGCTGGGAAATGTGGGTGCAGGGTTTGGAGGGTCTGAAAGGCTTAGCTAAGGCTTCCTGCAAGGAGGGTAATTTTCTTGTGTGCAATCAGTAAGTAAAAAGAACACCACAATCACTGTAGCTATTCATAAGCTATATATTCATTTTCCAGTGTATTGTTACTTTAAATAAAAAAGGCTTTTTTTTTTTTTTTTTAATTCAAGTAGCCCCTCAAGACAGCATTTATGAGATGAGCAAGTCTGAGCCATGCTCAGACAAAACATTTTAACGATCAGGAGAGCCCTAATGCTTGGCAGTCGCTAAAGATTGCATGTTAAGAGTAAGCCAAATCATCAAAATGCAGCTTGAGTAGGTCCAGTGATGGTGTATTATATTGCTACAATTGTGGCTGCTAGAGTTAAGGTTGAGTGGGCATTTCTATTATAAACCCCAACAGGTAGGGTTGAGTATTTTGACCACATTAGATAATGTCAAGTGAAACTTCTCAAATTAATTGACACCCAAATATGTGTAATCTCCCTTAGAAAACAGGATCAAGCTCTTCCCCTTCCACCTACCCCTGTTCCCATCCTACACCCGAGTCTATACGTGGGTCTTTCTCTTCAGACATCAACGATTAAAAAAAAAGTAGATATTTAGTTTAAAGAAATCGAGACAAACAGCACCCAGCTGTTTATGTGGGTTTTTCTTATGGTGGCTGTCACACTGTTTGGTGTCACTTCCATGTGGTGGTCACGCAAACATTGCAGACCAACCCATGCCATAGGGTCACCTGGAAGTATGATGTGATCTGTAGGGCTCTCAGTGACAGCACTAACGTAGTTATATCATGGCAATGACATGCTATTTCACCAGAGTACCCTTTTTCCCTGGGAAGGGGATATAGTAAACTCCACGGGTAAAAGCTCAGTATCAGCAACACGTTTTGCATCACAGGCAGAAAGCTCTGCCAGTACGTTTTGCCAAAGTGCTCTCAGTGTGCATGCATGGCCAACGTGCTGAAGATCTGCAGAGCTCCTTGCAACCAACAGGGATTAGCGGGGCCAAGGACGTAACCAGATTAAATGAAAAATTGAACCTGGACAAAACTTAATGAAAACATCCTATGTGATGGTGCTAAAGTTTACAACACGGTTCCCTGGAAGGGACAGATGCCTTCATTGCTACAGGGCCAATGTTAACTAGTAAAGATTAGGAATGGATTTTCTTCATAGGAAAGTGGGTCTTCACTTGATTAAGGAGAGAAAGGTTGCTCCAGTAGGGAGGGTGCAGCTGGGGAATCAAATATCAGGGTGCCATGCTTTTTCTTAGTGGTCATGAGAAGGCTGAACAGGCTTAGATCTTTGCAGGTATTTAGCATTTTACCCCTCTGCAGTCTCTGGGGACCTTAAGTGAGTGAACGTTTCCAAATACAGGGCCTTAGTCTGTGCTGTCCGTCTCTCCATCTAGAAAATGAAAAGCCTGATATCTACCTGTCCTCTGCAGTGTTGGAATGGGGGAGTCTGTTAAAGACAGAACAGAGGTGAACGTGTCGGGGGTTGAGTAGGAACAGAGGGAGGGGAAAATCCTCCCACTGATAGATTGCAAACACTGCTCTGCAGAAGATTTAAGATACTTGATGGTATCATGATAATTTTTTGTGTGTCAGAATTGCTAAATATTCAAATCGCTGGTTTTTGCCAAGCCCAATGTGTAAACGCAGATGAGAGAATGTTTTGCAAACTTTTAAAATCACCTACAGTGCTTAAGATGAAGAAGGTAGATTAGATAAGACTAGCAAAGTTATTTGAACATAAACATTTATTTAAAAAATATCCTCTGCATTGCTGAGCCCACAAACATTGTATAAATAATACACAGTTCATGAATAGGAATGAAGAGACTTCCACCCCTCACTGGTATAGATTTGTATTCTGCACCTGCCAGGACTTTAATAACTCTCCTGAAAACACTAGTATCTTTGCAGAGAGATCTAAAAGAAGTTGTTCTTGAGAATATGCCCCCAAAGCTTAAAGTTGAGTTATTAATGGATAGATTTACAAATGTATTTAGCCAATTAAAAATGAGAACACATGACTAGTCATATTTATAAAAGCTAAACAGGTTAGCTTCCTAGCTGCTGGTCTGGTCTCTGTTAATGCCCTTTGGTACACCCGTGCGGTTTTAGGGTCGTGAGCACTTTGTCAATCATATTCTTATTCTGCAAACAATGCTACGTGGGCTTAGCTTTATGCCTGCAAATAGTATCCAGTGGGACTGCTCACACAAGGAAAGTATTTACATATCTGTAGGAGCTGGCCTGAAATGGTAAACATTACAAAACAGGTCTAAACTACCATCTTCGGGTCTACAGTTTTAAACATGGCCAAACTTCAGAGGTGGCTGGTTTCAAACTGGTGGTGCAAAAAGTTTACAGAAAAATCTTGCTTAGGATTAAGTCTGAGCTTGCTTGTCATATTGGTTAGAATCTATCTTTCAACATAGCGCTCCCTTTCCCTTCCCTTTCCCTTCCCTTTCCCTTCCCTTTCCCTTCCCTTTCCCTTCCCTTTCCCTTCCCTTTCCCTTCCCTTTC
>JAOQGH010000003.1:10949190-10981409 GCA_025769975.1 Gallinago jamesoni
TCCCTTTCCCTTCCCTTTCCCTTCCCTTTCCCTTCCCTTTCCCTTCCCTTTCCCTTCCCTTTCCCTTTGGAATCTTACCTTTGTACTCCTGAGGGTCTGTCTCAACACTGGTGGCAAGAAAGCTTTCTGCTAAAATGAAAGACCCAAAATAATGCCCTGAATTTCCTGTGCAGTTGGGGAATTAAAAGAAAAGAAACATGGGTAGGAACAGCTGTTCTGGATTTTTTTCAGAGTGCTTTTCTGTACTTGCATCATCTAGTTTGATTAAAAAACAAACAATGAAAACCCCAAAACCCAGCCCCTTGGCTAATAAGTCAGCGGACACATCAAAAAAGTGAGTCTCAGACAGGGGGAAGAGAGGAAAGGTTTGGAGTCATTTATGTACTAAAATGCAGCCCACATTCCACAAAATGTTGAATATTTAAAGCTTGTTGTTAATGAACCTGTGCCTTTTGTTTGGGCAAATACCTAATGAGTCAATTATGAGCACATACATCATCATTTGTAAGTTATTTGCTGTATTATATGTTTTAAAATGGAAAGAAGTTATTAGCTTTCAAGTACATTTTAATCTTGATATTATTAACAATGAGAGATACATTTGTCCCTATACATTAATAATCTGAGGGTTGATACTCTATGAGATCAAAAGGACCACTAAAATGATATTGTAACAGGGTGTGTGCAGAGAGGGTGATGGGGCGGAGTGATGGGGCTGACCCGTTCCCCATCACCCTGATTACAGAACCAGGGTCAAAATCACGATAACTCAGCTACAGTTATCGGGTGACTTGGGAAAATAACAACACTGAAGCATTTTTGTTCCCATTAGTGAATTTTAATATGGTTTTCATATGCTAGGTGATAAACAGCTAAGAAGTGCTCCAAAAAAGCTTCCAGTCTAGAAAGGCAAAATATTTGGAGCTGATCTTTTTTCAGTGCCCAGTGACAGGACAAGAGGAAAAGGGCAAAATATTGAATATAAGAAGTTCCACCTAAACATGAGGAGGAACTTCTCTACTTTGAGGATGGAAGAGCACTTGAATAGGCTGCCCAGGACAGTAGTGGAGTCTCCTTCTCTGGGGACATTCAAAACCTTCCTGGACACATTCCTGTGCGACCTGCTTTTGGTGGACCTGCTTTGTCAGGGAGGTTGGACTAGATGGTCTCCAGAGGTCCCTTCCAACCCCGTGTCATTCTGTGGTTCTGTGATTTGGATAGAGAGAGGTGACTGATGTGGTGGATACGGAAAACAAGTTAGTTGATGGGTTTGGTTGTAGTTTTGTTATGGCCAACATGCATAGATGTGATCATCTCCAGAAAGTTGTGACTGCTCTTGGTAATGCAGTTCCTCGGAGACAGGGAGTGTTCTTACCTTCTGCCCAAAGCAGGCGCAGTCACTGAGCTCATGCAGAGCTCTGTGCTGTCGTTACTCAAACCAGCTTATTCCACATTAGCTCACTGAATGCTACAGTTTTTCAGGGAAGGCATCCTCACGGTTACAGGCTGAGTTATGCATTCAGTCTTGTAAATGGCTGGTACTACCGTGAAGGGATGGCACCTCCCCTCCATCGCTGTTCCTGGGGCATAGATACTTGTTGCTCCCTTTTTCAGCCATTATGCAATGCTCCTGTTTGCATGTTACAACGGATTTGTGTCTTACCACAGAAATAGCTGCATTTTAGTGACGGTAAGACTCAATATATCTAGTGTTTGCAGAAAGCACCACCCTGGAAACCAGGGAATAACCCAATTCAGCTCATGTTCAGACATCATACCAAAACAGCCATCTGGTCTGTCCTCAAGCATTGCAAGGGACTGCTCTGCCTCTCTGGCTTCCATACCTGTTGATTTTTTTTTATCTCAGTTGCTCTTGCTGCTTTTCAGTATCTCACACCCACTCATGAGTGGCTAAACCAAGCAGATCCAGTGGAGATCCTCCGTTAGACTCTGGGGAGCTTTGGGAGATGCAGCAGTAGGAGTAAGGGTCAACAAGGAAAAGATTACAGGAATAATAAGGAAATACGTTAACCACCTAACTCATGTTAAGGAAAGTGTTTCTGCTGTATTTTTTTATATGGGTTAACAGAGATGCCTGAAGAGTGGTGTCACTTTTGAAGTAGAAGTGACCTGACAGGTGATGTTAAGAGAAGAGCTCGTAGAGATTCTTTCTACCAAACTGGTCAATAATATCTTTCTAAACCCATCTCCTCTGTAAAATAACAAGTATGGCGTACCTTGATTGAAATATTTCATCCTTCTACCACAATAACCTCAGAATTACTGTTCATTGCTGTGTGAAACAGTCTCAAAACCTGGCCAGTGTCTTGGACTTAGTCAGGCTCTAAGAGTCAGAAAAATCCAAGTAAACAGGCTCAAATTAAGGGTTGTTTGTACTGTTAACAGAATGCATAAAGCCAACAGATCCCACTAACTCCCTGAAGTGGTGTGGCCACTCTGGGGAGGGAACGAGGAGGACTCTGGGAAGCCCCCCCCAGACATCAAAGCAATGCACAAAGGTGATGGAGGCTGAGGGCACAGAGGCTGCCCCCCGAGGTTGGGTTTTGTTCCCCTCCCCCCCCCCAGGAAAGGCACTTCAGACCATGTGGAAACTCAGTATGAATGAAATTCTCTCACTTTTTGCATAGCTCTCCAAATTATCCTTGTATGAAATCAGATGCACAACTCAGCCATGGTATATTTAATGCTGCGTCTCTTTTTCTGCCTCACTCTCCCCGTGCCTTATTTCTCGTGCCAGACTTATTCTCCCTTTGTTTTTATGGGTTTTGCAGCAGTAAAATTGGCTGCTGTTTAGCAAGGGGAGCTGTAGCTTGATTCAAACCTTAGTTACAGACTGTTTCTTTTTGTTGTTAGACACTGCCCGCCTCATACTCTTACCTGGCCAAACCTGCCAAGTTTTGGATTTCCTAGAGGAGGCTTTTTATTCTGTCTTCTTGTCTGCACATGTACACACAACCTCCAATTATATAATAGGTGAACTCACTGTTGTGCTATTGAGCGTTTTCCTCTTTTTACAAGCTAACTGCACTGACACTTTTTTGTGTTTCAAGTCTATTGTTGCCTCATGCTGGAGCTGCAGCCCTGAGATTTCCTCGAATCTTCACTTTTCCCACACCTAATCAAGAGCTTATTTTTAGCACTTTTTTTTTTTACTGTTTTTTTTTTCGACCCTCTCTGCTTTTTAAGTTTCAAACCTCCAAAATACTAAAAATGGCTTGGCCAATGTAACCTCGCTAAACATGGAAGCGTTGTATAACCTTTGGGTGCGTTACCAGCCCGCCTAGGGTGGCATAAGAGCCTCATCGGTGGTAAAAGAGCTCAATGTGTGCTTAAAAAAATAAATAAAAAAAGAGGAAGAGGTGATTCCCTTGGTGGTGCTTTCAGGCTCAGCTTTCTGAGCGGCTTTGGAGGAAGCTCCTGGAGGGAGCACCATGTTGTCATCAAAGCCGCCAGCGTGCAATTTATGTCTGACAGCGAGGAGGAGGACGGGGTTCCCCTTCCAGCCACACGTGTCGCGTGGGCACGAGGCTTCCCGGAGACGGGCTCTCAGCTGGTACACATCTGCCTCGGAGCAGCTTTCCCCCTTTTCAGCAGATAAGGAACGATGAGCGTGCGGGGCTTGTTGCAAACTGGCCCTTTGGGGAGTGCAGTTTCTTGGAAAAGTGACCACATTATTTCTGATCGAAGGAGCGGAAAGATGCAATCTTTGCCTCTGACTAGCTTCTAGATCATCCTTCTCTGCAGACCACATACGAGGAGGAAAGGGGAAAAACAACTGCAAACAAACAAAAAAAGGAACGAGGTGGCTGAGCCCAAATTAGATTAATTAGCCTCAGGCTGGTTTGTATGTTTATATTTAATTTAGGTTTAGCTACTTCAAAGTTCACATAGTTCTAGTTAATAACTTTACTATAACTTATTATTTTCAGATGTTGGCAGGTAGACAAGTTGTGAGTCACCTGGAATATGAGGCTAAATAAGTAATACTCACTGGCAGGGTTTTGACCATGACTGATTACACTTCTCTGTCTTCTGTGTTAGAAAAATACAGCTTCAGAAGGAAAAAAGTCTACTTTTCTCACTTCTAGTGCCATTTTATGTTGAAATGTCCATGGGGTGGGTTAGGTTTCATACATTGCTGTCTAGCTTTCAAAAACTTTCAATCTTCAATCTGCTGCTTAATGGTTAGTACATCCTGTAGCATACCAGATCTTTATTATTTCATTTGACCTCTTTTCTGAACCTAAGAAGGTCCACAAAACCTGTTTGTTTATGAGCAGTACGGTCTAGAGGTTAGTAGTCTTAAATGAGAAAATGAATGGGTAGCTCTTTACTTGGGATAATAAAATTGTTGTCACTCCAACTATGGATTTTCGTAGGTTGTTACATTAGTTAAATAAAATACTGCCTCGTCAATGCAAATTCCAGTTCCGGCTAGTCCTGTTGTTGGCTATAGAAGCAGGAATTAATTCATATTGCTGGCAGTAAAAAGAAAGAAAATTGTGTTTGACAAGAGCGGGGAGTTAAGATCATAACTTTTCAGAACCAATAAGGGCTCATGGAAAAATATATACTTGGGAAGAACAAAACCCTAATCACAGACATTGCTTACTGGAGGTCTACAGCTGTGACAAATGGTGTGATACTCATGAATATGCAAAGTTCTTTTCAGCCTGTAATTATAAGAATCATTGAGCCTATATATGGATTTCATAGGAAGCCTCAGTCGCATAAAGCAGCAGATGTATTTTGGTGACAACAATCAATAGTAAGAGAGAAACTCATAATCCCAAGAGCTCAGTGTGGACCTGACAGGCTGTTTTTCCTTTAGATTTCCAAACTCCTTTTGTGAATTTGCACCACTGGATTACTGAGTGTTTCTACTCTCAGAATAAGTCTGCTCTCCTTGACACCCAGTCAGATGGACCAGCCCTTTTCTCCCTTTATCCCATATCCTCCTTGGAGAGAGAGAAGAAAAACACTGCTTTCTCCAAGCCATTCCTCCTCCAAGTAGAGACGTGTTTCACCCCAAAGCACCAGCTATTTGTGGGGTGACAGACCACTGGGTTATTTTGTTTGATTTTTCTGCTGGCGTGTTGGAAGTGCTACTACCATCTGGAGATGAAATACCCTCAGAATCTATCATCTAACACCTCCTTCTTACTGATGTGTTTTGCAGGAGAAGCCTTGGCTGGGCTGAAGTCAGGAGCAGTGGCTGAAGACACCACCTCACACGTGAAGGTCGAAGCTGAGTGAAGGTAGGGTTAAACTTGGTTGCAGCTGGCAGAGCTGGGACTTGGGCTCTGCCTCCAGGTACTGCTTCTTCCTTATGTCAGGGGATCACTGATGGACAGGGAAGATGGTGAGAGATATGGCTGTGAACGATTTTCCTTTCACTGTTGAAAAAAATAAGGAAAATCTAAATTCAAGAGTTAGACAACAGATCTTAGAAGCTCGCCTTCTCAGCCCAAATGAAACAATCTCCAAAACCAAAAGGATGAAAAAGAAAAAAAGCAATCCTGATAAATTCAGAACCGAGTGAGACATAGGAAAGAAGGAAGTTAGACACCTATAGCAGCTTATCATGGAGGAAGATTATTATTACTGCGTTATGTGTATCTGGGGACAAAGACAGCTGTTTGCATTTTCTAAGTATCACCCTGGGACTAACTTCTCCCCATACCAATGTAAGCATGTATTTTATAAATGGAAATACCTGTTTCTCAGCAATATTAAAGTATCTGTGTTTATCAGGCTTATTTTGGCAGTAAATTATGTTGCAGGTGTTGCACTTGATGAAAAGTGTTGAGGTATATTCTGTGTTAGGAAGGATCATCTCCATATTTCACACCTTGTTCTCACTGCTCCTGTGTCTACTTTCAAAAGATCTTTCGGAGTTTCTCCATACCATGAGGAAAGCTCTTTGGAAAATACTAGGTTCTTGTCTATGTGGTCAGTTATAGGTATTATTAAACCCAAGTGCTTATTCAGGTATATTTGAGGGTGACCCCTCAAAATTTCTACAGGTTGTTTGGAGTTAACTGGAAATATCTGGAAGAAATCCATGTGTTCTGCCTTTCACAAAATCACGTGGAAGGCATAAACAGGTTATCATGACAATTACTATTGTATGGCGTAAGGCTGTTTAGGAAATAGCTCTTTTTAGCGAAAAGGCAATAAAATTGATATGTTAGGAACATTAGGATATTTAAAATATTGAAAAAACCCTACTTGAAGAGAAATCACTGTCTTTCTAGAAGATACGTTGTATGCGTTCGGGGTTTCTTGCCTTTTTGTTCTTAGCGCAAATGAGACAAAATACTTGATCTTAGACAGCAGTATACTTAGATTTTTCTACTGAAATACCCGTGAGTTTTGGCATAGCCAGCCTTTCTTCTCAGAAGGTCAGGGGATAACCCTCAGTACACATCTACCCAGGGAAGGAAAGGGTACCTTACACCACCTTTACGTGGGCCCTAGCAGAGGCAAAGAGACCAGACTCCACAGCAGAACTGCTATTATTTTTCCCCAGGCTGTGTGGGGGGGGGGGTGGATATTGGCCCCAACAATCTGCACAAACTGAGCCAGGACAGGGGAGGGAGCAATGAGAAGGGACCTTTCAGTGTTTGTGTTGGGGAGAAACCAGGTGACAAACTCATTTAGAGTAACAGATTTGTTTAGATTTAGGGCATTATAGCTGTGCGTCGCTCCGTGCTCAGGACTCATGGCATTTTAGCCCCTTTAAACTCTTTACTTTTTGCGTGCCAAAGTCAGATGGAGAGGTGTACATCTTCATGTCTGGATGGATGTGGTAGGCATGAAAAAATGGCCCCAAAATACAAATGAGTGACCTGTGGTGTAGCAGAAGGGGATCTTGTCATGCTGAGTGCTGTGCAATCTGTTGAAAGCAAGCCTTCATATTGATTAACTACCTTCTTTCTGCTGCCATAACATAACTGAAATCCAATATGTTACATAAATAAAAATCTTTCTGGTTATTAAGGGGTCATTTATTTGGGGAAAATGTCCACATGAGTGTATAGTCCTTATTCATCCTGAATGGAAATGATAAATAACTGGGTTCTATGTGGAAAACCCACAGGGGGTAAAAGCCCACAGGGGTGGAAGGCTCCTTCCACAAGCGGGGTCAGGGTGCAGCACTCGGCGTCACTGATTTTCACCCTGGCATCTCCTCCTGGGATTTCAGCTCCCCCCTGGGACCCCCAGACCAGGGCAAGAGCCGGGCACCTCCAGTAATGGGCACTGGGCACACACTGGGCAGGTAGAGGCAAAACTACGGAGACCGACACCCATGGTTGATTTTGTAGGTATGAGCTACACCAGTGGAAAAAATTTCTCTGCCCACAGGCTTCAAAAAGCAACCAAAAAAAAGGCAGAATATAGCCTCGACTACAGAATTGCTGCCTGGCACGTTTGTACATTTCAATTTCCAATAAGCTGCATTCTCTAATCACAAGACTTCTAATCTTCTACCACCGAGTCACAGATTTTGAATTCAAATTTCCTTCTTTTTGTCTGTATTTAAAAAATAATAATAATCATTTTCCATCTATTACAAATAACAATACAGATCCACAGACTGAATGCTGAAGTTGTAATTCAATCTCAGGCTTTGGCTGCCATTCATTGATACCTCGAGCTGTGCTCTTATTATTTATGACATCAGCAGAAACTCTCGATTGAATTGCAGCCTTATATTTAATTAGGGACCATGTATTATTTTGTATGCAATATCCAGAATTAAAAATAGCCCCTTTCCAGAGTATAATGGGGAAAAGGCAGCAAAGTTTGAATATATATTCTAATTGATATTTCTTGTACTTATTCTAAAAGTAATCAAAACGTATGTTAAATATTAATTATAATATTTTTACTGCATTGTACACCCTGATTTATTGCTGCCTCTTTTGGTTCACTTTTTAATTACTGTACATTATAAGAAAACTAAGGGGTTTTTAAATAGAAGAGTTATTTAGCATTGAAATTAATGTATAATTCAATATCAATCCTCATAGCGAATGTTATATTAAACGTAATGAACAAAAGGTGTATTTAACACAGTTTGCAAGTTTTTTTTTTACTTTTTTATTTTCTCTCCTCTCACAACATGCTTCTCAACTCTCTCCACATTTAAAAGTCGGGGACAAAGCTCATAAAGGAACAAAAGACTAAAATCAGGGATGGTCTTTTTTTAAAAGAGGTACAGTTTCAAAGCCTGGAGGAAAAAAAAAAGATAGAAATCAAAGCGCTCTTGAATACAGAGAACATTTTAAAGGAAATATTGAACTGTTTGCTTAAAAATCTTACATTATTGCCTTCTTTTTTAACTCAATTCCTTTTTGAAGGAGAACACCAGATAGGGACAAAGAGAATATTTTCATGCAAAAATCAGGCACAGGTACAGAGGCACAGCCAGACATCATTTCAAGTGGGCACAGGAATTTAATTCAAGTTATTCTCTCCTTTATTCCACATTTAACAAAGTTGAAGGATTTATCCACCTCTCTGACACTAGTGCAGACTTCACTAGGTAACATTTGTATCCAGTGGCAAGTAAATATTGGGCTGGATTTTTATGTCCACCTGAAATGGATTCTGGTTATAAACCCCAGCAGTTGTAGAAAATAAGTTTTGCATCACTGCAGAGCCCCGTGCAAAGCTTTGTTAAGCTGTTATCAGTCAGAACAAAGGGATTACCCTTGTTTACCCACCCGGGTCTAATTCAAAGGCAACGGAACCCATTTTTCACAAGGGTAAATTCACCTGGTATTTGGGGGCAGCAAGGTCTGTGAGGATTGGGAAGATGGTACGCCGGCCGAAAGCGTTGCTGTGGCTTTAGCAGTGGGTGCCTTCGAAACCCCCAGGCAGAGGGAGGTGATGGAGTGGACCCTTGGTAAATCATTGGGTGTATCATCTTCTTCCTCTTCAGGAGGAAGAACGAGGTGATGCCTCCTGCCCCAGGGTTAAGGTGGCTCGATCTGCTCAGCCTGCAGGTGCGGGGCGTTCGTGGGGATGGCTAAGCTGCTTGAAACAATATTTACAGATATGTTATCATTAGCCCGAGAACCTCCTTGTCTCGGCTACATGACCTGGTTTCCTGAAAGGAGAAATGAAAAAAACATGTTTGTTTTTAAATAAATAACAGATCCCTCACTAAATCATCTAACATACTGTCTATTTATATTTCATAAGGACAAATGTTTCTGACAACTCTCATAATAGGTCTGTACAAGTATGCCATGTTCTTCCCAAGGAGGCTTCTTTGAGTGACATAAATTGCCATTAATGAAAATTTTAACAATTCAGGCTAAATAATTTTTTAACTTTTAATGTGCAGAGATGCAACATAACATGGCAGGCCTTGTGAGAGAAGACATTTGTTTTGGAAAGAAGTTGCAGAGTATATTTATTCATAGACCAAAATAAAAGCAGCATGAACATTATTTTTTAATAGCTCTGCTTGTTGGGTGGCTGTACAGAAACACTGATGTATTCCTTCAGTAAATACTGAAATATACAGCGCCGTAGTACCTTGAGGAAATCTCAAGTACCCAAATGTTAAAAGTACAGATCTTACAACATTAAACAATGATGTTGACCAAGAGGGCACCTGAGACGGTGGGACTGAATGTGAAATCATGCCACAGCTCAGTTCTCTGGGCTTTAGTGACACAAACAGCCACTGAACAACCAGCAACAAGAAAAAAAAACAACTTATTGTTATTATTCTTCCAGAAATATGATATTAAAATCATAATATCGCAACCCTAAAACACAGGGAATGGAGGCATCACCCAAGGGAGCAGGGAGGGGAACTTTCTTGTCACTCCTTTCCTCATCGAGCCGTGTCTGGGTCCACTAATCCCTTTGAAATTCCCGTATCGCTGTCATCTACCCTCCTCCCTGCCCAGCGACCACCGACGTTGGCATTGACGGGCGCCTGTCACTTCTGATGAATTCTGGATCTGGTCCCCTGGACTTCTGGAAGGCAGGCGAGGAGGGTTAGGGCCCTGCAGTGCCAGTTCCAGCTTTCCTCTTGTATAACAGCAGTACCCTTCGAAAGTCACAAAATACAGTTTCAATAAATGGCTTTCAGATCAGATAAACGTTTCAGCTCTGCTTTGGAGTTTATAAGACCTGACAGCCATCTATTTTAAGTGTACAACGAACTTTCAATCGCCGTTGTTTAAATATCTAATAACTCTTACATAAGCACTTGGCACTTACAGCGCCATCGTGCATTTATTTGAAAGAGCAGTAAACTTACCCCATGGAAAAGAAAATGTGGATGTTGCCACTTAGCAGTGTGTTGGGCAGGCAGCCTTATCGATTCAGCCACAGTAGATCTATTTTTTTAGTATTTTCCAGTCGAAACAAAAAAGTTTTCATGCAAATTAAAGTGTGCATTTTCTGAAGCCAAGTTGGTGCTGTAGTGAAAATGCTGTCTATTGTTATAATATAGGATCTTTTCTGTGTCATAAGTATAAAAGTGACTCTAATAACTGTATATATCAAAATCATGCTGAATTTGTAAAATAAGAGTATGCAGCTCTGCTGTGTCTGTATATCCCTCTGAAAGACTTTAGTTCAGCAAAGCATTTTTATTAGTATTTACTACTCCCGCTGAAGTTAATATACCTAATTGCAGACAATAAAACAACTGAGATTCCTCAAATTAAACACATCTTTAATTGCTTCGCTAAAATTGAACGGTAACGTCGTTATGTTAACAAACACTCACGCTTATCTAGGAGAGGATGGTGTAATCAAACATGAGAAAGAGCCAGGATGGAAAACTGGCATCTTTATCATTAAGCTGGTGTGCAGGGCCCTTCCAGAAGACTTAGGAAGGAGGTATGATGCAAGTGAAACACAATCCAGTGAGGGAGCTGGGGGGGTGGAAACGGGGTGAATAAAATAGACACATTGCAGAGTTAGTTCTTAATTAAAATTAAAACTGACAAAACAAACCCTGCAGGCAGGCATCCATTAGTGCCACAAGGCATAAGAACATGGAGATTTATTTCAGTGCGGCAGTTTCAGCTCTGTATGTTTCTTCTACCAATAGATGTTGAATTATTTGTAGTCTTCAGCATAAGTAGTGATCAAGGGAGGCAAAGGGAGAAAATGGTTAGGGCTGATTCTAAGTAGGCAGAAACCTTATTAACTGTAACAGAGTTGGACTAAGCCCTTACTAAATGTCCCCGAAGGCGAATGGCATGTGGGGAATTTTGTGTAGAAAGGAAGTTGAAATTTCCATGCAGCCGTCGATATTTGGTGAAACACACGTCACTCATGTTCTTAAACTGCCTGTACGTATCAGGTTATTGTTACTGAATGGAATCAATTATTCTGGCTCTAATCCATACTTGGGTAAGACAGAGGACATAATATTTCTTGCAAGTGAGTAGAGGAGTCTGAGAAGCAACATATCTACAGATAGCACTGTTTTACAGTTTGATCTTAAGTGAATCCTTAAACTTCTGTATACCAGTTTGTGTATGTGTGTGTTAAATGAGAACGATATATATTTGCCTGATTTTTAAAAGCATTGGAATGTGGGGAAGAAAGTACTATGACTAATGTTGTTTATCATAGTGTGGTTTCTATCTCATTTTCTTTATAATGCACACACTAGTGCGATCCTGCTCTATCTTGTGAACCGCAGAAGCAGCTGCAAATATCTAGATATCCTGTTTCGGTATAAGGGAAACAAAGTCTAAAGATATTTTGACTGTTTCATGCACCAAATTACTGGTTTATTTTTGTAATTTTTTTAAGCTATTCATATTTCCAGCTTAAGCACTACAATGTGGCTTTCCTGGGGCTCTTGTGCCTATCTTCCATAGTGCCTGCAAACAGAGATTTCTCAGTTGATTGAAAAGTTAGGCTATTAGAGGGATGATAAGGTAACATTTATCTGTCAAGTGGACAGATAAATAAGGTAAAAAAAGATACTACCTCTATATGGGTGGAATGCCCTATGCTTTCAGGTTAATAAGGTCAGAGAAAAACTTTATTCCCTGTCTGTATGTGGCAAGTAACAACTGAAAATGAAGAGGGACATTGCTTCTTGTGCAGGGATATGAAAGAGAACAGAGCAGGACTGGGGCAGCTGAGGCATAGGTGAGTCTTCAGGCACTGGGCATATACCACGTGCTCTGGTACAAATCTCAGCTTTGGATGGATGGAGAAAAAAACACGTCATCGGTACAGAGACCATTTTCTTGAGTGATTAGCTCAGGCTTCAGCCAGAAAACCTGTCTGTTGATGACTTGTGGTCAGGATTTGAGGTCCAAGAACACCAAAATACTTGTCTGCCTATTTATGGCTGCAATGGTGAGCAGCACAACTTCCCACCCCTTTATCTAAACTACTGTTGGTAGATAGTAAGCAGCAGTGCTTATTGTGGAAATAATTAATTGATGCCAGAGGAAGACCTTGCCCAAGCCAACAGCCCTAGAGCTGTTTTTTTCCTTTTGGAAACTTCAGAATTGAGGGCATTGATGCTCTGTGAAAAATGGCCTCGTTGTCTGCCTCCTGGCCTTGTTGCCTGGGGCCATTCAGGTGAGGAGTGGTTGGAAAGTACCCACTTACTGCAGGGATGGAGAGAAGAGTTCCCGTGCCAAACCGGCCCCTCACTGCCTCCTTGTTCTGCTCTTGCAGCTGAAATGAGATGCAAGGATGTCTCACCTGGGAAGTTGTCCAGACCCACTCTCAAAAAGGTGTAGCGCTTCACACTGCCTACATTAATATCGTACACACACTTGGGTCTATCCCCGTGCCCAGTCTCACCAGCAGCACTGAATATGGCTTTTGAACATACTGGGACCTGGACAGGGAGGAATGCACAGGCCTCACAAATTTGGCTCACGTTGGGGTGAAATAGGTTGGGTTTGGCTTGGGCTCTACCCACCCAGAGCCTTTAGCAGCTCCTGCAACTGAGCTTTACTTCTCTGGCAATTCAGATGCAGACTCAGCATCTGCATGTACTTTTTTTCTAGTAGGCTAGATGATCTTAAGAGATCCCCCAGTCCATGGCCCTGACCAAGACAGGGTCAACTTGCTGTCCTTCTGACAGCCTTACCCACAAATGTCAAATACTTCTTGCCTTGGTGTCACCCTCTCCATAGCAATTGCTTTACAACAATGTTGGGGTTATGCACAAGGACATCTCATGGTGCTTCTGTAGTAAGGGGTCTCAGGGCTCTCCCTATCATTGTTAGTCAATATTTTACTCATCTATCTCTTTTACCACTGACTCCTTCAAGGCCTTTCTTTAAGTTTAGCACTCACAGTTGCGTAAGACTCTTCCTGTTTTGCATTTTCTTCCTTCTGTGTCTCTTTTGCCTTCCTCCAAAACTTCTCAGTGGCCTCAGAGAGCAAACCAAGTGGAGAAACTGTCTTGTAAACAAGTCACCGTAAAGTCTTACTCATTTGCAGTTGATGGGCTACCAGAGTCCTTGCAGGACTTCCCCTCACACAAGGCAGGAGATGCTCATGGATATCTTCACAGAATTGTAGACTTGGGGACACAATTTATTTGCTCACTTTTCAAAATATTTTATTCTCTTTCTCTTTTGCTGTCCCCCCAAACGTAGAATCGTTCGTAGCATGTTCTTCAAATTGACTACTCCAGCTCTAAGGAGCTTTGTGCACCTGTGAGTTCATTAAACTGAAATGTACTGGGTAGATTCCCCGGCTCACTTTAGACTAATTAAATGGTTGTTTTCATCAGTTCTTGCAATTTATTTTACTATAGATAACAGGAGAATATATCAGCCTTGGAATTGTATTAAATATTTCCCTCATAACATATTGTCAACAAAAGTCCTGCTGAATTAATGACTTGTGTGCCTGTTTGAAAGTGGGATTGTACTTGTCTAATTGTGGCATCAGTTGTCATAGTGACTATCAGGCAATCCAGCAGCAAACACCCTTCCTTGGCAGGGTTTAGGTAAAGCAGCCTTTGTGCAGTTGTCAGCCGGAGATTTATGATGGTAAAAACTATATTTGGCAGCCAAATCAATGCGCTGACCACTCTTTGTGCTCCTGCCCTTATTTTAACTTAAACACTTGATATTCAACCTGAATATTAAGAGACCATATGTCTCTGGAGCTGTTTTGTTATTAATAGATCACTTTTTATAAACTGTGTGTAGGATGACTAGTTATTTGTATATATGTCCAACAAATGCAATTGCTGATATTTTCTGAACGTGTAACTTCAAATGTCAGATCTTGCAAGCAAGTGGATATTAGAGGGTACCTTTTTATGCCTGCTATTAAAACATGTCGAGTGATCTATAAATTACCCTGTTGAGATAAACAGTGGATTAAAATAAGGCACTCCCATTCTGTCATCACTGTAATATTAATCATTGGAGTTTTGGTCTTTAATGTTAAAATGTACCTTTTAGCAGTATATGTCATTCCATGTTAAATTACATGTTGACTGACAGATTTTTTAATCAAAACTTGCATTCTGATTTTTGTTTTCTTCATAATGTCACAACAAGGTAAGAAAATAATTTTGCTGATGTCTATGATTTTTTTTAACACTTGGTGTTTATTTTTGATTGTAGGATTTGTTTTTCTTAGTGGTTTTCTTAAGTTTAACTGACTTGTTTGTTTCACTTGAGACTGAGAATGCTTACTTTTTTCTTATTGTAACAATTGGTGAAGGAAGGAAATCAGAAATTTCATTTAAAAGATTAAAATTGCAGAATTCAAACATAAGAAATCATAAACATTTCATTACGTCAGCTAACAGAGGGAAACTTTTGTATGGCCACAAGTAGGTCACTTGACTCGATCTATATGAAAACCAAGTGTTTTCTTGACTGGACCTATTTTTTACCATCTTTTCAAGGGAAGTTATGCTAGTGGGATTAACAGCATAGGTTTACTCTCTTAAAAGCATTGGACAACAACTGGGCCATGTGTGTAAATGTTTTTCTAATCCAAATATGCAGCTTTGAGACTGCCTATTTTCTTTCATAGGGGAAGTAGGCTACAGCTCTTCTTGTAAAACTATGAAATTAATCATTCAGGACAAGAAATCACAACCTTTTTGGGTTTGGTTGTGTGTTTTGTCTCCAGAACTTTGAAGGCTAAGTTTTCTCTTGCCATATGTGGGTAATACTGCTCCAGAATTCACATCAAAGAGCTCACTACATTTAAAGTAACGTAATACTACATGACAACGGGTGCAATAACAGTTTTACTGGTAAACAGTCTGAAACATCCACAGCTGTTGACATTTAGTATTTTTATAGCGTCAAAAAGCTCACTCCTTACTGGAATGTGTATTTTGTGTCCTTGTCCTCCAAAGCAATCAAAACACAAATTTAGTTTGAGACATTTCTAGGCATATTCTGACTTCCAGCATCTTAAAGCATTGGAAATATTTTCCTTTTGTTAAGGTGATTTGACTTTGAATCTACCATTTCAGGCCTGTTCCTGTGCATGACTTCTTTATTTCTATGGGCTCTGGAAGAATTTTTGTAGCCATGTATTTCTCATGTCTCCCTCCTCCCCTGTCATTATGATGAAGATGACAGAAAGTGTCCTGACAGGGAACCACCAGCCAGAAGTAGCCCTCATGCCTCTGTGGCACTGAGAGGGCCTTTAATCTCGTGCAGATGAGCATGAGATCAGGAGCCAAGAGGGAAAATCTGAGGAAGGAGAAGGGTAGTCCTGAGAGATGTTCCCAGCAGAAAGCAGAGCTTGACAACAAAGAGGAGAACCTCCAAGCCAAGAGAGAGCTTTGTATTTCGGACAGTACCCACCACTGAAGCGAGGAAGACTTGCTTTTGCAGGAGATGACAAAGTTATGAGTGCAGAGCAAAGAAAGGCAAAATTCAGTAGCAGGTCAGAGTTGGTTCAGAGATAGTGATGGTTGGGGTGAATCAGAGAGCCTTGTCAGCTCTGAGAGTTCCGTATGGACAAAAGACATGAAGTGGGAGAGGGAATGCTAAAGGAAGTTTCTAGAAATGGGAAGACTGGAAAAGATGCCATTCTAGATAAAAAGAATGATCCTGGCAAGGAAATGTTTAAAAGTTACAAGTTAAAGGTTATCTTACACTGCTTGTGCTGGGTGCGTTCTGAAAGCTGGGGCTGGAAAAGAGAAGCATTTCTCTCAAACGTTTTTGTAATGCTTTATCAGTTTGTTAACATTTGGTCTGAGTGTTCCCGCGTGCCTCTCCCCCACCCCCCTGCCTCAAATCCCAGGCGTCAAAGCTCCTTTCACAACATATTGATAATAACCAACACAGTTGTCCGTCTTGGAAATAATAAAAGCTATAGACCGTAATAGATTTTTAAAGTTACATTTCGAGTTTAATGCTTATAACTATATCACTGGGAGCAGGTACTTGGCACAAATGTCTCCATTGGAGCATAAACACCTTGGCCTATAGCCTCTGAGAGTTTATCAGTGCCATGGGAGATATTTCCTGCTATGTACATGCTCCTCTACAATGAATGAACAGCTTGCAACTACATATTAATCTACTTGATGACCTAGATCAAGAACAAGGAAAATAATGTTGATAAGTCAGTCACTTTTCCTTTTTGGTATATCCCTGACTATTAGCAGCGGTAGATGGGCAAACAGATGAATGCAGACCTTGCTTTCTCACCGGGGTCAATGTCGTTAAGAAAACTTTCTCTTTTTTTAATTATTTCTGGGTTAGACTGAGCAAGTGGCTCGGTGGTTAGCATGCTGTGGGAGGTGATGTTAGTTCTGCTGGGACTGAATCTAAGAGCTGTAAGCGTTTAGCGGCATTACAGCACTGGGCTGGGTGGTCGAGATACACGCCGTTTCTGGGGATATACGTGCTGTTGCAGGGATTTACAGCAGCCAGGATCTGGGCTGTCATGCCTGATTCTGTAAGAAACTTCCCTGTGCAGGTTGTTTTGTTCTGTGTGGCATCACCCCGTTAACCTCTGATCATTGTGTCCTGGCTCTAAGCAGAGAATTCGGATCAAGGCAAATAAACTCAGGCGTTATCTGATAGGGGATTATGTAGCCCTGCAGTCATTCAGCTGCAACCTCTACTGTAACCTTCGTATACACCCTCTATCCTTCCTGTTTATGTTCATCTTTTTCCTAGCACCTCTTTAAATTACACACCTGCAGTGGCACTGATCACTGCAGTGTAGCCATAAAGGAAAGACATTGCTTCTTTGCCCTCCTAAATACCTTGAAACGGCCTTGATTAATTTTTCACCCAAAATAGTCCACCCTGAATGGATCAAGAGGAATTTATCACTGATATTCTGTAGGCGAGTGCATGCGGACGGCATCCCCCTCCCTCAGCTCTGACCACTGTGTATTCCAGCCCCAAATTCCTCTGCTCTGCTTTTTATTCTTTGTTCTTGCCAAGCTTAGAGAAAAATAAGAACTTTTTCCAGTTAAATAGAAGTCTCATAATAAGAAAAAAGTTTGAAGTGAGAAAAATATGACTGTTGCTGTTTTCAACAGAAACTGCTCCCCAATGATCCATATATTCAAGATGTATGGGAAATTAATACCTTAACACATATATTAGTATGTCAAAATGGCATGCCTACTTACCCATTTACCAGGTTAAAGAAGGAGACTGGTGTGACTTTAGATAGTCATTTCATTTCTATGTGCCTCAGTTCTGTCATTTAAAAACAGGAATATGGATACTAAACAATAGCAGAATGTTATTGAGTCATTCACATTTATAAAGCCCTTTGATATTGTCTATGCCTCAGTTTTCTCATTTGTAAAACAAGTGTAATAATTCATGTATTTATAGCTTTAAAGGATGGATAATCTAATTTGACATCCTGCAGAGCAAAATCCCTAGCATTTCATTTAGCTGTTCCTTCACCGATCTCAGTAACTCGTGGCCTAAAGAAAGCATGCTTTTAGAAAGACATGAGATCTTAATTTTAAAAATGTCATGTGACTGATAACCTTCCACAACTCTTGGCAAACTGTGCCCTTCATTAATTGTCTGAACTATTAAAACTATGCACCTTATTCACAGTGTGATATTGATCATAATTCCTAACTTTCTACCATGTTTTGAGACGCCTTATAAGTAATTTATTTTATTGGACAATTTGTACAATGTACTCTTTTCCATCTAGTACTCCAATTATTCCAAGATCTGCAGGTGGCCTGTGCTTTATGACATCCTTCTCTAATATCCTCTTTTTTTTTTTTTCTTTTTTTTTTCTCAAGTCTGAGTCATACTGGCTGAGAGATGCCCAATAGATGCTTGTAAAATGGCACTGGCTAGGATAAAGACGCGTCATTAGTGATGACCTGCCAGTGATTTTTCTCAAGTGGGCAGAGGAGCATTGACCAAACCACCAGTAAGAGGCTGCTAAGTGGAGCCCAGCGCCGTGTCTGACTTTCCACACGTCCTCCCTCCCCGGTCTGCAGCACTCTGTTATTTCAGGAGTCGCTGGAGTGCGTGGAAAGGAGCATTCCAAGTGGTGGGAACCATCTGCTTCAGGGGGCGTTGCTGGCAGCTCATTTCCTAGTTGCATCTTAGTCAGGGTTGAGAATTTTCTAATTTGATGCAATGACTAAAATCTCCTCGCCGATCATCCTCGGCAAATTTCCGGTGCTCTGGTTATGGTGCCGGCAGACAGCTGGATGCACATACAGATGAAGTCAAGTCCGACAGAAAAGACGGGAGGTTGTGCTCGTGCAAGCGCGCACATGAAAGCCCACGCGTGCCAAAGTGCTGCTGTGATTGCGAGATAGTCCACTCCAAATCTTTCAAAGTATAATTCTATATTTTCCCGACATTATGCGTTTTGGATTGCTCTCTGTGAAGAACAAAAAAAAAAAGAGAAATCATCTCACTGTGAAATCCAGTATGTCTGTTAAAGAAATATATTTTCCCTTTTCAAATTCCAGTCGTGGGGAACTTGTTGATTGGGAACTTGTTTGATTTTCAGGGTGACAAATCCAAACAGTTGTCTCTGAATGGATTCTTGGCTATTCTGTATAAAACGATTCATTTTTCTCCTTTTCAAAGCTCTCTTTTGGGCCTATCATGAATGGACCGGCTTCCTTGGAACTTGGATAAAATATTATGCTTTTACATATAAAACAAACCAATGGAACTGTAAAAATAACATTGGTATAAGCTTGCCAAGGGGATTCGGTTGAACCATTAGGTAAGGCCTGCCAGATATATATAGTTTCAGCTGTTAAAATTACATATTCATATGTTTTCCATATATCTATTGGCCTCTCTCTTGGAGAGCTTTGGAATATTTTTTACTAGACTAAAATTAAACAACAGCAATTGAGACAGGGTATTCCCCAGAAATTGCAAGATGTGGAGTGTGTGGTGGCCACTTGCAGAGTTGGTCATTAATCTCAAGGAAATGCAGCAAATACAGACTTGGTGTGGAGAAATGATGTAGGGTGGGATGGGACTACAACACAATCTTTTTGCATATGCGTTTTGCAGATTTAAGTTTTGTACATGGAATGCGATTGAAATAATCCTCTACAGTCCAGTCAGTCTATATTTGTCAATATTATTCCCCCTTGTCCCCTGGAAATTTGCTTGAGCTGGTGCCACGTGACACAGTGCCATGCCAGCCTGTATCTCTGCAAAAAAGTCACTCCTGTGCTAGCCTAGATTTTTGCTGATTTCCCTGGCATATAACTCCAGTTTTCTGTATTTATAAAGCAGTGAGTCAGGCTCTGTTTTTTTCAATGAAACACAACCTTGAGTAGCTGCTGGGATGTTTGTGTTGGTGTAGCTTTTTTCTGAGAGTTTTGCTTTATCAGAGGTACCTAGTTGGTAGGATTTACAATGTTGTCTTGATGTAGCCAGCAGTTATTAATTAGAATAATATTCTTTTTTGCCATATGCATGGGTAATTGCCATTTTGCAGATCCCTACCCTGAATCAGGTTGGGTCTGGAGCATGAAGCCTCTTTCTGTACTGCAATAAGTACTATTTGAGAGCAACACGATCTAAATTGAGAGATCATGATTTTGGTATAGATGAGTCCATACACTGCTAAATTAGGCAGGACAGTAGGGAAGTCATTCACAGTGCTCACTATGGCTTACACATTCTCACCCACCCACCTCCAAAGTATTTATGTGACCTACAAAAGTTTCTGTTTCTTCATTCACTCGACTCAAACGTTGACGCCATTGTCTTAGGAGACCTGTGCTTCAGATGCAAGCTGTGCGTACGGTTTAATGGCCAGAGCAGAAAATGGACTGAGCCAGGCTTTCTGAAATACCCCAGCCTGGGAATCCACACAGGTGTAGATTAACCTGGATGAGATGGTGGGTGTCTGTGCTGTGCCGTCTACTGCGTGCCCAGGTCCTGTCGTACTCATATCACCTTGCCATGGCTCTGATTTTACAATCACCACAGGTTATTTTGTAGTTTTTCTCAGATCAGAGCTGTGTCAATAGTCCAACAATAAGCAGTTAAAAGCATATTATGACAGTTACATTAAACCCTTTAGTCTAAAGAAAGCACCATAAACAGGCTTTTTACAGAGAGCTTATTTTTGTAATGGTTTGGGATCTTGTATGAATCTCACTGTCCTTCTCCTGTTGTGTAAGAACCATATGAATGTTAATCTGAAGCCTTCCAGACAAGACTATATACTTACCTATATTTATATTTTTAATACGTTTTGTTAAAGCTTTGAGGAGCGAGTTTTCTGACCAGTCTTGGAAGGCTCTGATGATTGCTTTTGGTTTTGGAAAACTGATGTTCTGATTTCCCGGACTATAGTGACTGTACTGGTATTGACTAGTTTATGGTTTGGGGCAAGAAAGTTCTGATGTGTCAAGTATACAAGTATTGATGGGAAAATATTCAAGTTTTTTCCTGCTATAAGAAAATTAATTGTCAGGACTTACTTTTTTACCCTCTTCTTTTTTTCTTCTTTTATGCCAATGGTCTACAACCATTTATTTAGAGAAGTTTATTGGCTGTGCAGACATTTGTCCTGACATAACACAAATGTCTCTTGTCTTGATATCTCGAGAGAAGTTAGTCGTAAACTCCTGTCATGTCTATTTTCTTAGTCTCTTATTTCTTGGGTATAATGTAAGGTACACAACACTGACAAGCTCAGAATATCAGTTTCCTGAAGCTGTATATAGATCAGATTCTGAATCTCAAAGCAACAGAACTTTAATTTCCTAGATTAAGCATTCAAATAATGAAGTGGGGGGAAGAGAGAGAGAAAAATAAGAATTTACTTATTCTTCCCTAAATCGAGTGGATAAGCAATAAGCACCACGTTTCCCTTATGGCTTTATCCGAATGAGTACTCGGAGTGTAAGTTATGCATGAAGTAGAAAACAGTGCAAAGTATTGGAATTATTTTGCAAGGACTTTGCATATCTGAGCTGCGGTGTGCTGCGGGCAGTGCACCCGCAGCGCCTTTATTCTGCATATTATGCTTTTTGAATATCAGTACCCCTATTCGCAGCAGGGAAAAGCAGTGCACAGAAAAGCTAAATGCTAAATGTCCCACCGGAGGTTCTTGGTGAAAGTAGGAGCAGCACTCAGATACTCTGGCTTCTGTTTCAATATCTTAATTACATAATTAGCCTTGCTCAAATCAGGTCATGTGGCATTCAATCTGACTTCCTTTGCTGTCGTGCTGTCTGTGCTGTGTAATTCTCATGCCAAGATAGTGCACAGAGCCTTAAATAATCCAAGATATTCTAGTAAGACATGGTAAAATGTTAATTTAAAAAAAAAATCACATAAACATATATATAAGGAAATTAACACTGTTACAGATTAACATAATCAAACAAAATATGGTTCATTACAACTGTATATATTACCATGCATTTAAATGAATGCTGATTGAAGGAAAAATGTATTTTCTCTGCACTCAAATGAAACACAGGAGCAAAACAACTGAGCTTCTTTTAAGAATCTGTAACTTACATATTTGTTTCGTAGGTAACAAATGGTAAATGGACAGGAATAGTTATTTCTGTTAAAAGAATAAATCTGCTGAAATACTGCGAAACATTTTCTGTGCAGCAAGCCGCAATACATACAATAATGCAGTAAAATCCTCCACCAAATACCTGTTAAAGGAATAAACCTGTCAAAAGAATTAATTTTCTGTGCAACAAGGTTATTCATTCAACAGGCTTCCACCATATGTAATTTATGAAGCAAATTATACTATTCCAAAAAGGAAAGGGAAACTCATACAACGCAGTTTAAACTACAGCAAGGTTGGCTAGAAAAATGCAGTCTTAAAAGTCAGGAAATCACCTAGTAAAGCCAACTGTCTGCACCTTCGGTAAGCAATGACATTTGCAGTATATACCAAACGCTTTACCATGACTGTGGGGACAAAAAAAAAAGAACACACTCCTCATCATATAAGAAGCAAACCCGGCCTTGTAATAGGCAGGGGAACCGTTCCCGTTTCAGACGTCTACAGAATGCACTTTCTTGGTGTATTCCACATATATGGGTAAACAGGAGATGTAGTCCAGTTTTAGCAGAATTACCTGCCCAGTGAATCAAAAGGTACTGAAAGTTCTTAGTGCTCTGGGGTTTGATCCTGTGGTATGTAAGAATATCTGGTGATGCTTTCTTTATTGCTACTTTCATCCTTACCTTATTTTTTTATTTTGGTGCCATTGAGTTTAACTGTAAGAGGCTAAGGAGCTCATCAGCACTGAGAAAACATAGTTATCCCTTCCACATACTGTACCAAATAGCATCAAAGAGTGCAACGTGAACATGTGTTGTGTTTTACCTGCGGCTATACCTTTAGTGTCTGAGCCAAATTAATCAAAATAATCAAACTTTGTTGTGTGCCAGATCTATACATTGAAAATCCCTTTGTAATCTTTTTTTTTCCTTCGATATCTGTCTGGGGGTCACTGCAACTTTCTGTTGAAGTCTTGTGATCCAGCCTGAAGTATCATCCTCAGTGTCTACTTTAAAGCCTCTGAAATACTTTATTTACAAATCTTTATTTTCATCCAACAACCTTCCAGTCCTGGGCAGATTAATCTACACTGCAAGTTCCAATCTTACTATTTTAATAACTTTTTGTTAACCTCTAAGCAAGTAGAATGTTATTCCTAGAGCAATGCTAAAGTTTCCTTAATAAAACCTGCAACAGGGTGAAAGTTGCTTTGTTTGAGCTTTAGTTACAAATCCAGAGCTTAAACCAGGTTCAGTGAGGTTCATGGACATTTTGGTAAACGTGGGCTGAGTGTCATGTGATTTCAGGCCAAGTATGAACAAATACGGACTGATTTATAATTTTTGGTGGAAATCAAGTGAAACCAAGAGAAATGTGGCAGAGTAAACTAGGTCACCGTTTCCTTATTTTGGCTATTTTTAATCCAAATCTAATAGAGGAATTCAACACACTGGATTCCCATGGCAAGGGTGATCCCACACAAAGTTTACTTCCATGGGTAAGACTTTTAAGGACTGGAGAAATTGCAGAAATTATATCTGATAATTGGCAAAAGCACAAAAAATTCTGCAGCCACATTTAAATTTTGAATCAGATGAAAAGAGTTGCTTTCTTTAAACAGCAGCTGGAGTCACCTGGAGTGCTACTCATGAGGGAAACAAGCATGAGCAATAATTCACAATAATTCACATCTAGTTAACAGAGCCTCCAGTGGGGAAGCTCAGACAAAGATTACATAAAAGAGATTTAGACTTCCAGTGATTGTCCATTCCTGGTCTATTTATTTACATAAATTTGTCAAAGCAGAATTAAAAGCTGCAGTTAAGATCCAGAAGTCCGTATCTGCAATTGAGCTAGATGTGTTATTTGAAAATATGTACCTATCAAATTGCAGTATCACTTTATTTTTTTTCCTGTAGGCAAACTAAAGAATAAATCATCTCCCATGCAAATCCACTCATCTGTTTTTTGTTGGGTTTTCTTTTTTCTTTTTTTTTTCCATTTTGTTTTATCATTCAATGACTGAAATCTGATCTCAAAAAATGTAGGCAGATGTACAGAAGACTTATTTTTCCCTTGGCATGCTGTTTAAAAACTTATAAATTAACTCCCCCTCTTTTAAATCATTCTTTTAGAGACATCCTCACTGGCTGCCAGGCATCCTCACTGGCTGCCACATCCTAAATTCTTTGGGATTTGCTGGTGGCCTGAAATTATTGCGCAATGTGAGCTCATCATCTAAGAAATGGATATTAAAAATATCCGTGACTTCAGCTGTGATTCATATACCCAGTGGCATTTGAGTAAATAGCAACATCACTGACTCAGGCCCCAGTTTTGCTCTATGACATACACTAAGTGGCAAAAGCAACACCATTTTAGGGAAGAAGAGAACTTGAAGACTATTTTGTATATATATTATTGACCAGGAGGGAGATCTGGCCTCCTAAGCAAGTGTATAAAAAGATCTAGGAAACAGAGGCCAGAAAAATAAATCACTGTTGAAATAAAATTTTAAAAGTTTTCTGCTCCTGAACTCCTCAAGAAAGGTCTCATTTTTCCTTCCTCTTGTATTTTGAGGATTGCAGAGGACTGTGAGCCATGAAGTGCTTTCTCGGTGATGGATTTTGCTGATGTTATTGCCCAAATTTTGCCGCAGAGAAGTTTTTGTTTATTGAGTGTGCTCACCAGTTTAGTTGTGGTTGTTGTTTAGGTAAGTGTTTAAATTGTTTACAAAGATGTCTCAAATTAGAGAATCTCCCGAGTGTTCTAAAATATTGAAATCCAAGCCATTAGTTGAGACTGACAATAAAGTCTGATTCACAGTTTGATTTTTAAAACAATTACATAAAAATATTGTTTGAAATCATTCATTTTAAACAGTTGACACTTTAATGCATAAATATAATTACAGACTTTTTAAGACGGGCTTAATTTTTGCCTTGATATATATATGCTAGCAATTGTGTATTTGAAATAGAATCATAAAATGTAAAACTTTTATATTTAATCACTAGTGTCAAAAATTATTAGGTAATAACCACTGCAGGAGAGAATGTGGTAAAAGATACAAAGGCCCATATTTAAAACATAATTTTTCTAATACTTACTATGATTTTAAGATGTCATGTCGTCATATGAAGGTGAACGGGTCAGATGCAAAATTGACTTTTTCTTTTTTTTTTTTTTTTTTTAATGCTAAGTGATCAATTTACACTCATAGAGGGGTTAAGCTTACTGGAAGCTGAAGTCCTCTTTGACCACACTCTAGGTACATCACTGGCTGCTGGGACAACAGCAGCTTACTAGTCTGTTTTTTGCAAGTGGCATAGGTTAAGTAAATCAACCTAACATCTTACCCAACGCCATGCTCGTGCGCGACGCTGATGGGAGACATGAGGCTGTGGGAAGTTCTAAAAAGAAATCTCACCAAATGCTGTTTAATTGGCTGACACCTTGTTTCCCACGAGGAGCCAGCGTTTTCCCATTCAGTTACTTAACATCTTTCGGCACTACCGACTTAAGTGCTTTCACGATAGAGGGGAAGGAACTTTCACAGCTCTGTTGGAGGCTATAAAAGTGTACAGTGGAGGAGCACATATCCACTGTGTACTCTTATTGTGTTTTAAGACCTTTTTTAGTCAGAGGAGATGGCTAGAGATGTACTTTGCTGTTTGTCTCAGCAATCCTTTTTCAGATAAATAATAATAATAATTATTGCGAAAAATACATCTGTTATTTCCAGTCTGTTGTGACCACCAAAAAAGAGCTGCAGCTTTTCAGTCACAGACACAGACAAATAACACTGTACAACTTGCAGAGCAGAAGACTAATGTATGAGAGTTATTTTTTATTGTGGTAACTTATTTACCATTGGGACAGTGCTCAAGACTTTACACAGAAAGGACCCCCTGCCCAGGACATCCCACAAAAGTGCTCTGCAATTAGATCTCTCTGCTTTCTTGAAGGAGCTCATCAGGTCAGGCCCAACAAAGAGAGAATAGGAGCAGGCAGCGATGCCCGTGTGGCAGGAAAATGGGCCTGACATTTCTGCTATTACCCCTGTAGTGCCTTTGAGTGACCAGGGAATCTGGGTTTGTAGAGTACTTTACTGTCATTTTTACCTTCCAATTTGGCTTTGCAGGTCTTTGCTCCAATAAAAACCGCTTTTAAACTGCTCTCCCCCTTTATCTGCCTGCCCAGGAGGGAGAAAGGGGACAGGTGTAACTGGGGTCCTGCATTTCCAGTGGCCAATGGGCCTCAAAACCTTGTAGCTCTTCAGCATCTACTGGAGCCATCCAAAGGCTTGTCCTTACTTCCATAGGTGCTCAGTCTTCTGCGGCTAGAAAGGGGATGGAGACTAGGTGTGGAGAATGAAATCCCTTTCTTAAGGCTCCAGGTACTCCTGGGCTGCTGCCAGACTGGAAATAGGATTTTTGCTTTCTCTAATAAGTGCAATCCAGAACTGCAGAGGAAATTAAAATAAATTCACAGACAAAATTAAAATTTAGATTAAGACACCAGGCATTATTGGTTTTTATCTAGAAGGCAGATGATGCTACATAGAAAACCAGGCAAAGTTTTAAATGCTGTGTGTTATCATTTAATATAAGCTACTGAGAGTAATTTGAAAAGAAAGTAGACAAAGTGAGAGAGGTGGTTCAAGACAATATTTAGTTCAGTGAGGACACACACCAAGATGTCTAATTAAAAGAAAAATGTTTATTTCTTACTCCCAGAAATGTCAAAGAAAAGCTGTTCCTGGTAAGAGTTCTAAATTTTGCTGCAGTTCACGGCAGGAGCATCCCAAGAAGGAAAATGTAGTTGTTCTGCTCAGGCACTCTCCTCTCAGCCCTGCCAACAAGATATCAGGCTAGAAAGACCTCTTATATGGCCTTTCTTAGGTTCTTACTTAAGAAGTGCCTGAGTTTGCCGATTTAAATGTCTTTAATTTTAATTTTATGACATTAAATTATTGTATTAATTTTATTTTATTAGTATTTTTAATTATTAAATTAAATTTTAACATTATTCCGTATGCCCTTTAATATCAGCTGTTTGAATGTTGCTTGCCAGGAGCCACAGTTAGAAGCAATCATCAAAATTTTGGTCTTGAGATAATGCCGATGAGATAGCACAGAGAGCGTTGAAGGGTGTTTAGTGATTTGGTCCAGAGATGATGCTCCAGTGACTTGTCCGAACCAGCTGAGGATCACTAGGCATGGTGGTTATTTCTATTCTCACGCAGAGTTAGCCAAACTATAAAACCACGGTTTTGTACCTTATTTCCTGTCAAGAAATATGTGTGAGCATGCTCCTGCTTGGTTTGCCCTATAGGGGAAATAATTTCAAATCTGCTGCTTGTTGGTATCAATGTTTACCAACGGATTAGCTGATGAGAATAATGTATGGCTGGTAGCTTGTCTCTCAGCCCATACTGGGAGCATCTCCACCCTTACCTTTGCAACCCAGATGAGTCAGCTGAATTCAGTCTGAACTGATCTACTCAAAAATCAAAGAGGACATGTTAGCACTCTTCCTTTTCATCACCAGACTTATCTTCTCTGCTTAGAGTAGGTTATTAGTTCAGGAAGATCTACTAAGTTTGGAAAGTAGCCCAAAAAATGCCTTTTTTTTTTTTTTTTTTAAATACGGCACCTAGGAACACCAGGAAAATCAGTTTAACTTTGTGTCCAGTATCTTATCTGCACTGACCATCTGAAAATAATTATATGCATATATGTGTGTGTATATATAGATATATATGTATGGGGAAAACAGTTCTGGCCATCAGACTAAATATATCCAGAATCTGCTAAACCCCTCATTCATACATTGTGATGTGTGAGGGGCTGCTTGTTTGTTTGGGGGTTGAGCTTGTTTTTCCTTGTGTATTGTTACCAGAGCAGATGGGCTTATCTTTCCAGAAGGGCTTTTAGCAAAGTGCTTTATCAGATCACCCATCTGATTTGCGGCACAAAACCAGCTTCTTTGTCTTCCTACTGGGGATGTATGGGAAAATCTCCCTCCCGGTTTCACATGTGTCCTTGCTGCATTTTTGTTTGATGCTGTTGCCTTCGTGGTGATTGGTGTGACAAGAGTTTACAGCAGAGAGAGGAGTAAGCAAAGCACTCTGATGATAAAATCTTCTGGTTTGTTGACACTATGACCAGTTCTTTGTAATTCATGAGTTTGTTCACAGTGGGTGATTTTAGCCAGTATATTGACAGGAATTTTTAATCTCTGTAGTATCTCTGGGATGATGCAAGCAGAAGGAGGCTGTTTATGCCTTTCACAAGCATCCTTCAACCCTACTGTGTTGGCTTTAGATGTGTGTTTAATATAAGGGTAGTTATCTCTTGCTGATCTCTACTTGGCAATGGCCACAGAAAATAAATCTATGTTGATTTTATTAGATCTGTCAACAGTCCTTGATGTTATTGACAATGAGGTTTTGTTGACTTGCCTGCAGAGCCTTGTGGAAATGGAAGGAGACCTTCCTCAAGTTTAATATTTTCTTAGCATCCCATGAAGTGCATCCAAAATAATATTCCCAGCAACAGGTTAGTTTATAGTGAAGTGGCCAGGCCTGATTATTTTAGGAAAAATAATAGTTTGATAGGTCAATGCTGCAGAGTTAAAGCAGGGAATGGTGATAAAAAGAAAGGAGGAGGAGTGGTCTTTAGTGTGATTGAAAGCCCCCAGTTTCATGGTGTTCTCTGAGCTATTATTGCAAATATTGTACAGACTTAGAGGTCTGTGAACCTCTCGGCTGCTCTGTAGCAGCACCGTGCCAGATAAAGAGGAAGCAGTTTTATGCCTTGAGAATAATCTTTGTTAATACATTTTCCAGCAGGGGAAAAAAAATAATCCTAATTAAGAAGTTACTTTATGCCTTACAAAATGGAAGGGCAAAAGGTTACTTGTTCCAGGGAAAGAACGGGGGAGTAAGATCTGAGAGCTGACGGTGGGATTGGCTTGGATCCACCTCTCTTTAAGCTTAGTTTTTGCAAGCTCTCTGCCAGTTTGGAGCACAATGGACCTCTTTCCATACCTAATGGCATGCTGGATGTCAGCCCTGGCCTCAAGAAATCTCAACTGCACAAACAGAAATTAGGTGTGTTTCTGTGCTACAAACCCAACATCTTTCTCAACAGCAATAATTTTCGGGCCGTTCTGAAGATGTCTTATTTGTAATCTATTCAACTCCGTACGTAAAAGACTCGCACTGAAAACACAAAGATAAAGCAAGCTGTAATGGCATATAAACATATGCAATAGAGATGGAGTTCAGAGTTATATCTGTATTTATGTCTGGAATATTCACGCCTTGATCTAATCCTCTTCTTCTTAAAGGGGAATTTTTCAAAAGTTCTTAAGGACCCGTCACTGGAGCTACATCTTGAAAAGGGCACATCTTTCTCTCGCACACCTCAAACAAGGTGGCCTGATGTTTCAAAAGCTGCTCAGAATTCAAACACTTCCTTCAGGTGGCTAAGTGGAAGATCATCTCTTTTGAAACTTTGGCCACTTGTGGAGGTGTTTAAATAGGAAGACTTGGTGCTAAGTTGGGCGTGTAAAAAGTTTTCCCTTGAAATATTTCCTTAGGGAAAATTGGGGTTTTGACTACTGAAATATTACTTCACAGAAAGCATGGCTTCTCTGATAATAACAGGGTTTAATAAAAGAAAAATGACCACTGGAAGAACAAAGAAGATTCCTCTTATAAACTTAAATTTAAAACATTTTCAATTTAAAAGTTAGCATTTGCCCTTTGGAAGCTTCATTGAATTTTTGTTTTTTAACAGTATTTTCCTCAAAGAGGAGGTTGGGCAAGAAGAACAGTTATTTCCAGCTCTAACATAAAATTTTAAAGTGAAACAAGTGGCAAGATTCAAACAAATAGAAGAAAAATGAATCTATCTTTAAAAACATCCCTGGAAAGAGCTGAAGATCTGCGTTCATTCTTTTTTGTCACTAAAAACTGAAGTTTTCAGACAGCTATCAAGAAGCGATGGGGTATGTGTGCAGAAATCTGTAACTGAAGGTAGATTAAGAATTGGAGCATAAACTTCACTTACCTCTCGAGTAGACTTTGAGCTCCAAGGCTCTTAAAGGTTAACAATAAAATCTCAAATTGAATCCTCATTTTCAATATGAGACAATTTAAGTTATAAAACAATGAAGTGACATGAGCCTAGCGAGGCCAACGAGGACACTTAAACCGGGGTTGTCAGAATGCCCATGCTTTATCACCCATGAAAGGATGTAACTCTCCATGACATTAAGGATGCAGGGTTTGATGGAGTGTCACAGTTAGTTGACACCAGAATCATCCGAAATCGTAGACTCTCTGTCACATCCTGCCACTGCAGAATAGAAACTAATGATTGTGCTGCTCCACCATTGCAGGCATGCTGAGGTGCTGGTAGCTAGTAAATTATTACAGAGCAGTAAGAGTTGCCAACAGAAGTAGCCTTCTACAGCTAATAGCTAGGAAAAAAAAAAAAAAAAGGAAACTGTGAATGTGGGCAGTTTTGCTCAAATAGAGTAAGCCGCTGTTCCAAGTGTCTGATGGGACAAGAGGTTTGGGGAAGATATAAATTCATGCTGGGCACGAATTGGAAATGTGTACTTTTCTGTAGATGTTTTGTATTTATATAAGAAAATGTGAATATTCACTTTTGGTCATGGAAAATGTTTTTGTTTTTTTCCAAAGACCAATAAATTCAAAACACCTATGCTCAGCTCTTTAAACAAATATATATGTATAAAATAGAGGAATGTCCTATTTCAAAAAAGAAATTAGCAGGGGAAAAAAAAGGAAAATATTTTTTTAAAAATGTCATTCTGAATCTTTCATAGACTCCAGAAGTCTGTAAATACCAAAAGTTTTAGACGTCTTCTGGGCTCAGATGCAACAGGCATTACAGTCTGATGGAAAAATAATTTTATTTTAGATTGATAGCTTTTTATAATTTTTTCCAAAGGAGCAATATCAAAAATCAATGTGTAAGAAACACAGAGGACAGAGGCACTGCATCCTCAACTAAATGATCTTTCTGAGCGGACTCCTGCCCAGGATGCAGCTGAGCACAGAAATGGAAGTCTTATGGGTGCAAATTGATGGTATTTAAGCCTAACAAGCTCCCCAATTACACAGAGGAAAAACTGACTGATTTGGGGTCATCGCTGATCACAACCTGGCCAGGAGTCAGGGGGTGGCATCATGCTGTGGTAAAGGTAGTTGCCGAGTTGCAGTGTCAGAACACTTGTTTGGGTAAGAGGCTGAACACAAAGTCTAGAAACCCCAACCTAGCAGGACAGATTGGGTGAACGAGGTTGTTTAGCCTAAACAATAAGCGCTTGAGAGGGACATGAAAGTAATTACAGAAGAAACAGCGGCAGGGAAGACAGAAACAATCTGTGCATAATAGAAAGGACATGACATAATGGGCTTAAATTACAGCAAAGAATTCCGGTTAGACATCAGGAAACTTTCATAACAATCAGGATAATAAAGCACTAAGGTAGACTGCCTGCGGAGGTTGTGGGATCCCCACCGTTGGAGTTCTTCCAGAGCAGGGCAGACAGACTTGGGAAAGGAAAGACAGCAGGATAATTGATCCCGCCCCAGGGCGGAGGGATGCACCAGGTGACCTCCCGGGAACCCGTCGCTTTCTTGGTTTAAACTGGGAATACCCTTCATCCCCATCCTTCTTAAAACTTGTTTCTTGGCCTTATGTCTCTGTTTTCTGCTGGTTCGTCTTCCTCAAACCTATTTCTGATTTTCTTTTAGAGGCTTGGCCTTATCCACTTTCATCTGAGAACACGAATTTAACTACTACCTCTATGCTGATGATTCACAGGTCTATCCATCTTCCTATTTCAGACCTGGCTAACACTCTTCAAAATAAAAGCTCGGCCTGTTTTCCTGATGTACCATTGCAGATGTTTTGCTCTCCACCAAGTTCAGCACAGCTAAAAAAAATCTCATTATAATCAATTCCCTCTGCCCCCTGCTTTTGCTTTGATCACATTGAGTAACACTGTCAGCCTGCTGGTCACTCATAGAATCCTAGAATCATACGGAGTTGGAAGGGACCTCTGGAGATCATCTAGTCCAACTGGAGCGGGTCTACCTAGAGCACATTGCTCAGGAACTTGTCCAGGCAGGTTTTGAATGTCTCCAGAGAAGGAGACTCCACCACCTCTCTGGGCAG
>JAOQGH010000003.1:10981509-10998793 GCA_025769975.1 Gallinago jamesoni
GGGAGCCCAGAACTGGACACAGTACTCCAGATGGGGCCTCACCAGGGCAGAGTAGAGGGGCAGGATGACCTCCCTCGTCCTGCTGGCCACGATCTTCTTGATGCACCCCAGGGTGCCACTCAGCTCTAGAACCTGGAAGTCATTTTACCTGGGACCTCACCCGGCTCCCTTCCACACTGTATTTGTATTTTAGAAGCAGGGGGAATATCGGCGCTGCAAAATGTCTCAAAAATATGGCCTCTGATCCTCTTCATCCGAGAACTGCAGCTCGGCGGAGCAAGCGCCAGGTTTTGCAGGCAGCACACCGTACCCCCAACACGTGTTCCCGTCTTGTTACACCACCAACAATTTGTCGTTCGGCAGCGAAAACATGCTGAATAATGAAAGACGCCTGGAGAAAGGATCACGGCGCGTACGCGCGCCCGCAGCCTGTTGTTGCTGTTTGTGTACACAGCCCTGATTAGAGACGAGGGAGTGTCAGGCTCGCCTGGTGGATAAGCACCGGTTCCTCTGCCAAATGAAACTCCCTGGCTCCAGAAACAGTGTCCGTGTTAGCTTTCCAGAAGGTAAATACACCCACTGAATTCCCGCACCGCTGGGAAGAGCCCCACGTGGCGATGGATGGGGGAGCGGGCAGGTCCTCAAGCCTCAAGACCCATCTCTCTGCTAAATCAAGCTGACCTTGATTGGAAATCAAAGGGATGAGAAGGGAGTGCCCGGGTACAACCATGTACCTGATCGGAAATGTACGTGGACTAGAAACTCTTTAGGGCAAAGATTGGGTTTGCTTTTTGTCTGTGTTTGTGCAGGTGTGTGGGGCAGCTCCGTGACTAAGCTCCCTGGCAGTCCCACAGTCCATGAAAGTAGAATAAGTAAAAGCTGCTTTTCGGTGGAAAATAAACAGACAAAACCTTCTCACCTTCCTCCCAAAAACACGCTGTGGGGAGACATTGTTGTTTCTTTAGGCTTAGCTGTGACCGTGAGCTTTGGTGGCATCTGGGAGGAGGTGGCGTTAACGAAGGAAGCATAAGATGATTGTGTTTAGACCACGGATGGTCCTAACCGATGGCTTGTGGGGTGGTTGTGAACTGGATCAGATGAAACCCACACACGGTCAGATCCAGGGGAGTAACGGGATCTGGGTCTGGGAAACCAAGGAGGGACAAGGGGCAAACAAAGTGGGACCGTGCCACAAGCCTCTGAAGTCTTTAAGTGGCTTCGATATGTCAGTGGCAAACGAGGGAATAGCTTTGCAAAAATTCAGATTTCAAATACCATTATAATTAGCATTATTTCAAGATTAAAGAAACCACCACTTCCGTGTAACAAATTATCTCCAATTTAAAAGCAAAAATAATGTATTTTTTGTTCATAAAAAATGCTCAAGCGGAAGCATTCTCACATTAATTATTTCAGTCTATTCGGAAAGCATATCCCTGCTTGCTTTTTATTATGCCTTCCAGCTCCTTCTTTGAAAAATATGTTAAGAAGCTGCAAGCTATTTTCCAAAAAAAAAAAAAAAGAAAAATAAATAATCTTTGAAGCAATTAGAGCTGAACGACAGAATGTATAAATATTTTTTTTACTTATTCTCCCCCTAGATTCAAATCCTCCATTTTCTGCCACCTCCCATCTTGGCAGCTGCAATTCAAGCATCTTTGCTTGAACTTTGGAGGCAGGCAAGTGTTTCTCTTTCCTCCCCTAGAGTTGAATCAAATTGTATTCTGTAGATTTGACTGGCAAGAGCTTTTATAACTGAGCTGAGGGTTACTCCTGGAGGCTAAATGCATTATTTCTATAATGCATTTGTCTTCACTCTCCAAGGAGTCTAAATACTTCTGAACCTTTCCTTACAAAAGTAATAATTAGTGGACATGTTACAAAAAAAACTTTGCTTGCATAAGAAAAATCGCAAAATTGAATAATGGAAACTGTGGCTGGTAGTGTGGAATTATCTGGAATGTATTTTATTGTAAGAACAAAGAGCACTTTGAATGTCATGTAAATATCATTATAGAGCTGCTTTTTTACTTTAATGAAGGCTTTGCACTGGTTCAGCATTGGGCATAACCACTCAGCATTAGCGGAACTTTAAGTCAACCCGTGTTGCAGCGAGGCCGGCAGCTACGTGTGATTTTCAAAAGCACCTTCAGCCTCAGAAAGTTGAATTTAAAATGTAATTAAGGAACATTCATCTATTTTCATTGCCACAATCAAATCAATATGTAGCCCAATTAAACAAGAACAGTGAACTGTACAGCACTATCAGCTACACTAATAAAAGGTACCTGTTTTCAATTCTCTGTAATATACCTTCTCCTTTTCTTTCTTTGCTTTTTGCCATAGGAACAGGAGGATGCATCTAAACAGTTTCCTATTTCTCTGGCGCCAGCTGGAAGTAGTCACGAGTTGCAGGGAAATAATATATTAATATGAAACTAGCCAGGAGACAAAAAAAAGCTTACGCAGCAGTTTTTGTAGGTAAGATGATTAAAAGTGTTATATACGATATTAGGGCGTGGGGCCACATCCTCATTCATTTGGGAGGATACGCAGGGATCCTTCCTGGAGATGGTAGGGAGGATATTCTCCATGGGGCAGGAGAATTTGGGATCAGTGGAGGATTTTTCCTACCTAGGAAAAATTTGAGGTCTTTCTGAGTGTGAGGACATTCTGGGCAGTGGAAGTGGCACCTGCCTGAATGCCAGTGGGAGCAGAATAAGGTGACCAAATGGAGAAGGGTAAGAATGACCCCAGAATAACATCACCATGCAATGTTTACTGATGCTGGAGGCAGTTACCCACCCAGCTGACATGTGTGAGTTGCTGTGATAGCCCATGGTCTTTTAATGGGATTCTTGTAAGTGACAAATGCTCAGGATCATCAGTGAGATTTGGAGATGCTGGAGAGTAAATCAGAGGTAAGGGCAGCAGGGGCCAATATGACCACCTGCTGTGACCTCCTGTGCGACCTAGGCCCAAAATGGCCAGAAATGGGAACAAATATTTGGGGAAAGTTTCAGTTTTGAAATCCTGGTTTAAAAACTTCTAGTGACAGAGGATCCACTGCAAGGCAAGATATGGGCTGGCAAGTGGTCTGGCTGTCATGGAACTTCCCAGCTTCTTTCTTGCTTTCAGAGCATTTGTCTAATTCCTACAGACTGTGATAAAGTTGCTCTGTGATCCCCTCAGAGTTAAGTTAAATGAGCTTTTCCATGATACAGCATCTTTTTCAATTTCTTTAATGTTTCCTATGACTTTCTACTATAATTGCCTAATTTTTCAATGTACTTTTCAAAGGGTGGATCCAGAACTCAACACTCTGTTCTCACAGAGGCAACAGGAGGCTGAAATACAGAAGTTCACCTGCTAATATAGTCCAGTTTAAGCATCTTAGGATGAGTTTGTTCTTTAGTTCACAGCTTAACACTTGGATATAAAGTTGAATGAATCATACCCCTCTCGTCTTTAGATGTCCCACATTTATAGAGTTTGGTCTTCGGGTTCTAATTACTAGACGTGTAACTTCATAGAAAGCCACTTCTCTAACGTAGGATTTTGCCTTCAGGTGGTTTGTGGTCAATCTTGTTGAGTTTCCGTAACCCTTTCTCAAATTTATTTACCAGTCTTCCAACTTTTTATCACTTGTGAGCTTTGCAGCAGTAAGGGGTTTTCTCCCAGTGTGTTCTAATGTTATATTGTTCAAAGCCAAGAACGATTCCCTACAAGACTGCACGAAATGCTGCCATAATTTTTTTCTGGTTTATTAATCAAAATGTCTTGGAGTAATAAAATGAAAGCCAATGACATTAAAAGCCTACTGGCCAATGGCACATTTATGGTGCAGTATGAAGTACAGATGCCTGTGAGCTTGCTGTAACCTACTGGATAAGTTACCGGCTGCAGCAGGATGGAACTTAGAGCAGTTCATTCCGTTTGTTTTCCTAAGTTTGTTTGTATCCTGTGATTCTGTAGCTACCACGAGGGTTTTCATGCTCTACCTTTGGCCAGTGTTTACTCGACTGAGAACTGAGTGTCCTCCCTTTCCTCTCCTGTGCCTCTACTCTTTAAATAAATTAAGGTTGCTAAATTTTTTCTTGATCTTATCCAAAAAAAAAAAAAGGCATTGTGTCTCCTTTCAGCCAATTGCACTATTTTTTTGTTTTTTTTTCCAAACCTTTTATGTCTAAGAAATATCAGCTGTGAACTTTTCTTGTCCTTTTTTTGACAAATCTTTGGAGATCATAAACGCTGACAGCATTTCTTACTTGGCAGGGAGAGGTGGCACCAAGTTTTTATACCTGCAAGCATTCTGTTACTTGAAACGTAGAGAAACCAGCTCAAGTATGATCCATGACAAACAAGGAGGGACAAGGCATCTTAAAATCAACTGCCAATCCCTTCATGTCATGGAAGTTCCTGGGCAAAAAAACAATTATATCAGAGGTAAAGAAAGACGCGTTTTCTTTGGGGATCGGTGGTGTAGGAGCAACACACACTTGCCCATCTGGCTGTATGGTCTAACTAGCTGTTTGTTATATTATTTACTAAGTTTCTGTAATCTAACCTTTTTATGTGCATGGCTTTTCTATAGAGTGGAGAGACAAATCTGCTCCCCGAAGGCGCGTTAAAAAGCGCTAGCTGAAATGTTGAGTAACGACAAATTCCTTTGAATTCCTCATGCGCATTCTAATCCACCATGATGAAACTTTCATGTTTTGTCAGCTATTGTAATTTTGCTTTCAGAAATGAAATACAAATTCTTCCTGGGTAAGTGACTTACACGTTTGGCAGTGTCTTTCAGAAGAGTATCGCTATTGTTGTGTTATAAATGGCATGTGTTTCAGTAGCACTCAAACATACAGGCTTCTTGCTGGTATATATTTGAAACCCAATTGTTTTTACTCAGCTGAAGCCAAGCTTACTTTTTTTTATTTCTTTCAGTAATTACCTTATGTTTTATTGCCTGCAGGGAGAGACCCTAAATTGAAGCAAAGTTAAGGATGCGTAGTTGAAAACAAAGATCATGAAAAGATAAAGGTCCTGGTTCTATGATCTTGGATTATTACAAGTCATGAAAAAAATATGATTTGGCTCTTCTTGTCAGTAAGAATCTGTCCATATCATGTTTCAGTTTTGTTTGTATTGGAGCTATAGGATTTTTATTTAAAAAAACTCCTCATCAGTATGAAACATATTGGGGAGAAGAAGGAAAGCTAATGGAGGAATCAACATGAGAGAGCATATAAAATTTTCTTTTGTCTCTGCCTTTTCCTTGCAAACCGTAGCTTACTAAGATGAAGATGGAAAATTTTGAGCAAGACTTCAAATGGTTTTATAATAATAGAAAAACAGTCTCCATCTCTACTACAGGAGTTGCTCTGCTATAACAAAATCCAATAGGATGTATAAATGCAATATATTGCATATCATATGTTCAATAACAACAGAAAAACCAGGCTGGCTAAAAATAATTACAAAGCTCAGCAGCTGTAATTAAAATAATTTGATGGGAGATAGGAACCATTTATGCATCTTGGCAGAAAAAGACATTTTGAGGATTTTGATTGATGTCTTTTATGTTTGTTCTGTGTATTGTACAATAGTAGGTACAGGGCACTGCACTTGTACATTAACTTCACATAATGCTGCGTTTCTTCCTGGGGCAGATGAGAAGTCCAACTCAGAAAAAGTGAATTTGTTGGTGATTTCCATTTTCCACCAAAACCATCGATGCAACTCTTTCATGGGTGAGCCCTTATAGACTCGAGAAATGCAGTTGAATTCATGTGTATGAGTTCTACTTACACAAATTGGCATTATACAAAAATAAATCATCACAGTGATTAAATGTGCTGTAGTTCACTGAGAAGAACAGAAAGAACAGAAAGTAGTGTCAGAAGTCTGAGCAAGAAATATTAACCCCTGCATTAGAGTTTTCAGCACTTCACCTGGTGCTTGGAAAACATCACAGCAAACAACCGATTTCACAAAGCCGGTCTGCTCCCAACAGTTTCCTGTTGATAGTATAATTTTTTCTTCTGTTAAGATAAAGAATGGGCCAGGTTTTTATCAGGGAGCTGACTTCAGTGTTTCCAGTGAAGCTGAGTGGATGTTGTCTGCACTAGTGTAATCATACCTTACAAAAACAAGGAGCTATCTTCACATCTCAATTTACATTATTGATGCAGTATGAAATAAGTCCCGTAGTAGATGAGCACTCTGGGGATTCTCTTGTTTGTCTCAGCATGTTAAATGACTGCAAGGCATTACACATCAGAGATAGGACTGCTTAAGTGCATAATTCTTCCTCGTGGCTTTGCTAGGAGCTAAACGAACCTTCTTAAACTAATAATAAAATAATCTAAGATATAAAAATATGTTTCTTTTGGACAAATCTGACATGTTACAATGACAGAGTGTTTATGACTCACAATCACCACCTCCGCCACCAGCACTGCTGTATTTAGCAGCAGCAGGCAGCAGAGCGAAATAGGCAGCCCTGAAGTTTCACATCAGGATAAAAGTAGCTAAATTCTTACTAAATGGGGATTAGATATTAATGAAGGAAAAAGATGGTGGATTTCCAGGACTATGGCTCAAGGGAACACTCTCCTATTTCACTGAGCCTTGTAGTGGTGTCTAAGTTCAGATTGCAGTTTAGATATAAACAGATGAAGACTTTAGGGATGAAATATAAACATTCCCAAGTTCTTACAGTTCTAAATTAGGTGCAGTTCCAAGAACATGGGTTTTGGTCCTAGTGCTGTTTATATTTGATTTTTATGTGTCAAGGAGTACTTATTCAAAGGTGGAAAAAACTAAACCAGGAAGGTTTGTCTCGTTAAATCTGTACGGTGGAGTTGCCGCACAGCATGCAATGATTAATTGGTTCTTAGAGGAGAAATTTCTACTCCCCCAAATGGAAAACTTTGAAAAGTTCATGAGCATACTTTTCTACATACAGAAAAGATGAATAGGATATAGTTAGCTTTCAGTGTCCTGCAAGATTTCTAGAAAAATGTAGCATAGCAAATCCGCGTTATTATTGCAGTGAGGTGAAGTAGAGGAAATGTCATTTATAAACCTCAGAAAAGACTATCAAAACCACTATTTACAAGTCTCTTTCTAGTCACAGCCATGTAAAACCTTTAGCGTCACTTTAGATTAGCCCTTGTAACCTTTTTCCTATGCTCTCTCTTATGTTAACGCCTAATTCTCTTGCCAAAATTCCTGCAGTCACATGTTAGCTTTTGAGCTAAGTTAATAAGGAGGAAATCTACAGCCGCAGAAACTTCTGGTAGCAGGAGTTGTTCAGCATCCCAGGCAAGTCAGGAACCAGGGAGCTGCCAAGGAGGGGCCAGAGCCCTTCCCAGGACAGGGGGTGAAGGTGGGTTTTGAGCACAATGGCAGGTAGATATGGATCTGCAAAGTTTCCCTCCCTGGAGCTGAAGCCCAAGGATTTACAGGGCCCTGTCACACAGCCCCATCACAGTCTCACCAACCTTCAGGAGAGGCTGGGAGGGCGAATTGATCCCTGTGGGATGCGCAGGCTCCGGCTCCACCTGAGGGCAACAAATAGTTTTGCAGTTTGATTGATGCAATCGAAGCCAGAGACCCACAGGAGCCATGGGAGGGGGGGTCACTGCCTCGCCTGTGTCCACTCTCCTGGTTAAAAAGCAGAAGCGATGAACGGAACCAGCACACAAAAGTCAGTATCCCAATCCGATGACTGTGGAAGCCTTTGTCAAAGAAGAATTCTCACACTGGTGTGATGCCAGCTCAGGATTTAGCCAGCTTGAGGACCCAGTTTAACCTAAATGACTCACCCAGTTTACCTGCAGCTTTGCTGGTTTTTTTCTGGCAAATCCAAAACATAAGTTTCTTCCACCTGGCCTTTCATAATCTATTAAGTTTCTGTTTGTGCAAACAACCATCTTACACATAGAATAGATGGGGAGTTATTGTAGCATAAAGATATATTTGACACTTTTTCTATGATTTTGTTCCTCACCCAAAATATAACCACTCAGACATGTTTTTGGAATGACGCACATTTTAGCGGAAAAAAATATTTTAGAAATATGTTTAGTGTGTTGGCATTATTTCTTTTTGGATCCCTCTGGTTATAAATAAACTAACATTGTGAGCTCCATTGGGCAAAAGAAATATTACTAGCACTGTATAAAATATGTGTATTTGAACTGTTAGTTAAACATTTTAATGTTAGCTTAAGTTTTCCAGTTGCCATAATTTCAGATAAAGAAATTTGTGAAACACTAGGACTAACTGTAAGAGAGTCCAAATGTTTTCTTCCTATTTATTAGCTATGCACATTCTTACCACAGTTACTCAATTTTTAAATCTTTCATGGCTATTGGTAAGATTCCAGGAGGTTTGCTAGCCTTGAAATGGAAAAAAATTCTGTGATGCCAAGAAAATGTAGCCCAAGCTGCATTTAAAACTACTATCCTTAAATATTTAGAGGCTTCTCTGTCCCACAGCAAAGCATTTAGCAGCTTACTCTTAAATATGGAAGCCTTAGATGGCCTTGCCTTGATCATTTTCTCTCTGATATCCTGTACTTTGGTCACCTTACCAATAGATCAAAAGTATTTCTGTTTTATACCACATTGCCTTTTTGAGTCAAAATTGGTTTAATTGGTAACTCAGCCAATTTCTATTTAAACAATAATTTCCAGTGATTTTGGAAGAGGAGTGCGAAATTTTTGCCTCAGCTATCCCTGTTACAGACCATGCCCCAACTGTATTCTTTAAGTTAGCCAAATACATCTTGTTTGGTTTTTTTTTATTATTATTTCTTTACCTATAAACCTTTTTTGGAGAATTGATACATAAAATTCCTGACAGAGAACAAGGATTTTGAAAACGTGTCTTTCATTTAAATCTGAAGCAAGTACCTTTAAATGTACTGAGTACATTTAAATCTTAACTGAGTACCTTCTAATCATCTTTCAGACCAAAGATTTGTCCCACCTTATTCAGGAGGTACCCAGTTTATTTGTTTGGTAGCTCAACAAAGAAAGCATTGATTCAGTTGGTCCCAAAGAGCTCCCAGATTTTTTCCTTCTCTTATATAGCAGGCAGTGCCGTGTGGCCACAGGAAACAATACCGATTTTGGTTGTGAATCAGTTCTTTATTGCCTGTTTCTTGCTAACAAAGAAAACACCCTTTTCTGTTACAAATGCTGTGAAGGGTTCCAGGTGAAGGTGTTGGTAAGGATTTTCAGGTTAGAAGGGGCTGGATCAGGCTCAGGTCCCTGCTGATGTGCCAGCACATCCAATGAAAGCTCATTGGAGATGAGTTTGCTCCAAGGGATGATAATCTAGAGGTTGTTGTTCCTCTCCATCTAATACAACCATGCTTGCAGGAAGCTGGTGTAAATTTTTTTTTCTGACCATCACACCCCATGCTGTACCATTTTTCCCTGGTGTTCTCATTGTTTTCACAGTGAGGATTAGGGAACCTCACACCAGGATGGGATGAATGGGCAAACCCAACCCTTTAGCCCGTGGCCAGTGGGCTAATCTGGCAGGGCTGAGCCTCTTCCGTAGCCCTACGTCTCTCTGAGCTCGTCTGCCTTTCTGCATGTCATGATGCTTGGCACCTGGTACACGCTCACAGTTCTGATTGAAAGGAAACAGCCTACAACTTTAATTAGCTAATCAGCCAGTTCAAGGGAAAAAAAAAAAATCTGTAAAAGGAGAATATTAACAAAGCCTCAATGGTTGGTAAATTACACACTTTCAGTGGATCTAGTGCTCTTCTTAGCTGGTCTGTAACTAACTCTGGTTTGCATGAAGTGTGTGTCCTCTATTCATCGAAATGCATGGTTCTTTTCATCTCGTTATAGGCGTGGGTTTTGTTTCGGTGTAGCCTGATGTTTAAGCAAACCAGATATCCTTTCCGAGCTATAACGCTCAAATCCTTGAAGGAAGTACACATGCAGAAGTAACAAGATAACAGCACTATCAGCAGCGGGGCAGGTAACGACAGGTTTAGAGACTGAAAATTATTGAGCTCGTTTAGTGTTCCCACATCTTGCAGCAGGAACATGCTGTCCTGTTCTAAAAACCTCCCGAGTGTTAGTGATGCTTTTTTTTTCTGGCTTTTTTTCTGTAGTTCTGCTGACTGCAGAGTTTATCACATAAGGAACTAGGCTGCTATGACTGAAGTCTGTGCATCCTCAAAACCAACCCATTTCATCTGCCTAATATTTCATCCTTTCAGGCCTAGAGCTTGCCTGTGTTTCCAGGCATTACACAGTCTATTGTCCATTACAGACTTTCTTGTTCTCTTTGATGGCTCCACAAGCCATCTCCCACAGCCTGATCTGGTGGCCAGAGGGTGAGTAAACTCTCACCAACCCCCTTCCTTCAGCCAGGCTTAAATGGACAGTGTGGTGGAGGGAGACAGGTAAGACTCTTTATTTCATGAGAAAATTTCAAACCTCTGATGTTTAGGAAGCACAGTACATTTTCCATAACACATCCCTGCTCTCCCTAATACCATCCTGTGGGTTTCAATGGAAAAGGTGTTCTACCCCTTTCTCTAATCAGTGTTATTCAGAGTTTGGCATGTTCATATTTCTTTCTCTTTGCTGCCGTTGTTTTAAAGCAGAGAGTAGCTGTGGTTCTGCATACGTGGCTGCTCATTCCATACAGCCTGAGGTTTCTTTGAGACAGGCAGCAAAAACCTTTCTGCAAAGGTATTTGCTGCAAGTTTGGAGTCTGAGAGGCTGGGATTCCTTTTGAACTCTGATACCAGATACACTTGCACCCCAATATTGCTGTGCGTACACCCAAATATATTTGGGAGAAAAGTTAAATGTTTTCGCAAAATGTCACTCCTCTCAATACTATTCAAAGAGGATATTTTTTTCCCTCTAAGAAGTTGTGTGCCTTATTTTCTTCTTGGAAGAAGAAAAGGCTTGGGCAGTCCAGCCAAAATAGGAATATTTGCCCCAGCGTATAACAAATCTGTGAGCGTGCATCAGTAGATACTGGCAAAATAAATTCGTTGCACAAGAACAAGGGGGAGCTCATTAAGGTAAAGACAGGAAGGAATATGTATGCACTGTATATGTATACACTGTGAATCCAGAATATTCAACTTCAGAAGTAACTGAGTACATTTTGGACAATATGTTGAGTCCACCACTGCCATCTGAGATCAGGTAACATACTTTGAATGGGATTTTCCTTTATATGCATCTGTGTTACATGAAAGAAGTTGCAAAGTCTTGTTACACCAGACCTCCTTTCTGCAAGGCATTAAGGAAGGAACCTTGGGAATGAATGAGTTCTAGAAATTGTCTTCTGTGTGATGGTGGAGGTATTTGACCTGATCTCCCTTTCTGTCTTCTGATGAAGTGACGGGGGGTGAAGGACTGGCTGCGAGTGAAGGATGTAAGACAGAAAACTATAGTTTAATTGAATATTTTTCTCCAGGTGATTATTTCAGCATGTACACACCCTGAGCCTCTGCAGGGGCAAAATGTTTTATTTTTTTTAATGACCTTTAACTTTGCACTTAGAATGGCTTGCAGACACAGCACACTGGAGCTGCAGAAGAGAGATCTTGGGCATCAGGCTCTAGCTGTGAGCCAGCAGCATTCCCAGACTGCAGAAAAGTACACCAATTTCATCCCACAACCACTTTTGATATCCGAAAGACATTTTTCGGGACAGTTACATGCTTTCGACTAGATAGAACTAGTATTTTGTTAGAAAGAAAAAAAAAGCTAAAGTCATATCCCATTTTGTAAAGTTTAGAAAAGTGTCTTCCCTTGGTTCTGAACAAGAACTTGTGTAATTTTTCTGAAATGAACTTCAGAGGTTTATCTCTAGTGCTGAACACAAGTCCTCGCCCTCCAATTTTTAGGATTTCCTGAACTCTCTATAAGCAACTGGTTGGCAGGATCCTGGCAGAGTTTCAGCGTTCACTCTCCCAGTTGTCAGTGCTACCAGACCATTCATGATGGTCTTTATCCACATTTAATTAAAATAAACACAGATCATTTGATTGCTAGATGAAAATATAGATACAGTTATTTATGTACTGCATGCTGGATTGTCTCTGAATTCCCGAGGCGGCTTCAAGGAGTTAATGATAGACACTTAAGAAAAACTGAATCCAATCAATCAGACCAGTTTCAATTCAAAGTTAGGTTTGATAAGAGGAGCGTTTAGTTAGTTTTGATAAGAAGAGTGTTTATTTCCTCAGCAGCATTTGGAGGGTGGAATAGCTGTGCTCAGATCCTGTCAACTGTCCTCCATCGGGCAACAAAAAGGCTGTAAAACAGCCCTGAAGCCGGGGTGCTTTTCATCACACGTGTTACCAAAAGTATAGGTTGGTTCTGTCTTGACCACTGTCTGGCTCTCTGCCGATAGCAAACCCCTCACGCCAACCTCCTTGCTGGTGGTGGTGTTTCCTCAGCTTCAGAAGCTCCGTCCCTCGCAGGAGCTTGTGTGGGTCTGAAGACCCTTTATCCCAGCTGTGTACACCAGGAACTGGGAGGAAAGAGGGAAGGAGTAAGGCTCAGAAGCTTTCTGTAAAACCTACTTAAAGTGCCTGTTGTCTTTGCGTCATGGATGAACGGTTATAGGGCTGCCCTTAACAAAGAGGTGACAGAGTTTAATTTCACACCTATGACAAACGGCTCTGTGATTTCCCACAGGGGCACAGGGACTGCAGAAACCTGCAGACCTTGGTGGAGATGCTCTGCTGCCATGGTGATGATGATGGGCACAGTGTAAGATCTCAGTGGGGCCTCACCAGGCGGTAGAGTGCTCTGGCCTTGTCTTGCCCCAAAGCTTTTGTGTAAGTTGTCGCCGATAAAAAAGCCCAAATAAAAAAATGGAAGAGACACCCTGCTGCAAGGTTGGGATCAGTGGGAGTCAGTGTTCAGCTCCCAAACTCACAACATGGCTGATAGCGTGCTCTTGCAGTGATCTCCAGTGAACAGAAGAACATGGCCCTGGGGGAAGATGGTAGCTGTAGCCACGGTGCAAGCAGTCGCTGTGATGCAAGGAGTAGGTTATGATGCTCGCAGTAGTTACAATGATAGTCGCAGATGGCATCTGCCGGCTGAAGAAACCTTGGAGATGCTGGTGGGCAGAGGACAGACCCCCCGGAGTGGTTCTTGCCGGCTCCTGCAGACCTGCTTTCCTGCTGCCTGCAGAGCTGAGCCATATGCCCCAGTAGAGAACCAGGCAGACGATGTATGAAATCCCATGGAGATGGGGTCAAAAGTTTAACTTTCTACCCTCGCTCCTTACCTAGTCACACAAAACTTCAGTTATTTCGGGAGTAAGAACTGAAGGTAGCTTTAAAGCTGTCTTCTGCCGATTTTGCTGCAGGGGTCCCCTTTGCTGTCAAGTTCAGTTAACGTTTGTTTAGACAAGAGATGTAGATACCTGATAAGTGGCAGCACCTGGCTTAAAGATGCATTATGGACAGCAGAGAGTAAACAGAGAAGCTATAAGATTCCAGTGTGCAGAGGTCAAGACAACATCTGTTTTGCCTCGTGTACATATTCATACATAGTTTTCTGTTCTAGAAGTCACTCAAGCATCTAATAACTTCCTGCTCCAGGTGATTTTTCAGCAAATTGTTTTTCCTGCTCCAGTTCAGTCAGGATTTTTCTAGCTTTGGCAAAGTGGCTAAAATACCTACAGCCTCCGCGTGCCACCCCAGCGTAATTGCAGTGTCACAAGCGTCGGGCAGGGAGCCACGGGCAAACAAGTTCAGCCAGGCAGGGAGGGGGAAGGACGTGGAGCCAGCAGTTGGAACAGCGTATTCCAAGCTGGGAATGCTGTCAGATACCATCGGCCATCCGCCCAGCCACCCCTTCCGCAGCTGTGTTAAGTGATAGCCAGATAACCCCGCATCGGCTTAGCCCGCGGTTACGGATGCAGGCTGGGAAACCACCTTTTCTTTTCAAGGCTACCGAACCAAATGGCATGTCATGCTGCCTTGCCTCACATCTTGTCCCCACCTACTGGTCTTCCACCATTTAAACTGGGAGTGTTGGGCAAGGCCATGGGTTATTTCCCAAAGACTTTGGAATCAGCTTCATCTCAGGGCCAGGGTGCAGAAATTTTGTTCCAGTGAGCATCTCCTGAAGTCAAAACAACTTTATATTCTGTAAATAAGCACTTCATATTTTGTTCCTAAAAATTAATTGAACAATGTATCTGATATAATACTTCAGTATTTGTGTTGCAGTAGCAGCTAAAACCCCACCAAGATCAGGGCTCCCTTGCACTGAGTAACAATACAGTGAAAAAACAGATTGTAGATAAGAAACATATATTGTAAATAATTAACACCAAAGTAAAAAAAAAAAAAAAGCAATAATTCGATCCATCCTTCTGTCACGGTTTCTTTTTTTTTTTTACTCATCTTCCATGTCTTCTCAGACTCATACTCATCTAGTTCATTTCTGGAACTGGGCTTTTTCATCTTACCTTTTTTTTTTTTTTTTTTTTTTCTGAAGGGAAAGTAGGTGCAATAGCAAACACTGTGAGTAACACATGCTTTTGGGTACGTAGGCTTCTGCATCCTGTTGAACAATGTCACAGGCGCCCACTCAGAAAGATACCTGTGACATAACTCTGTGTGTGTGTGGTGTTATCCCCCAGTTGCTTGAGGTATTTCCTTCAGCCGTACTGAAATACTTTAATCTTCCTCCAGTTTGGCAGTTGGTTTATTAAATGTTTATTCATTTTCTTTGCGTTTGGGATGGAGCTGAAATTAGCACGTCCATTTTCTTGTTTAAACAAGAGAAACTTCAGTGTAAATAACATCTCGTCACATAAATGCATTTTTGTCCTTCCACTGATGTCAGAACAGAATGAAGGATGATATTTGTGGGGAAAACAAAACCAAACCAAATCTCTTTCCTAAAACCAACAGAGGGAGCACAAACCTTTGGGTTTTTGTAAGACTTTTAAAAATAGGAGGTTGTGTCTACTACACCTTACCTTTCCAGTGAGACCATAGCAGGTTTTAAAAGCTGTAGAAATAGTTTAATTCTTAGGAACCTCTTCCTTGGACTGCAACATCTTGCATAGATTTGGGATTTAGCTAGTTGTGTTCAGTATTTTCTCGCTGTTGCAAAGGAGCGGTTTGTGCTCTGGAGCAAGGAGGCACCTTATTTATGATTCTTGTTGTTCAACCGTTTTACTTTCCATAGAATTTTTTCGAATACAAACATAAAATGAAGCTGCCCTCCTCCCTTGCCACCAGCCTTTGGCCATCCCCACCCCTGCCATGGTGCTGCTCTGCAGCTTCACAAGCTCCGCTCTCTCCTTCTGCCGAGTGACTCGCACCATGGCCAGGAGTCTGCTTCTCCCACACCTCATTGTGCAATGTCCCTTTTGAATATTTGAGTAAAAGTATCATCTGTTAGAAATGGAATGCTTGAGTATTCTGCAAGTAAAGCATGAAGGTGGTTTGGGTCCTCCTCTGTCTGTAACAGGTTTTATGCTTTCACTCTCTTTCTTTACAGACCAATAAGCACCATCCATGTTAGTTATCTGTCTAGAGTGTTTGGGGGTGGTTTTTTCAGAGCTGCTGATGGACAGTTGGCCAGGTTCTCCAGTGGTGTAAGTTAGCATAACTCCACTAAATCAGTGGAGCTACAGAAATGAGATGGTAAACTTACTGTCTGTTATAGTTGTGCTTGGATGTCCTTCTAGAAGACTTGCTCCAGATCTAGCACAGCTCCTTCAGTAAGATGTAGGTGCATGAATGTCTGTGATATCCCCAGTGCAGGACAGACGTGCAGTCAGACAGTACAGGGACCTCCTCCCCTTTCTCACCTGGTGTCTGAAGTCCAGCAGATCTCCATGTGCTCCAGGGCATTGTGCAATGTGTAGCTGTGCCGTTTGCTATGAAGCATTGCCTCTTTTTCCACAGTTGTGCAAAGTTCAGGCCTCTATCTATTCAGATATTTAAAACAAGTGACCAGATGCTGTAGGCTTACAAAAGCACTACACATCGCCAGCTGTGCCATATAAATCTTAGATGACTTTTTTTTTTTTTTATCATCAAGCTGTGGTTTGTTTGTGGTGTCTCATTTTTCCATCAGCTAGACATTCCTGTCCGTGCTTCCCATTTATTTGTTGGGATCACATAAAAACGTAGCTTTATTTATGCGTACGCTCTAATCCAGAACATAAACTGCTGCAGCCGACTCATCATGTATTGTCTGAGGGAATGCACGTCGTAAAGCGCATACGTCACAGCAAGAGGTTTCTTGTAACTCTGTGCAGTCCTTTTAACTGGATCTCTGCTTTGGCCATCTGTTCTTTAATATCATAATGAACACTTCACACTTATCGCTGCTTTTGTTTGAGGATCTCTCCCTCCTTTTCAAAGGTGATTAAGTATTATTATTATCATCTCTGTGTTTCAGACAGTGTAACTGAGGCACAGACAAGTTGGGTGACTTGCCAAGACGATCCGTTTGGCAAGTGTCAGACTTGCACCTCCAACTTTCTGTTTCCTATTCCTCCTTGCTTCGCACAGTTGCAAGTCCACTTTCAGTCAGCCTGCGGTAACACGTCGTATCATTCAACCTGTTCTTTGACCCAAATGCCATCATTTGAGTTGAACAAATATTCTCTAGTTTGGCTACCAGCATATCATGGTGCCTGGACACACTACAAAAACCTGGGTAGATTTCAGCACCTGCAAACAGTCTCCAGAAAAAATCTCTCTGATAAAATTCTCCAAGTAGTTCAAGTCTGCTGCTGACACCTCCGAGGGCTCAGGTTTAGCACCAAGTGCAAGCAGGTGGTGTTCGGGGATGTATTTGAGTAATTCACTGCCTACACCTCTTGATGAAAGTACCTATAGAATTGGCCTAATGAAGAAAGAAAATATTTGTGATTTGTAAGTTGCGTTCTCAAATCAAACGCATCGGTTTGACCCTTCTGATATTTTTGTTGGTGTTTCCAGAGGCGCCAATGTGGCAACTTAGCTGCATGTTGTTTAGATGGTTTTTTTAGATGCAACAGAGTATGTGGGTAATGACATCTGTACAAAAGCAGCCATGTGCATTACAATCATGAGCACTGAACTGGAAGAAAATGGAATTCAATCAGTGAACATCTAGTTTAGGCAAATTGCAAAACATTCTAAACTTCCCCTGGTGCAACTTGAGGCCCTTTCCTCTTGTCCCAAGTCACAGGAGATAGGACAAGGGGCAACGGCCTCAAGTTGCACCAGGGGAGGGTTATATTGGATATTAGG
>JAOQGH010000003.1:10998893-11023109 GCA_025769975.1 Gallinago jamesoni
CCCTTGTCCCAAGTCACAGGAGATAGGACAAGGGGCAACGGCCTCAAGTTGCACCAGGGGAGGTTTATATTGGATATTAGGAAACATTTCTTCACGGAGAGGGTTATCAAGCATTGGAATAGGCTGCCCAGGGAAGTGGTTGAGGTGCCATCCCTGGAGGTGTTCAAAAGACGAGTTGACACGGTCCTCAGGAATATGGTTTAGTGGTTTTTGTCAGGGTTAGGTTGTTGGTTGGACTAGCTGATCTTTAAGGTCCCTTCCAACCTAGACAATTCTATGATTCTATGTTTCTTAGCTTTAGCTCGTTGCTGTATAGCGTTAGGAATGGCCTTTCAGCACAGCAGCTCTGCCTTTGAAGGCCTGCTTCTGTGATACCTGATAGAATCAGGCAAGCTTTATTGATCATCCCCTCCACAGATATAATAATTAAAAATGGAGAATAACCCCAGTGCTGCCAGGATTGGCCTGTTTTCCCCCTTAGTTTCACAGGTAGAAGGCTTTAAAATAAAGACCCGATATATTACATATATGTCTCAAGGAAACAAAAGGCTTAAATTGTGTCTCCGTTTCAACACCACTCATTACCAGAGCATCTAATGTGCTTCCGAGTGCGATTAGCTCCAGTGATCCTGCGTCAGTCACTTGCTCACCTCCCACTCTGAGTTGCCTTTGTGGGACCCTTGTGTACGTTTGTCTATGTTCATCCTGTTGCCTTTGGATGAAAGTCTTACCGACAGGGACTTTCCACTCTTGGTGGGCCAGGTGAGCCAGGAAAGGGCAGGGCATGATCCAGGTGCCCAACAGCATGGCTGGGATGGCAAATGTGGGCTGTAGAGTACAGCCAACGATCCGCTGATAAAACTGAAGTGATTCAGAGAGTGGGATCAATGGCCCAAGGCTGCTGCCCAGCCACAAACCCTGTGAATTAAGACTGCTAGGTGTTGGAAATGAATATATCACAAACAGTCGTATTTGTCCACATATTTATGAGCAGTTGCCAGGCGATTTTGTACAATAAATAAGTAAATAGCTGCATGGAGTGCTATTTCTAGAGAATCTACCGGTTGGAAAAGGATCAAAAACTGCAGAGAAGTTTGTTTGCGATGAGATGGCCACCTCAAAGCTGCTGGTGAGCGCTGCACTGCTGTCGTGCCACCGTTCAAGTTAGCAAAGGCACTGTCCTAGAGATTAACAGTTTTGATCTGCGCATCCATCCAGCAAAGGGATGGTCTTGGTAGCGCTCACCTGATGGGTGGCCCAAGATAAATGTACTCCCTGTGTTTCTTTAGCAGTCCCTCTTCATGAGTCAGTGCCCTGGCATCTGCTCCCAAACTGTTCCCATCCTGTTCAGAGAACTGACCTGCATATAGATGGGTCTTAATGATCAAATGTTTAAAAATTCATTGCACAAGAACAGCTGAAAGCAGTTGATTGGTTTGAACTTTATTGTATGCACCTTGATTCCCAGATCTGCAGTAAAGGGGAAGGTCAGCTGGTAAACATTTGAGCATTTAAAAATAAAAAGGGATGGATTTCCCGCTACCCGGGCCTTTTATGTTCAACCTCAGTACAAACCTGGATGTACTGAGGTATTTCTCATGTGGATGATTTAAATCCACCTGGACACTGTGGGCCACATCTTCCCTCAGCTGGTGTAAATCAGCATAGTTCCTTTGAAGTTAATGAAGAAAAGCTAACTTTGCATCAGCTGAGGATCTAGCCCAGTGTTACTGTAACTTATTATTTCAAGAATCCACAGATATTCCTGAGAAACAGCACAGTATTTAGAAAGACAAAGTTCCTGACCTGATTATTCTAAAAGTACAGTCTTTCAAGACATTAATTGCCCCAAGTTCCTCGTGACGAGCTGAGCTGGAAATCTCAATGTGGGGTCAGACTTACAGTTATATATGAGGGCTTGGAGGGAATAATATACCAAGAGAAATCAAAATGAGTCATTAGTGTTCTCCCCTCTTCTTGATGGTTCATCTTTATTTTATTTTAAATAAAAACCTCAAATATATTTTCATTTTTATTCTTATTGCAACATTGAAAAATCAAAAGAATTTTATTTAGTATCATAAAATGGTGGCAGAGTGCAAGAGCAGCAAACACTATCCCTTTTGTCAAAGTACTCACCACATTTGAAAACCTGAGTAAGATTAGGAGCGAACCTGCCATAAATCAGATTTTTAGGCAGATTGCATATGAAAAAGTCACACGGCTACACGGTTGGGCAACTGATCCCAGGAACATCAGGAGGGCAGGAATAGCGATGGAAAGAGGATTTGCCTTTTGGGAACTAGATTGTTTTTCCTTGTTTGGCCTTCACCATATGCCACAGACACCCAGCATTTACCTGACCAGAGGATGCGGCTGTGTGATAGCAAGTTGCTCAGCACTGCCATGAGTCTGTAAATAAATACAGCGTGTTCTGGGAAGACATCTGTAGTTTGTCAGGCTAATTGGTCCGGGAGCAATAGGTGATGCACATTGCTCTGTCTTGGATCCCTCTGCCCTAGTGTGTGTTTTTCTCTTAAGTCACAGGAACAAGCCTTAATCACTCGCACCTCTTGGGACACCAGAGTCACGGCACCCAACCCATTACCCTCACAGGAAGGGGTAAATCCCAGTAGTGCTCTTCTGCTTTGGTTGTGTTCCCACCGAGGCAAACATCCCACGGGAAACATGCACCAGGTGTGGCAGCATCTCCCTGGCACTTCTTTGGGCTTAAAAGCACGTGTTGGGGAATGTATGGTATTAGTGAGTAGGGGCTACTGTGAAGGGGACCAGCTCGGTCCCGTGTCAGCCCTTTGAGGCAGGATTTCGGCGGCAAAAGGCACGGGAATGAGTTTCTCCAGCCCCACTGGATGATGGGGCCAAAACTTCTTAACTTTTTGTCTGCAAAGTCCGGGTCAGTTTTACCAGCTCGAGCTCCAGGATTTATTATTGCTTTCTTCCAACAAATACATGAAATTCACTTTAGTTCAAATCATTCAAGCATGGCAACTCTAATAATGATGTTTTAATAGTGTCTACGGTGTTAAAGTTTGTTGAAATCTGATATCTGACACTAGCTAATATAAGCAGTATCATCCCCTTTTTAATAAAACTGTTACTTTAATGAGGAACTCAGTTGTACTTTACTGATAAAGACTAATGATTTTAAACATGACTTTTTCCTCCTGTATTTGTGATTTTCATTTTAACCAAGATTACTCTGTTATTTCAGCATACAAGCAGTAATGTTCTCCCATCTAAGTACATTTTGTTCACCTCAGAAAATTTAGGTAACTAATTATCCAGAACTACTGAGGCGGTTACTGTTTGCTTCCTGTTCTATTGCATAGTAATATAGGTTTTCTGTAATGAAACAAAAATAATCCAAATTCTTTGCTCTGTATTCCAGTGGCTCCCCTTTAAAATGCCTGGTTATGTCGCCTGCAAATTTTTTTGTAATGAGAACTCTGGATCAGCTTAACAAGGTTAACATTGTTTTGGGGGTTGCAGATGTGGACTTTACATGGGTTTTAATGAAATCAAGCCCAAAAGAGGCTCAATAAACAAATGACAATGTTTGGAAAAGAGAGGAACTCATTTCCTTTGATAGGGTGCAGGGAATTTAACCAATCTGTGTTTATAATTACTGTCTGGTTTAGTTAGTGCGAAAGAATCTACTTGTTACCAATTTATAAATAAACAAACTAGACCTGCTTTTTCCCATTCTGCAGCAGTCTTTTTAGAGTTTATTTTCTTTCTATTTGACTACAGAGTACTTACTGTACACTTAATGCTTAAATTGGTTTTTGCCTTTTTTTTTTTTTCTCCTTTGAACATATCTGCTACTTTTGAAATTCTGGACTGTTTCACAAAATTTGCACTTTGTCATATTTTCTATTAAATAATTTTACTCTATCAAAACTATCATTGTTAGTTAAAAATAGACAGGGGGGTGGAGGGGTGGGAGGGGAGAAATCTGTTGTCCACATTTTGATCCTTGGTAATTTACCAAAGATATCATTTTTCTTGGCAGTCTTCTGTATAAGCTAAATTGCTACTGCTTAGTTAATTGTAAACCAAAATCAAATTAACAGTCTTTGCAGGTTTTGGCTGCTACAAATGTGGAATTTTAAGCAAATTAAAAATCCAACATTTGTACTGCCTAAAATGACGCAATTTACTATCGTGGAAATTAGAGTCTAAATTCTCAATTACAGAGCATTGCAGACACCTTTAATAGATCTAATTTTTGTATAGTTCTTCGAATCTGTAGCCATGATTTATGATTCCTTCTCTTCTTAATTCTTTCCATGAAATATGCAGATTTAATTTTAAAATCTCTTTCTATTTATTTGGAAATGAAGGTTCATTTCAACTTTGCACCAGCTATAATTAGCCATAAGATACTTTTTTTCTTTTTTTCATTTATATACAAGGAAGTAATTTAAATTGCTTCTTGCTATCTAACAGTAGTCACAGAGGTGCAGCATTATTTAGCAAGTGACCAGTTTTGTTCCTTTGGATAACTTTGTGGTTTTATGATTTTGTGAATTCTTTGTAGTTACCATCCGTTTTTTGGTTTTTTTTTAACTGGGATGTGAGTTTACCTTTGTTTTGGAAATTGCATAAATCTATCAGGAAATTCTGAAAAATCAATAAACTAATTTTATCGTTAGAGATGTGTAAAGCAGTAAGCACTTTCCAGATGTGGCTGGGGATAGAAGCAAAGAAAACTGCTCTGTTCTAGGAGAGGAAAAACTGTTGACATTTCTTTGAAGTATAATCTCTTTTGTTTATTTGGGTTTTAATAGCTTCCAGCAGTTAGCTGCATATTTTTAAACTGATGTTGCTTGCATACTTATTTTCTAAGGTTTGTGAGTGGCATTCATTGACTGCCATATGTTTAAAGGCTAACCTGTATGTTGATGAATGAACGAGATTGATGAGGAGAAGGGAGTTTTAACTAGAGATGGGCTCAAACTGGAACACTCGATCCAGGCATTACCTGAACTCTGAAGGTATTTGAAATTCAAACAACCAAACCTGGATTTCACAAATGTTTATTTCATTTCTGACTTCATTGCTGCTTGCTCAAGACTCTGGGTGCTTAGCAAGAGTTAAAATATCTACCCAGGAAGTCCAACGCTTTCAGTCCAATGTTATAAATTGCTATTTTTCTCCAATGAGAAATTCTCCCCATCAAAAAAATTGCCTAGAAAGTAGCTAATCATACAGTGCCATGAGGCCCCGCTCAAGCCCTTGTACTTTCCTAAAAGGCTTCTTATCAAACAAATGTCCTTGGTCTTCCCCGCACTCCAGACTAGCGAGCATTTCCGATTGGGATCCGTATGATGCTGCTCATTGACTCATGGTTGACATTAACTAGGATCTTAAAATACTATTCTCACTTCCCTGTGCCAGAATTGCTAGAAAATTACAGAAGCATTGCTTTGTTGATAGATCACTGGAGAGCAGGATTTGTGAATCAAGTCTTTCTCTGACTGCTTGTTCTTGGTGGAGTATCAGTTTTTTTGGCTAAATACACAAAAGTTTTTAGGTACTTAATTCCACAGGTTTTGGTATGAAATAGGTGTCTATATATCTTCTGGAAGGCTGGACCTTATGGTCCAGCACCCACCTGAGTCAATGGGAAGCTCCTCACACTGGATGAGGCCCATTGTCTCTCTCCACCTCCTTTAGCCCATCTGTAAAATGGGAGTAGAAATACTTATCTAAATCCATAATGAGATTTCAAACTATCGGACTGGAAAGTGCTACAGAAGTGTGAAGCCCTAATGAAGAGGAGAGCAATTATCCCAAATGTATGAATTTGCAGTGTAAGAGTTTTTAAAGAAGTCATTATGATTTCGTAGTATAAATGTACCTATTCAAAAGAATGGCTTTACAAATCATTTATTACTGTAATAACAGCTATTTTGAGCTGAGATATCAGGGTGCAATCCAAAGCCCATTAAAGTCAGTGGAAAGATTCCTACAGATACTAGTGCATTTTATGTCTGTCTTTAAGCACATGCTTAATATTACAGTCAAAGAGGCTTAAGCGTCTACCAGAAGTTAAGTATTGAAACAGGACCTAGTCCTTTGTCTCATCTCAGGCAAAACTCCTTCCTGAATGAGGCTTCGTAAGGCAACGTAAATCAACCACCCTGTAAACTCTTCTGTCTTCACTCTGCTCTCTGAGCGTGTTGTTCTAGTGCACAAGGTAAATACCCGCACCACTGGGAGTATCAATGTGGAGTTGCCATCGCACCTTGGAACTTACTGGCCTGGTAAATATGTGCAGCATATTAAATATTAAATGAGTTATTAAAAATATTCATGCGACGAGCAAATTTAACACACAAATCATTATAGCTGGTCTAAGTGGCTGAAAAGGGGTTGACATTGAAAAATGAAAACTATTTTGGAAAGTAAGTGGAAACTTAAAAAAAAAAAAAAACAAAACACAACTATATACAAGATCTTGACATTTCCTAATGATTTATGTAACATACTGCATGAGAATACAGTTTAATTTGATTTCAGATGCAGTGCTAGCTGTTGCCAAAATCAAGCAAACTGTAAGCATTTCGGATTGAGAGCAGCCTAAATTTTATTTTTCTTTTTTTGCTACAAAAATAAATAAGATCGACAACCAACTTCTCACTCAGTCCAATCAATAATTTTTATTACTTACCAGGATGTGATTGGCTATGAAATGTTTTCTCTGAGAAAAGTCTCTTTATATAAATCCAATGCAGCATTTCTGTTTCTAGAAAATATCTAATTGTCCTAAGTGCTTTAAAAGTACAAACAGTAATTATATATGGTTTGGTACATTTTAATGGTCTGTGAGTTCTACAAATTAACAGTCAGGGAGCTTAGCAAATGAACTTGCATTTGGTTTCTGGTTTGGAATCCATCACTAAACAATGCTCCTTACACATTAGTAATAAAATTATTCTAAATGATGCTACTTGAACAGTTGCTTTAGCTACATATTAAGATTTGCTCTGTTTTTCATGTGTTTTCCATCAAGGAAGTCTGTGGTTACCTTCCTGATTCTGCTGGACTGGAAAAACATAGCTAATATGGTGTGATCTGGAGAAAGCTTTGATGCAGGGGCTTTACAAATAAACCTCCAGATGCCATATGGTTTACATTCATCTCTCAATTTATTTCCTATAAATGTCTATTGAATATTCCATTGAACCAACACATGTGAAACTAGAGCTGGAAAAGAGAGCGAGGTATAGAATGCTTTGTGGCAGCATGTGATTATCATATTTCTTTTCCAATATTGCTACCAGCCTTAAACGCACGGTAAATTAGTCAAATGCCAAAGTTCTCAGAGCTAGGGTGGAAAATAAAGAAACAATATTTTAAACCTTCCAAAAACAAACACTCCTCTCTCACATGTTGTAATGTATCTCTCACACTAGAGCTAGTTCTTCTCTGCAGTAAAACTAACTTGTGTGTTTGGTTTCTGTCATTAGAAAATTAAAGTCCAGGGGAACTCGGTTATGGGAAAGAAAATGCTGTTAAAACTTTGCAATGGAAAAACAAATGGAGGAATGAGAAGCTTAGATGTATATTTGGGTTTGATTAACTAATACCTTGTATCAGAGCTCCCTGCCCTTCTTAGTTTCTCTTCTTTCTGAAGTCAAGCAGTGTAACTTAAACACGTCTGCCCAACACATCGCAGTCAATGGGCTTTTCTTAAGGCTATATTTATTCAAGAAGAACCCCACTTCTCCAAATGGTCCTCGGGATAGAGGTGACATCTCCAAAAGAAACTCTCCATGTATTATTTGAAGCTTCTCTTATCTCTGAGAGCCCCCATGTCCCTGGTCCCTGCTCCAGGTGCTTGGCTATTGGAAATTAGATCTGAAAATTAAAAGAGAGGGACCCCATCTGGGTACAGATGAGGAAAAAAGCTTCTGTTAAGATGGGCTAATTTGTTTTACAGAGCTAAACTTTTCCATAACCCTGCTTTAACGAACTTACCAGCTTGGACTTTTGGTTTATGTTGATCAAAGGAACGTATTTCCGTGCTGCATATAGAGGAGCTTCCCTCTCCATCCAAGACAAGTTGGTTTGCATTTATCCATGCTTCTGTCTGAGACTGAATGTAAATTTCTCACCTACACAGACTGTCTACGTAAGACCTAAAACCCATTAAAGACCTGCTTATGCCTTACTGAGTTTATTACTTCAAATACCATAGGCAGGAAATCTTTTGCCCTTAGCTTACTGAAACTGTTAAGTCAAGACTTAACCACATGTAACCTGTGCTGGTCCTCTATAAGCAAGTTCATTTTACCCCAGGAAAGTTGTCTAATGAATCTTCAGATCACTCACCCAACATATTAGAAAATTACCATAATTCATCTGACTTTGTGATACCAGATTGAAAAGCTCCAGGTCAGCAGCAGAAAGTCCTATTCAATGTAGCTGAAAAACAGGCTTCGTTATAATGCGAGTTCCATAAATAGCAAAAACAGTTAGGAAAGCAAACCAAATCCACAGATGAAAAATAAGGTAACTAAATTTTTTACTCCATGCATCATCCTCTTATGTTCCACTGAGACCAGGGCTGGGAAATCCTATATTTAACATACTAAACTTTGATGTCTTCTACAGGGATATTACTCAGATATGTTTGCTTGAAGAGATGAATGGAAAAAAATCTCTTTGTTTATACTCAGCCATAAAAGATGTTAGAGACACTTTGCATGTATTTTCCATGTTTTTTTTAAAATTATTATTATTATTATTATTGCAAAACAGAAACTGCCAGATGCTGCTGGGCAGAAATCTTAAGAGTTTCCTTTGAGAAAAAAAGATACAGGATTATTAAAATTAAAAAGGCCAGAAAAATACTCCTACATAGTCTCAATGGCCACGCATGGGTTCTGACAAGAGTATTGTATTGCTAAGAAATTTGTCAAAACAACTTGCATTTAAGAGAAAAACAAACTGCTGGCAAGCAAATTATATTATATACCAGTGTGGAAATGTCAGCCCTCTCCTATTCAACTCCAAGTGCAATAAAAAAGGACTTTTTACTGTTCCCATGTACAGTAAATGTAATAATTTTCATTTTTGTGAAGTGTTATCATTTCTACTAAATTTCCTCTTGGTGATTCACCACAGTTTCTTTTCTTGGCAGTTTGTTACTACACTGTCCTTTCAGATGCAGAAAAAAAAAAAAAAGAAGTTTTCAGTGTAGGATAGAATGGAGATTTTTCAACGTAATAAGTAAGAAATTACTATTTTGACACATCCTTACATACCCCATCAGTTTTGAGAGGCATGAAGCAAGGCTGCAAGGGGGTGAGCTGACTTCATCCTGTGTGCCAGCTCCCCTATTCCCACCACTCAAGATCTCATCCTGGACAACCTTTTCTTTTAATTTGTCCTTTAGTCACTGAAGAGCTGAATAGCTCCCAAATATACAGGCAGCATGACGTGCTCTATTTTAAAAATACTCTCTCACCAACTACCAAAGGAATCCTGGAACAAGCACATCAAAAACCAAGGTTCCAAACCCAAGTCTGTTCTCCCTTTGGCTCCCCATCTCCCCACTGCATGGTCCCACGTGGGCCCTTGACTGATGCCTTCATTTTTTTACTTGCCTATTCCCTACCTCTCCAGCTTCGGATCTCTGGGTAGCAAAGCTATTTTAAAAAAGTACCACTCCTGTTTGTTCTCACCCCTGTGTTTTTCCCAAAGCCAAATCCCGCTGCTGTTCCCACGCGTTGAGTGGTTGGGACTGAGAAACCAGCCCGAAATGTTGGGTGGAGCTGCAGCCCTTGTGCTGGTGTCCCGGCGTGGATGTGTCTCCTACACCCAGCCGAGGAGGGTGACGAGACAGTGGTGCCGTGGCTTTGCTTACCTGTCTTCCCACAAAGGGAGGTGGCTTGCATTGACAAGGTGGGGTGTGCCCAACTCTGAGGTGTCTCGTGAAATCCTGATGGCATAACCAAGCCAACTGGGGTATAGCATTATAAATGAAGCATACATTTTGTGCAAAAAAGCCCTTGTACCCTGAGCGGAATCGTTCCTTTTTTTGTGTGGTATTGGGCAGGATACAACTGGGAGACAGCACTGAAGTAATGTAATAGAAACGCTGTGGATGTGGAATAACAGTCCCATAGATAATGTTGTTAAAAGCAAGGCTTCCTTATCAAACTAAGCTTAAACAACTTTGACTTGTGCAGAGCCCCAGGGTCAAGCTGGCCTTCAGCATGGGTGATCTTTACCTCTCCCACCATCGACATGGCTGCTCTTTTGGCCAGGAGACTCTCTCCATCATTGTGAAATTTCCAGGGCAGAAGCACTCTGGCATTTCCCGAGCTGCCATTTGGTTTCAACAACACTGGAGTTGTTGCGTAAGTTTGTACCTCTTGTTTTGTACCTCCTAGGGTTCAGGCATGTGCTGCTTAGAAATAATTATATGGGTTACAAATGTTTTCTTACATTCTTCCATGGTGGTCAGCCAATTATTCCTATTCAGCTGGTATATTAAAGCCATTCTAGGTGTTTTCTCGTTCAAGGTTTTCAGACACATTCTTCTATGATCACTCAGGAATGATGGCTCTGCTGCTGTCTTTGTCCTAGATGAAGCCTTCCAAAGATCTCTTCCCAGAATGATCATATTCAGGAGAAGTAGCATGGAACAAACTCTCCAGCCTGCTAGGAACTGTGCTCTCCCCTGGATAGTTTCCTTAGTTAAAGAAAAGGAAAAACATGCCAGGGTCACTCCCCACAATACCCATCAGACACATGGCTACGGGAATAGCCTATTTGGGAGCTTCAGCATTTAGGAATGGGAGGGGTGAGGTCTCCTGCCTCTCAGAGCCATAGAGGAAGGTGGCACTGTGTCCAAAGCAGAGAAGTGAGGAAGGAAAGGAGAGGTCTATCTCTTGACACTAGGCAGATGGAGAGGAAGAAGTGGAATTTTTTTTTTTTGCTAAGCTTGCAAAACAGTGAATTCAGTCAGGCTTTACACTCTTACCTGCCTCTTTCGTCACTTAGTTCAACACTTTATTCTCTATGATCCCAATTAGCTGTTGCTTAATAGTAGAAGCACTGAAATTCAGAGGAGACTACATAAAGCCTCTCAAAGTTTGGCATACCCAGGACTCGTCAGTTTTCACGGTGTTTGGCAATCCAGCATGTATCTTGTGCCAAGACTTCCTGGTTTCCACAAGTCACATTTCTTCTGCTTATCTTGCCCATGGAGCAAGTACGAGTTCTCAGAGTATGGCAGATGGAGACAGGTAAAGGGAAGGAGATACCAATCACAGCCATGTCCATCAAAACACTTTGACTGTTTTCAACTTTAATTTGCTATATAGTTGAATTTTTATCTCCTTACTCCCGGTAAGCTATCTGCTGGCATCATAGGAGGCTTCTGGGATTACAAAGGACTTTTTTAATCTTGTGAAGATCTTCTGGAGTTAATTGAATATCTGGGGAGTACAAAAAGCACAATATGAACACAAATCTAAAGCTTAGACGCTAGGTCCACTGTTGTGTTGTGAAGATCATCTGATCGCTTGAAAACATAACCTAAACCAATGAGTTACTTCGCAGAACATGGACTGGAGTGGAAGTCTACTTCATAACAATGGGAGACAAGAACATCATAGCCTGTTTTCATGCTGACTCTGGTGTTCAAATCTCCTTTGCCTTCACTAACAAATAATGAGTTAGTCCATGAAAAGCTTAGTTCATGAACTGCAGGAGAAGAGAGGAAGCCTGTACATTTTAAAGCAATATTTATGCTGAAGGGTGGGACGTGCTCTTAGAGACCTGTCTATTCACCCATATGGAGTGATTGCCCTCCAGGACATGGTTCTAGTCACTAACCTACCAGGAAAAATATCAGGGCTTTGACCATATCTCATGTAAATTTTGATGGAGGAAGGGAGGGGGTGGAAAGAATTAATGTTTGTCCTCTTCTCCCATCTTGAAAGGAAGGGCTTGAATGTTTCACTTCAGGGCTGTGGTTCCTGAGTAGAGCTCACTTTGCAATCCAAATTAAGTTGCGCGTCTTCCTGAAAGTGGTGGGATTTACACAACCATTCCCATTAACTGGCTTATTGCTGGGATCTGGTGAGCTCATTCCTGGTGGATATATGAGGGACTAGAGACCTAACTTCAGTGTTGTAGATTTTGCCATATGGCAGAACACCTATGGCTGTACCACAGTAGGCACCTGAAATCCTCTTTGTAGGGAGATTTGGGTCTCTCTGCCAACACAAAGCTCTTCAGAGGGTACAACATAGCCTTTTTGTACTCTTTTCCAACGGCCAGCACAGAGAAGAGGCAAAGCCAAAGTTTCACTTCATGTTCACATCAGGCCAAACCGAACCGCTGTCATGGTCTTACTAGAGAGCCGTCACCCACAGGGAATTTATAGAAGTGCTAGATTTTCTTTACTTGCATTTTCTTTTCAACAGTTATTGAAGGAAAAGACAAAGGAAGGGATAATACTTGATCAGCAGAAACAGGAGTTGTCTTCCTGAACACACGGCCAGACAGATTGGATGAGGAGGGCACAATATATTTATATGGACCTTTTTCAAAGTGGAACCACACTTTAAATATTGATTTCCACTGGGATGCAAAATTGCTGATATCCACAGTCAATTATGTCACTGCTTTATTATTTTATTTTTTAAATAGATTTTCTCCATGGCAGGGTAGATCTGTGGTTCTCAGCCAAAAGAACCATCTCAGTAACATGCAAGGAACTGTGGGTTTGACTAAAATCCAGCTGGAGCATAAATTTCAAATCCAATTAATTGTAAGCAGTATCTTTAAGGCATTTGAAGAATTGTGTCTTGCTTAAAATTTCCCAGTCTGTAATACATATACATTATATACAATAGTGCATATTTATATATAAACGCAGTATACATATATATTTCTATATATACATCAGGTCCAATACTATATACAATATTTTTGAACTTGAATGAAAACTATTGTGAGCTTTAGGACTGTGTATTAGACTGTGCCTGCTCGCATGATAAATTCATTATATGGCAGTTGTATACTTCAAGTATTCATATAATATTTTGTAAAAACTAACATAAAACACGCTGCTACAGGGTTGGATTCAAGTCATGTCCAAACGAGGATAATTCAGGGCTGCCCATGCCCATCCACTTTGGCCCAGGAGCTGCTGATAGTTGCCTCATGCAGCTTTGAATTCCATGGTATCAAAGACAAGACCTGCAGTCACAAAAAAAATCACTATTGTTTCTTTCACTAAACTAACTGCAAATCCCTGTTTTCCCAGGAGGCAATCACTGCATTTAGTTACAACACAAGAAAACGAATGCCCACCCCCCAGAAACACGAGGAGAGTGCTAGAACACAGACAAACCAAATTGCTATTACTCATTATCTACGTTATTGTTTAATGTGTAGACATCAAGTGCTCTAGAAATTTGACAGCTAGATTTATGAGTAGATTGAGAGAAAAGGGCTCGTCTTTATAACAAGCGGCAAATGGGTGATTCATAGGGGTCCTAACAACTGCTACTCAGGGACGCTGGTGTGGCAGGGTTTGCATGTCAGCCTCCAGACCTGACCAGGTAGATGTGCCAGAATTGTGATTTATGGTTAAACCACCAGATTTTTATTTTTTTTCTTTACATTTTGGGCCAGCCTAGCCCCATTGATTTGGAATGGTCCTAGTAGCACGTCTTCCACCTGTCCCTTCCTGTTGTGTTATGCCCTCCTCTGTGGGACAGGAGTTACTTCTTACCAGTGTTTTCTCTGGATATAATCGAATGTGTCTTGAACTCTACTGGTGTTTAGGTGACAGTGGACCATTTCTGGTGCTGACAGTGTGTAGGGTCCTTTACGCCGTGTTGCAGCTCAGCATCACAGAAGTTAGTGATGAGGCCCTGCTCCATAAACTTGTTGGAGCAGTGCCGTCTCTGAATGTCCATGTCTGATCTGTGCGTGGCTGCTGATGCAGGCAGACATGTCCTCAGTGCACGTGAAGATTATTCTAGCAGTTCTTGCCTCTGATAGAGTCAGGCACAGGCACCCCATTGCCACGTGGCTGGGTGAGGAGCAGACAGCTTCACAGCCACCCAAAAGGCTTCCAACCCCTCAGATTTAGGACACTGCTGCGGTCACCATCGAGATTAGCAATGGTGGTATTGTCTTGCTGTGCCTTTAATTTCCTATTCATGAGTCTGGATTTCCAGTGCAATTTCGTTGCCTTTGTACTGAGATAAGCAATTTGTTTTATCTTTGCAAGAATGGTTGTCTTGGACTTCCCTCCTAGTCATCCCAAGGGTGATGACATATTCATATGACATCTGAAACAATGTATGCAAGATTACCTGACCACAATTTATCGAGGAAATGAATGAAAAATGCTTTCATTTAACTGATTAACATTTAATTAACATTGTTAATTAACATTGATTTTAACTTTTTCAGCTGAAGTGTAACACTTAACATTGACCTTAACTTTTAAAATCAAAGCTAGGTGCTAAGAAAGCCTGGAGAAAACCATGATTGATATTATGCATTATAATCTAGCTGTATGTGATCTGTGGTGAAGTTATGGAGTAATGTGCATTGTACCATATAAAAGTCTAATGATAGTTAATGTTAGTTAATTAAGATGAACACTGAATGGTATTACCCTGTCTCATATGGGTATTAACATCGTATTAGAGTCTAACAAAATATTATTTTAGTTAAAACCATATATACTGACTCAGTCTAGGTTCTCTCTGAGAAATGAATTCTGAATCCGATTAAACTGCCTATTTCAAAACCATATGATGCTCCTGGATCTCAACACAGCAAAAACAAACTAGTCAAATAGGGTAAATGGGTCTTTTTTATTAATTAAAAATGAAGAGATAACTTTATGTTTAGGAATTCTAGGACCATGGAGCAGAGATCTCCAGTCTGCTACTCCAGAAAAATGCATGACATTCATAAGCTTAGCAAGCTCCATGTTCAACTGATAAGGTTTTTCTTCTGCCTTTTCACGTCCCCCCACCGTGAACTCCTCCTAATGAACCCCTAATCCAGAAGGACATTTCTGCTGTGGTATACAAAAGGCACCATCAGCCCCGCAGTGGATCCCAGGACAGCCCTCTGCATCTTCACTGATCACAGAGTAACATCAGCCTGCTCCTGCCTTGCCCCCCGAGCACCAGAGGGATGAACTGAGCATTTAGCTTTTTGTAATCTCGGGTGTATTCGGCCACAAGAGGTCACAGCCCCTTAAAGCGGGCTCGAACCACTGATGGGTACATTACATACTGTTGAGGCAGATCAAAAAGCACCTCTGATCTCTACCCACCCCTGCGCTGGAGACGTACCTGCACACACAAGCAGGCAAGGGACACACAGGTATAGATGGGAGTTCTCATTCACGAATGCAGGGCAGGGCATAAATCAGATGTTCATAGTCTCAGGCAAAAAGCAGTATCTAAAGAGAGGTAGAAATATGCAGAAATGCGAGTGTACCTATATCCCTTAAGTACATGAATATACATGTGATAGTAAATGTGAGGAGGATTTAAAGAGACTGTATTGTACCTTTAATTAGCAGGTGGTACTCCTTAGCATTGTAAAAGAGATGAGCTCTGTTAAGTGATCTGGAGACGAGCATAATGACTTCAGTGCTCAGGTTATGAAGGGCATTTCTATAAAGAGAGGAGTAGTATAAACCAGCTAAACTCTTCCTACAGTCGTATTTACTCTGCAGAGCCTTATCAGTAGAGCCAGGTGGTCACAGGTTGGTTGATGCAGCCATGGAAGTAAAGCAAGGACCAAATTTCCCAAAGCAAACTCATATTGTAAGAGCCTGCGGAAAGGGAAGGTGAAGAGGAGATGGGAGTGGAAGCGAGAGCAGAATTCACTCTGGCTGGAGACAATGAGGAAGGCAAAGGGCAGCCTAAATCAGATCAGATTGTATTTGAAAAGGAAGTTGAGGTCCATGGATGGCAGGCAAAGGAGTTTAGGAGTATGTTACAAATTTTGCTGAAACATGTTTGGCGAAGATATTAAATTGTCACTACAGTTTCAAGCATAGTCTTAACTCCCAGATGAATGACTGCTTTCTGCTGCATGGTAGGTGGCAGACAAAATTTGTTTCTGCTTTCATGAAATTGAAAAAAACAGGGGTTTGTGTCTTGGCGTGAAGGTGGCACCTCCAGCATCACAAAATCTTCCTGCCACACGATGCTATCGACACGGTGCCTCTCACCGTTGCCATGTGCTGAAGGCCACAAGGAGCCTTTTACTTCTGGATGTAATAGAGAATTTCAGGAACAGAAGTTGCATCAGTTTTGAGTGTTTGTGTCAGGAGATTTCATGGTGAGATTTGATCCTTGGATGTACAAGCATTACAGCAATGGCCATGTTGAGTTTCTGTCAGCTCTCACCTCCTTGGACTGTCCCTTGGTGTGATCTTTGAATGGCACTGTAAAGTACAGGACCCAGGTGCTGAGCTACAGAAGATAATATTCTGAGGGTAGCTTCTGACCCCTCTGTGAGCTCTAAAGGCAATTGTGTTGGTAACTTTGCATTTGCCTGTGGGGCTCTCTCATAATTAGGCTATTCATGAGCTATGGGGGTTGCTTTCTACTTGCAAATGCCTTTTTTTCCCTTTGACTTATCTTTGATTCCTAGGAATTTATGCACTTTTATTCACTTCAGAATCCAGTAATGTACAAATCTCTTTTTAAGATCTGCAATATATGCATTCACCCCATGGGATGCCTCCCCGGGCCCATGTTTGTTTTTTGTGTGTAAATATGCACAGTGGCCTCACTGCTGCTCACACACGAGAAGGGATCACACTGAGGTGACTGATTATGAATCAGAATTAAAACCACCAATTGGCATTAAAGGTCACATCTTTATTAGAATTATTCATCCAAATACAATTAGCTGCACACCAATCTGTGGGGAGGAGGAATGGGGGCTCTCCGTGAGTCTGACCTGATCCTGACCCAACTTACACCAACAGTGTGCCATTATCTTGAACAGAGCTTCTTCCAACTTATGGCAGAAATAAACTCATCTTCCACAGCGTCACCTCCTCCTTGTCTCCCAAGGGCAGCACAAAGAAGACATTAATACTCTTGGTCTTGAGGGAATGAGGTTTGTTTTCTTTTTTTTTTCCTTTCTTTCCCCTTTCTGTTTCATAAATGACTTCACTCCTTACCCCGTTGGATGAAGTTCCATCAATATGCTTGCTGTGGATGGTCTGCATTTCTGTGGCAGTCACTCAATACAGTAACAGGGTGATGCACTGAAGGGAGAACAGCAAGATAAAAACAAATCAGTGGGATTAGACTGATGAGTTCAAGAGGTTATTTGTGCTGACCGGTTAACTTTAAGGCTTAATCCCCAGGGACTTCATGAAACCCCAGTAAATGAAGTCTAAGATGGAACCACGCATAAGAATTTGAAAAGCAAGTGAGCACCAACTTTAAAAAAGTGAGGGGAAAGATCAGGTAGAAAGAAAATGGGTAGACCATTCACTGGGATAGGAAGTAGAAAGCTCTGATGAGCCAGTTATTCTGCACTGAATGTCACATAAGCACTCGTTCACCTGCCTCCAAAATGTCCAACACTGGTTGCTCCCAGAGACAGTCTATGAGATTGCACAGACCCTAGTGCAGATTATTGATGTTGCAGAAATAGGTTTGTTGAAGTTTACATGGTCCAGACTTGGAAGAGAGTTATGTTTGTATGTAATATCCCTTATTAGACCATCAGATGTGGTTATATAGGTTCTTCTTCAGAGCTGAAATGGAAGCAGCAAACCTGCATGTGCCCAAAAGCAAGTCTATTTTTTTCAAATATATCAGTTGATCCAATAAAAGACATTACTTACCCCAGCAAGCCTTTCCTTAAGAACATTTATGGTAGCTCTTATATTCCTCTAACTGGGGACTTCAAACCACTTTAAAAACATTACACCAGATAGTATCACACCATCTTTATTTGGAAGTTAATTATTACTTTGTATCATCTTTAAAATGTGAGGAAACAGAATTGAATAGCCTTAGCTAAGACGAAATAGGAAGTCTGAAGAAGAAATCAGTTCTGGTCCTTCGCCTGCCATACAAAAAGTCAAATATCTCTGCAGAAGTCAATTTTCCTTTATGGCACAGCAGTTAAACAGCAGAATGCATTTTAAGTTTTTTTCAGGGCCATATAATGAATTTGAAAGTTTGTCCCAGGATGGTGAAGTTAAAGTAGCACAAAACTGCCTTTACAGAGTGAAGTGAAATCTTTAGGTGTTCCTGATTTATAATTGCTCTTCATTGTTAGATGAGAATTATGATGTTAATTTTAGAGTTTTAAAAAAAGAAGGAAACTTTCATTATCATACTTAATGGCTACATATTTTTCAGTGATCTGCAGCCTTTCTAGGAGCTCTGTCATTCCTGGTGTTTGACGACAAAAATATGCTCTTTCTCCTCCAGAGAGACGCAGATACACGTGAAAACACAAAATGAGACACAGGTACTGAGTTGCAATCTCTTCACATCTATTTATTGATGGGGGAAACAAAGGGAGGGAAAAGACTGTGTTTTTTCAAGAATAGTTTGGAATGAGTTTTCAAGTTAGTTCACGAAAAAAATATTTGCAAGCCTATCATTTGTTAACTGGATCTGTGCAAGTGGCTTATGAGCATGGCTTTCAAACTGTTATTCCTTATTGTCTGTCTGAATTCATCTCTCTAACCACAGGGCTCTTAAGTAATGCAATTCCCAAAGCTAAATGCACACACTGTGTGTCTGCAGATCCTCATAATGAGAGTTGCTACCATGTGCAATACCATGTAAACACCTTTCTTCCTCTAGTTTCTAGAAAAATAGAAAAGAATGAGATAAAGTTCCTATTGGTACATTTCAAATGCAAGGAATGTGTCAAAAGTCTCCCGAGAAGTCGGGTTTCCTTTATGCCACAGCAGTGAAGAAGCAAAATGTGTTTTCTTTCTTTCACTTTGTCAGAATGCAGCGCTAAAGTCTGGGGGTCAGGACCGGTGTCAAATAAACAACTTTACTGTTTTGAATTTTTTAAAGGTTGAAGCTCCAGATAAAACAACTGCCGTTTGCACACAATATGCCCTGTGATCACATGGCATGATTGATGATAAGTCAAAACAAATTTTGTTTATTCAGCTTTAAAGTGAATGTGGTGTTCAGATTTTTCTGCGGTTTTGAATGTTATTGGACAAACAAGGTGCACAGATGGGATGTAGTAAAGGTAGAGGCCTGTTTCACCACCAGCGTGATTCCTTTTGGTGCTGCTGAGTCATCTGCAAAGCCACCCCGGGCCAGCGGCGTGTGGCACAGCCACATGAGACCATGGGGACATTCCAGTCCTCCCAAAGCCTTCGTGATGATTTGGGCTGCTCCCTCTCCCAGGGAGGCTATGCATTGGGGTAGGAGGTATTTCAGGTATATTCAGGAGGTGTTCCACAGCTGGGCTCATGAGAGCCAGTGGGGGCAGGAAAAGGCAAGGAAAGGACAAAAGGCTGCACCTCTTATGCTGGTGAGCACAGGGCACCAAGCTCTGGGTACCGTGGTATGGGGCAACCACCCACTTCGTCCCACGGCATGGCCCTATGGCCACCACTTGCCTGAGGAGCTGCAGTTGTGGTTTGGTATTTACCATGTTGCATCTCTCTCCCCCTCCCAGCACATAGACCCTGCCCAGGCATCGTCTTGGAGCTCACCTTTCATTTGAAGGTGAGGTGTTTTCATGCAGGGCTGTGTTTCACCACCCTTCCTCATGCTGAGAAGTCCCCTCCTTGGAGTAGGAAATAAATTGGATGGAGTCACAAGAGACGGTTAATTCAGCTCCTCAGGGCTTCCTCTGGGGTGAGAGCCTGACCCCGTGGCAGTCAGGGGGACACCTACAAGTGAGGAAATGTAAACGCAGACCCTGATGAGAGGCAGAAGCAGGTCGTCTTTGTGCATGTTGGAATCCATAACTGTCTTCATTTGTGCGCAAGAAGTGCAGGGAGGAGGCCAAAGCATTTCGGGTGGGAAAATTTTCTGGTTTTACTGCTGAGCTAAAATAGCAGGTTGAAAGTATAAAGGGAAAAAACATCAAACTGCACAGTTATGTCTCTGTTGTCTAAGAAGGCTGTGATATTTGTTTTCTTTAAAAAAAATCAAACTTTCTTACAATTACGCTTGAAAATAAAAGTCAGCTAAACGTACATTTTTCAAAGAGGAAATCCAAGGTATTTTTTTTCCTACAGCAGTAGAGTTCAACTGAAAGCAACAATTGTTTTCAATTTTTCTTACAGGAAATATCATACCAATTCATTGGGAAAATACAAATGAGGTAATTTTTTTGAGAGACTCAAAGATTCCCTTGAGAAATCTCAGTAATTTCCTAACACCACTATCGTTTATCCTTGGCCTGCCTTAAACATATTTTTCGAGAATTCTTAGCATAGCCCCTTCCACTGAAACTCTTTGTGTTAGAATAAGACATTTGCTATAAATATTAGTGCATATAATTAGATTTTGTTTTGAACTCTTACATACGAAAACTTATATATTGGGGTACAATAAATAGCAAGCAACCAAATGTTTAATACTTTAAAATTAAATGTTTGTTTGTAAAAAGAGTTAATGCTATTTAGAGAAAAAAAAGTTGATGGCTAATTTTATCCCGTTTAGTGTATTGTAATTATATGATTACCTATAGAAACTTCAGAGTACGGGTTTTGAAAGATCAAAGTTAGTGAAAAGTCAGCATGTAATTAGTTTCTTGCTTTGGAGCATTAGGTAGAATTACTGCAAAGAGGCAAAACTATCATTTTATAGAGACCCTTAGGAGATTTATAATGATGGTAGACAAATATATGCATACAATATCAGTTGGTGTGCTAAAATTTAATTTTAGTGAGGAAATGTGGTTGAAGGTGATCACAATACATGGGGATGTTCTTATTTTAATATTGGTGGATGTTATTATTAGAGAATCATATCAAAAGATATGTCACCAGGGAGAAAATATCATTTATAAATCACTAATGAGTAGCAAACAGTGTTTAGCTTGGAGGTATAAGACATCTTTTCACAATGTGCATTTATGATCAAACACAAAAGATCAAGTGGGGGAAAAAACGAATGGTAGATCTATATTTTATCTTTTAGTTCTTAGCAACATTTTTGATGGTTAAATGGGGTTATACAATGGGCGCGTTGAAACACACCCTTGCTATAAAGGCAGAAAGAGCCTTTTTTATTTATAACAAAGAGCTCACATTTTGGCCCTCAAATGTTGTCTTCCTTTAGAAAAAATCTTAATAAATAACACCCGGGTTTTAAGATCGTCTGTACTCCAACGCGTTAAGGCAGGAGGAAGTGCTGCAGTCAAAACAGGGGGTCACTGGAGGGTTGAGATTTTCAGGTGCTGGAGATTGTTCCTCCTTGAAGCACGAGCCGTTCGACCGAACCGCTCTGCTGTCAAAAGCGTTGATGAAAGGCTGCCAAAACTGTTCATGTGCACATGTCATCCTCTTACCATGGGCTAACTTCCTCCACAATTCCCTCATCCTCCTCTGAGTCACAAACGGAGACGAAATGTTATGTTGGGTCCACCTGTGCCACACATGGAAGTCCAGAGGAATTTTACAAGAATTTCAGTGGGTTTGTGTTTGAGCCTATTATGCGAGAGGATATTTTCAAGACAGAGCCCTTACAACAGCGTATAACATACCAGAACTTTTTTGCCCACCCAGAACATTACCCAAATGTGATTTTAGCATGGAATTGAAACATATAAAAAGTACCTGGTGGCTAACCATTTAAGACCTAACAGAATAAACGAGGAGAGAGCTGAAGCAAATATGTGTAGGCGAGGGATTATCGTGAGAGACGGCACAAGGATTAAAGTTGAAAAAGGAAAAGCCAATAGAGAGGTTGAGATGGGAGTCAGGAGAAATATGCATGGAAAGGAAAGCAGAATTCGAGAGCAGATACAGAGAGTAAGAAATACCATAGTACCTTTGAAAACAGAGAAAAAGAAGGTGGTGGCCAGCAGTGGCAGCATTTGAAAGTGGCTTTTTATCCTTCCATAAAATATTGCTCATTATATATCCTGAAAGAGAAGAAGAAAGAGAACAGCTTTTGCAAAAATATAATACCCATAAACTAGAGGAAAGAGCTGAGCCATTATCCTAAATTACTGAAGATCCAAAGGTCTGGGGGAAGATGGACTTGTGTAAATAATTCAGACATTCATTTTAGTGCCTATAACTGTGAACAATTATTTCAGTGTTGCTACTATATTTGTCCAATACACACGTAAGATATGACATGAGAATCATCATAAAGTATACAGGATATTAAAAGTTTATTTGTGGATAAAGCAGGGATTTTTATTGTTTTATTTCATGTATATTAATTTGATCTAAATGCCTCTCTCTTTATCCTTTCTCCTTTATTAACGTCTCTTTTCATGCTGGAATAATTTATCACTTGCTGCTGTCCTATAACAAAATAAGTAAATATATATCAAGGATTCCAGAATTAAATTCCCATGTACAGTAGATCAGAGAGTGAAGCATCTCACGTTTGCCTTGTCTTGCAAAACAAGATACAAATTCTGCCCCTTTGGCTTTCTTTTTATGGCCCTAAATTGGATCCGGAAAAATATCCTTCATGTACCATTTTCACAGTCACCTAAACCTATTGCTCACGTCTGTAGGACAAACCAGTACAGGCAGGACGCTCCGCCAGCGGCATCCAGCCTCAGCATGGAACAAAAGGATGCCCCGCACTCCCCCGCACGCAGATCAGACTGAAGCGCGGTGAGGTTGCTATCACAGTGAGCGAGATTCTTCAACTAAGATTAACCTTGAAGCTCAAATGAGATAAAAACAAATAGAAATCTCTCCGCAGGAATAAGAGCTTAATATAAAGGAAAGTATTTCATAACTCGCATAACTTTAATTAAGAAAAAAAAAAAAAAAGGCTGGCAGGATATATTCTATCTCAGCAGCCATATGTTTAAATGTGTGTTCAGCGAGGTGCACAGAAGGTGTGCACGTCTCATTATTAACTAAGTAGATGTGTGTGTACAACTTCCTTGAAGTGCTGACAATATCGCTCACGCGTTTACAAGATGCTCATCCTTTTGCCCATTATGTATCATCACGTCTGCACCGTATCGAGCGAGCCGAGCTGTGCTGGTATTAATTGAAACAGCTCTGTCCTGTAGCAGATCCAAGCGGTTGGAATGGGATTGCTGGGAGAGAAAAAGAACAGAGATGAGCAAGGGGTAAGCGAGTGGATGAAGAGGAATCTGAGAACTCCTTTAATCAGGGAGGCTTCTGAATGGCCTTCTCCTTGTAGTAAGTGAAGCAGCCAGGAGAGTTTATAAGAATCCAGTGCTTCCAGCCAAGCTCAGGTGATCTTCCCAAAGAGCACTATGGTTTTGAGAGAGGCTTGGGACTATTCCAGGTGTCTTTTGTAGCCACGTGTTCCGTATTTGCTGTCTGAGTGCTGTAGATTGGTCAAATGTTGGGAACTGAGTTTGCCTGAGATGCTGTAGAGGACATTGTTGGTAAGAAGTTTGCCATGTGTTTCTGGTGAGGAGATACTGTAAGGCTTCCTCAGTAGTGTCATCAGCCACTGATTGAACACCAAGACTGACAAAGGGCTAACAAAGTTCTGTCTGTTACTGAAATGTCTCTGCATGCCAGCATCTTTGTGTGCGTCCCTTGGGGTCATAGTCCTTGGTTTCTGAAGCAGTTATGAGGAAATTTCCAATTTTGAGTGGTGATGTCCGTATCTGTATCTTGGCATAGAGTGGCAGAAAAAGGAGAAACTCTGTTTTAATGCTGACCCAACCAATAAATTGAACTCTGGAAAAGGGGAAGGATGGAAGAAGCAGAAATGACAGCGAGCAGCTGGTTTCTCCCGTGCTCTTTGGATAGATGAAGAGATGTTGACTAAACTTGTATAGACACAAACTGCAGTCAGGCAGACAGTGTGGCACGGGGACATGTTGTCATGAGGTCAGTGAGCTTCATCATGTCCTCAGCCATATCTCAGGTTGCTCATGGAAGCAGCTGATGAGATTTCTCACTGTTAGAAATGCCTATAAGTATCTCAAGGGTGGGTTGAAGGAGGAGGGAACCAAACTCTTTTCAGTGGTTGCCAGTGAGAGGAC
>JAOQGH010000003.1:11023209-11036235 GCA_025769975.1 Gallinago jamesoni
TTGGACTAGATGATCTCTATGGTCCCTTCCAACTCCAAAAAAAAATTCAGTGAAATTCAGTGAAATTCAGTGAAATCAATGCAGACATAGGCTTATTCTTGCCTGTATGGAATCCAATGTTGTCCATTAAATGGTGTGATACAAGCAGGGCTCATAAACAGGGTTTCTTTGTTGATCCAGAGACCTTGCAAATAGAAAGGAGAATATGTACTCTGTCAATTATCTGACTTCAGATCAGCTAATAGTCTAAATATGAATTCATAATGAATCTTTGGCCTCTGAGTAAGTAGAAGAGCACTATGACCTGGACTTTGCTAAACGTTTCTGAAGCCATAGGAAAATTGAAGAGGAGGAGGGTGGTGCATGAGTAACGTCCACTAGAAAGCATGACTATTTTGTGAGTAGGATGGATGACTTAGGGCATGATGTAAGCCTCCTAATAAGAATTAGAAGGCATTTGATGGAACCAGGGTGAAGGCAGGCTGGCACACACTGCTCCACACGTCGTCTCCTCCAGCGCTGACACCCTCAGCAAAAGTGTTTGCTGGCAAACTGTTTAAGTTGTGAGATAGTTGCAACAGAACTAGAAGAAAGACATCTCTGGCATCTCAAATCCATCCTCAGAGATCTGGATGTGAGTTGGTCCCAACAACACTGTGGCTGAAAACTCTAGTTTTAATGCAGTTATAGGTTCTGATTGCTTAAGCACCTTTCAAACCAGGAAAGACCCATCAATAATGCTTCTTTAAAAAGCAGATCTTTCATAAATTCTTAAGAGACCCCAAAGTGCCTTCAGAGATTAAAATTCTCATAGCTACGCTTCTTACTGCCCCATCACAGGGTGCTTGGATGAGTTTTTAGGAAAAAAAGTAGAGAATTATTGCTGACCAACACTTAGGACCATCTGACAGTGTTAGACAGCACTGGGACGCGGTGAAGGCCGCTCTGAAGGGACCGTAAAGGTGTGCAGAGCAAAGTCACTGGCCCTGTAGGCATTTATCCCAAAGACTGTCCAGAGAGAATGGGTAAAAAAAACCAAAGCAACAACATTTTCTAATAAGAAGGAAAAAATGAAAGCTGAATGAACACAACCAACAGGGAGCTATGAAACCTTCCAAAGGCAGCCACTGCATGGGGATGCTGCATTTCCCCAGCGGTTGGAGCCGAATGATTACTCTTTGTTAAAGTGCAAATTTTCCCTGGAAAGCTTCATGAAGACGTTTCCCATTTAAAGTTAGATATCCTTTCACCAGACCCTTGTCTGACGGATAAAGAAGGAAAAATATTTGGAGGCCAACAATGCATCTTGCGTTTTCATATATTCCTATTGTAACAGAAAGTTCCCTAATCACATCAGCTGCATAAAGCTGTATCTTGTGTCATTTAGGACTGATTGCGGGATCTGGCATTCAGAGTCTGTCGCCAGTTTAGAGAAGTCTGCCTCAATCAGTGTCACCGCTGGCCACAGCCATCTGTGTAGGTCGCTGTCAATCCAGCTGTCTTTGTTTTAAAATGCTGTTTTGTTTGGGGTTTTTTGTTTCTGTTTTCCAGGGCAACTACCACATCAATGTCAGGGTCTGATGCTGCATCTTACTCAGACATAAGAGAGATTCACACAGGCTGATCATCAGTGGTTTCAGTTATTTCCTTAGATGAAAGCACCCCTTTCTAACACTATTTCTCCAGGCTTCTGCAATGCTCAACAGAAAACTCTGCCAAGTTATCCCGACTGTGAGTCTGAGCAGAGCAGCTGACGGCATATAAAAAACTCACTCATCCTGTATTCTCACCTTGAAAGCAGTAAAATTTGCCTGCTAACACACAAATTTCAGCTGGTTTTGCTCTTTATTGCTGCAGCAGTAGTGACAAGGCTTCTGAGAAGTGGTAGGAAGACGGAGAATGCGTCTCTCTACAGCAGACATTTAGGAAGGGCTGGGTATCCTGCTGAAGCTCTTTTACACTTTTGTATTGTTCACGTCCCCTGCCTTTGCAGTGAAGTCTCCTCCAAAGCAAGAGGAGACCGGCTTATTAGTTAATTTAATAGTTAATTCATGTTGGAATAACTGTACAGATTTCTAGAAAAGTAGGTACAACACGGCATGGTGTAGCCAGCAAGTTAAATTTGGTGGTGTGAGCCTTGCTGTCCCCATACCTGGAGCCTTTCCCTTCGCTTTAGTTGCAGGAGGAGAGGGAGCCTTTCCAGGAGGTTGTCTTTGGCTGAGCGTTGAGCCCGGGGTGCAAAGAATTGCAGGCACATGGCCTGCTGAGTTCAGCCATGCCATGATACCCTGTGGCCGAGGTGTGGGTGAGCAGCACTTACCGCGCTTACTATCAAAAGCAAAACTGGGGATGCTCTCCGCTGACAAATAGGAAAGAAACCCCGTTACTCTCGTTTGCACAAGATGGGTTTCCAATCTCAAGGTCATGCCATATAGGTGAGGTAGCTCATACCCGTTACCACAGTCTCCTGTCCCACACTGTTATTTCCATTCTGTCACTTTGGGCAGAGGAACCAGTTCAGACAAAATAAAAATCAACCTTTGCCCGTTGCTCCGACCCAGCCCAAAGCAACGCTTTCCTGCCCTGTGAAAGGCTGTCTCGGCTTTATTTCCATGCTCCCCACTGCTTCCTGGTCCGTCGGGGATGGGAACACCAGTGCCCCAGCACTGTGAGAAAGCAGTTCTTGACCTGAACCTGACCAGAAACAGGAAGTAATAGAAATCTCACAAAAGAAAAAAAAAAAAAAAAGAAATCTTTTCTCCTGAGATCTTCAGCCAGGCGGTCATTTTCTGAACTCTCTCTTTCCCTGGTGTAACCACTGACTTTGTTTACACCAGTGTAATGGAGCACAGCCTTAATTATGGAGGTTCCCCTGCAGCTTTGCACAAGGCGAGCTTGAGTGTGTGTCCAAACCAAATCTACAGAGCTTTTTGAGCTCCTCCCATCCCTAATTATTTGTGGGTTTTGGATATATACCAAGAAATTAGTTCATATCCATCTACAATTTTCTCTTCGTTTGATTGGCTTGAGGGCTGGAATTAAGAATGAGAATTACCTAGAATAATGCCATCTGTGTTTCACATAAAGAGAATCCAACCAGAAGCAACAATGCAATGTTTTTTAAACTGTATGATATGATAATGCATAATGACACGCTGCACAAACCGACACATGGTTTCCACGAATACCAGTGAGGTTTCTCTTCAAGGAAAAAGTAATGAAATGGAGCAGACCTCAATCCAACCACAGCAGTACCAACCTGAGCATCCACCAGGGACATAATCAGAAATCACATACTCACTGCTGAGGAGCTATAATTAAACTAGATTTAATTTTAATGGAAATTCTTCCCAGAAAAAAAAAATATATCGAAGTTCCCCGCCCCCTCTAATGTTATTCCACTGTTCCAGGCTTTATGGAAATAGTTACAGGATTCATGTGTTTTGCAACCCCGAATGTTTTCAAAACAAATAGAACATCTTAAAAAATGAAATTAATAAATCTTTTACATTCATACTCAGAAGTCACTCATGCTGAGGTTGTGTGGGTTCATCAGCATCAGATGCTTCCTGCCGGCTGGTGCCTCCACCCAACACATGTTTTAAATAATAATCAAGTTCAGCCTTTGCAATTATATTTTTGTCTTAATGCTGTTGAATGGTAATGGTTCTTTTATCCTACTTTTATCTCTCAACTTTATGTCAGACAGTACTACTCCTATCTAGGGATGTGAAAACCTGATAACTTTAAGAGGATTAATACTGACGAAATGTGCGTTATTAGTTTGAATTTGATTTATTAGTACCCTGCAGTTTGATTAGGACTAGGAAGCAGGCAGAATATTGTTTTGCCTAAGCAGAGAGAAAATAACACCAAGCAGAGAGTTAAATATATATCCATTTATTGGGCCAGTGCTCTCCCAAGCACACCAGCCCTTCCTGTGCCTTACTCAGCCCCTCTATTTACAAAGGGCACCAGCCTCTCAGAAACGTAAAACAGAAACCCGGAACAGATTCTCCGGTGCAAACACGTGCAGCTCAACTCTGCTGAGCACCACGTTGCTCATCCTTCCCAGAGGGATGACCCAGACCACTGAGTCCCTTTCTGCAGGGTGTTCCTGTAGCTCCAGTGGTGTTTGGAGAAGCCCAAGCTAGTCCTGTGGCCAGTCTGGGGCTAATCCTCTTTCTTTGGGGCTGTTTCCACAAATCTACTCTCTCGTTTGCGTTTTCCTCCATGGCCACACTTGGGCCATGTAATCAGGCATAATCCCAGCGCCCTTGCAAACCTGGGGAAGTAAAGGCATGAGCTGTGCAGCGCTTTTCCCTCTACTTAGCACACCCTCCCACTGGTGTTGCGTTGGGCAACGCTTTTCGGAGGGAAGGCTGGACAAATCCACCTGGCAGGGACCCCCTGTAAAGCCTGTTTACGTAGAAGCGATGAAGTGTTGCACAGAAATATCTGGTTACCTTCTCCTTAGGTAAGTTAAGTGCTGTTGCGTGCAGTAGGTCAAGTCAACCAGGTTAAAATTAGGTGGGGTTTTGTGCCACTTCACCGCAGCCTTCTCCTCTGGGTGCTCACAGGGTGCCCATCGGAGAGTTTTGATGGAGAGAGTCAGGCATATTCCTGACGACTCTGTGACAATGAGGCTGGCATCCGTAGGAGTAAGAAATACAGTTAAATATATTCCTACATGTGATAGGTACATGGAAAACCCATTTTTTCATTTTTTGGCAGAAAGGAATTGGAATGCAACTGGGCAAGCTACAGACCCACGCTCCCTCTGCCAACTTTTGTAATAATAGGAAGCTAGTTACAGTAAACAGTGGTAAATAACACTCATGAAATCCAGTGGGGAATAAATGATTTGTTCTTATACAGGAAAACAAAAAAGGAGACATTGCTTTATTTTTTAATACTATTGTGCTCCACCCACACTGTCTCCAGTATATCCCATAACAGTGTTGGCTTTTGAGAAAAATGCATATAATGACTGGACTCAGTCTTCTTGCACAGAAGCATGACTAGATAATAAAACAAAGATGCTGGCTTACCAAAAAATTCACATTTGACTCTGCGACACATTCATTCACCACTCACTTTCTCCATTTTTACATGTAAAAAGAGTTTGGTGACTGGATTTATTCCTGATTTGTGCTGGTAAGCAGGAAAACAGAAGGAGCACAATGCTATTTCTATCTGTGCCCAGTATATATAGTACATTACTTACAAAATATTTATCTGTGTTTCCTCCCACCCACTACTTTGTTACATTCATCACTGCCTGGGAGGAGCGGTAGAAGACGCAGCAGTTATGTGAAGATTGGAAAGGATGTTTACTTGAGGGAGATTTGCTGGGAGTTATGAAAAAGACTTTTAAAAAGAATACTTTCCAACATTTTTCTGGAAGTAAACAAGTTTAGTTATACTAATAGATTATTCCAGTGCCCATAAAGGATCTGTTGCCTTTTCTACTATGAGCTATTTTTATAATTAGAAAGTGTTTACTTAGGCTTTCTGACTGAAATATAAGCCTACAGCTTCTTCTCGTATCCCCCATGGATGGGGAGAATGGTTTATCCCCTGCCCCTCTGCAACAGCCTTTGACATATATGACATCTCCTCTTTCTACCCTGACCAGCCCCAGTTCTCTCTCTCTCTCTCTCTCTCTCTCCTCCCCTGGTCTTTCACCCCCAGTGGTGGTCTCTACTGGAATCTTTCCAATTAGTCCTCAATCACTTGGGCCCCAAGCTGAAGACCAGATGATGACGCTCAAGCTGAGCTCCCCTCTGAGCATGACTGCTTCATTTTCACAGCAGGGTGACTTGTCTCACAACCATCTCATGAGTCCCTCCAGTTAAAGCAGGGCAAGTCAGAGTAAGACAACACAATCCAGGCTTTTCACAGCCCTGCTCCAGGCAGGACTAGTGACTGGACGCATGGTGGAACCACGTCTGAGGACATGGGGCTGGTTTGAATAGCAGTGGGACCAACAGATCAGCCTTTCCTTGTGGCTGGAGAGCAAAAGTGGCAGTCTTGAAATAACTCAAAGGAAATGCAAGAAGAAGCCTCTTCTGCTTTTCCTTCTACTTCAGCCTAGCTGTTACAGCCAAGGTCTGATCTGAAAGCATGTCCTTCCTGTGAGGTTCAGACCACAAAACTGACTGCTTGCCACACTCCCCTGTTGTTTTTTCCTTGGGTTGCTGTATGAATCTAGTTTATCACATCCAGCCCTGTGCTGAACATGGGTAGTGTTTGAGCAATCTATGAAGTCAGAAGCTTCCCATGGAGAGTTTTTTCTTTGCTTCATCTGGAATCTTCCAACCCATACAAGTGTACGCAGCATGGTCCCTCAAAAGGTCCTTCCTTGTCTCCTCTGGGAAATTTTGCTACTTCATAGCTGAGCTCTTTCACACAGAAACGTGTGTTGTCTGGGGGGGAAGGGCAGGACATGTTGTTGAGCCCCAGGCTCCCAGCTTTTCTGGGTTTCTCTTTAGGCCAGACAGGGAAAATAGTGCTGGGATGTTTCCTCTCAGTGTTCTCCTGGTCTCTTCCCAACAAACGAGGCAGGAAGCCTAGAAGATGGGGAGATGATACCGCCGTGGTGAGCAAGGGCACTACCCTCGCTGCCGCAGAGGACACACCATCACTTACTGGAAGATGAGGTGAAATATTGGCTGGAGTTAAGGGAAAAAAATCTTTGGGTCTGGGATTTCATCCAGGTCATGTAGATGGCGGATGAAAAGGAACAGTCAGGACTCTCTGTGCCTAATCATCCACTTGGAGCAAGAGCAGAGCAAGGGAGACAAGGGTGGCTGAGCACTGCCAGGAAGGACCATGTGTCCTCTCTTAGCTGACAGTGAGTCCCATCCCACCGCAGCAGTGTTTCCCAGTGCTGTGTTGTTCTCTGGGCATGCTCCCTTCCCTCAGCTCCCTCCGGGACCATTTGCTGAGCCCACAGGTAACTGATCTCCCATTGTATGAGGCACCGAAGGCGGAATAATAAATAAATAAATAATAAATAATTCAGAAATAATCTTTTCTCACATAAAAATCCATGTTCCTGGGGAAAAGTACACAAAGCTAAGGCCAGGAATAATCTGTTCAATTCCAGCAAAAGCTCCGATTCCCCTCTTCTTTTGTGTAAGTCACAGACTCCCTTTTCTCCTCCCATAACAATCTCATGCATAATAAAAACAGGGCTTCGTCTGAAAATCTTTTGTTTTCCAAAAATATGAAGAGTTCCAGGGAGAGCCTCCAAGATCAATTTGCTATCTGATTCCAAACAGAGCTGAACAAAATCTCTGGTTTTCTCCACTGCCAAATATTTGTGGTGACATGCAGGATCTGCCCCTAATGTCAGCAGGAATATCAACAAAACATTTCCAGCATGTTTTCACAAATTTGCCATCAGTTCCCAGGCCATTTGGTGAAACTCTACAGACATCGTGGGTGCGCTTTGTTGAAACCATCCACACAGTTTTAAAGAAAATAGAGTCCAATGACTTCCCACCACCTTTCTTGTCTTTTTACAGTCTCTTAAAATACTATGGGATTCCATCAAAATGTTCAAATAATCACTCCTGCTTTGATTATAAACAAAGAAAACTTTAATTTGTCTCCTCAGCCAAATTCAGGAAAATCAGATCCCCCTGCTCAGTTGGAGAGGGAAAGACAAACAAATGTAATGAAGCCAAGCAGCTGAAAAAAAAAATGCACTGATTAATGGAGAAAAACAACTCCCATTGTATTTTTTTTTCAAGCCCACTTCTACTAACAGCCTAAACACAAGGCAAAAGTGAAAGTGCAACCACTCTTCTGCTCCATCCCTCCCGGTGGCACCCTGCCTGCCCAGGGGTGGTGGAGCTGTGCTTGCACCCACTCCCCTTGGATGTGGTTGCCCCTCCAGCCTGGCTGTTACCACTGCCTCCGGTTCATGGGCTTTCCAAGAAGACAGCAGCTCGTGCTGTTACGTTTTAGGTGATGCTCAAACCAGGTGGTGTCCATCGCATGCTCACAGAGTGTTGGATATTTCCCAGTATTTTGGGAAATGGCACTTGACATCTCAGCACCTTCTTAAACGTGGAGTGGTGGGAGGTGAGAATGCTGGGCGATCTGGTGCTGAAGTAAATCAGCGGCTGCCAAGCTTAGGAGAGGCTGAGCAGGGACGCCCCAACGCCATCCCTCCTACCCCAGCCCTATGCCTGGTCAAAGCCCGTGTGACTTGCCTAAGACATGCTCAGGAGCTTCCCCAAAGGTGCCCTCTGGAAATGCCATCCTGGGTTTAGAAGTGTTCCCAGTGTGGGGTTTTACTGTTTCAGGGCCTGCGTTTTTTAGAATAGGAAAGAGAGTCTCCCCATTTGTAACTAATTTTCAATTATTTTTCTGCCACAAGTGCTCCAGGAATAGCCTCTAATAGACTCGAGTCGAAGAGACTTCAGTTTAAGGGACAACACATGCAGCAAGTTTACAGATCTCCTAATGATTTCAAATATCATTTACATCACTCTAGAAGACACCAAGTCCATAAGAGATAATGTAAACCTCTTCCTTGCTGTGGTTCCTCTCGAGATACAGCTAAACGCTGCAGACACATTACTGTGACTGGATGTATATAATAGGTATTTGTGCATGCAAATAGCCAGTTATATGTGAGCAAGTAATTACCTTATTTGCATGCCCAGACATGGTAATTCAAATGTAAATTAGCTGTGCAGTTGCAGATACACTTTGCATGTACAGTTGCCTATTTATACAAAAAAATATATATTTTTGTCCAGCCAAAAGGCCCTTTTACCCCCCTCAAAATGAGACATAAGTGGACCTTAAGTGGCACATGCTTGCGTCTGCCCAGGGGTGAATGTCATCTGTCTGAATATCTATGGGAGAACTGCTCTGCCCAAACTGGGGCTCAACTTTATTTATAGAAAGCAGCAACAAAGGGTTTCTGTCTAACGCCCACCCAAATCAATGCGTGTCTTTCTGGTTACTTAAATGGGCTCTGAATCAGGCCCAGACAGAACAAAGATATTTTTAAAATTATTTTTAATGGTGGAAATATCATGCACAAATATGTGAATAGATTAGCAGAGAGATCTGGAAGGCTCTGTAAACCAGTGGTATACAGCTGCATGTCCGTGGCTTTAAAGTTCCCTTATCAAAACTTGTGAAATTATTTTGATGATGCAGAAATCAATAAAATATTTACTTGGAGGAACATTTTGCTTCTGCGTTTGCAAACTTCAAAGCCAAAGTAACACAGAAACCGTGATTATGTTTTCCAAAGTTAGTAACGACAGTTTTTTCTACAACGCTATTGGTATATGCAAATAGATACTTTTTTCTTTTCTTTTTGATACAATTTCATTATTTGCATTGCTACTAGTGGTTCACCAATAAAGGCGAACATCACATTAGGATTCATGACAGTTTTCACATTGTATTATCAATATGTGGAAATAATTGTCTGCTCCAGGATTAAATTACATTATTGTGTATCTTTTTCATGCCTAATAAATAATGATGGATGGCTTTTATTTTCATCACCACCTGCAACCATTTAGTCACCCCTTGATTGTTGAAGATAAAATAATAAAAGGCAAGTGTTATGTTGCAAGCAAAAGAATGCAGTCAAAACAGTTGCATGCCTCCTGTTTCTGTCTACCTTTTTCCAGTCCCTAAAGAGTAATAGATGGTGTTCTGGGAAGGCTGGCAACCTGCAAACTGGCAAGCAGTTCTCATAAATTGGGCAAGGGGGGAAAATGTGGAAAACATTTTTTTTTTCCTCGTAAAACAATAATTATTTCTTAGTGCATGATTCATAATCTGAAAATTAGGTTTTTGTTCTGCTGTGCAAATCAGTTACATGCAATTAGAATGCAAAGCAGAAGCACGTTCTTAGTGTTTAGCCCTTTTAAATAGAAATGAAAACAGCCTTCAAATTGTACCAAAGTTTAAAATGCTTGCTAGGTAATTTTGAAATTCAAAGAAATAAAACCATGCATAATAAAAGGCCCGCTCTAACTCGTTCCAATTTTTTTATATATTTTTTTTTTTAAATTGCCAATTGTGAGGCTTCATAATAAAAATAGATGTTGCATGCTTTGGAAAACTGTAAGGGTGAAGCTCCTTGCCAGTGTTGACGTGTTTATACACAGCACAGAGACACACGTGTGCGCGCACAGAGTCACAGTTTATGTCACTTCTTACATGATCATTTTTTCTACTAGGTCAAGTGTAATCTTGAAATTGTTATAACTCCTACCTGCGCGTCCTGATCCAGAAACTCTTTTAAGCTGAAAACAAATGGAGTTGACATTTTTAGTTAAAGCTTACATTAGCTGTTGTCACAAGTCTTTAATCAAACCCACCCTCTTCAGATATCTCATATTGTTAGCTGGGGCCGCTCTGCGTGGAGTGCCATAGGAACCTTTTAAAAATAGCATGGCAATATTTAGAATGGAAAGTTATTGCTGGATAATTTCATTAATCGCGAGTGTATCAAACTGAGCTCAAGACAAAGTCGTCCTCTTTTTTTTTTTTTTTTTTTAAACAAAATAGTCAGTTCTGAGTCAAAGGTTTATTCTCTGTGTGCAGTTTCACATGCTTGGCTCTATTATCTTTAAATCACAAGATGACAATCTTCTCAGGCATACCAGAGAGTCAACCAAAATCCAACAGTAATAGATAATCCTATCAAATGTCAAGTTACTGAGGAGAAGCGGTTTGAAAAATAGGCCAACAGTCCATTACTTGATTTACCTTGAGAGGATGTTAATGTTTCTGTAGCCTGCCTTCAACAGGGTATACTTTCTCTGTGTTGCTAAATCGCCTAAAAGCACGTTTCAAGCATTTAGAACTATTTCTGTTGTTTGTGTTTAAAAACATACTTTGAATTTCCTCACATAAGCAGAAAGGACTGTGTAAAATAATAAATACTTTTCCTTCAGGGACAAAAAGCCACTGCTGCCGTCCTCATCCCTTGAGCAGAGAAATACAAACAAATTCATCCATTTACTAGCCCAAATTTATGGCAGAAAATTATAAATGCATTTCACTAATAGATGAAGAGTGGAACTTCTTGAGGTGTCCCCTCTCTTGACCTATGGAAATGCCTCGACCATAGAAAATTACCCTCAGGAATCACAACCAGGGACCCACAGGGCAGCGCTGAGTGCTGATGTGCTTGAACCGGTCGTGTGGCTCCGTGCCATTCGACTGGAACATACCAGCCTCTTCTTGCAGCAGAATTCAACGCGCTAAAACTCATCTACAGAGAGATGCTGTGCGAAAAGTCCCTCTAAAATAATGGCCGCACTGAACAGAAGTTGTCCTGGAAAAATTCCCAAAATTTAAATTGATGAAAAAGAAGCTTTCCTGGAAAAAACTCCCCATCTGCATCACTGAGACATTGGAAGTTGAAACGAAGCATCTTCCAGAGACATCTTTCTTTTCCCATTTTGCTCAGCCATAGCGCTACCCACACCTCCTACAGAAAGCAAAGGGGAAGGAAAAACCAGGGGCACAAATAACACCTTCTATGAGAAAATTCCCATTAGTTACAGCAGTTGCAACGCATGAGGGATTTTTCCTCTGATAAATTTGCAGCCCTTAGACACCCACTCAATATAAAGCAGCTACATTTTTCCTGCCTGGCGCTTTTGGCTATAAAAGCACACGTGAGTACACACAGACACACAGACACAGACGGAGCAAAGGGCTGGCTCTACAGCTGAGACTTTTCCTTCTCCTGCGCAGAGGGACGCTCTCTGGGAGGGGATGAAGTCCTGCACCCCCCAGGCTGGCTCTGCAGGGCTGCAGGCAGCTGCATGACTGTGGTTTTTCAGAACTTTACTGCCCTCTCCAACAAAATAGTTCCACTGAAAGTGATAAATAAACGCTCTCCGAGTTCCGCCCGCACCCGGAGGCAATCACTGTCTTTCTCATCTGTGCGCTCCATCCCTGCCTTCATCAATAGAGAGGTAATTTTCGGACTCAGCTCATTAACACCGAGCTGTTGATGGAGCTGTAAACACTCCACCCCGCTGTCGTTTCGAGCCCGTTACCAGCCATTCTTCTCTGTTTAGCTGACCTGCCGTGGCATTTCAGATGAAAAATATTTGTCTTAAATTCACAGCGGTTGCTCAAGTCTCCGAAGAGGGCTGAGGCTGGTTCTGACATCCAAAAGCACTGCAGCGCCGAAAGGGAAGCAAACTTTCTTTGGCTGGAGCTCTGCAGAGAGGGTGGGACGTGTGGTGGCTCGGGACACCACGAGACACGGGCAACGCCATTTTTGGCTTCGAGTTAGGCTTCCAGCATGTAGAACATACACACACATAACATAAACAAGCATCGAGATAAGGAAATGACAAGGAGGCAGAAGGAAAACGGGTTTAGCCAGCAGATGTCCTGGTGAGGAGAGGGGGCATCTGCAGGCAGTAGATACAAAATCCTACCACGCAGGCTGGTTTGGGATTGTCGGGTGCCTCAATGGATGATCTGGACCACGGTGTCACTGATGCAAGGAGGCAGCATGGGAGAAATGGGCCCTTTGTGGTTTATGCCATGGTTTATGCCATATTTCTGCACCGCTGCAAAAGGATGCTGTTGGTGGCTGAAGGCACCCTGGTACCCTGCTGCTCTGACCGCTCCCGTGTGTTCCTGTCTCCCACTTCATGAGGACTTTCAGACCCAGGAGGGTGTCAGGCCATGGTTTTGCAGGCTAGTGCTTCACAGCCTCGGCAAGAGCCAAGTGGGGAGAGTTAGACAGCACCCACCCACAATGAGCCAAATTAATCCCTGGGGTTACATTATTTCAGTGAATAGCATTACTGGGCTGGACATGAAATCATGTCCCTGCTTTCATCAGTGTTGTCAGCTCCTTCATCGCAAGGTTGGCAAAGCCACCCACGCTAGAGGTGGGGGATGCTTACAGAGAGCAATGGTTCAAGAAATGGACATGGACCTGTTGGAACGGGTCCAGCAGAGGGCCACGAGGATGATCAGAGGGATGGAGCACCTCCCCTATGA
>JAOQGH010000003.1:11036335-11046335 GCA_025769975.1 Gallinago jamesoni
AGAGGGGAGATTTAGATTAGACACCAGAAAAAAATTCTTTCCTGTGAGGGTGGTGAGGCACTGGAACAGGTTGCCCATGGAACTTGTGGCTGCCCCACTCCTTGAGGGGTTCAAGGCCAGGCTGGATGGGGCTTTGAGCAACCCGGTCTGGTGGGAGGTGTCCCTGCCCAGGGCAGGGGAGTTGGAATTCAATGATCTTTAAGGTCCCTTCCAACTCAAATGATTCTATGATTCTATGATTCTAATTGCAGTCCCCATGTTTCTAAAGGCTCTGTCATGGGCATGGTATATGTAACTCAGTATGGGGTTCTCATGCTTTACAGGCATAAACGTACCCAGGTGATGAGGTGCAGCAAGTGACAGAGCTAGGGAACGCCCCCAGAACATCATAAAAATATCTGCTCTCCTGGTTTCCAGAGAGGATGTGTTGTCTGGCCCAAAGGAAGCTCACGAGCATCCCTGCTCCCAAGGAACCAGACACCAATTTTTTTGACAATTTTACATATTACGCAAGAGGGAACCGTGCCTTGGGCAGGTAATGCTTGAAGTTTTAATTCTGTCTTTTTCCTTCTCTTGGCTTTGGCCTGATTAAAATCAAACTGAGGTGGCAGGGCCAAGCGATATTAACCTTCACCTTGCAGATATTGAGCAGATACCTGGCCCTGGCAATGCCTCCACCTGCAGCTGTGTGTACCAGACCCATCACACAAGGAAACAGCAGCAAGAGCCACACAGCCGTGGTGCTGTTGTGGAGCCGATGTCTCCAAAAGGGCTAGAATATGGCTCAGGGATCCTGTGATTCGGGGTGAACTGAATCTGCACGTTTTAATGAAAATGGCTATCATCCACATTTTGTTTTCTTTATAAACATTTGCAGAGCATCAGTAGCCAATCTAAATGTCTCAGCAGATGAGTACATACTGTACTTCAGCTCTTTTTTTTCTGGAGTGCTGGAGAAAACATGTTAGCTGGAGCCAGCTGATGTGCTCTCCATGGGTCTCAAGGGCAAACTCCTTCAAATAAAGCATGATCTTCATGTCCCTTCCAAACTTGTTTGTGCTCTTTTTTCTGTATCTTCAGAATTTCATCAAACCATTCCTGCTCCCCACCATGCTCAGGGACATCTCCCTTCCCAGCCAGCTCCGGAGGGTACCTGACCACCAGGCACAGCACGACTCTCCAGGTGTCTAACAATGTCTTGGGATGGACTGTGCCTGGGTCCAGCAAAGAGATTTGGGAATAAGCTCTTCATTTTGCTTTTCATTGTGGTGTTTTCCTATTTTAGATCAGGGTTATCTTGTCCAGAGAGAGGGCAGCGTGTGTGTGGAGGTAGCAGGAGCTCTTCAGCACGTGGCTGCAGGCAACGGGCTCAGCTGTGAGAGTCCAGGCAGCTCCTATGACAGCCTCGTTATTAGAACATGAGCTTAATGAACCTGCTGTCAGATGATCTCTTGTTTCTTTTAAGCAGAGGTAAAGGATCTAAGAAAGCTCTTTCTTGCTCATTCTTTGGACAGAAACATTTGGATGGAGTACCGCGGCTCTCCCTCGCCACAAAGACCACAAAGGTATTTTTATCCTAATTAGAAACTTTTGGGTGGCCTACTTTCTCAGGAACCCTTGTCCAGCCAGCCTGCCATCCCAGCCGACATCCAGGCACCCTCAAGACCAGAGCAGCTGGTTCCAAAGCAGTCTTGGCACCGCGCTACCCAAGGGCTCCTGCACAGTGGGAGCACCAGCCTGCAGAGACCGGTGTGAGAAGGTCTCTGGCTGACACGAAGAGACCACGGCAGACCCCCACACCGCCCCCCCGAAGGCTCTGTCACGCCAGCCCGGACGGTGCCACTCCAGGCTAACGCAGCAGGAGCAGCCCAATCCATTTTGACAGAGCTCAGGCCTCAGCCCTCCGCCCGCCTAATCGCAGAGTTATCCCACAGCGAGAGGCTGGCGAGAGGCTGGCGAGAAGGTTCAGCATCGCCTGGTGACAGTACTTAGGGGCTCTCCGAAGCACTTGCTGCTGAACTCAGTGCTTTGCTTGTCTGGTTTACACCACCTGGACACAAACTCCAAGGGCTTCACACATGTGCAGAGCTGTGGAGGCCAACTAGAACAAGCTTCCCAAAGTGTGGTCTTCTGCAAAACCTTTAATATATTCATGTACACAGATCCCCATATCCCACAGTGGTGATATTTTCTTTTCCCCCTGTAATTTTATGTTTTTAAACAAAAGGAAGACCTCTCTTCCTTATAGTAGTTCCTTAGCCCTCCTTTTTGGAATAGTTGAAGAGAGGTGTCAGCAGAACTTCCTTTTATTTAAGCTGGGGAAAGTGTCAAGGCTTTAGGTAGCTTGGTAAATATATTTTATTTAACTGACTCCTGCTATTTTGGTATTTTTCAGGGCCCAGAGGGTGCTAATAAACTCTAATTGCCTTGATGAGCTCCACCTGGTGTCTCCACCCACTCCCATGGGCCCAGGAGCCCATTTAAGCTCAGGCAGGAGCCTTTGCTTCTTTCTGTGAGATATGCAGGGGGCTGTTGGCTTTCAGCTGACCCATGGACCTACTGATCCTGACCCACAGACTTGACTTTCCAGCTTGACCTTGCTGTGATATTGTCTTATGACGTGAACTCTTGGTTGGACCTGGTGACCATCCACCCGTCCCACTCAGGTACTGGGGAAAGGGGCTGTGGATGGTGAAGGGTCCCTTCCCCACCATAGCAGCTCTCTGTCCATGGTGTCCCTGTTGTCTAGTAGAGAGTAGCCAGCCCCTGCTGCCCCCTGGCAATGTCCATGGAGTTGATAGTCCATGTAGTCACACCCAGCTCCTGGGAGGGATGAGATTGCTGTTACCTTTATTTTGGATATAGGGAAAATGAAGCTCAGCCTCTTGTTGAGTTGTGTAGGGCACCCAGAACCCACTCCACTATATCACTCCTTCTTCTTAGCAGTATATTTGACCTGTTTGTGGTACAAGTAGGATGTACTAATGGTGTGGGTGCACCACTGGGTCTAGGGACCTGAGAGGGACAGGATTAGAAGAAGTGACTCATGGCAACTCTCTTACACCTGTGGTAATGGTGCAACTGTTTCTGGCTTCTGGATAAAGCGAAACCAAACATCTCATGAGTGTTAATTGCTGTGCTGTTTATAGTAAATGGGCTTAGGTAAATAAAGCAACAGCATGGTAGCCATAAAAATGAAAGGCCAGGCCCCACAACAGAGTAATACAAGAGTATTTATGTTGCTGGTGTCTCAAAATTCCTGCAGTGGGAAATGGGCTACCAGTGAGAATAGCTCTCATGGCACTATCTTTACTAAAAGAATAGGTATAAAGGAAGGATGTTTCATGCATGTATAGCTGATGCGAAAGTGAGGTTTGCTGATGATGCAAGTACAATGTTCATGCTATAGGATTGGATGCAGGATTGCTTGTGTCAGCTGAAGCTGAGTCTCTGCTATGGTGTGTTGCCTTCAATAAGGTAAACTCAAGAGAAAGAAGTTATGAGTAACTTTTCACTCCATTTCTACCACAAATCGTGCCAGCATGCTCACACCACCATGAGAAGCCATGTTTTGTTACCTTTGCACTGTTCTTAAAATCAGTCCACAAGTCTAAAATATTCCACCAGAGTCAGTTGCTGAATTCCCTGAGCATTCCTGTAATCCCTGATACACCCTTGTTTGGAGACATCCCTTTGCTTTCTTGTTACTGGGACACTGGTAGAGAAGTACAACTGTGATTGCTCCCTTCTACCAGCTGCTGTTAGAGAGAGCAGTAAGTCTGCAAACCACAGCCTTGGCAGTTAAGGTATCAGGTTAGTAATTTTTGGAGGAATGTGGTTTTATGTGGTGATATGATACAAAGTCCCTGCATCACGTAGTCATTGTGGCCCACCTTGAGAACAGATACTTTCAAATTTGCTTATAAGGTCTTATCTCCTCTTTCACCGTCGTTCAGGTTTTTCCCCTTTTTACAAGATGAGGAAAATGCTGTTCTTGTAAAATTACTGAGAAACTTGATTATCTCTGGTGCTGCTAACATCTCATAGTAGTAAAATATCTTAGAGTTGAGGTGAAAGATAACCCAAAGGCTGTTCATTGTGCCTGGTGTTGTGTGTAGAAAGCTTTAGGCAATGTTTGCATCTGATGTACCTGACATATTTCTCTTGCTTCATTAGATTTGAGGGTTCTGTAGGCATGACAGTTATTCTTCTGTGTAAATTTGTGTTTACATCAGTATTTCACATCTGACTTATTGGTAGATACAAGTAAGTATCTTGATTCCACTAAAAAGGGGCAAAAACTGCACCCAGGATTTCTCCACAGACCTCACTGTGCTCACTTCTGGTTTTTGTCCTTTCTAATGGATTTAAGTGGAACTGTCAAGAAAGCTCTTGCCAATGTCATATGACCTTGACCCAAAAAGTTCAGAGACTTCTCAAAAATTTGTTCTTCAGATCAGGACTTCCATTTGTACTACTCTGCTCAAGTCAGTAAGAGAGATTTTTCCTTAACAAAAGAACATAAACTCTTATTTTGGCAGATGCTAAAAGCCTTCTCAGCCTTCAGGCTTTCCTATTGTAAAGTCCAATTGCATTAGGTAAATTAGGAGAGCTAACAGAAAATGAGTATCACATTTTAAAGAAGTACAAAGAACAAAACAATAAATTGTTCTTGTGCATAAGTTAATATTTAAGGAGCACATCTCAGGCAAGGCAAAGTCATAATCAACACCAAAGCAGAATCTCCCTAAACTTTTTTACTAAAGGAATGAATAGAAACCTTGTGCTTTTGTTAGTTTTTTCCTTTGCTGAAATGTTTGGGGTTTTTGTTGTGTTAATATTCTTTCCATGATGGTGTCTATGTGAGAATTGGAGATAAAATAAGACAGATGTACTGACCATGGTTACCAAGGGAGCAGTTTCCTTAGCAATGGCAAAGCAGTTGTCAAAGCAGTCAATGTTCCTTCTCCCTCTCTCACATGACTTGTTTTTACTAGTTTGCATAGCTTGGTTACACAAACAGCTAATCGTAAACACCTCTCCCAAATTTCTGGGAGCAGGCAAAAATAAAGGCCTAGGTGGGTCATTAGTCAGATGATCCCAACCTGGTTTAAGTTCAGTGGCTACCTGAACTTTTTCTTTTGTTTCATCGTTTTTCATAAAACGTTCACCGTCTAAAGAACATGAAAGTCATCCAAATGGAAACGTAACTACATACTGCACACCCAGATAAAAAAGAGAGGGAGGTGGGTGAGTAGTATAAAATTGCCACCTGTCCAAAGCACCAGTCCTTTCCTCTTACGGGTAAAGATGGCAGCTAAAATAAAGCCTATAAATAGGTCTTGTAACTGCCTGTGTGAAATGGTTATTATCCGAGAGTGGATATCTGATCCTGCCATCCTCACTGGGGCTGAAGAGTGGGGTTATGCTGCACTGTAACACTTATTGCTCTCTATGGGTGCTTCTGGTGGTGGCGATAAGTGTGCAAGGTCCCCAGGCCACATCCAGAATTGCCCAGCCGAGGCCACCAACTGGGTAATGGCCACCTCCACCCTCACCAGGTGCTGGGAGCTCAGTGCCCTCTCCGTACCCTCGCTCCCAAAGCCCACTCAGGCTCCTAGGGACAGCAAGGAGGTGAGATGGGCTCATGCTGCTGTCTGGAAGCTATCAGCTCTAAAAGGATGGTAGATCTTATAAAGTGCTTGGAAAACCATGTTATCTGTAACTCCAGGCACTATGGCCACCAAACTCAAAGTTATTCACCCTGAGCGGAGTAACACCAAGAAAAAAAACAGGCAGGAATGAAACTTTCCCATTCTGTATTTAAGTTAAGCTCTTGATTGTAATCAAACTGTGATTAAAATTGTTGTGTCAATAGCCCAATAATGCAGAGCCTTGTCTGCACTGGAGTGGTGGTTCCAAGAGGGACAGTTGTTTGTTCTGACGACTGGAGTTAGGAATTCTTCCCTCTATTTCCAATCAAGGACAAGGCTGTTTCATATCAAATCTGGCTAAATTCATATATGCAAATATTTCTGGGGAACTTCTAGTTGCAGGCTAGCAAAGTTGTTGGTTTTTTGTTTTTTTTAAATTAAAACTTTTAAAGTTTTGAAAAGCAGTATTAACATAACCTGGTACTATCCTCTGGAGTGTCACGTACAGAGAAAATATTGACTGGACCACTTTCGGATTAACTATGTGTTGGAAAATTCCATCTTGATGTCACTGCTACAATCTGTAATTTTAAGTGTTGTTATTAAAAAAAAAAACCACTTGCTATCAAATGGCTCCTAAGGGCTTTCTGGTAATTCAGCTACACAGTGTGTATTCTCCCTCAACCTGTGGCTAAAATTCATACATACTCATTTTCCAGCGCATCCTTATTTACTGCCTGCAACAAGTACGGATCTTTTTGTTCAGGTTGACTGGAATTTAATTAGACGCTGATAAAGAGAAGGGAAAGTGTGGCGTTATGGGCACATGGAGCAGCTGATTGCCGCTGCTCCCCCTGCTCTGCACAGCTCGGTGCCACGGGGTAGGTTACCGACTGCATCTGTGCTCCTCCTAGGGGCATTCATTTCATGACTATAATATTCATGATGCACCACTCCAGGCGAAGGTAAGGAGTTTTCTTGAGCTCTGTTTACAAATACTCCTGGCAGGAGTCTGACACCTCAGACGGGAAGGCACAGAAGAAGCTGGAAGTGCAATATTAGGTAAAAGTGTTGCTGGCCCCTGATGTGTGACTTCTCTGCCCTTGCTCACAGCACCCCGGGTGGGGAGGGGGAGCTGGGAGAGGGTAAGGAGCAGGGTGCCACCTACGAATGCTGCAAGCAAGATCTGTCTCTCAGCTGCCTTGTTAGGAAAGCTGCACGGAAAGGGAGGAAAAAGGCCATGGCATGTTCCTTAGCAATTTCCTCTATTCCACATCGAGGCGGTTTCAGATTCAGAGAATCTCACAGCGCTTGAATTCCATAAATCTGCGCGATCCTTGTGGAAAAACCTGCGTTTGCGTCAAGAAATGTGGGAACAAAGAGGAGAGAAAGGTAAAAGCCGCGTAAGATCAAACAATGCTCAACTAATGAGACACTTCTTCCTTTAGAGGAAGGTATACGTGTGAAGGGGTAGGGAAGGTCTTATTTCTGCTGTGCCAAAATATAAGTATACAGCTTGTGTTCTTCTAAAAGAAAAAAAAGAAATAATCTTGGGAATGGAAGGAGGAAAAGCAGAGCAGCAGCAGTCATCTGGCTGATGGAAGAAGGTAACAGGGAGGGTTTCTGAGATTGCTTTCTGCAAAGAGGCAAGTTTGCAATTTTAATTGTAGGAGGAGCCCACCCTGAGGTCAACCACAGCACTGAATCATGTCAAAAACCATGGTATGCACAGCCACCCTTCCCTCTGCTCCACAGGCCTTTTACCTCCAAAAAAACCAATCCCAAAGATAAGATGATGGCAAGGTGGGGGCATTGAGTCACCTGGGAGCATGGTTTTGCCAGGATGGCCACCCTGTCCCCATCTCCCAGCTGCAGCCCTGCCAGCCCCCAACTCAGCAACCCCTTGCCCACCCCGCAGTGACCCCCAATTATCGAAGTGGCAGCTGTGTGGGTCGCTCGCCTCTGGCTGAGCTGATTTCTTACTGTTATGGTCCCAACCACCTGCTGTGCATTTGATGTAACTTTTCAATTAACATTCTCCGGGGATTTGTAGGGCATGTGTATGCAGCCCCAGCCGTTCCCACCCCTGTCACCCCCGGGGCTGTACCCCTGTAACTCTTCCTGCCTCCTGCACGGATGCGTTAGGTGTGGATTTAACGGCACCCCCCTAAATCCCTCCAGTCGGAGGCGTGCGAGCACGGATGTAAAGGCTGTGCAGGAGGGCGGCCTAAATGGAAAAGCAAAGTGTTATTGAATGTGACTAGTGCCACTCAGACAGACAGCCACAGGATTACAGCCCGGCAAATGAAGGTTGATGCGATAACTGCACCAGGCAGGAGCAGAAGCAAAGCTGTCCTTCTCGATATCAGGGTACCGCAGACAGTCCAGGAGCGGAGTAAGTTTTGCTGACAGGTTACATAAGAATAAACAAAACTAAAGGAATAAGAATCAAAAAGAAAAACCAGGCCATTTGCACCATGCTGTGATGGTTTGTCGATCTGACGTTTCAGCTGAATACGACTCGCGTTCAACTGCCTGGAGCCTTGCTTGGAAACCTTTGCATCGCTCGTTTTTGTGGTGCTTGCTCCTTTACTTGCATCTTCATTTGGAGCTCAGGAGGACAGGTTGTTGGGTTTGGGTGCTTGTGGGCCCATGTGTATTAAATGTTAGACAATATTTTTGAAAAGACTTTAAAAGTTTGGGCATTTGCCAAGAGCAAGTGAAAGAGGAAGAGGGGTGGAGACCTGGTTCAGAGGGAGTTTTGTTTGAATTCTCGCTTCAGAGCTGAACGCTCATGGAAAAGAAGGAAGCATTTAGCTTTGTCCATGTAGAGTTTGATGCTCGTGTACCATCAGGTGTGAGCTGAGACTGCCAGAACATTGGAAGACCAGAATTGAAATGAATCACAGAATGATACAGGGTTGGAAGGGACCTCTGGAGATCACCTAGTCCAACCCCCCCTGTCCAAACAGGTCCTCCTAGAGCAGGTTGCACAGGAACTTGTCCAGGTAGGTTTTGAACGTCTCCAGAGAAGGAGACTCCACCACCTCTCTGGGCAGGTTCTTCCAGGGCTCTGCCACCCTCAAAGTAAAGAAGTTCCTCCTCATTCATTCCACAAGAACTGGAATGAAGAGGTGCTGTTAAATAAATTATCAGTGGAATCGGGATAGATGAATTTTTTCAGTCTCTCACTTCAGTTTAAAAAGGAGAAGAGATGAGTGAGCTGCAGTGGGGGGGGGATAACTGAAAAGAGGGAAATCTTCAAGTGAGATATCAAATCCACAGCTTGAGAGAGTGAGGATGCAACAGAAGGGAAAGGAAGACGGGAACAAACTGAGATTAAAATGACAGAAGAGAAATGAAGGATGATATGGAAAGACCAAAATCCACAAAACCAACTGGTCATTTTAGGGTGCTGTGGTGATGCAGGGAAGAGAGAGGAGCAGAGACAGAGCAGCTGGCTGACACACAGATGTGAGGAAGCCAATACACCCAGTATAGGCAGTTCTGTGAAGGTGGGTCCTGCCACAGTTTGGGGATTGATTTATCAGTTTAGAATAAAAAAAACTACTAGGGCTAATGCAATTCCAGCCATGTGCACAAATTTGTATTAGGGCACTACATTTTTTCAGATTTCTGAAATATAAGCAGTAAAAACCCATTAAATAAGGAAAAACTGTGTCCTCTCTATCTCTTGAACCGAAGGAACCGATACTGATTTCCAAACTGTAGCCAGCCCAGGACAGAGCTGGATTAGCACCAGCCTTCAGCGAGTAGCCTTCGAGATGCCCTGGTTAAAAGCACACTTGCATGCAAGTTAAAGCATATTTTGGCATAATAGATAGGTTTTATGCTTCTATTTGGCAAAATGAGTTTAAGTTATCACATAAATAACATTTTGCTGTGGACATACCTTAGTGAAATACCACCTAATTAACTGAGTTAGCTCAAGAATAAAAGTTAAAGTCAACTGAAATATTAAGGAGTTCACATTTTCAATGCTTCATCATTTAGCTATGTGGCTCCCACTAACAACAATGGGAGTCATGCAGCTAAATCACCTCCCACTGCTTATAAAATGTACCCCTAAGGTATACAGATCAGCTGCTGTGTCCTTCCTGGAAAGAGAGTTGGGTTGGTAGTTTGGTTTGAGTTTGGTGTTTGGGTTTGGTTGGTGGTTGGGTTTTTTTGATTAAAATTCAGTGAGGATTTGTAGCTCTCATGGCATGTGTTCAAGCAGCTGATGTTCCCATGTCTGTCACCTCTAGGGTGCACTGCTGCTGCTCTCCTGCTTCCATCCCTGCCATCCAGCGTCTTCTCTGTGTCCCACCTCAAAATCCTGGGTG
>JAOQGH010000003.1:11051335-11100163 GCA_025769975.1 Gallinago jamesoni
TGAAGAATATTTACATGTGTATAGTACATTACAATGCTTTTCCTACAGTGTCACTTTTGGAGGCATTTCCTTATGAAATACTTATACTAGGTATGAAGTTGAGGGTGTTTTTCATAAATTTCTTGAATTGTTTTAAAAATATTATGAGAGATCAATAGCTTTGCTATGGGATTCTCTAGGAGGGTTCAAATACTGTTAGTCTTGACTATGTCCTTTAGGATGCTGAAATAAAGCTAATGAAATGCTACCTAATAATAGAAAATATTTTTATTTTACTCCCTTGTATACATTCTTTTCTATTTCAAAGATGAAACCAAATGCAAAAAGAATAAGGGTTTCCACTGGAAATTTAATATAACTAATTAATGAGCTCTACTTTGGCCTTGAATGAAGAAGATTTTTAACAGGGCTGTGATTCAGCTGCAGAAAGATGTGGTTAAATTGTGTCACCTCTGTCTCCAGAAGAATTTGGCCAGGATCCTGCAGTGAGTTGTCTGTCTGCAGATATCTGCCCCAAAAGAAACCCAAGGGCTTCACTGGGACCCAGATTATGGCTGGAGTCTTACAAGACCCCTTGGGCTGGAGAGCAAGCATGGCTGAATGAAGCTAGCATTGCGAAAAAAACGTTGTAACAGCCATTTCCATGCAGGAGAGATGTGAACCCAGGTTTTGTGTCCTGAGGAGAGCTTGAAGACTGGTGGCGTGATGCCCTGTTTCTGCCTATCAGGTAGTGAAGGTGGGGACAGGTGCCAAGCCTGACAGCTTCCATCCAAATGAGGCTTCTGGATCTGGCCAGAGACAAACTGGAGGTCCTAGGGAGCCAGAAGGTCAAAAAAATGAGGCATAAAAAGCAAATTGGCTGCCATTTGAACTTGGCAGTAATAGGTGAAATTCAGGTGCCTACACCCCATCTCAGCTGGCTCCATCTCCTTTTGGGACAGCCCCTAAGAACCTGCCAGTACTAACAGGTAATTTTTATTTCATGTCAGTTGGTAGAGTTCTACACCAGAAAACCGTCTCCTTTGATGGAGTTGGATGCTTTTCCACCAAGGAGCAGGAAAACATCTTTCCACTCTTGGTGGGTCTGTCTATTTGAGGTCTGGTAGCACCACACATTGCCAGGGGTGCTGCTGTGATGGGCTCCATCACGCAGAGAGAAGAGGAGGTGCCTGGCCCCAGGAGCACCCATCCCTGCACACAGCAACGCTTACGCTGTTGTTACACTTAATTTCCTCCTCTCTTTGATCCATCTAAATTCAGCGTGCATTATCCTTCTGTTATTTATGTAAATGTTTAGATTAGGTAATATTTTATTCTACAGTGAATGACACCGTAATCCTCCTTATTCTTTTCCTTTATCATAAATATTTAGTTTGTTTTTAGCTTGTGGGACTAAACACAACATTGTTTTCATTACTGTGAAATCTTCCCCTTTTCTTCTCCTGCAAGCATCCCTGGTCCCCTGGCAGTGCTCTGCCTCCCAGAACGTGCTAATATTGCTTGCATTACTGCAGGATTACCACAGTGAAGTATACACTTGGTATTATAATTCATAATGTTGCTTTAAAAGATTAACCACTCCCACGGCTGTCTGGTAATTACAGAGCAGACTTTTTTTTTTTTTTTTTAAACAAAGAACAGCGTGCACAAAATGACTGGCAAGGAGGTAAGTGTTTGGGGTGTGCTTTGTTTTTCATCCTAAGAGAAAACCAGATGCAAAATTGATAAAGGAGAACGAGAGCGTGTTTTAAGCTGAGATACTTCACTATATTAGTAATTTAACAGATTTACATGAAGGAGATGGCACCGTCGGCCCCTGGAATGTCACAGACCGATGCAATGGGCAATTGCCAGCTCAGAGGACTTCCATGAACAAATCCAAAATAATTAATAGACCTTCTGGAGTTTTCCAGGCAAGCGAATGTGCTGGTGAAAGAGCAATAGTTAGTTTAGCCTGTCAAGGTTCATTCTTTTTCAAAACTCCAGTCCTCCCTTGATGCCCTCTAATGGTTTTTTGAAACACCAAAATGTTTTTGCACGAACAACATTGCCCATTGTGCTTTAGTTAAATGCATTTCGATGTCAGACACACTCCTGGCTTGAAAATGCCTGCTACCTACCCCTTCCTGAGGGGACCTCCAGGGAGGGCAGCCAGATTGACTTTAATCGGCCAAAGACTCAGAACGGGTTCTTAATGCCATAAACCCATCGAGTGTGCAAAGTCACATTAATATGTGGAAACTTGATCGGCTTTTATTAAGGGATCAGGAAACGGTTTAATTGCCGAGTGACAAGAGCATGTGTTTGTTTAATTGCTTGTTTGTGTTTACTGCGAAGCCCCGGGGAACGTGGTAATTCGGCCCATTGTTGGGTTGAAAATGTGGGTCTGGCACCCAAACCGACTGCACATGACAGACACTACTCTGGTACCAAGTGTTGTTTCGTCAACGTTTACCACGGTCCCGGTTGGTGAGGGACAGCAGCCCTTGGAGCAACGAAGTGGGATTCTCCTTCCAGCCTCTCCTCGCTTGGCTTGGCCGGAGCCAGCCACGCTGTGAGAAGGTTGGAAATTTTATACTTAAATGAGGAGTTGCTCACTCTCTGTTAAATTAAAAATAGCATTTAAAGGCTGCTGCGTGGTAGAGCAGTACTTAAGGGCTTGGTCTGTCTTTCACTGCGGGAGGTGCAATGGTTGCACGCTCCTACGGAAAACTCCTAAAAGATCTCAGAGCCTGAGGCAAAGTCCGTTGAAGCTGTCAGTGTCTTCCCGTTCATTGGACTGACCTTTGATCAGGCACTAATGCGTAGCGATAGCTTTTCTATACCTCTTCTGAAAGGGGTTTTAGCGTAAAATTGTTCCCTGCGGTAGGACTGCAGCCATCCTGGGGAGAGATCTGCTTTCTTGGCTGGTGTTGGCCAGAAGTCTGGATGGTACAGTGACGCCTGGCACTCCACGCTGGGGAGGAGTATCAGCTTTGCTGTGAGTTTACGTGAGAAGTCCTTGCCTAGCAATCATTCCAAATATAAAGCTTCCCAAGGTACTACTATTTCTTTCCTCCACATCCTTGCCTTACTTTGGAAGGTAAGTTTTCCATCCAGGAGCACCAGCATTTCCAGCTTCCTGGGAAGCTTTCCTTCCTATTTTCTCGAAATTAGCCATTTTAAATACTTTCTTGATGGAGGGGGATAGAGGGTTGCTGATGATTAGAATTATAACTGGCTTTCCAGTTCAGTATCCAGCACCATCAAATGCATCTACTTCTGTAGATGGAGCCTAGGAATAGTTGTATCAATATACATTACAGGCTTGTCATAACTCACTCATTTCCTATTTCAAACAGGAGGAAATATACTTGAACATATCTGTTGTATCTGTCAAGACTTCTCATTTGTCAAACTATTAGTGGTCCCTCTGTCAACATAAATAAATCTGTCCATAAATCTTGACAGGTGTAATCATTTGTTGCATTTGAAAGGCAAGTCTCTAACATTAGACCCCTTTTGATTCCTAACATGATTATCTTTAAAGAAAGACATTTCAGATGCCTTCTGAATCTGGCCTCTGTCAAATGATTTCTCCGCTCTTGCTGAGTTATCTACTCTTACGAAGTAAGCAAAGGCATAGTTCCTGCTGTCAACTCTCTTGAAGACCACACGAATCATTGGCATCGTAGCAGCTCTGAGGCCCTATCCTGCAAGCGTTTCTATTCCTGTTTGTCAGAGTAGGCTCCCAATGCACTTATTGTTTCTCATTCCTATTCTGAGCCGTTCTTCTGGCACCAGTTGTCCTTTCTTTATTTTTGGGAAGCTCTCAAAGAACATTCTTTGAAGGTATTCCATCTGACTCTGCCGATCTTTTCAGCACTGTTGCCGTTGGCAAACAGTCCGTACCCATACAAGAGAATTAAGCCTCCAAAATGGCCATTTAAATATGGGCTAGCATAACTTTAAGATTGAATTCCATAATACCAACACAAGCTTTGCGTGCTCCCCTGCTGCTCTGGGGCACACCAAGCAGCTCCAGCCTTGCAAGGCTCTCCAGAGAGATATGAAGTGACCTGGTTTCTGGGCTCGATGGCCTTATGTTAGTAATTTTGCCTGCCTGATTAAGTTAACAGTTATCCAGCCTTCACCAAGCTGGAACGTGAAGTGAGGGTCTTTGGCCAATGTTCAGTGTCTCAGCAGACAGCTCTGGCTTATGACCCAGAAATTGGTCAATGCACAAGTGCCAGAAGACAACCAGCGAGTCCGCAGATAGCGTGGCTTCACAGCATTCCCTGCTGCACAGAAAACCTAAAGCACATGCTTTTGCAAATAAAAATGAGTCAGGAGGTTGCGAGGGCTGGGTTTGTGGGAAACGCACGATAAAGAGCAGATCCCCAGGGAGCTCCTGTAGGAGCCAAGGTGCTTGGTATCCAAGCTCCTGTGGTGTCACGGGCAATGCCCAGCTTACATAGCCATGGGAAATTAGCTAGAGAATGCTGGAGGATCCCAAGTCTAATGTTTTCCCTTCAGTCTTCTGACAGTGAGGCAAGGAAAACTCTAGTGTTTTTTATAAAATATATTTAAAATTCTTAATTTTCCCTCTTTAATTTTTCCACTCCTTTAAATCATCTGTGGTTTGCTGCAGCAAAGATTTTTAATTGACAGAATTTCAACTTGTGCTCTAAAGGGACTCATTACTTCACAGGTTCTTTAGCTTCATGGGGCCTTGATGCCATGTGGGATATTTCCTGGGTTCTTCAATGGATCCTTACCACTGAAACTAATTTTTTGATGAGCTGCAGAAGCAGCCTGTGTAACAAGAACAATTATTTCGGAGACAAACCCTTTTGCTCCTGACCTTCTGATGCTTTGTACAGGATGTCCAGATGCAGAGTGTCAAAATGCAGCTGTTAGGTAAGGTTCCCATCTGAATCACAGCTCTCAATGCAGTCTGTTATTAAACAGCAATTTTTTTTCCTGTCAAGTCACAATTTAGGATAATATTTTGTTGGAGCAGACAATAAGCAAAAGCCATAGACCTCTAGCTTGCTATGTCCACACGGTAGCCTGGGAGTAAGGAAGCGAGTTCAGTTCTTCACTTCAGTGCAGGGAATCTAGAGAATTATTTAGTTAAATTTGTTACCAAATCTGTTTTAGTTAAAATACTTAGAAATATTTAATCAAAGAGGACAGTTGTCTATAGTCTTGCTGGCAAAACACATTAAGACTCTTGGTTTGTGAATTTTGTTGAAGCCAAGGAGATAAGCAGCTTGCTTTTCTGATGCTGAGTGATCTGGGGCATGTACTGGAAAGCAGAAGTGCATTTGGGTTCATACCAGCATCTGCAGATGTTGGTACCATTGGAGGGTCTGCAGGACCCTGCAGCCTCTAGGTGAGAGCTTCTGAAGGATGGAGGTAGAAGCCTAGATGAATCTACGCCCTGGCCCTTTGCATCTGAGCCTACCAGTGCTCCCTGTGTAAGCAGCACCCGCTAGATCTCACCACTGCTGTCTCTGGTTCTCGTTCTTCAGGCCAGGAAGGATGCTGGGCTCTACAGCTTCCTTTTCTGTTGACTGGCAAGATGGTACTTTGTCAGGTAACTGCTGTTGCCACCAACTGCAAAGCTCACTGCATCTAGAGTATAATGACACCTTCTGAGCCACTTCTTTCATGCGTTAACCTACTTGGAAACAGAGGCTCATGTGCAAATTCCCTCTGTATTTCATGGAGACTGGAACAGAAGCCAGATCTGAGCTGAATTTCCCCCTTCCAAGAGCCAGCTGAATCAAAATCCCCTGATGCAGACATCCCCAAATTTTACGGGTGCAAAAGATATCTTGATCCAAATTTTGCAGTTTTCTCCCATCTCTGCTTAAAACATAAAATGTATGTTTTTAGGAAAAAAGGATATAAACATCTTGTTCATGTTTGAGCTGAGAATGTCTTTTTTCTGTAGGCTGTCAACACAACTTCAAATGCATGCAGCCTGTCCAATCTGACAGACAATTTGCATATTTGTGGAATGCTAAAGCCAAGTTACTGTATACATTTGTACATGAAAGCATTAGAAAGTTTGAAGGATTAAAGGTGGAAATGTATCCCCCTCGGCCTCGATTAAAGATCAAGACAGCACATCAATGGATGGCAGACAAATAGCTGCCGCTTTGTCATTTGGGACGGCTTAACCCAAAAATAATAAAATCCAAGCTATTTCCTAGGACACAGATAGCTGAGGGCTCTACACGTGCTAATTGCTGGGGTGGTGTTTTAGCCTTTTGGGAGTGGAATGTGGAGCCTGCCACGTCCAGTGTGAGCCCTCTGACACACCGACCGTCTCTTTTTGTTCTGCGTCAGGTCCATCCCTGGGACTCGGCTAGAGCTCTGAGGGCCAGCCCAAGCTGCATCAGCATTGACGTCTGGGGCTGCACCTTCCCCAGCTCGCTCTCAGGTCCTGAAAAGTTCTTTGAGGCCAGATGGAGGTGCTTGGCCCGTACGAAAGTGACTTGTTTTGCGATGAGATGGGTGTCAGGAGGAGCAGCAGCAGGTGCTCAACGGTTTTCCGTAGAAAGATGCCTGCTTGTCTGCGTACATCAAGATATATTTTGGAGCCTGGCTGGAGACAGGCTGAGTTGAAAGATGGAGACTTGGAGTCTTAAAAACAAAATATGCTAAAGAACAGTTTTGTGTGGTTCCTCCCCAGGATCAAATACTGATATTATTTATTTTACTTGTACTAAAAAATAGCCTCAATAAGATGTTCTGCATTGGCCGATGGATGTAATTTAGGACCAGACATTGGCAGCGAAGGACAGAGAAAGCAGGAGCTAGTCAAATCTTTCCCCCGGTCTTTGATCCAACACATGAATATTCCTTTGATTCCGAAAGGGTTTGGCCAGCCTTTTTCGCAAACGGTTGCACGTCTCTGCGCTTTCTGGCTGGGGGAAGTGGAAGTGGCAAAGCCTCAGATACCTGGGAACCAAGAGCTGAAAACTCTCCTGGAAACTTCTCATGGTCTAACGAAATTCCCGGGCCAGCTTCCAGCCTGAGCGGATGCAGACAACCAGCCAAACTGAACCACCAAATCTGTCGGGATTCAGCCGTCATTTACGAAAGAGGACTGGGATTTTCGAGGGAGTTTGTGGGAGCTGAACACCCAAATCCCTTTAAATCCCAGCGGGACTTTTGCTCCTCTCTTCTTTTGCACCCCCACCAAAAATCATTGTCTATTCTCTTCAAATATTTCAAAGACCTCAGGCAACACTTTCATTGTAGATGTGGCTCTCTACCAAAATTACGCAAGCACAGAATTTTAGCTGCAGTTGCTGAAAATGTGTAATTTAACCCACCTATCCCAAAAGCCCCAGGCTACACCAAAACTCTTGACCACGGAGAGCCTCGTGCTGTCACAAGGCAGGTCTAACTCGAGGTACCCCAGTTTGAAAACTTCAGCCTTAATGCGTTTGGGAAAAGGATGCTGCTGTTTTAAAGCACATTATTCCAACACTGAGATGCCTTTCTACTGGGAGCAGCGTTACACAGCTGACCTCTGCCTGGATGCCTATTCCAACATGGATCTGACAATTCACATGTAGGAAAAGCCCTCTCATGCATTCACAGTTCTAGATGACCTCCATATATTTGTTTAAAAAATAATTAGGCTTGCTTAGCTTTTGTACTGTTGTATTTTCTTTTCTTTTTTTTTTTTTTTTAAGTAGCTTTTCCTGTAGCACTCCCAGGCCAGTACAATGCTGGCTTTTAAAAGTGATTTGTCTGTTACCAGGCAGGTTTAAACTTTTACTTCCTAAATCCTTGCAAACCAGCAATATAAGGAGACTAAAAAAAAAAAAATCTCCTGGGGATTGTTTTTATAGTAACAGTGAAAGCTTAAAATGTTGCAGCGGCAGCCAAATTATTTTTCTTGTAGTGGAAACAATACCAACAACTGGAGTCTACATACAAAACAGTTTAAAGCTACCCATAAAAATGACTAACAAATGAGTGCTACATTTCTTTTTATCATTTGCTCTTTATAAAAAGTGACAGTTTGAAGGCTACTAATTTGGCAAGTTATTTCCCCTCTGTAGTCATGGTTGTGCAGTAATTAAAAGATATATAAAACATGGACGTGTATATACTGGTATAGTCTTAACATTTTTGTGTGGTTTAGGACATAGTCCACTTTATTTCTCACCCACTAATGGAAAACTAGGTAGACATATGCAAAATTTAGCCACAGGGCAACGTTTGATTTCAGACAAAGTTTTCAAGAACTCTCTGATGACTGAAGTCTCTTATGACTGAAGACCAAGTCCTATTTACTTTCTGTAACACTGCTAAACTGTTCAGAAGGAGGATGTCCAAGGATGTGTAGTTACCTCAGGGCGTAAAGGAGTATTTTTGTCCCATGACTAAACAAATGACTTCTTGAACATGGTTGAAATAAAAAATTTAAAATATTATTAATTTCTAATGGAAATTGTTGAGTTTGTTGGGTTTTTTTCAGTAGTACGTGCTATCCTTAGATAAATAAGTACTTTTCAAAATCTATTACTAAAAATGGTATTTGTTGGCATCTAAGCCCTTCTGTCACTCTTGAAATTGGCACTTCTGTTCTTATGTCACTGGTTTTGAAATCTTTGACAGATACATCCCTCTCTTGGGATGTGCAATGCAAGACCGGTTGCTCCAGTCACAACTATTTCACCTGCCCAAATGAGGAATTGAAGGCAAGGGCAGGTATTTGGTATGGGGTGTGTGGCTGTGCTCTGAGCTTGGTCATTTGTCCTTCAAGTTCCATGTGTAAGTGCTTCTCTGTTGAATGTCCAAATAATGACATTATGCATGTATATTTGGAGTTTATCAGGTCCTAAAGAAAAGGAGAAATGCTTCATAGTCTGGAATCTCCCCAAAGCCTGTGTTAACTAATAATGACCTACTAATTTACATTAGTAATGGCCATGAGAGATAGGCCAAAAAAAAAAAAAAAAAAAGAGGAAAAAGTCCTCATCCATAAGATCCAGACTAAGCTGACAACTTTCCAAAACAAAAATGGCTTGGTACTAAGCACTTTTCAAAATGGCCACTGTTACTGTGAGAAACTCTGTTCAAGTGTATATAAAACATAGTAGAATAATAACATCTCATTTGATTATACAGAGTAGTTTTTTCTTGAGTGTTTTAGTTCTCAAAATTCCCAGAATACACTACATTGAAACTGTTCACTTGAGAAATTAAGCACTGTATGTGATAAGACAGTCATGTGAAATTTTTAAGCTGTCATTAAAAACGATTATAATTAGGACAAACTGTATGAAAATGCTTTAAAATTGAGACCCTGGTGAATTAAAAATTAAGGGGTAATATTATGTATTATCATGTTGAAGGGCAGGGATTTTCGCGTGTAACTCCCATTAACACTCATGTGAGTTGCATTCGTAACTCCCCGCGCCTTGCCATGAGCGTACACCCCCTCGTTTGTTTTCCCTGAACAACCTCAGCTTTCGCAGGGCTCCAACACAACACGGAGAAGGAGCAAAACAGCAAATCGAAAGTTTAGACTGTTTTCCCTTACAAATCTAGGCCCTCAGATGGAGCAGAAATGTAATTCATCTAAGCAATAGCTGTACTCCCACGAGTAAGATTTCCTTATGAAAAGTGACTGTCACAGAGTCTGCTCTTCCCTGCGACCCCTCCCGTGCGTTTCCCCACACTTAATAACTAGGGGTTGGGCTGTGATTGTATTTATTACGTCTCCCCTAAATGCAGGAAGGCTGTAGGACTGAGGTCTGAGCAGTGAAGAGGAGTCTGCCCAGTGGCCGCGCTGGCCTTTGGGTCGTGGTCATGGTCAGGAGAGGGATGAACTGCTGGGATTTGGGCTGCAAAGTGTTGCCAGTTCACTTTAGTTTAAGTCTCTGGATAGTCGGTGTTTTCCTTATAGCCCCAATGTAAAAAAATTATGTGCGTTTGTATCTTGGATTTTATTGAAAAAAAAATGTAAATGTAGCCCGTGTTACTACAGGAGAAACTTTAATAAGTGAACCCTGACTGGTTTTTTGTTGCCTTTTTTTTTTTTTTCAAATCTTGAGGTATATATAGGAATATATAGTTTTTGTGAAAGTGGTCACGGTCTCATGCTCATCCCATCTGCTCCTTTTTACACCCTTGGATTTGGCAATGCTGCTACCACTAAGGTAAGCCAGTTCATCTGGATCTTGGGGTTTGCTGAGAGTCTACTAATAGCGCTCAGCAGAAACGTCCTGTCCTACTGCTTTTATAACTGAACCCATACTACTTCTATTTAAAATACATTAAAAGAATGGTCATATTACCACACTTTAGCTTACAGCAAAAAAAAAAAAAAAGCAACAAACCACAGCTCGTACCTTTCTATGGCATTGCAAAATTGTAATTACACTAATACACTACATTCTTTACAACATAGTTTCCCCAGGGGCAAAATAAATAAATTTAAATAAAATAGATATTTGTAGAGTCAGTACATCTCCTATTTTATTAATTAGCACCTGAGCAAAATGTTTTTCCTCCTTGTTGCCAAGCCAGGAAAAGCACTGATGACTTTTCAAGCAAAATAATGAATGCCAGGTTTATTTCTTTATTGGTACCTGTGGATTCTGTTGTATTGCTTGTTAACAGATGCGAGTGGGCAATATAACTATTACATCAGGCAATAATACAGAAACCCAGGCAGTTCCTAAGCAACAGCCCAGCACTGATTCTTGCCAGCTATTCTCTAGGATTCCCTCAGACACAGTAAGTGAAGAGGAGTTGGACAATATAGTCTAATTTTGAGAAAGGAATAAAGCATGAAACTGGTGATTTTCAAAATCATATTTTTGCAGATTTCTTACCAAATCAAAAGAGCTAAAATTGAAAACTGTCAAAAACATTTCAGCTCAAGAGCTGCCTAAACTTTTCTATTGTTCAGGCAGCTAAACAGACACAGCTATTTTTGCTTCATACCTTGCCCACAAAAATAACAAAAAATACAGATCATAATAATAGAGTCTCTTCAGCTTGTTGGACTGAAACTGGATTTTGTGGTGTTTCCTTTTGCAGACTCACTCATCAGCTTAGCCTAAAAGTAAAACATTTTTCATCTGTTCTGTATGAATTCCATGGTCAGTCAAATCTGGATGCTGATGGAAAAATTCATAATAAATCATTCTGTTGAAGCCATATAGACTGCGTGTGTGTGCGCACATCATTTTGTGTGTACACAGGATAAAAAGGTGTATTTCAAAGCAATGCCACTCTCAGATGTCACCAGCTGATACAGTTTCTTTGCCTACACATCACATATTGTAAAAAGGACATCTGCTTTATATATAACTGGGGATTCAATGAAGCAGCAAAGCTGAGATCTTTTTTTATTATCCATAACTTTCCTTGCAATGGACCAATCCAAGCTTGGACTCTCTCGGTATTTGGAGAACATTGTTTCCACACTTTGGTTCAGTCCATTATGGCACTCTGTGTTGAGCTCAGCTTTTAAGCCAAACTTCTCCGAAGGAGAACACTCTTTCATCTAAGTATGAATAACGTCCTTTCAGAAAACAGTTTATATTTAGAATAAATAAGAACAGACAGACATACACACGCGCATATGCTTATGGACCCCAATGCACACGCTTCCAGGAGCACAAACAAGAACAAACAAGAGGAAAATATTGTAAACCAGATGTTCTCTGGGTTGGAATGCTCCATTGGTTTCCATACACCATGTAAGGTTCTGGTCTGCTAAGGGAGCAAAAGTAAATTTGACATAGGAGCTTGCAGTGCTAGCAAATTCACCTTGCTTGGGAAGTGGGAAGTGGTGGCTTTCTTCACAGAAGACTTTGACATTTTTGATTAAAAAAAGAAAAAAAGAAACTGATGACATTTCCAAAACAAAATTCTCTGTTGAGATATTTGAGTTATGGGCCAAAATACTTTTCTTTTTGGCCAAAAAAAAAAAAAAAAAATAATCAAACGCATTCACAAGAGCTATGGTTGTGTGCCTCAAGCCTCTTGTTTTCTGGGCTGGTTTCTCTCGTTTTACAGCAGCCAATTACAGTGTGTGAGATGGAGATACCCAATTCCTGGGTGCTGTGGGGTGCGTGGCTGCAGGCGCGGGGGGACACCCAGGCTCCCAGGCTGTGGATCCTGCTGAGGTACGTGGTTGGGATTCAGCGGCTTCTCCCTCTTTTTGCTACCAAGCTGTTCCAGTTTTCAGGTGTTAGATGTTTTTCAAATAAGTGGTAAAATATGGTTTGAGAAACAGACACTTTCTGCTCCCTCAAAGGGGAAGAAAAATATGCATCTCAATGAAAAACCTATTTTCTATTAGAAACGAGTTTTGGTGAAACAAAGTCACCCAACCATACAGCTCGGTCCACACAATTTCTGCGTGTTCCCATCTGCTCCTCCTTCCCCTCCCTTCCCAATCTCCAGCCCATTCTCTGCCTGCCTGATATATGTTGACATGAGAATTAAATCACTAAGAAGCATGAATGCTCTAGCTTTAACAGAAAGCCAGGTTACTATTCCTAGCCTGGAAAGTTAAATGAAATCATGCTGTGAGTGAATTCCTATTGATTTCTTCAGGATTGATCAGAAACATTTGTCAAACTTTTGTTTTCTTTCTGTCCTACATCTTCCTTAGACACATAGTTAAACATACTAAGGAAAGTTTACGTTTTAAAAACGTGTTCTAAGGTCTTTATATAAACATACATGTAATAAAAGTGACTGGTGATTTATATTATCTATATACATTCAAATACTTTATTTTCTAAGCCAAGGTTTTAAAATAGGTGCCTAAATTCAGACACCTAAGTCTATGTTTACAGTCTTTGGTTGCCTGATTTTCAAACATGTTAGTACTCAGAAACTCTTTTTTTGTGTGTTAACTTAAGGTGCCTAGAAGTTTTGGACAAAAAATATATTGGGTTGTTCTGCATCTATTAGAAAGGGAAAATTAAAGAAGATTATAAACATACAGAAGATATGAAGGCAAAAATAAGGAACTAATAAATCCACAGGGTTTTTTTTCTCACATTTAATTGAGAAAATGAGTTGCATTGGTATAAGGCACGTGAGTGCAATCTAGCAGATTTATGCTTGCTAACTGAATTTGACCCAAAGCCCCCTTTTGAAGCATTTGTCTTTTCTTCTTTAGGTTCACACTGAGGCTTCCACTTTCAAAAATGTCTGCGCTTCTGCACCTAATGTATATGCATATTCAGTGGGACTGCGTATGGAAATGGAGCATCCATGCCAACAGTTTTACAGCTAACAGGCTTTTTGCTTCTGCAAGTCTCTGAGGGTTGTGTGCTGTGGGGTAATTGTGCGTGTGAATCCAGTGGGCAGTAATATACACAGCTATAACGTGTACAGCTGCATTAATACTTTCTTTTTACTTTTTTTTAATTTTTTTTTAAACCAGCTAGCAAAACCAAGTGAGAAAAATGATAGTTTTAGACACCTGGACCTTGAAATAATAATAATAATGGAAAACCCCTACAAACTGATTACGGATCCTGAAATGGTGTGGTTCAGCTTTCAAAACGTGCCCCTGCGTCCCCCTTAGGGTCACTCTTACACGGAGGCACTGTTAGGTTTGTGTTTTTAATTACAGTCAAAATGATTCTTTTGAGGCAGTAAACATAAATTGATGCTGTTCTAAAATCTAGAGGGAGAAAGTTAATATTAAAAAAAAACCAACACTAGCAATAAATAAATAAATATATAACAAAAAAAAAATGTTAGCGGAGCAGCTGTGTAAATAATATGAACAATGTTAAAGAATAAAAGGAAACTGCCAGAGCCACTTGGGATGAGGAGGGAGCCTAAAATCACTGATTGCTCTCACTAGGTCTTGGTTGTTGGTTGTGCTGGATTTTTTCCACCAACTCCAGGTCCACCTTAGAAGGCACTTTCTTGAAAGGCACCGGAAGAGGGGAAGGAAAATGAGGTTATCCCATAAAATAATCTAATACTATTTGGTAAGGGCACAGGAATAGAGAATGAAGCAATGGTTTAATATTAGGACTAGAAGCTGCATGAAGTAATTAGCTGAACATTTACTTCATTCATCAGTGCAGAGTAAATGTTGAATTGTGTTGAAGTCAATGAAAAAATGTCACGGTTTGGCTGCAGGCTTTGCTGAATGACATCGCTCGTCCACAAAAATGCTCTGAACCTCAAACACCAAGCTACGTCTGTGCACCAGGAGCTCCGGACTTGGAAGGGAGCAAGGTAAGAAAGGCATCCTCTGATGTCCTGGGGGCAGGGGACCTGTGTTTTGGGACCTGGTGTATGAATTCTTCATTCTTCATCTGAATTTTGTAATATTTTTCAAGGCCTTGAAGATAAGATCAGCAGAGAAAAAAAAACTAAATGCACATGATCTTGTTGTTCTTAGAAGTTACATATAATAAATCAGTAATACAAAATAGCCTAGTTCAGTCTAACTAGAGATCTGTTGCTTGCATGTGTAAGGATGTAAATTAAATTTTTGAGACTTTACTATAAGACAAGGAGGTAGGAAGAAGTTATTTGTTAAATCCTAATGATTGTTATTTGTCAGGTGTAATTCTTACTTTGTGAGTGAGTGCAAGGCTTTGAAAAGGAGCCAGGGATGCTCCCTCTGGACGGGAGCTCCATATTTCTCTGCAGAGATCCAATGCAAGGTTGTAGACATCAGCATGCTTTGATCACCACAGAGAACAGAGCTATCTCTAGGGCTCAGGAATCTCCACAGTGATTTACTCTGGTATTTACGATATTACTGTGTATGAGAGATTGGATTTTTGCGATGCTGATATCAGTCCACAATGCGAACTGGATCAAGACCACAAACAACTCCTCTCCCACTAGTGCAAGAGCAGTTCCTTTATGGAGAAGGACTCAAGTTGCACTTGGACCGGACCTGCAAGGTGTAGAAAGACTGGGGAACTCATTAATACTTCCCTTAGCAATCTCATACCTTACCATCCTCCTGCCTTTCCAGCCACAGGGCTTTGCAGTAGGAAGCTCACCCCCCACCACCAGCCCAAATCCTGCAACGGTAGCCAGGGTTGCTATTAAACAGCTGGACCAAGCTGATGCTGCTCCTCGGCTCGTTGCAGCACCCACCAAGTGCAGGATGAGTCCCACCAACACAAGCCAAGACCACGGCCCTACTTTGCTCTTGGCAAAGCAACATAAACCTACATAAATGTACATTGAAATTGTTCTGCTCTCCTGCCGTGGTTGAGGTTGTCGCTGGTACGTGCTAAGCACCGTGAGCCACCACTGTCAGGCTCCAAGTTGTACGAGGGCAGAGTTGCTGGCCCATGGGTCTGACTTAACTCCAGCTGGCAAGGAGCCAACGCTCCGCTGTAGACCTGCTGGAAGGCAGAAAAGAAACCTGGTGAAGAACAGTCTGAAAAGAGCCCCTTTGTGCCAGTGTGCGAGGTAGGAAGTCCCCGCGGAATGCACGTGGGCCACATCCAAAGCCTGTCTCACACCGGGGGAATTTTTGCACTGACTGCGATGGCCTTTGCTGCAACCCGTGGGCTCTGACCTTCCGTATCCTGTGCAGCTGCACAGTCCTCTTTGTGCAAGCCAATTAGGCGCATTGCAAGCATGAAATTACCTGCAAGTGCTCTAGATACTCATTTGTGTCGGTGACGGGAACAAATCAAGGTACAGGACCAAAGAGACGGGATCTGATGCATCTGCAAGGTAAGTCGGAGGCCAAAACAAAGGTAAAGAGTCATCACCAGCCATACTGGGCACTGTATTCAACAATGGTCATGATCTCTTTGACTTTCAGGTAATATTGCTGACCCAGTGCCTGGGCCACCTGTGTGAGCTTGCAAAACTCCTTTTCAATCATGCTTCCACCTCCCCAGCTCATTAGAGCGTGGGTAAATGCTTATTGCTACTTTTGCACAATTGATTGACTGCAAACCATATCCTTCCCCAAATTTCATCAATATTTTCTCTGGTCTGTAGAGGCTTTATTGTCCTGGCTATGAAGTGCAGTTGCTGTATGATGTCAGTTGGGTTGGGTTTTTTTCAGTCTCTTTTGCCAAGTCTGAGTTACTTACTTCCTGATGGAGTTGATTTGCTACCTTAATTTCTAGAACATATTGTTTTAGTAGCTGTGTGAGTTCATGCGTGTGCATGAAAACAAGCAAAAAATAACCATGTTTCTAACAAATCTATCTATCTAAATATGTGCATGAAGAAAGTAGGTGTTTATTCCCTAGGGCAATGGTGGTCTTAGTATTTAATTACTGAGTAAATCTGGGGTTCTAAATTGCTGTCTCGTCCTGCAGCAAGAAGACCTAGAAGACTTACAGATAGATAAAGCACCTCCATGTAGCTTTTACCTGCTAATAGCATTTCTATCATTGCAAGATCTGGCAAGAGAGTCAAACACCACATTTTCCCAAAGGTATGTAAAGCATGCAGAACTGACGGAAAGATTAACAAGTTTTCTGTGGAAGGAGCGTACATCTGCTAGGGTGAGGAGAGCCTTCCCTGATGTGCCACTTGTAAATGCATATGAACTCTGTAATAGGTGCAGTGCTTTTGCTCAACAGCTGCAATCTTTTCATTGTACCTCTTTTGTTGAATTCAGATAAAAGCACTTCATCGTCAACAAATCTAATATCTGTTCTTGTCCCACTTGAAAGGGTCAAATGAAATTTCCCACCAGAGAACAAAAAAAAAAAAAAAAAAAGAGCTGAAGCTGCCTAGTGAGTTTGGGTGGCAACGTGCCAAGAGCGAGGGGGGGAGAGGTGGTGTCTCCAATGCAGGGCAATAATGTCAAGAAGCACGAGACACGCTCTCCAGGCTCCTGGGAGGCAGGGATAGCAGGGCAGCCAGACGTCAGCTACAAAATCATCTCCCTCCTGAGCTGCTTGGGGAGATCGTCCTACTCAGAGACTCCCATCTGAGAGATCAGGTGAAGCCATTTGGGGTTGCTGTCTCATGGTGGAGGAGGTCAAGAGGCAGGGATGCTCAGGCTGGAGTGGGAGCCCACTGCAGAGGAGGAAAACCCTGGTGGTCGTAGGCGGTATTCCCAATGTACCTGGTTCTGCAGAGAGCAAAGGTTCAGGAAGCTGGAAGGGGAAGAGAAGATGGGAACTCTTCTCACTTAGTCTCTCTCCACTCGTGCATTGGCCAAGACGCTCATTGAAATCTCCATGCCATATTGAGAGAAGGACTTTAAAAATGGCTTACTTTTACAATAACAGCACCAAACCCTTATAAAAATGGTTTCACAGAACTTCAGCAGAGTTGTAGTGTATGTTATTGTGTCAAAGACATTTCAGTCCTTTACAGCAAATGCATGTCTATAGTGTCTATAGATCTCCAGCAGCTGAAGGGGGAAGCAGGTATCTCTTTAGCCCATTCAGACACGCACTTAAGTGTCTATAAATATTTTGCGAGGTCACAGCTTCTGTGTATTAACGAGCCACATGTGCCAAAATGTCCATTTCCCAGGAGCCTGTGCTTTGCACCTTCTCCCAAGCCTCTGCAGCATCAGCAGAGGATGTTCCTCTTTGCCTTGTACTACCCATTTCTCCTAGTGCCCCTGCAGAGGCAGCTGCCCTTCCGCTGCAGAAAACAAGTTATCCTGATAGTAGCAAGCCAGTCCTTTCTGCAGGTTGTAGCCCAGCTCACCAGGGACTCAGTCCTTGTGCAATGCTTCCTGATACCTTTTGAGATCCCAAACCTGAAAAAAAAACAAACACAAAGAAGTTGGACACTAGACGTAATTAGAAACCAGACCATTTTCATCTTTTAAGATAAAGCTGTTAGGTACCTATAAGCTCTTCTTTGCATTATTTGCATAGGCTATGGAATAATAACACCTAGAGAACTGCCACACTAAACCTGGGGCAAGCCTGTGGCGTGATGAGGGCAGGGGATGGGAATTTAAGGCACAAAGAAGGAGGCACCATAGTGAAAGACCATGGAGAAACTCGCCACTAACACCCTCTTCCCACATCAGCTATGAGAATAAAAGGGACCTTGGCTGCAAATGACTTAGGGCAGCATAAATATGTATTATGAATTTTAGGCTCAGACATAATTAAATGCCATTTGTCAGATCTCTGCTTGTTTTTCATCTCATTTGAGTTTTACAGAATGAATTAACTAACAAATGTGCCTCCAATTCTACCATAACAAATCATTTCTCAGAATGGTTGCCTCCAAGCAGCAGCGAGAGAGTGACTGGGTGGGGAGTGACCTTCTGCTGTGAAGTTGTCACGTTCCAGCAGAGCCCTGAGTGGCAATGACAGCCTCGGTAATGGGGAGCCCATACTGGCCTGGCAGTCTGTTTGATAACTTGTTAATTTATTTAGTGCAGCGGTGCAGAGGCAAAGATCTGGAGTAAAGGGTGGGGTGGGCTGAGCCTCAGGGTTGAAATATGTAAATATCCTGGTTTTGAGAAAAAAAAATATATAATTCTTGCTCATTGTCACTGAATGAGGTCGGTGACAGGTGCCACTGGGAAGCAAATAGGCAAATGTTTGTGCCAACACAGCTTCCGTTAAAAAAAAAAAAGATACAGGAAATGTATGGTCAGCGTGTGAAAAGTTTGGGTAACAGAGCAATAAATGCTCCTTTCCTGCTTATGTGAAAGCACGTTTAGGGCACACCAAGTGACTGTCATTCTGAGCTGGGAGAGTCATAGGGTGCCTTCAGCAAGCAAAAGGGAGAACAAGTTAAGGATCATAGGTGAAGAAATTCTTTCATTGCAGTTTAACTGTGCCTTGAAGAGTTCTCTCACTTTGTTCCATGACATTAAAGCAAAGATCCTCTTTATACTTAGCAAATTATTACAGCAAACGGATGGACTTGTTAGCTCTAACTTAGCTATGGTTTCTGAAGTGTTAAGAAGTGCTCAGAAATTTGTGAGTGATGCGTACTTTAAAGGATCTGGCATCTCCTTTAAGTGACCAGCTCCTTCTAGACACCACATCCATTGGTAGTGGCATAAAGTGGATACCCAAAAATCAAAACTTTCATTTTCCTTTTGGGCACTCTCACGTTATCCCTAGCAGAAGCCCTTCTGCAGCTGTATTCTTCATGCTGCATAGTTTATAAATTCATGAAAGTTGTTTGTCATATTAGGTTAATGAAAATATGCAACAAATACTCTAAAGGGGGCTGGAAAGCAATTTTGGTAAACTGGTAAATCAAACAAATACACCTGCTGAAAATTGTCCTCTGTACAGCTCTGTAGACTTTATCTTTAAAATATCTTAAAGAAGATGAGGTAGAAAGCATTTAACAAATAATTCATTTGAAAAACAAAACCAGATGGTGGTGGTGATGTGTCCAGTGACTTAAAGATAATGCCATGTGTCTGCAGGAAAACAATAACCCCCACACAGCACAATCCTGCAGACCTTAAGTCACACTGAGGAGTTGTCTTGTGAACGGGAGGAAAGAAGCAGCAGCCTGTGGCCAGTTATCAACAGGAGCACTGGTGGCAAGTGTTGCATCTCAGCCAGGAGCGCAGGACGAGATGGAAAAGTAAAAGTCTTCCTCTTCCCCAGCAAGGGAAGTGATGCTGGGGGCTCTCTGGGGCCACCCTGAGCTACAGCCTCAGTGTCCAGGGAGCCTGGTCACCCACACAGCTGCTTCTTTTTGCTTTTTGCAGCTGAGCTGCCTCCCACAGCTTCTGGAGGATTTGGGTTGCACGTGGGACACCTCTGCTCTTGACCTCAATACACGGACGTGCACAAGGAATTTCCCCTGCACATTTATTATCCCTGGTACCACAGTCAACAATTGGCTGGGTAACTGAGCAAATTTACTTGAACTTTTTATTTCCCAGGTCTTATTTTTCTAAGGAAGGCAATAAATCAATGACAGGAAAAGTACTCACCAGGCAGAAATTGGGTAGCTCCATGACTTAATCAGCACTGATTAATGCCGGTCGGGAATCTACCTCTGCATTTCTTTGGAATACATTTTGGAAAGTCTAGTAGTTCCTAACAGAGTTTTGCATGAAAAATTAAATTAATATTCCTGTGTCTCCTTAACTAGTAAGTTCCTCGAGGAACCATCTTTTGCTGCAGGGTACGAGCAGGCGCTACGTGGACCAGTGCTCCCTGGAGAGGCGAAGCCAGGACTTCGGTGACCACTGGAGAGCACGGTGCCAGGTCTGGGTGACAGGGAGCAGAAAAACATCAACAGCCGCAGCCGGATAAGATGCTTCTCTTCCTCTCTGGCTGTAATAAACTGAAAACGCCAAAGATACGTCAGAGAGAAGCAGCCAGAGGTAGGGACAGGGGACGGAGCTGCGTCAGAAGCAGCCCTTCTTCTGCAGGGGTGGAAGAGGAGCTGTGACTCCCCGAGGAAGGTCAAGGCCAGCCAGCGAACAGCCCGGGCAAGGAACCCCCAGACGGATAAACAATCCAGACATCTGGTGAGATCCCGGCATCGCTGCAATCAGGGAGCTTTTGGCACCGGCTTCGACACTGCCAGGATTTCCCTTGTAATTAGCAGCGTGCAGCCCGTCTGGGGAGGATGTTCCCTCCGGAAAGTTGCTGGAACCAGGCTACAAATCAAGCTTGATCTCTGTGAAGCAAAGAATAATGCCTAGTTAGTCTCTGGCCCCCCAAAATACGAGAAATATGCTGACTTGAACTCAACAAACATTAAGTGCTACGGGTAACTCTAACTGATGTCGGGCTTGGATGCTGCTGAGGTTTTTTAGGTGCTACTGAACAACCCCCGGCACAGCCATCTGTGCACTGGGACAGACTGGGAGCAGCCACGAGAAGGGATTCAAGGCTTGAAATATGACAAAGTAAACCCCTGAGCACGTAGAAGTGTTTGTGTACCCTTCTTTAGCACCAGCCAGTTAGGAGCCAGGCAAATTAAAACAGTCAGACTGGTAAGGCTATCAACAGAAATAGGTTATTTCAGCATCTACACTGATCCAGCCACACACACACACACACAAAATACCTCCACAATATGGTTTTTCTTTAAAAAAAAAAAAAAAAATAAAAAATCGGTGTTGTTAAAGACCTCCGCTACCTGTATTTGAAGATCGTTGTCTGAAAAGATGAAAAACATACATTTTCATTTCATTTCAGATTAGCATGGTAAACAGCTAGATCTGTTCTTTCAAGTGGAGCATTCAGCTCCATTTGTTAGCTTTGTTGCTGATATTTCACCTCTCTTTTATTTACTTAACATAGTTTGACGAGAAATTCTCAGTGAGATAATATATCTACATGAAAGACCGGCTTGGGGAACAAGTCCAGAGGTTTCAGTGGGACAGAATCAATTATTTATGTCTTTGCCATTTTGGTCTGCCTCCATTCCACAGAAAGCACTCGGAAGAGCTACCCAACCAGCTGAACGTTTTGGTAGAAAAATGCATTCTATTTTTAGGGGAAAAAAATATTGTAACATTAGTGTAAATCATGATTGCACCTATTTGTGGAAAAAAAAAAATAATCAAATCTCAAGTGATGGAAGGTATCACCCTGTAAAACAACGCCCTCTCCCTGGCCGGGCAGGATGGCCCCTGCTGCAAGGAGTTCCCAGTAAAAAGCAAATTAGCAAATGTTCCTGATGCTTTTTGCCACAGTAAAATTAGACAAACTGTATAGAAGCCAGCTTGATTTCTCCTGAACAGTACAGCAGAAATGATCCTTATGCAGCAACCAGCCAGTGCAAGGAGCTTCTGAGGCTGAACTAAGGCAGGTGATGGAGGACACCTACGCTCTTCAATAATTATCAGAAAGAAAAATTGCTTACCCGGTCTGGATGGCTCAAATACATAAACCAGAGCAGTTTCACGTGCAGCCCACTCCAGCTCGGATCAGGACTCATACCCTGACGAGACCCAAGTCGCTGGAGTTTGTGGTGTCTCAGCGGCATATGATGGGATGGTTAACCTAATGTTAATTTAAAAGCAGGCTCAGGTGCTGTAAGCAAAGGCTGTCAGGCTGCAGGAACAGCACAGTAAGTGACAATGGGAAGGTTTTACAACCTGAGAGCACTCCGTCATTCAGAAGTCAATGAGAAAGGATGAAGAATATTTTAAAAGGCATAAATAAATAAATAAGGTAGAGAAATGAGAGGGAATGGGCAGTGAATTGGAGAAAAAAAAAAAGAAAAAAAAAAAGAGAGAGAAACCAAAGTATACTAAAAACTTACCCAAAGAAAAAGCCAGGCCTTCTTGATGTTCCCGTATGAGCCTAGGTGAAATCTCCCCCTCGCTTTGATGATGGCAGATTAGGTCCTTAGGAAAAGGGGAAAGTTTGGACATAACGAAAAGAAAGAATATACTGCAAAGTGAAGGAAAATAGGTGAGCAGTGCCGTACGAAAATAACGATTCAGTAGCTGGTAGGCAATATTGTCATCTCTGCACACATCCAAGGACTTAAGTGACCCACTACTCTGGCTGAGGATCTGCTCCGTTAATAATAAGAAAGAGCAATTTAAACTATGACTTTTTTCATTGTGTTTTATACAGGTTTGGGGAATATGTTATCAAAGGCTCCAATTCTGGCCAAAGTCCACAGGCGTCATCACCTGTGGTCAGGCCCTAGATAGGAAGATCAGAGCTATCTTTGCGTAGCCCTACCACCAAAACCAGATCAATCAGAAGTAGCTCAAAAGGAAATATTCTACAGGGTAGAGATGAAGATGCATTTAGAGGAAATAATCCCCATTCAGGATGCCATTATTAAAAGAGAGAGATAACTATCGGAGCTAAGATATGTCAGGGCAACCTCGTTGACATGGGACTGGAGAACTTCTACTGTAAAAGCAGCAAAACTAGGTCAGTGCTTTTTGAAGAGAGGAAAGCTCAGGGTGGACATCATTATTTTATATACGATTCTAAGGGGAATAGCTAGGAGAGATGTCAGAAAACTAGTGTCAAACGCAAAGAACAAATGGATGGGCTCTAAGAAAGGGAAACGAACAGAAACTAAAGGAGGCTCGAGCTCGCGGGGTATAAACATTTCTGTACACAATAAGTAGTTGATGCAAGGACAGGGTGGCTGAAAGGGGTAGGAAAAGCAGCCAGTAAGGGTTTGGGAAAGGAGAAGGTTTGTGGGTTACAGCCACCTGAGAGCTGACAATCCTGTCTCTTGATCTTGGTCTGTCCCTAAAATAGCCCGAGTTTCAATCTCAAAATTACTTCGAGATTCACATATAGTAAATCTCTGTGCAAGCGCAATAGATTGAAGTGACAATTCAGTTTATCACTGGAAGATAAAACTCAGAAGAGCGTTTACCTTCTAATTCTATTAATATAAATGTAATTACAAGGACTAATTCCAATTCAAATGTTAACTTATAAGGGTTGGTGGAGGTAGCAGCCTACAGAGAAAGAGATGATGCTACAATCCCTGATCCTTACATTTGATCAATAGTTCAGTGTTAATAGACTTTATTTATGAGTTGGAACATATGGTTTGAAAATGAGCCTAATGATTAGGTTGCACATGCTGCTCTAAACACAGATCAAACCAATACTCTTTGTTCTAAGTATCTAAGATGTATACTAGTCACTAGGAAAAAAAAAAAAAAAGAAGTAGATTGAGGTAATAGACTAGGGCAAAGGGAATTTGAAGAGAGGGGGGAATCAGTGGACTGTGTAGTCGAGGGCTCTTTGGTGCATTTTCTTATATCCTCCAAAATTTAAAGGCAGACCTTCATCTGGTAAAAATAAGCATGGCGTTATTGAAGGTGATGGAGCTAAGCTGTGGATCTGGTCCCAAATACATTCTAATGCCTATATATTCTAATGCCTATAAAGAAGAAAACAGGAAAAAAGGAAGCATGAACACGATAGACCTAACAGTCCTGTTGAATATGGGTCAAATTCTGAGATCCTGTAAAAATTGTCATGCCAGTCTTGTTCCCCAGGAATTTTCCTTGTTTAGAATAATAACATTTTTCTACTGTATTACCTTGATCTGAACAATGTCACAAACCTTCCTTCTTTCTAGCCCAGTCGCTAAGCAAAAGAGATTTTGAAGTGAAAGCCTGAGGAGGAAAGAGTCCAAGTAGCTCTGTCCCGTTCCCTTCTGCTCAGCGGTAGCAGAAACGTACCCGTGCCTTCCAGACCATAAAAATCCATGGCAATGAGACGCTCAGAGGTTTGGAATTCAACAGACGATTTGATACGTGTGTTTTGAAAACTTTCACAATATCCTCAGATCAATTTTGAACTGCCACGAAGTGATACCGAGATGGACTCGCCCATCTCAGCCACCACAGCAGCCAAGGAGACGTTGATGTTGACTTGGAACCAAAAACTCATCACGCCACCGGGAAAGAGCAAGGCTCCCAGAGGTGAGTGATACTGATCAAAGCAGATGAGAGTCAGGAGTGTTTATGCAGGAGATGCAAACTCATGCACGTACTTCGGCGAGCTGAAGCCGTCAGAGTTGATATGCTGTCTATTAAAATTTGTTCAAATACAGCACCTGTCACAGCCCGTGCAGGAAAAGTGTTTGTTAGGTCAATCTCACGTGAGAAAAGCAAGGTGTAGTGGGAGGGGAGCTCACCCGAGCTGGCTGGGAGCGGGTGTGTAGCCAAAGCAGAATGATCTGTGCACCTCATCCTCTCCTAGGCACCAAACCCCAGAGGTTATTGCACTACGTGGACTTCAGTTTTACTCCATCGTGGTCACTTCTCACAATCTTAATCCTACTTGAATGTCTGGCGTGCTTTAATATTTGTCTTTAAAATTTGGGGGTTTCCTCTAGCCAGAGCTGGGGTTCAGGGCTCTCCCTGTCCCATTGCACCCTCCTGGGTCGGTGCTTGCAGAGGAACCGGTGGCAGATCCTGGCAGCTCAGCAGCCCCGAGGCTGGTACCACTGTGCTAATACTTTGCTGCTGGTTTGCTAGCTTATCTAGCAGTGGTATCAGGAATACACTTCACATGGGTGGTGCACTGAAGAAAATGCGATGGCCAATGAGTTTTGACCTCTCACTGGGTGCGTGAAACAGCATGCCATTACCATAGCAGCTGGGCACTCTGTGGGAAGATCGTTCATACCTCATCCGTGTACAGGCTATCACAAAAGATTTCTTGTATTATTGTGTGTCCTTAAGCAGTAGGAAAGCAGCAGATTTGTATTTCAGGCATCCACAAATGTCATTGCTATTGTCCATGCCGTCGTTGTCTACTTTAACCTGAACTTTGAAAGCTCACCGCATATCGGATAGGTTCAGAATAAGTCCGTGTTCTTGATGAGTAAATGAAGTTACTGTTACTTTAGTTTATTCTAAGTGTTGAACCCAGCACGGGATCTAACCTGGAATAGTCATCTTGAGAATATTGCAGTGGAAAGTAGAGCATAGGATTTAACATTGGAAATTAGAAGTTGATCCTGCTTCTTATACAAAATTGAGATTGACAAAATTGAGGTTTATCTACATAAACCTTTAAACAAAGATGTGGCTCTGAATCAAAATTAGGGAACTGGAGAAATGAAGTTGAGGATTTTGTTCTCTTAAAGGAAACTTGTCCAGCAAGACTGACAGCAGACAGAGCTGCCGTAGCGGAGAGCTAAGTACAGAAATTAATGGAGTCAGTTCTTTTTCTGGAGGTCAATTTTGAATAAATCAGGATTGTTTAAAAATGACAATTATTGATTAATTAAATTTAAACTTGGAGCTTAGCCCTCTTAGTTTTGAAGAGTCTGTACACCAACATTGGTATGAATGACCAACTGAAAGGAAGAAAAAAATACCATTATTTAATTAACTGCTGTTCAAATCGGATCTAATGGCAACAATGCTTCCCTGTCTGTTCCCCACAAGTACAAATAAAGGGGGCTTCTGCAAGCCTCTCTCTTTGCACTCAAATTCCATAAAGCAGCCTGCTCTGTGTCTGACTACAGAGAATTGCATGTCCATCTCCAAAACGCGATCCTCAAAAGACAGAGTAATAGAGTTTGAAAGTAGCTTATGGGTCCCAAAACTGAGGAGCAAACTGCAGAAAGCTGGGCTGCACGGCCATACGAGAAATTTTTGGACTTATATGAACGTAGCTGAAAGTTAGATGAGTGGGGATTAAGTCTGAAAGAGAAACACCGGGCACACAAACCCAGAAATATCCGGGTACCCAAGTTGGAGATGCTGCTCTATCTCTGTGCCTGAAGCACATCACCTCAGCTCGCTCTGTGCCAGGGCTAACGTGGGAGCAGCAGGATCAGGCCCCTTGTGTACGGAGGGCAACCAGCTGGAAGAGGGAAAAGGACGATATGGTACCAAACATGGGGGGCTGGAGACGAGCAAAACAAGGAACGAAGGGGCACCATGTTGGCATGGAGTAATGGGCTGTCACGGGCAGCTCCCGAGCTGATCCCACACTTAAAAATAGATTGACATTTATCCAGGAGGCGAGTTTGTTATTCTGTAACTACAGCATTTTCCATTATGTTTGATAAGGGGAAGAAGATTGGATCTTGGTCAGAAATATAAAAATTCGTCTCCTAGCAGGGGATAATAGCGGGGGGACAGGGGCAGACGACAACTGCAGATTTAAAAGAGTTCAGTGCAGTCCCCGGCAAGGAAGACACCTTCGGTGCTGGACTGAGATGATGTCCCACACACGCGGCCAGGCCACCCCTGTGACACCCCAGCTGGGGGACATCCTGCAGGCTGTGACCTCAGGCTCTGCCCTGCTCCTCTGCCCTCCCTAACCGTCCCTCTTGGGGACACCCTGCGCAATTCTTGCTGGAAGTCGACTGACTTGATGTCACATGGAAAGTCATCAGAGCAAGACACACCAGGCCAATGCCAGTAAGACCCTGATCTAGTGGAAATTTTGGGGTGGAATTGGGATTGGGGCTGTAGTGTGCTATGCAGTGTGTACAGGAGATGATTGCTGTCGGGATGTGTGTACGTGTGTGCACACACGTATATGTCCAACATATGCCTAAGTGGATGTGAGGAATGTATATACTGTCTGGCTTTTGCAATTGCACATTAGGTAGTGCAAAAACCTTAACTTTCGCAAAAAAAAAATAAATCCAAAACTCTTTTGTTTCAATGTATAACTGTTGATCTAAAATGGAACTTCTTGTTTTCTAATTCGCAAAGCTTAAAAGATCGCTCATTTTATATTAAAATGATAGCCTTTGCAAGAGACCTTCAATCTAATTAAAGCCAGGAGATTAGCATCCCTTAGAATATTTGCAAAGCCTGCAATGCGAAGTTAATGAAATGTGTACACTTTTATAAAGCTTTAATTTTTAATGAAATAATTCAGGGCCCGGACCTTGCTCCTCTGCCTCACCTGCTTTGTCCAAAACAGGGACTATTTACAAACAACACGAAGTCCTGGGGGTGAAGAAAACAGAGGACAAGATGGTCGAAAGGCTTCTTTGTAACTCCGACAAGCCTGTCTTTTATCTCTTCTGTTCAGCCTGAGAATGTAAGTATCCCGATTAATAATAATGAATAAGAATATAATTTTAGAATGGCAGTCATTTCTTAAGGTTATGGATGTGTGTGTATGGGTATATATAATATAACATTTTAAAAATATAATAATATACTATATGTATATATGTACGTAACAAATTATACACAGAATTAAATAAAAAAATCACAGTGACTGCTAAGGAAACTGAAAGAAAGCAAATTAGGTAAAAGAGAGTCCAGTGTTTCAAGGAAATGTCTCGTATTTGGAGAAATGGGCTGAGCTCAGAGGTGAGGGAGGGGAGCAGCCAGGGCTGCAGTTCAGGGGGATGACCAAAGGAAATCCTTAGCAATTCCAACCCCCTTTTAGGCTTGGCTCCTCTAGCGATGGCCCCACACGTCCCCAGGGGCCACACACACTCTTTTCCTGGGCTGCTTTGGAACCAGCTTTGCCCTTAGAGCTATTCACTGTACGCGCTGCTTTCGCCCTTCGCATCGCTCCGAATTTTGCCACTGGAAAAAGCTGGCTGTTGCATTCAAAATAGGACTTTTTTTTTTTTTTTTTATGGCGCCCCAGTCCTGCTTTACGTTCTGCTTACTGGGTCTTTCTGAAACCTAAATGTTAGAATATCCTAATCTTGCTCTGCGTTTTAAAGCTGGAAGATAAACCTGTTGTTTAATGAAATCCACAACACTACAGGAATAGTAACCATTGTGTTTCTTCATTTCAAAGAGCAGCTGAAATCTAACATCTGGTGTAACTGTACAAACCTGACCTTAGGTCACAATAACTATTGTATTGTTGATGATGGATACGCTTTTTTCATTACAATGCTGTCTCCATTCTTTCAGCATCCATGCTGTGAATCCCCAGTTATAGCCAGGACTATTGATAAATACTGATTTTAAAAATACAATTCCTTCTTTTTTTTACACTTTTAAGCATGCATTGTAAGATATATATATTTTTTTAAAATGGCTCTTCTAGTTTGTTGTCAACAATGTGCTATTATTTGAACAAACTCTTCTGCATGATAGCTTTAACACAAAATGATCAAGGATTAAGTGTCTGAAGATGTAGCTATGATCCTAAAAGAACAGTGTCACAAAAAGGTGACCCTCTCTGTCCAATGCCTTCCCCTGTACTTTGGGGAAGCATCTTTACATGCTCCTTGTCTTAAAGCCCTTGTAGGACTAGGGTTTAAGGTTTAAATTCTGAAGCAGATGTGGACGCCTGTGTGAATGTGTCTTTACACATTGTTGCTTCAAGGTTTGAGCCCCGGTGCGAGGAATGAGGCCCTGCACTGTCCTGTATGATGAGATTTTCATTATTTCTGAGGCCTGGGGTAGTACAGACTACACTGGTGGCTGTGAAGCAGCTCGCAGGAGAGCTCCCAGCAAGCCCAGTGGTGTACCAGTCAAAAAATGAAGATATTGTCCTGGTAGCACCATAGCTTTATTTTTTCCCCTAAAGCTATGAAAAATTAAATTTATTTTCCAGTCTTTTGGACACCATAAGCCCATTCAGACCTGACTCCTTGGAATAGAGACGCTGACTGGGACTGCTGGACACGCCAACAGCAAAGGAGAAAATGTTTTCTTTCCTAATCCATACACAAGGTTGTAATGCACATACTGTGTCCTCCCTGGGTGCTAATAATGCTTCATGGTGTTACTGCATCATGAAGCAGAGCTAAAACAGAATACTCTTGGCTCACTGTGCTGCCCACGGAGACGTGCAGAATGGAATTTTGAGTTCCTGAAGTCCCTATGCTTCCTCTAACCCAGCACTAACCAGCATGGAAAATGTCTGAAGGCACGGCATTTACACAATTTACACAATTACATTTAGGAAACATCTATTCATTTCAGTTCTGCCAAAGCTAAATGCGTTTATAGATCTGTTCGTAATTATTTTTAGAGTAGAATTCTGTTTGTTTGACAATATCTGAAAAATGAAATACCTGGGGCAACATCGCTGAGCGCGGCATTGGAAACAGGGGGGAATACTTGCTGTAATTGCGAGGGGTTTATTTAATACCTCTTAGCGCAGAGTTAACTCGTTCAGTGAGGACGCCCTGTCTGAGGGGCTGATGGCACTGCCCTCTCTGTCACACCGCCTGAGATGCCCTCCCTGCCCGTACAGGGCTGAGCAGAGCAGCAGCCTCTGGGTTTTCTCTGCCCGTTCAGGTAACCAACACACATACCCCCCCTTGGAGACACCGCTCAACAACAGTCTTCTTCTACTCCAGATGTTCACGCTTTTGCTGTTAAACTGCATTTTTTCATCCAGTGACCTCAAAGTACTTTGCAAACATTTAATTATAGACCCATAGAATAGTTTGGGTTGGAAGGGACCTTAAAGATCATCCAGTTCCAACCCCCCCTGCCCTGGGCAGGGACCCCTTCCACTAGACCAGGTTTCTCAAAGCCCCATCCAACCTGGCCTTGAACCCCTCCAGGGATGGGGCAGCCACAGCTTCTCTAGGCAACCTGTTCCAGTGTCTCACCACCCTCAGAGTGAAAAATTTCTTCCTGCTATCTATCTAATCTAAGTCTAACCTCATCCAGTTTGAAGCCATTACCCCTCACACTATATGCCCTACATCTTATCACTACACCACTCCAAGTCCCTCTCCAGTTTTTTTGTAGTCTACTTAAGCCTTTCTGCTTCCATGTGCAATAGACACTGGTCCCTTTAACCAGATAAGCAAACAAAGGCATAAGGAAGTACCCGCAGCCTACAGCTTAATCTCTTTTAAAGGGTTTTCCAATAAGTAGTCAAAGCAGAGGCATCCAAAGTCAACAATGAAGGCACAGGCATGGGCTGGCACCTTCTCCTGCAGCCACAAGCTGAGGACAACAGGCCAAACTCTGGGTGCAGCTACATGGGTGGGAGCCAGCAGCATCCCGGGACAGCACGGGGCTGGTACTGGGTTCCTGTGCCACGACGAGAGCGAAGGCTCCGGACCTGCTGAGCTGTGAACTGAAGAGCATTGGCAGGACAGCTAACAAACCCCCTGTCTTCTTCCCACCCATTCTGCACTTTCCATGACCCCTTCCTTTCCTCGGTAAAAGTAAATTGAATTCAGCACCTTTAAAGACCCTGTCTGGATCCATAACATTCATAACCATGCTGTAACCATGAATGAAAAGCTAAGGGAGAGTATGGTTTGTATCCAAGGGCTCTTTTGCTTTTTATATGTTTACACATACCAGCCAATGGTCAGCAAATAAGCGCCACGGCTTGTAATGAAATGTTCGAACCATCTGTTTTAATCTGCGATTTAATTTCACTGTAAAATATTAAAGTTGTTCCGATGGCTGGGTTGGTACGGCTGCTTTATATGAAAAGGATTGAATATCCCAGAGCAATTATGCTGCACCAAGCACATGCCATGGGTATTATATTCTGTATTGTTATTTTGTTCCATTAAAAACATTAAAAGGCCTTCTTAATACAGCGTGACAGAGTTTTAGGTCTCTCTTTTTTGTTAGAAACAGGTAGAAGATGCCAAGGACAAACATTAAGGATCTTTTTGAAAACGGCACGAGTTTTTCAAAGTGCTAAAAATAAATAAAGTTTAAAAAAGCTAGCATGCAACCCAGTGAAGAGGGACTGAGGAAGAGGAGAAGCTTTCGCCGTCACAGAGAGGAAAGTGGCCCAAGTTGACGGTCAGCACGTGGCAGTGCCTGTGTGACAGGATTTGGTTATTCCCCAGCAATGGATTAGTGTTTGCAGTGTCAGAAGGGAGCTGGGAGCCTGGTGCTGGCGCTGCCTTTCCTACCATGCTGCGGTTTATCAGGGTGATGGAGAGGGGACTTGGCCCCAGTGTGGTCTCCTGCAATGCATTTCATTAACAACAACAACAAAAAAAAAAGTCATTCTTTAAATTAGTAAAATGCTAAAGTAAAAGTAAGGCATGTGAAATTATTTTACATCACTTCTGACATTGACATTTTGTCTTTACCAGCAGCTGCATTATGGCACAGGATTAAAATCCCTGCTCTTGCTTACGGCAGTGCTAAATTGAGGCGGCTGATCCCTCCTTCCCGTGCTCCCACATCACATCCACACTCGGTCTCTTCAGGGCTCTAAAGAGACAATGGCTGAGAAAGGAAGAAAAACCCCTCACAAACAATAATTATTTCAAATTATTCCCCCTTTTTTTGTTGTTTTGGCACGTGGGCAGGGCTAGTGCAGTGTGCTGCTGGGAAACCACCTTTCTTATTTTCATGTGGTTTGAACACATCTGTTCGTGTTTGCCTTGCAATACCATGGTGCCTTAAGATATTTTTTCACTTTAACAAAGCAATTCATAAACTTACTCTTTTTTTTCTAGGTCCACCAGCACAGCAGGCCTGTGGGTTGGCAGGAAAGGACAGCCAGTGGTTGCTCTTCCAGCAGGTACAAGTTGCTCCCCTGCCCCAAATTTCCCGTGTGACCCCTAACAAATCCCATCACTCTCAATGAGCAGTGTCCCATGCCATGGTCCCACTCTGCCCCACAGTTCTTCTGCTGCCATGGTGGCTGGGATGGAAATAAGGCAAGGATCTTGTGTTGGTGCCATTGGCATACCCAAAACACAGAGCCTTTCTCCACATGATGTGACTCATGTGTCTGTTAGGGAACTTGCAAGAGGACACATATCAACCCCCAGCAGAATATCCCTCAGAGTCTTGGGGCCAGGAAGCATTGCAGCCCTGGGAACCCGGTGCTTTAGCTAATCTAAAGCCCTGTAGTGAGTCGGAACTAATTAACTCAGCGCTGTGGCATCTTGACATGACTATATGGCTTCTGGGACCCCAGCTAGTATTTCTAGCCAGCAGTCTGCTGTGCTACGTGATAGATCTGCTTGGCCAACGCTCGCTCAGGGGTCCCCAGCACAGGACAGGGAGGATTTGGGGTTGATGCCCCCCACCCCTGGACTCTGCAGCAGTTGTTTTCCATCCTACCCATGGCCACATGTCGCTCAGGATTATTTGGAGGAGTATGTGCTACTTGCAATGCTTTTTTCCTGAACATAAGCTGGAAATTACTGATTTTACCTTACACAGCTAGTATAAAAGCACTAATATGTCCTAATGAAGAGTCTCACTTAGCTAAATGCTTCATACAGCTGAGTAAAACAAAGAATTTTACTAGAGCTTAACCCAGTCGTTAATAAGCTTTTTAACCCTGACCTTTCAAATCAATGATCTACCACTGGTTTTACCTTTCAAGAAGGAATTCCATTTTCAAGTGATAAAACATATTTTGCACTCCTTACAATCTAATGATTATTCTCAGCGTTCCTGGATATATGAGGCCATCAAACCATTAGAAGGTATAAAATGTATTAATGTACAGCATTCATGGCTACATTTGCTTTAGAGTCAATAAAAGGGAAACAATTTATAAAGGGCATTTATGCTCATTACAGAATATCGATAGATTGTTTCTCCCATCGTTTCTGAAGTATGAAGGACTCCCTTTCGTGATGGATAGGAGAGGATTTGCATAAGCTCTTTGCTTATGCCCTGAAGTTCTCCAACCCGGGGCTGTGTGGCCAGGCTTTGGGCTGGGATGCGCGTGGGGTGGGACTGTGGTGGTACCCACAAATTCTTCCTTCCCAGGGGAGCGAGCATCTGACCTGGGGAGTTATTCACAGCTCTACAGGCAGCTGTGGAGCTTCCAGCACCAGCCGTGAATTGTCACAAGGCTGTGGGCAAATCGGATGGAGGTTGGAAAAGAAAAAGGGAGTTTATTTGCGAGGAAGGTGAGGGCTGGAGTACACAGACAATGGCAGAGCTTCTAAACAGGAGGAGGAGGAGAGAGGCTGCTTGATGTGTGCAGGGCGGGAAACAGAAAGGAATTACGTGTGGGGTAGAAGAGGATATAGGAGCACTGGCACTATAGCTAGAGGCAGAAATTTCATAGTTTGTCCTAGCGAATAACTCAATTAACTGCAGAAATAAAATCTATGAAGAGACAAGTGATTAAGGCACTGGCCTGAGTCTCAGCAGACCTGGATTCGGTTCCTGGCTGTTTTCAGATTTCTGTCTGACTTTTGGCAAGTCTCTTCAACTCTCTGCGCCTTGGTTTCCCATCTGTTAAAGAGGAATAATAATAATAATATTTCCTTTCTCTCCTGCCTATTCCAGCAGCAAGCTCTTCTGGGCAGGCGCCGTCTCTCTCACAGTGTGTGTACAGGGCTTTGATGCTGGCGTTTTGATCCCTGAGCTAAAGCAGGACTTAGAGGGGTGGGAAGTGCCATGCCATAAAAACCCACTTATTTACAATTTCTGATGACTAAATGATATTCTATAACTTGTTAAACAGATTCCTTAACATCAATTCTTCAAGGACACACAAACAAAAAAAAAAGCAATCAGTAAATTAGAGAAGGAAAGTGATTCACATCTATGTTAAAATGTGTAAGACTCCGAATTTATCTTCCAAAGTAGAAATATCACAGTTTGAGAGAACGGAGAAAATATTAACACAGCAGAAAAGCAGAGAGCTGGCCTTCTCCACTTCTGCTCTTGCTCCTCCACACGTCTGGTCTCTCTATATGGACTGACCTTTTCAAGGTTTCTTGCTGACAGGTCACCGTCTTGATGCACATGGTGGTTTCCCCTGCACCCATCTGGTTGGGTGAAATGGTGCCTGCTCACAGCCACATAGACACAGACACACAGACACAGACACACAAACACACTCTGCAAGCGAGACCAGGTAATACCAGTTGCAGAGCACTGGTTTAAGAGGACAACTGGCAAATATATAAAATTAAATCTCAGCTGCAGAGACTTCCCGGTAATAAGCAGTCCCAATTAGAAATGCAAATGTCACTGAAAGGGAGCATGTCTGTTGACAGTAGACTTTGAGGAAAGCTTTGGTGTTAGTGCTAGTAAATTAATCTTTAATTATGAGCACGCCTCACTTCTGAAAGAAGTGCCCTGCACAGGCGGAAGTGACAGCACACAGAAGTTTCAGGTTGTTCCTTTCTTCTGTCAAATGAAACGACTCACCCCCAAATAGCAGAGGAGAGCCTTGCTGCTGGTGGTGGATTTAGTGCTCTAGTTCAGCTCCAGCCAGGGCTGGCCAGTGTCATTGGCTTTCCAGATGGCAAGAAGTCATCATCAACCCATTTAAAATGTTGGCATTAAAACAGCATGACCCCCATACATATAAATATCTAGATGAAGAATTTTCAAGGTTTGGGTTTTCCAAACCCCCCACCCCTCAAATCAGCCCATGTTCCTGCATTTCTTTCTTTCCCCAGCTCAGTCTCCTGCCCTCCATGAGGAGCACACTTCACCAGCAAAGAAAGGACCAGAAGATGCTACAGCGACCCCTTCTTCAGCCAGTGACGAGTATGTCCGACACCTCCACTCCTGTGCTGGCTGGATTATTAAAATAACATTTCTCCTTCCAAGTAAGTAAATAAATCTCATTGGCAAGTTTGTCCTGTGACAGCCAACATCTAGTCTCCCTGAGAACTGGGCTGGTGTCCTGCAAAGCTGGAAACCCAACAGTTTAAAACCTGAGTGCAACAGCCAAGAGAGACACCAGATCCATCTTCTGAGGTAGCAGATACAATGAAGGAAGCAAATATGTTCTAGAAAACACGTTATTAAAGTTATAAAAATAGTTTAATTTCTTAAAGCTTGAAGTTATGAAATCTTGCTGTCATTTTCCCAGCAAGCTTTTGCTTTTTTTAGCCTACAGCTGAAGAGCTTTACAGCAAAAGCTTTGTTGCCCTAAAGAGGCCATGCTGCACACCCACCTCAAAAGGCCCAGAACACCTGGTTTCAGGCACAACAGGAAGATCAGAACATATCTTATCATAAATATGCATATGTGACACAAGAGCCCGCCGCCTTCTTGGAGAGATGCCATAATTGACGGAACAAAGTACAACAAAACTTCACATCACTGGTGGATCAGAACAGAGGTAACCGAAAGGCTAGAAAATTACAGGTTTACTGACATTTTGCTCAACCTTACCCATTCTTTATTGGAAAGAGATAATAACCATCTATAGGAGAGCTGTCTTAAGGCTCCATTCATTCCCTTTCGCTAGCCCAGCTGAGAGGTGGTATAATATAACGCTCACTGGCATCTGGCATGTCATTTAATTACACCTTCAGCTTGCTGGGAAAATGTTTGAAGTGTCAAGGTAAGCAAACTATAAAAATATATTTCCCCTGCTACAGGAAGGCTGCTGCAATGACAAGTGGAGAAGACAGGGCTTGCTCCAGCCATTACTCTGGGTCTGGGCAAGGAAGGTGATGCAGAGGAGTCTAATTCATGAACAATTATCGCCCTTTGATAAGGGACACCATCTGCTCCTGGCAGCCTGGCTCCAATTCCCCAACGGGCAGTCGGGAATTCTTCCCCAAATAAACCACTGGTGTAACAGGAAAGCAGTACCATTGCCTCCAGTGAAGTTGTGCCTTCTCGCATCAGCACTGAATATGCCCCGTTCCTTTAACAAAGAAGAAAAAAAAAATGTCAAGGGCAGTAAAATGCCAGTCACCGCCACCGAAAGAGCCAGGCAGGGCTTGTTTTAGCTCATCAACCGTGCTCTGCTCAGCCGTGAGAGGCTGTTAGACATCACCTACGGTAAGGATGAAGGCAAACCAATATATCTGTACTAGTGGACACCAGTGGGGACTTTCACACTGAGCAGAGTCAAGGAGCTCTTTTAACGAGCACAAGCTGAGCAGCAAACCAAACAGTCGGGCACTGTATTTCCCTAGTGAAGACCAGTGATACCTTCCATGAGCCATGGAGAGGCCCACACACCCCTGCCAGCCAGCACTTGAGGAATTCCAGGCTCTTGGCACTCCTGGGTTCATATTGTGTGCTATGTTTGTAAGAGAAAAAAATATAAATCTGTAATTTCAGAGCTGGCTGTGCTGAGACACTCACCCCATCCAGTGGTGCTGGGGGTACTTCACTGGGTTTTGCTCTTCAAGAAATGCTCCTGCAGCGAGAAGCTGGCTCCAACAACAGGGACAGCCAGCACCCTCCAGCCCTGCTCCTCTCCAGGGCTGCTTTTTAAGAAGTCACCACATATTAAAAAAGCTCAGTTGTCATTTTCCCTGCTGTGAAATGAGATTGGCCTCCCCACCAAGGCTTCTTCTGGAGGGCGGGGGTGTCTCAGCATCACACCCCGCTTCACGCTGCAGAGTAGCAAAGCCACAGACAACCTCATCCCTTGCTAAACCAAAGATGACCCCTGAGCCTTTGACCCTGCGAGCCAGCGAAACAAAGGGGAGTGCGTTAGGGCTGGCCTCGGTACAAGCAATTGAGGTGAAAGAAATAAATCACATAATTTTTCTCTTTGTGCACGGGGGGGAAGGGAGGGGGAAGGAAAGGAGAAGAAAGTTCATGCAGATATTAGTCACCTTGTTTTGTTCTTACTAATGGAAATTTCTCAGAAACCAAAATAAAGGGTGTGGTGTAAGAACCTGAAGAGAATAAAATTAGCTAGAACCCACATCCTAACTTTTAAACCCAGTGCATGGGTGCAGGTGTCTGCAGCTGAGCATGGTATTTTTGTTTCAGCTCATCCGAGGTATGAGTCATTTCCATCAAAAGAGGAGGATGCCTTGATCTGTGTACGAGCGAGGGCTGGGACAGCAGCTGTTGGAGCAAATACAAACATCCATGCCAAGGATTGTAAGGATGGAGTTTATCTAATATGTAAACAGCCACCTGCTGCAAATGAAAAATTACACCCACAACCACCTGAATAAGATAAGCATATAACGGGGAAAACGAAGAGACAGATTTATTATTAATTTGTTGGAACTTTTGAACCAAACATCTCTTTTGCAACAGAACAGTGGGATGCAGAAGGAAATAGTAGTCCTTGCCCCAGATCCGCTCAGCAGCATTTATTGTGCCTAAGTGATTTTCTTTTCTTTGCTAAGTCTGGTAGAGATGAAAACACCAGCCCGAAGAAGATAATTAAAAGCTAAATGAAACCACATACAGCTGTGCTACTACATGGCTAATGAACATGCAAATATATACATATGACAAGGACATAATGCAGACTGGCTGCCTTGAGTGGTTAGTGCAGATTTCCAAGAGCTGGAAATGCTATTGATTATAACTGAGCTAAACTTCCTGACTCCAGAGCTCAGCCTCAATACAACCATCACGCAGCATACGGGAACGTGGCTGCAAGGATTTGGTGAATAATGGGTTGGGGACCTGAACATTTTGGATGGGAGATGCCCTCTTGGCTGCTGAGTGCAGGCTCCTCGGCAGCCAGGACCAGCGCCATGAAATCCTCCTCAGCATCTTGGCATGCTCCATCTTGCTGTCAATTAAGATTTTGGAGTGCTGGGTTTTAGCTGGGATATTTATTTTTACCTTCCCACTTCACTTGGCAAGGTGTTGGTATGTGGAGGACACATTTCTGGGAGGAGCAAGGCTGTGGGTAACACATGTAAGGCAAAGCTTCTGGGAACCTGCAAAAGAGAAGGCACCACCAACATGGAGAGGTTCTCCTCTGAGGGTCTGCCAACACATCGGTGTGGAAGAAAACCAAATCAGGTGTATTACTAGTTTAAAAATACCCATGTAGAGAGTAAGTAAGTCATGAGGAGAGGCTGAGGGAGCTGGGGGTGTTCAGCCTGGAGAAAAGGTGGCTGAGGAGAGACCTTCTTGCTCGCTACAGCTACTGAAAGGAGGTGGTAGAGACAAGAGGAAATGGCCTCAAAATGTGCCAGGGGAGGTTTAGATCAGATATTAGGAAAAATTTTTACACTGAAAGGGTTATTAAGCATTGGAATGGGCTGCCCAGGGAAGTGGTGGAGTCACCATCCCTGGAGGTATTTAAAAGATGAGTAGACATAGTGCTTAGTGACATGGTTTAGTGATGGGCTTTGTCAGAGTTAAGTTGATGGTTGGGCTTGATGATCTGAAAGGCCCCTTCCAACGTAGGCAATTCTGTGATTCTATGATTCTAAATCCTCAGCCCACCCAGAGATGTAACGACGGAGTCGGGGCTCATCCCTGCGCAGTGCAGTTCTCCCACAGAGGGGTCCTTGGTACCGCCGCCTTGTGCCTCCTTCCCTGACCGTGCTGTGACAGAGACACTTCAGAAACAAAGTGAAGTTCATTCCTCCACCGCGGTGGCCACAGAAAGACCACATGGCTTTGGGCATTTTTCCAGGCCGTGGCCAGGAGAAAAGCATGGGGAGATGCATCACAGCCTTAGAGCTGGGTGAAGATGGCTGGGCCACTGGGACAACCGAGGGAGAGAGGACACCCATGGAAACCAAATTTGTGCTGAACACAATGGTTAGTGCATAAAAATTAATCAAGTACTACAATGACTTGCTTTATTCATAATACTTAATGGTCATGTAATAGGAGTTTTTATTCAGCAGTTAAAGTTCATAAGTGCAGGTTTTACATGTAGAAAGGTATTATGCTGATAGTTTAATTACACACCTTTCTGCACACCAAAGGAAATGGGTTATGCGGGTTTTATAATTAAAGAAGGACTTCTGAGGGGAAATGAACTTTGCAGTCAGCAACATAATATTTGATTTTTATCAGATGTTTTTGTTTTGAATTTGCCAGCGGTGGCGTAAACAGGTGAGAACCCTCCGAGCTGCGCGAGGCGCCGGGGGGTGGGGGAAAAAGCTTTGAAAATGCACCATAAAGTAGCGATGGTTAAAAATAGCAAGGGTGAGCTTGAGGAATAAACACCACGTGTCCAGAAGGGTTCTCTGCGTGCCTGCAAAGGTGGCAGAGCCAAAAACGTGGTGGGTGTTTGTGTGTTGGAAAAGTGGAATATTGACCATTCTCGATACTCACAGCGGAGACGGGCACGAGCTGCTGCCTCCCTTTAATAACGACGGGGATGTCTGCACTAATTATGGTGGTGGTGGGGAAGTCAGTAATTCCACAGCTCCTCCTTTGTTAGGAGCATAACTTAATTAATAACTTCTTAAGAGCATAACTTCATTTCTATGCACATATCAAAGCACATAAAAAAGTATATGCGGGTATATAAATACATATATATGTACATATCTCTCTATATCTCTCTATATATTTACAAACTACTAGGAGAAATCCATTTTTCTAACACAACAATACTTTTTCTGAAGTCTGGAATATTTCAAACATCACCAAATGCCCTCCTCCTCATTCGGCTCTTATCGTGCCCAACACAAATGAACGTAAGAAGTGGGTTGAACAGAAAAAAAAAAAAAAAAGAAACAACAACAACAAAAAAAGGACTTTCCAAAAAAAACCAATAAGCAAGGGCAAGGCCTGAAATACTTTGAGTACGCCCTTTCCTTTCTGGCAGGAGCGGAGGGCGACTGCCCTGATGCTGTGATGTGAGGGTGAAGGTGGAGCAGAGGGCAATGCCCAGGACGGGGCTCCCTTTGATGGCAGCAGCCACCTCGAGCACCCTGGACCTACCTGTAACTTTCGATATCGGGATGAAATCTCACCCCCAAATACAGAGGAATCCTTTCAAAACCTCTTTTAATTGGAGCGGACACGCAATAATTGCAAGAGGATCGGTTGTGTAAAGGGTATATCCAAATATAAATGGACATTTTTTGGAATTTCATTGGCCAACTGCATGAATTAATGACAACGAGAAAGCACTGTAACTGTTTTTTTCTTATTAAATCCATATACTTTGGCTCTACTCATCATTGTTAACATACTGCTAAAAGAGCTGTTACTGTGTCTTTCAATCCTCATCCTGCAATCAAGCCCTCGCCGCACTGTGCTGGATTTCAAATAGACACTTGTTTAAAAATAGAATGTGGGTTTTGTGTTGTGTTTTTTTTTTTTTTAAATAACCTGACTGCCAACTGAGCGCAAACAGGTAAAAATTAACATATGCAATTGTCAAGTGTCAAATTCAGCTCTTCAGCCACCAAGATTTACATCGCCTGGTGAGTGGGGGCCAACAAAACTGAAGCTGCATTGCTTACGGGCAGAAGTCATGCAAATAAAAATACACACTGAATTACTATTTTTTTTTTTAAGTTACACTCTGGGTGCCCACCTGTGATCGGTTCTTTGCCGTCTGAGCATTTATACACCAGACCCGGTGTAAGCCCTGGGCTGACAGCTCAGCTCCACGGGGTGGGTTGGGGGTGGACTGCAGGGTGACAAGGATGCCACCCTACCCCTTCCTGCCGTTTGCACAAGTTCTCCACTCTTACAAAAGAAGATACTGTTCCAATTTTTATATATATATTTTTTTAAAGTCTAACAAAAGTAATTATAACAGGATTAACAGATTTTTTTTTTTTTCCTCCTACAAAGTACAACCGCCTCATATCAGAGAGAGTATTCTAGCGGAGTCATGACTGGAGGAGTTTTTACTGTATATGGAAATGTATTTATTAAAATGAATGTATAGTTCAAACACGCTCATCACCCATTGTATTGTTTTGTGGGAGCCACTTCTCTCCCATGAAGGGCAACCACATGTGAAGGGAGAGAATCCAAGTGAGTATTTGGTAAACATTTGAAAACGAGAGACAAATAGCAATCGCACCATCTTACTTCAAATACCCAGCCGAAAAAAAAAAAACCAACCCACCATAATTCCTTCTCTAACGAGCCAAGCCTGGCTCCCTAATCCGGGAGGAATCGCAACGCTGGTAAACTTGCAGAAATATTTTTACAATTTTATTAGAGGTTTTAATTCAGTGCTTTATCTACCTCTGTTAGTCTGCAAAATAGCTTTAAATATTCAAGTGGTAATTAATGAATCTTTTATGTTGCAAATCAAACATTTTCATCTGTGCTGTGGTACAGTGGCAGCGAGAAGGAGGGGTTTAAGGTGTAATTGTTTCTACTCTTCCCCTCGCAGCGCTGAATGCCTTTTTACCCTTTATTATATCATTGGCTTTTGCTTCAGTTCATCAGCGCTTTGCCACATCTTATCGTTCGATATTTGCTGTCTATTTTTTTTTTCTTTTTTTTTTTTTCTTTTTTTGCAGTTCAAGATTTCTTACTGTGCCTTTGCCAGAGACATTCCTAAGGAGATGGAAACTCTCTGAATGTGGAATTTTCGCATGAGTGCAAAATAATAAAAAGCATGTGTGTATTAAAAAGGGATCAACTTAATGGGAAATGAGCATTGGGTTACATTAATATTCTATTACAGTAAAAATCATATTTAATAAATTTTCTCCAGATTTTTCAGAATCTTACTGTATTTTTCTAAGTCGTATGCCAATCCAAAGAAACAGTGTATATGATACATTTGATTTATGTTAAGTAAATAACCTGCACAGCCCATTTTTCGGTTTAAAAAAAAAAATATTAAGTGTAGAAACACACACCAGACTGAAATGTGTGCTTAGTTTCCATCTGCTAGGTGAAATGGTGTTGGTCTTGTGCAGCAGAAAGCCTTTATAAACAGTATTCTATTTTATTGATGCTATATGTGGATTTTTATGTTATGTGGCAAGAGCGGGAGAATGAAAACATTGTAATTTATCCTAAACCGTAAAATTATACTGGTACTAAAGTAATTACTTCACATATTAAAATACGGTTTCCTTTACTTTCTTTTGTCATCACATAAAATCAGACATTGGGTGCTGCAGCGCGAAGGGGCTGGGGCTTTTTCTTGCCTTCACAAAGGATTGACACATCCTCGATCGGACACTATATCACCCGACCCTTGTTGTTCCGTGACCCTAATTAATATTATACTCAGTGACATTTATGTATCAGAGCAATAAGCTAAACAGGAAACAATTTATGTCACCTAAAGCTTTTTAACAAATCGATGCAACTATTTGTAATTGCTTGTTTCACAAGATTAAAAGTACTCAGCCTTGATCTTCGCCCACAGTTTTGTGGCCAACATGACCTGTGCTTCCGTTGTAAAATAGGAGTGTTGGTGATCAGCACCTATTTCCATCAAGTAATCCATATTGCTAATATTTCTGGAATTTTAATGTAGTTACAATTTATAGCCGATCAAATGTGGTTACCTAAATTGCTGTTGCTAGTAGACAGTTTAACTGTCTTTATTAATTACAGTATAATTTAATGTTTGAGTACAGGCACTTGTGTTGGTCATTTTTACAGCCAAAGCAGTTATGTGCCTTATGACGAACCATTTTAGCATTTTCAATGGAAATTTGCTAATATGATGAGTGATAAAAATGTCAAACTCTGGTAAATAATGGTTATTGCTTTGGCTGGAATTAATCCTTGAAAGGACGGTTACCTTCAAATTAACATTATAACTTGGAGAAAAAAAATAATATGTTTTTCAGGCTTCTGAGGTGCATAAAATATGGCCACGGAACTTCTCTAAATAAATACATACAAAACTCCACAAAGTGGGTTTTTGGTTTTTTTTCATGTTCCTCCAGGTAGACAATTTCCTGTGACATAAAAAGGGAGGAGTTACTATTTTTTGTTAACTACCCCAAGGTGATGTTGTTTACCATTTCTAACTCACCTGCTTTGAAGACTCCTAATGAAGCTAATAAAATGGGGCAAAAAAAAGAAGGACACCACTGCTGAGCCTCAGCCCTGGGGGTTTGGGGCAAAAAAATGGCTGCAGAAGGCATGGAGGCTGCAAGCACACGAGGCCCACATCCCACCATGTCGGTCGTCGCCACTGGGGGAGATGGTGGTGTGTTGCCACCATCATGGCACCGTGAGGATGAAGAGAGCTTCGATGTGACGGAATTAACCACCGCTGCAACGAAGATGAACGATGGCCCTGATTAACACACCGTTAAATGAACGTTTAACATCATCATTGAAGATGAAGCCTGATTAGTAGGTCAAGAAGGGCTAATTACACTTTGTTGTGAGGAAGGGCGTGCGTATGTCTGCATGGGAGCGAGAGGCACCAAGACTTGCTAGTCCCTTAAATTAGGCCAATAATGTGAAATTTGTCACACTCTGTGATCGTGGCCCGAGTTAAATGCCACCATTCAGATCATCTGTGGAGAGCAGCTGGGTGTGCATGGAGGCCAGTGGCTGCCATGTCCTCCTGGGCCTCCAGCTCCTCTGCTAGGACCCCCTTATCTTCTGCTGCTCTTCTCTCCAGTACAGGAGAAATCCAGAAAAACTATGCTCTGGCTCCAGTTTTTTTTGGAAGCCACTCGGAGACGCATTGCCTCACCACCAACCATAAAAGTGCTTTTCAGCTGTAGTGGAAAACAGCGTTTCTGACTGGAAAAGGTATTTCCCAGCTGGCTGTTGCTGGTGAAGTAGGAAGGCATTTTGCGATGTTCCACAATATGGCTGCCAGGGAGGGGAAATGGGGTTGTTAAGACAAAGATGATACAAAAAGATGCGTTCAACATCCAGCAAAGAGCCTGGTGCTCATCCACTGGTAGAGCAGCATTAGCTCAATGGGAGGGGAATCTTGCTCCTGGGCCTCAGCTTGGTGACAGTTCCTCAAGCTCAAGCTGCTTTTGGCACCTACCCCAGCAGCTCTCCTTAAACCGCGAGGCCACAGAAAGTCAGCAGATGACAAATGATCTGGTGAGGTCTCTCCCACCTCATGTGTGCAATGGGCACACCAGCCTGGGAAGGTGAAAATACCGAAGTCATCTCTGATGGCGTCATAGCTCATGCCCTGCATGCGTTCCCCTCCTGGTGACAATATGGAGACACATTGTCCTCATGCAGAGGAGCCAAGAGCCCTGCTGAGATTCACTCTGGGATCTGTTCCTCTACCTGGAACTGATGCTCCCACCCACGTTTTAGAGACACAGAGCACTCCTAACAAAACATATACCAAAGTCTGGATTAGGACCCTCTGCCTGCGATTTAGGAACATTTTAACCCCAAAAGTGGGACCTCTCCAGCTTACTAAAACTGCACTAGTGATAAAATACATGCCCCAAACTGAATGCTACTCTCTGTATATTGATCACAAAAAATTTACCAGTCAATACCATTTTGAGCCACATTATAATGAGTGTTCAAAGATCCCTCTCCCCAACCCCCACCCCCCAAAAAAAGTAGTTATCTGGTATAATTTTATGATAGAATATTTTTATAAAATCATTTGTACTAATTTAAGCATTTATCATTATATGCAAAAAGATTTCTTGATGAGAATATTATAGACGGTGCATGTTTTTGACATTAGCATTTTATTTGGATGACTAATCTTGCAGATGTGAAATTTTAATGAATTATTCATGAAAAATCTCTCCTCTGAAATTTCAGTTTGCTGCTAATGCTAGTTATTAAACATTTTATTTTTCTTTATAAAACTTGATGAAGAAAATAAATGCGTGCTTACTCGAAAAGAAAAGAAGGTGGTTTTTCCTTTAAAGTTTGTCTCAGGTGACGGCGTGACTTGGGACTCTGTTCCTCACGGGTCTGTGGATCAAGTGGTTGACCCCACAAACCCCCTTTTGGTTATGTATGACACGCCTTGACCCCTTCCCACCGCAGCCTGTGAGGACACCACGCTTGGAAGGGTTTGCACCATGAGGCCCCAGAACCCCTTCTTCCATCCTTTGAAGTCCAACGAGAAAGCAAATACCCTCGACTGCCCGTGACCCTAATGTTCAAACGTCAATGGACCTTCTTGGAAAAGCAGATGAATTCTTTGAGTGACAGCATCTTCCTCGCTTCCAGCAGCAAATAACAGCCCTGGCCAGACTGGCTGTGAAACCATCACCAAAATATCTTGCGATTTGATGTGGTTGGGGGAGACCCGAGGAGAGCGATGAAGATCATCCATGAACGTGCTGGGACACGGGTGAGATGCTCCACAGACAAGCGCCGGGCCCCAGGGGATTGTTGGCAGGGAGGGGGGGACACACACAACAAAACAAAAACTTAGGACATGGCAACTTGCATTACCAGTGTGAACAACCAGCATTTTTATTGCATTTGAGAATGCTATAATGTCAGTAATTAGTACTGACTACACAACATTTTTTATTGTCTGTATCAACAGACATGGAATGATGGAATTACAGTTGATGTAAGGAATGAGTTTCTTTTATGCCTTATCAAAAAAAAAAAAAAATTAAAAAAAAAAAATCTTGTTACTGGCAGCACATACACACGAAGCACCATGCTAACAGTCTGGACTGTACCATTTTCATCAAGGCTTATGGGTAGAAGATACTCTTGTTACCTGTTCTGGGCCCATTAAAATGCAGTCGTTAACTGCAAATTCACCTCGCAAGACTAGAATACTAAATGACTTCTGAAACATCTAAAAACTCACTCTGAGTTCATTAACCAAAGGTACCAAAGGATTTCAAAAGAGTTTAAACACTTTTTTTTTTCCCATGCTATAATGAACGTGATATTATCGCTGATCTGAAAACTACAATAGTTCAAAATTATTTAAAAAAAATTTATATATATATATATTTATGTATGTATATATATAAAATATCTAATGATCTTCAATATCTGTAGAACCAGAATGGCTGCCCCGGTCTCTTCCCAAAGCAGGAGCTCCAGGAGAGGGGAGGAGCAGGACCTGCGGCGGGACTCTTGCGAGTGAGAATCAGAAAGAAAGGTAATTATATTTTTGTGGTCTCTTGTTCTACATAAGCCTTGATTTTTCATTTTCACTTCTAGTTGAATGCAGAAACCTAACAGGTTTTACATTTACAAACTTTTTTTTTGTTGTTTTTTTTTTTGTTTGTGTGTGGACAAGGAAGGCTTTGACTCTCATTCCTGACAGCGATTTACCTGATACATGGTACTACTTTCATAATGTACGCTTTTCTTTGAGAAAAAAAACATGTAACAAATTGTCTTTACATCTTGGCACCTTGTAAAGTTTTTTTTTTTTTTTATACAAAAGTTCAATAGTTTGACACTCCCCATTATTAATCACTACTTCACTGATAAACTTTGAAAGTGTGACCCTGGAATTCATCATGCAAAATATTTACTGCAGCAGGAGAAAAACATTTTTTTTTTTAAACGACTTTTTTTTTTTTTTCCTTTCAAATATATGAACTTTGTTTAAGACAGCCAGAAAAGGCAGTGGTAAGATAACAGAAGGGGTGGGAAAGTATCAAAAAAACCAGCTTAAACACAAAAACTGTACAAAAATGCTTCGATCAATGATAACAGGAGAAAAAAAAAATCTGTCAACTATGTTACAATTTAAAAGCTGAAAAAAAAAAAGTCAGGGATTTTCTCCCACATGTCAGCAAATGTCATCCAATATTCTTAAAGCAAGGATAACTAAATAAAATACATGTGCAGCGTATTCTGCAATTCCATTACATACAGTAGTTTTTTTTTTCAAAGCTATTTTTTTTTAGTATAGTTAATATAAAGCAGTTGCACAAAAAGCAAAAGGTGTTTTGACAAACAGGTCTGCATTTATTCCTTTTGAGGAATGATATCTAAAAAAAGGACCTTTTCCACCTTTTCCTCCCTCCCCACCCTCCCCCCAAAAGACAAAGGCTCACACAGACACAGTGGGATATATATGTACAACATAATAAACCCCTCCCTAAAGAAGCAACCATATATCCAAAGGGATACAGAATCAGAATTGTAAAAATCATAGTGAAGTTTGCTTGATGTAAAGCCTGAGATTTTCAGTTGGTTCTTCTGCAAGGCTGCGACACCTGCCAGATATGTTAAAATCTAATTTTTTATTTCTTTTTCTCTTTTTTTTAAATTTTTTTTATTTTTGCTACAGTCTTTAGACTAAGCATGCAAGACATACAACTAAGTGCAACTGAGTGAAATGTATTTTTTATTTACTCATTCCCTAACAGTTTGGACTGAGGTATGCGTACTAACAGTTTCTCATGCTGTTATCTTTACTCATGTCTAGCTACACATGCTGAGAATGAACTAATCTACCAGATTTTTATCCCCTTCTGAATACCGAACTAACCAGCAAACCACTCAGTTTTAGAAGCACGGGGCTCAATTCTCATGATGCCCATCTGGCTACCCCCGGCACGTCACGAAGCTGCCTGGATATAATTTAAAATGAAAAAAAAAAAAAAAAATGTTTCAAATGACCACAGACTGCCCTTTTTTTCTTTTTTTTTTTTTTTGTCTTTTGAAACAGAAAGCAGAGTTGAGTTTTATAAAAGTAACTGCCAATAAAATTTTTTGTACCAAAGCTTATGAGTGGACAGGAGTGTTATTTCCTTATGAAAAATGCTGACCAAAACCTAAACAAAACTGAGCAAATGTGCCAAGATCAACCAAAATTAAAGCAGTCATCCCAGCACAGTCCAGAAACAGAAGTGGCACACAATCTGTAGAACCAAAGACCAAAAATTATTTTTCTTTTTCTCATTTAATTCTAGAAATACTATTATGTGGTCCAGTTAAATTGTGGGAGCTTTTCTGTTCTCTTCTGTATTTTATTAAACTGTCTCCTTTATCTGATGCTCTAATTTTCCATGAAATAACTGTGTCTTTGCCTTCTCCAGCTCCCTTCTCACAGCTCCACCAGTAACACTGATTCCTAGGTTTTAGCCTCAAGAAGCTCTCCTCCATTCCTCTTTACAGACTTTCATTTTGGTCACTGTAAAGAATTGCAAATAAAAAGTAACAACTTTGGTTCAGACATCTACTTGGCCTTCTAAATTTTCTAGAATAAAGGAGCAGTTTCCCTCTCAGGTTAGCAATAGCCCACATCTTGTCATTTCCCTCTAAATTCTTCAACCTCCTTTGATCAACAATAAGAGGATATTTGGCTTCATAAGATAAAGCATATAACAGAGAACATAATTTACCTTTGTGTAATATCTTTGGTAATTTTAGGAAAAAAAAAAAGGTACAAAGAATATAAATTAAGCTCTGAAAGGCTTTTTGAAATAATAAAAAAGCTACAGTCCTACATAAATAAATGAGTGACGGAAGAAAAGTGGTTGCAGAATGAAAATGCTTAGGTGTTTGGTGACCGAAGTTTACTGACCTAAATGGCAACAAATTTTGTATGTCGTGTTTGCTTTGAGGAGCTTTGCCAGTTTTGCCTAACAAGCCCCGGCGCCAATTCTCTCTCCTGGATCTCCCGTCTCCGACGGCGAGGTTTCCATACTGGCTGGTGTAACATCGCATAAACAATCCTAACTGCAGTACTGCATTTGCACAGCTGAAAATTAACACTTTTGACCATTCGTGGGGCTCCGTCCTTATTAACTCCCGTAACAAGTTCAATCTGAAATCTAATTTGTATTCAAACAGATGAATGCCACCAAGCAATCCTGAACTGATGTTTAACCGTGAGACACCACCAATGTACAACAACGATTTAATGAAGTCATCTTTCCAACCACTATTTGCGAATGCAAATGCAAAAAGATGAAAAAAAAATAATTAAAAAATGGTAATAATAAACATATAGGTGCCCATCTCGGTAATCTCAGATAACCCAGAAAGATTTGGTGACCCATTAGAACTCGCGTTAAACAACCGAGAACTTGCCACT
>JAOQGH010000003.1:11106182-11133682 GCA_025769975.1 Gallinago jamesoni
GGGGAGTTGGACTAGATGATCTCTATGGTCCCTTCCAACTCCAAAAAATTCAGTGAAATTCAGTGAAATTCAGTGAAATTCAGTGAAATTTTTCCCTCTTCGTGGTCTCTTCAAAGACAACAGAAACCTTAGGTGAAATGAGAAGTACACGAACCACACTGGCCTTCAACTTGCAAAAAAAAAAAAATAAAAAATTACTTGGATTAACGCGGCACCGTAAAACGTTCGTCCCTGTCTGTTAGGCCAGGAGAAACCCTTGGGAGAAGGTCTGGTTTCTGGAGGGAAGCCACGTCCCTCCAGTCCCTCCTCCCTCACGCTGGTCCTACGTGGTCACGGGCAGAGGGTAACACGTTGTGACTCAAAACTGCCTGGAGATGAGTCCGCCCGCTAGAGACGGGAAAGCGTGTCATGCAACGCTGCTTTGGGAGAGATAATTAATACTGCACAAACAATCACGGGGAAAGCTAAACACATTATTTGAATGTTTTGAAGTAAATGGTAAAAGACAATGTTTAAATTAATTATTAATTAAAAACGAATGTTGCCATCTTTAAAGATTTTTTTTTGTTTTTTTCAAAGCACTTTGTGCACTGATTTGAAATGCTGCGATATCAAAGTACCCAGAGCCTCGGATTCCTTCGTGCCCCCCTCCCCTCTGACAACACATTATGCAGGTGGGAAACTTTTTTTGCCATTAAATGCTAATTAGTTTCACAACTAATTACTACCGTGGTATTAGGTTAATGTTTTTTTCTACTTTCTGATTTAGACTTACTTTTGTAAATCCCTTATTCAAATTACTTTGAAGTAGAAGACTACAAATTAGTTCTCTTTTTAATGCGTAATGTGAGCCCTGGCGAGGCAGGCAGTGATTTCTCAGCCCGTTTTCAGGCGGAGGCAGGAGAAAGGCAGCTCTAAAACCCAGTCACTCACACAGGCACCCACCCGCTCCACAGAGTTTTTAGAGAACTGCAAGACTTATAAACTCCGGCTTCCACGCCAGCCGCCAATTACCCGGTATGTAATTTGAGGGGGGGGGGGGCGAAATTTATAGCTTTGCAAACTCACTCCGTCACCCCATAAATACCCAACACACCCATCGGGGCATCACACCCTTCCTGCCTTACCCTTTCCTGCGCCAGCTCCCTGCCCGGGTGCCATTCACGTTGAGCAGGGCCGGCCATCCCCCATTACTTCATGAGGTTATATATGCACTCATTATACCGCCGTCTGTTGCTATAATGCTCCTATTAATTTTCCTTTTGATATTTTAAGAGCAATCTATAAATCACGCAGACCTTCACGTGTGCCATCGTTAACGCTTAGCGAGACCGGCGTGCGCCGAGTGGGTTTTTTCGGACCCGCCGAACCAGCCCCGTTTCCCAGCTCTGCCCCACCAGCACGTTCGTCACGTGGACCAAAGGGGAGAGAAATCAGGTATTTTTATTTTTTTTTTTCTCCAGGAAAGCAGTTGCCTGTGAGGTTTCGCAAGGTTTAACGAAGAGAACTGCAAACAAGTTAACAATTTTATAGCTCCGTGTGCCTGGCGGACTGGATTGAGCCGAATTCCTTTTATGTGGAAGTTGGCAAACGCCCCTTTTATGTTCTGATCCACCTAAAGCGTGTACCCGGATGGAGACCTCTGCTCTTGGCGCTCCATCCGTGAACCTCAAGAACCAACCAAGGGCTTAGCAGAAGGTAAGACCATGTCCAGAGCCACAAACACACCTCTGCAGTACTTACATCGCTTGCATAGGGGAACGTCCTGGACTACTGTCACTCCCGTTACTGTTCGTATGCTCCATTGCACCGTTGAGCTCTTCCCTCATCGCGTTGGCTAAATTGCCCAGAGTGGGATTTCCCATGGAAGCAGTAGTGTATAGAGGTATACTGTTCTCAGCCATTGAAGCCTGCCAGGGACACAAACAAATATATGAAGAGCCATGACTAACGTTTTTATACGCTGCACAACACGCCCACTTATTCCAAAACGTCCCCCACATTTACATTATTTGCAATTACCGTTTTTTTTTAAAAATATTGCACTTTCTGATAGGTATTACCCTGATTCCACCGAGGGAAATTTAACATCATTTACATCTGGGTTTAAGCATTCATAGCTGCATTGGCTTGTGAGAAGATGGAGCTTTCCATTCCCTATCTGGAATTACACCCGTTGGAAAAAATAAAACGTCCTGTTCCTATTTTCATTTCGAAAAATAACGTTTGGAGCTTTGGGTTTTTTTTGGTTTTGTGGCTTAGGTTTGGGTTTTGTTTTTAATGAAATGGGGAAAAAAATTAGAAGCTGCTCAGCTGATAACTCCTTCCCACCAGAGCAAACTGGCACCAAGCAGGAGCCTGGTTTTTCTCCTGACAGAAGAGTGAAGCTGTGGTGAGCACTCCCTGCATCAGGCCGAGTCGCACGGACCCACCCGAGAGATGAACCAGGTCCTGTGAATTTTTTTAAGCCTCAGCAACTCAGCTCTTCCCTTGCCTATTCCAGATCTGCCCATTTCATTTCAGTTTTCCCCTGTTCTAGAGAAACACCATGCAGAGGCACTGGAGTTAACTTTCTAAACAGGAATCTTTGTAGGAAGAGAACGAACTGCTAAATATTTTCCTTCTGATTCCCACCGTTCTGCCTGCTAAAATTTACTGTGTCCCAGCATTAGCTCATGTTGACGGCGCAGTCCCGTGCCCGTGGCAGCTCAGAAGCTCCCATCCCTGGAGGACCCCAGCGCTTGGCAGGGATGGGATGCTGGGTTTTCCAAGGCCGAATTGCCCAGGGACTCGGAGGACATTTAACCATTTCAGCCACCCCAGCTGGATCCGGCTGCCATCACCAGGGAGCCGCAGACGCTGGCTCGGCAGCACTCGACCCGCTCCAGGGGGAGGTCAGCCGGCTGCGGCCACCCAGCCAAAAAAATCCATCAGGCTCCAGGTCTGCCTGATGCAAACCCTGCCCGTGGGAGGGGAAGTCATGCAAATGTCCTAATTCGTGGGACAAAACTCCTTGCCTGTTGCCATCCCAGCCGGCAGAGCTGTTCCCAGGCAAGCACAGCCCGAGACAGGGCAGGGGGAGAGGGGATGGGGAAAGGGGGGGGCACGGCCAGCCCTGACTGCAGCATCTTCAGGAGCACGGCCCCTTTTATTCTTCCTTACGTTGACCTCTCCATGTGCAGCCCTATGTGTCGCACGTGATTACAAAAGCTATTCTAACAGGGAGGATTATTTTTATCTTCTTGATTCAACAACCGGCAAACTCATTGTGATTAGGGGATGCAAAGAATGGTTCACATTTCCTGCACTTGGCAAAATAATGACTCAAGTTCTTCACCCATAGTGATAACTTGTAATTGCAGTAAAGCAATTTACTGGGGGAGAGGTGGGACACAAGGACCATCTGCTATAAAGATAATAATAGGGGAGGGGGGTGTTTTGGGAGCCCCCAGCGCCCCACTGGGAAAAGAGAGTGCTGGTGAGAGCTGGAGCCCCCATCCCTTCCACACACAGAGAGGGGAAAGAGATGATGCTTTTCCCTGGCTGCGAGGGAAAAGAGATGGAGGAGATGTCAAGGAGTCGGGGTGAAGGAGAGAAGAAAAACCCATCCGGCCACCCCGGTGGCACACAACACGCTGGAGAGGTGGCCACTGCCTCACAGGGATGTGCAAAGAGCCCGTCTTTGCCAGGGGAACACCAGTCTTTAATTATTAATTAGACTGAACGGAGGGACTGGCAGGTAAAGTGTCCTAAGAGGAAGGTTGTTGCCTGAGCGAGGTCTGAACTGCCCAGGCAGCGCCAGCTTCACTGTCTCAGTGCAACGGATGTTGTTCACCCCCATTTATTACAGATATTGCTCCCCCCTGTTTATTAGAGGGGCCACAGCGGAAGCAAATCCAACCCAGGGTCTTCTCTCCACCAGAGAGTTCACACGATGCTACGGGGGAGGGATGGGGATTGGGACACGCGAGTACGTGCCACTTCCAGGAAAAGTGGGAAATGGAAACAGTTTGGAGGTTATCACAAAAGACAAGAATGGATGGAGATGACGACAACGACACGTGTTTCAGAAATAAAACACGAACAGTTCTGTATGATAAGCATATTAATTGAAATTAGTCACATAGTTAACAATGTGAAGAAATGCAGGATCATTTCACTTTTGCCTTTCAGCCTCATGAATGTAAAATATGCCTGTAATCTTAATACTATTCAAGAGACAAAGCAGCCTTTAAAAATCACACTTCACAAGACTCAAGGGAAAATAAGTTACTAATGAATGATATTTACAGTTGCTTCATTTAAACATGCTTTCCTTTGCTTTTCAGAAGTTACTGCATAAACTCAGATAATTAGAAGAAATGCAGAACATCGGTTTTCCCCCTAATAATCTGTTTCTTGGTTCTGAAAAGAGAAGTCTGCTAAACCTTCTAAGAAATGTGGTTGGCCAAGGAAATATCCATGTCCCTCGATGAGCTTCTCCAGAAGCGACCCTCAACCAAGAAGCGGGATGGGAACCACCAGGGTGTTGCCTCCCGGATTAATTCACACCACATGGAAGAGGCTTGAACCCCCCCAAAAGCACACACCCCCCCCCGGAAAATTCAGAGCATGGTAGTGGATTCGTACCTTTAGTTCAGTCTGAAAATACTGACTACACCTGGGGTTTTTGAGATAGACGTGGGAATTTGTAGAGGGGGGGGGGAAATTAAAAATGCCAACCTGCTAATCCAGCGCAGGAAAAAGGGCTGGAGACGCGCACACTTTTGGGCTGCAAGTTATTAATTGTGCATTTCTACATCGTGAAAACCCAGAATTTTTGTCTTACAATTTCAGTACAGTTTAAACCAATAAAAATGATCTTTTTTCTTTTATTTTTTCTACAGGAATTGCCACGTTTATTTTTTAACCAACAATAGGAAGATATGCAAAAATAGCCCTTAAAAGAAAAGGGGGGAAAAATGATCTGCTTTCTCTTTAAACCCATGAACAATAGAAGGTCACGTGCCGCAGTATCCTATCATTCAGCACATTAATAGCTGTGCTAGAGTAATTACACTTGTGGTATTTTTGCCTCAAGTGAAATTCTGAAATAAGAGGATGGAAATTATGATACTGCTGATAAATATTAATAAGTGAACTTTTAATTTTTTTGCCACAATATTCAAAATGCTAAGCATCTAGCTAATGCTGAAGCAGCCTGATATGTGTTTGCCTCCAGGGACTATGATGCTTTATGCACTTAAGAAAAAAGTTTAACGGAATTAAAATTTAATATCTAATTAGAGCAAGGCTAATATATTTTGAAATGAGTGGGGAAGACACACGCCTCTGTTGCATATTTGCTACAGTCATTAATCTTACCTGTAAAGCAGCATTGAGAGGTGTGCAGTAGGTGTGGCTGGTCTGTATGTTTTTAATAAGAGAAGGGTTACTGCATAAGAAAAACATAAAAAGGAGAGTTAAATGCAACCAACTTCTGTGCGAGCGTTTCAAGCATGTAATGCTTCCTCCCACACCAGAAAACTAGAGCTGAGACTGTTTTTCCACACAAGTTCTCTTTCATTTTTCTTTTTTTTTTTTTTCTTTTTAATTTAAAAAAAATATCTGATTTTTTAGGCTACGGTTATCATATTTGCCTTTACTAAATAAGGAACATCATTATCTCTTGACGTTACCTCGCCATGTGTTCTACTACCCTGCGTTAGTAGCACATCTTGGCATCTCTGCTCATTTTAGCTGGGTTCAGGAGAAATTCTCCAATACTCATCATGTCTGGGAGCCAGCCACCACGTAAAGGTCCACCACCATGAGGAGGCTATGATCAAAAGCATCACGGGACATTTTAAATACTACTTCATGCAAATCATTCTCCAAGTCTTTGGCAGCAGAGTCCCTCGCAGTGGAGCGGGGGCGCGCCATGAGAGAGGATTTGAGCATGGGGGCACCACAGCAGGTATTGCAAAATATTCTGGTGTGCTATTTTGGACCCTTACTTCAGTCACTGTAAGTTTAGGAAGCTGAATGCCAAGCATATCCACTCTCTCTTTAGCGGGCATCTAAATACCACCAGTCCCACCAGAAGGGAAAAAAAATAATTAAAAAAAAATCATCAAATACAAACTAGATAAAAAGTGCCAATGCAAAAAATCTCCACGGAGTTTTATCACTCACTGGGCATTATTTATGTTTTGTTTTTTTTTTTTTTTTTTCCATGTGGGAATACATCATGGCGAGAAGCATCTTAACTGAGCCCCTCCCACCGGGACCGGCAAGGATCAGCTGTCCTGGAGAGATGGCCTTCCAGCAAAGGTCAAAGAAAATTGTGTTGGGAAGCCCAGGAATATTTGTGCGTGGCCGCTGTAGATGCAGGATGGCCTGTTGATTATGGTCTTTACAGCTGCTCTCACTGCACTTCCAAACTTTTAAAAGTTAATTCAGCGTTTCTGACTCATAAGCACCTTACTGTATTTCTGATTTAAGAACTGCACAACAAGGCATACAACTGAAAGCAAAGGAAAATATCAGAATTAAAACTTATCTGAAGCCTTTCCTGGCATATATCTGTCTTCCTGACAGGTCTACAGCAGCGTATCTGCGCTAGCGTGGATAATTATCTTAGTCTACATTGCACTATAAACAAAGGCTATAACAAACATGTCAAAGCAGAGTCATTACTACAGGCATTTGGATTATCAGAGTAGGACACACAAAATACACATAACAACCAAAAATTTAGTTTCTTTAGCAGCAAAGGTGATGTCACTATTTCGTGAAATGCAAGTCTACATGAGATGGGTAAATCATGCAAAGCAAAGCAACAGCAGAAAAAAAAAATTAAAGCAAGTAAAAGCTCTTACTGTGCAACAAGCTCGCCAAAGTTTTCATCAGGGCAGTATTTTCGAGGACGGCCTCGTTGAATATGACGGCCACGTTTAAACTCTTCATCATCAACAGTCCAAAAGGACCCAAACTCATCCTCTACTCTGATAAAGCACTTATGCAGTGAGAGGTTGGTGCGAATGGCACCCTGGGACAAGAGCAGCAGCAAAGGAGATGAAGTGGAAACAAAGGGACACGGGATCGGGGACAGAACAGACATCAAATACAGGGAAAAGGAAAAAGAAAATAAAATGCAATAAGCATAAGCAAATGGTTTGTGAGGGTTAATATGCATTGCCACCTAAAAGCTACTAGCATGTGATGCAACAAACACCAAGCAAGCAGGGTCAGGGTACTGGTGGGCATACAAACAGTAGTGATGAGATGTTGGTCTTGGTTTCCCTTGACTGAAACAATGCGAAACCACCTGTGGTTGGTCTAACACCAGCTAGCAGCCAAAAGCCTCTACGTTAAACTGTAAGCATGATCCAAGCTAGGCTAAGAAGTTCAAACATGGTGGACATACCCACTGATCTTTTGTGGCCTTCGTTTTTGGAACTCTAGTTCATCCACTGTCCATACTGCCCCTTTAACGTTTTCTACTCGCACAAAACACTTGTGAAGACTAAGATTATGACGCACTGCATTCTGCAGCAAGTATAAAAGAGAAAACATTCAAAAACTTTCTATGAGAAAATGCTCATCATTGTCCAAGAACAGCAGCACAGTCAGCTTGACAGTCCTCATTTTGCAACGTTAAAGCCCCCTTCCCCTCCCCGCACCCGCTTGCTTTCCCCAGCTCTTTACATCTTATTTTTGCAAAGGCAAAACAAATATAAAAGCTTAAACCCCCCAGATTAGCAATTCAAGTTACTCTTATCCCCAGTGTGAACGAGAACAGCCATCATTTTAAGCATGCACGTTGTATAATACAGCACAGTTCATACAAAACACAAAGAGGAACATTGCTTAAACATTTTCCAAACAAATATAGACGCTCTGCAAAGAGAAACTCGTCCTCTGCTGGAAAAGAAAGCAGTTAGAAGGGACGGGGAAGGATTTCATCTAAGTACAGTTGAGCAGAGAGGCACCCGAGCTGGTGTCGCTGCGGTTTCCCACAGCCCGGGCTTAATGTGAATCAGGTGCTCAACCTCCATCCACACCCCCGGCACGGACCGGGGGGCTCGGGGGGTCGGCAGCACCCCACCGGCCAGCCCGGCACCGGCTCCTGCCTCCGCGGCTTGCTCTTATATGGAAGTTGGCTCCTATTCCTGGCAAGACTACTGTCCTGACTGATCTGAGCCTCTGCCAAGTGAAAACACGAGGAGGGCTCTCCGAAACAAAGTGATAATATCCCCACAGCTCATCACCCAGAGGGACCCGTGCTCGTGGCATCCCACGCTCAGATGTCCTCTCCGCAGCTCGGCGCCGGGGAAGGACGGAGCCCGGCCAACCCCTCCGACGCGCTCGGACCTCGGCTGAAGCCAGACGTGAGACCCCTCAACTCTGTCACTTGGCTTTTCTGTCCCCGCTCCCTCTGAACCGGTGCCCAGAGCCTTGTTGTTCCTCAAAGGGAGCGCCTTCCCTGTTTTAGGAGTTTTCTCAGCAAATACCCTACTCCAGAGCCCACTCCAATGTGTACACACAGAGCTTGTCCCCGGCGCTGCTGGACGGGGCTCGGTAAACAGGGAAACCAGAAGAAGAAGCCATTTGCTGAAAATACGCAGGCGAACAAACTCCATCCATCATCACTGGCACCATTGATTTAGTCAATCTGGTTGACTCGTTAGCAGGCACAATGCCAGCCAAACACATGGCCTGGGTCTAGGCAACCAAGAGACTACAATTTTTATTTTTATTTTTTTTTCCTTCCATCGTCATCGTCGTCTTCTTTTTTTCTTTTTTTTTAATGAACATCGGGTCTGGATGGTGAAAGGGAGCTCTAATCATGAATGTCTAAATCACTGTGCAAACAAAGGGTAGGCACAGTGCATTTGTCATGTAAATGAAGAAGCCGGGGTGTTTGTGCCTTCGAGGGGAAGGCTAAGACTCTTTTTGCTACTTTTTCCATTTTTCTACAAATCGCTCGCGCCATCCCCGGAACGGGGGTAAGAATCAGGGCTCAAACCGCCTTGGCTCAGCAGACGTTTGAGTGCAACCACGTCTCCTCTGGCTGTAGGCTCCCCCGCCTCGGCACTTTTGGCTTTTCCACACTCATCTGCTTGTGAACCGGTGGAAAAATAAACCTTGGATACACTTTTTCTCGCAGCAAGGCAGAAATCTAGCAGAAAGTCAACCTCTCCATCAGGGCGGCTTCTTTCTGCCCTTACTTTCTTCTGGTCTTATTTCCTAACGATTTTTTTTTTTTAATTATTTTTTTTTTCGTTCCCTCCCACCTCTCCCAGATTTCACTACTTTTGAAAATACTGGCAAAAATCCCCGTTTTTGAGGTGGGAGGAAAAACACGCAAACGCCCCCACACCTTACGGGCTAAAACCAGCCAGCTCAGCAAGTGCTGGTGGGTGCTGGACCAACCCAACCGAACGCAGGGCTGCCGGCCCACAACTGGGTAACTCAGGCAGTTTCCTGTGAAAATGGGAACACTGTCAAGTCTGGAGCAAAACGTAAGAATAATAATGCTATTCCCCCCCCCACCCCCCCGTGAAAGCTGATCTTGTAGCTCACACAGCAGTCGATCGCACGCGCCCAGCCAAGTCCAGCGAAGCGAGTCCTCGGAGTTTGTAAACAGCCTCCAAACGCAGGGTTACAGCAGGAATATTTGGATTTTTCTTTAAATAAATTTAATACTGGGGAAATACTTCATCGTTTTCTTGCTCTCCTGAAGTCAACGTGCAACTGATGGTTAAGGCTGGTGGACTGGGCTCTTGCTGAACGCGTTGGGACAGTCAAATTGAGTATTTGCAAGACGTCCATGAAACGTTGCCTTCACTTTCTCTTCTCTGTGTGATCACTCATTTAAAAAATTCACGGCAGAAAAAAATAATAATCTAAAATTGTTTTGTTTCCCCTGCCTCTGGATACTTGCTATCTAACAGTTTTATTTGAACAATACCCCATCGTTTCGGAGCCACACCTGCAGCCTGTGCCTCGTGGCTGCGACTTGGTGCCAGCAAATCACTCCCAAAAAAATAAAAGCAAACAGACATTGCCTCTGACCTGTCAGAACCAGTTCACAGTGCTCCCCCAGCAATCAGCTTAACAGAAAAATTAGGAGCTATTATTGTAAGATTATATATTTACCTTGTTAAAAATATTTGTATGCAAGCCACTTTTGCAGAAAAATTACCCTGAACATGCTTGAATGTAGTAAATGAAAGGGTTTGTTATTTTAATAACTGCTCAGGCTCTGCTGTACTGCATTTTGGGAAAGAGGTTCATTTTTTAAAGGTCTTTATTCCTGCACTCTTCCGTGGTTTTGAAAGGGAGCTCAGGGAAGCTTGCCCACACCAAACCCTGACCCTAAACTTGGGGAACGCTGACCCCAACGCCCCCGAAGCGTCAGCTGAAGGTGAGAGCAAATCAGCACGTCTATATTCAAATTATTCTGATTCTGCAATTAGCCCCTTGTGCTTGTTCTGCGCCCCGTGGGCTTCCCGTCATGCCAATCCAGAGCTGCATTTTCATCCCTGCTGTTCCTGAAGGCTGGCATAAATCTGAGCGCTCTTCAGCAGGAAAACCTGCATTACTTCGAGCCGTTGCCAATTTTGCTAGCGCTGGTGGAACCCGGGGGGGGAAGCTTCTCTTCCCAGGTAAGGGGAAGCAGGACCTGGACACCTGCACAAGGTCAAGGTGTCCAAAGAGGGGGGGTCTCCAAATGGTCCCTGCCTCCCTGGGGCACATCTTGCCCTTCTGCAAGGCCGAGGGTCTGCAGCTCCAGCCTCTCTCCTCCTCCTCCTCCTCCTCTGCAGACACACGCTGAAAGAGCACGTGGCTTCTGGGGCTGGATTTTACATGATGCACAAAGCTAATTCCTAAAACTCGCCTCTCGGAGGAGATCCGGCCAGGGCTGCCTGCTGCCTCCTTCCACTGCCTCCTCCACCTCCCTCCCCTTTGCTGCTGGAATTAAATAGGATTTTTACTTTAGCACCCACACCTGCAGCTGCTGAAAAGTCCTACTGGAACCAATCCAGCAGCAAAAGACAGGCAGGTCTAAAAGGATCTTAAATCAGGGAAAGTTAATTTCCTTTCTGGATAGTAAGGAAGCTGCAAAGTGAACCACTGCTCATGTTTTCCAACTGCAGTGAAGAATCAAAGCAGCAATCACAGCGACTTTTCCTGAACCTAAGAGCTTCTAGACCAAGGTTGAAAAATGTACAGAATTGCACTGGGACATGAATTAAAAGCAAAACATGCTACTAAAACCCAAACTAGCTTCCAAGGAGCATTTTTAGCTTCGTCCTCTGAAGGATTTAATCCTAAACACAGGCTGAGACAGGAAAACCAGAAAGAGCTGATGAAACAGCATGTATGGGACATACTCCTCCTACCTGGTCATTTCAAGTTGTTTTGAGAGCAACAGATTAAGAGGGGCTCCAAGCACCGGGGGTGCGATTTTTACAGTGATACAAGATCCTATGATTCAACCCATTCATTTGCAATTGCACTAGTTTCAGAAGCCAGGGTGGCTCTTATAGTGCTATATATAGAAGGGAAAGAGTGCCCCCCCCAAAACCAGAAAATAAAATTAACTCTCCAGAACTCTTATCTAACAATATCTGAGATGGTTATGGTAGGAAATTAAAGTGCCAAATATCAAGTTAAACGCATTCCTTATTGTGAGGCTCGCTTCTTGCATATTATGTTCATTAAGCTTCTGCTGTGACTAACAAAAAAAAAAAAAAGAGGAAGTTTATAACAGATCTGTGTATGTAGTTAAGAGTCAATTGATTGAGGAAAGAAATCCACTAATATAGATCCTAGGGAAAAAAAAAAAGTGGTTGTTGTGATTACAGCCTGCATAACTAAAAAGACAAACAGCGTATCTTCTACTGACACAATAACTTTACCTCTTTTTTTTTTTTTTCTTTTTTTTTTTTCCCCCCCTAATACGTTCCAGCTGAAGGGCTTGAGTTTCACTGCTAGCAGCAGCCACGCAGAGGAACTCGTGGCATAATCACAGACGATAAAAGCCAATAATGGGGGATTCAATTAGGGCTTTTCAAAGGCAGAAGAATTTTTCTGCCACATATCAAATTGCTCCCGCAGATAAGGCCCCCGGGTGCGTGTCACGGCTGCCCATCTACGTTTCCACCTCCGCCCGGGGGTACAAGTTGCCATTTGTCCCCGGCGGTGCCCGCGGTGTCCGTGTCGGGGGCGGGCGAAGGCTTACCTTCCACGTGGCCGCGTTGCGTCGGAAGTAAGCAAACATTCGCGTGAACCAGTTGTAGATTTCGTTTAGTGTTAGCTGTTTTTCCGGAGACTCCAGGATGGCCTTGGGAAGCAAAGCAATGGCGAGATCGGTTAAGGAGCTCACCCGGAGCAAAAGGCACTCCGCGGTTTTATTTTACCGAATGCAAAACGCAAGGAAAGAAAGGAAGGAAGGAAAGAAAAAGAAAGAAAGAAAGAAGAGATTTGGAGCAAAAAAAATCCAAAGAAGGGTTTTCACAATATGAACTAAGATTAATGGCTGTATTTAACAGTTCAATGGCAAAATTCAAAATGGAATTATCTAATTGTTTTGAGTTTTTATTTCTGTTTCCTTACAGAAATATTAATTTATTAGTCATTCATAAAGCAGAATCAAAGAGAAATGCAAAACATTTCACTAGCTGATTAAAGCTCAGTAATTATTTAGAGCTCAGATTAATTCTAGGGATCAGAGATTACTGTAGCTTGTGATAATTGACTTGCCATCTTTAAACAGGCTCATTTTCACTGTTGTGTGAAATGAATTTCCTAATAATCACATCGTATTGTAATACTTAATCAAAAGCAATTATGTTATATATTGCAGTTCTAAAAACCCTTATAGTAAAGGTTTGAGCATTTGAGCATGCTTACATACCAAACGTTTGAAAATCTATTTAATCCAGAGTGTGCACATATAGGGAGATTTTTATTTTTTTTTTTCCTAATCCAAATGCGTGTGTTTGGCTCCGCTTACCTGTCTAATTAAAGATGCATACGTGAACGGTGGTCTAACTTCCGCGTTCTTATAAAATTCTTGGTTCTGGGCAATATCTGCTAAATAAGAGGAGTTGTTCTGTTATCACCACAGCCCGCCAAGCTGCGAAAACCAGCGAGCACATCCCTCCCTGACACCCACCCCCCCCCCCCCCCCGCCCCCAAACCCCAAAGGGGCCGCGCCACCAGAACCCCCTTCTTTACCTGAAGAAATGGGGACGTTGTATTTATCCGAGTACCGCCTCCGGATGGGTCCGACGTTGTGCATGCTCGTGGTAGTGATGACCGAGGGTCCCTGCGTGACGGGAGTGATGGGCGCAGTCGGGGTGGTGGGAGTATGAGGTAAGCTCTGCGGAGACGCCTCGGACGCCGTCTTGGAAAGCGTGACGCTCGATACCAGATTCAGCTGCGGAAGGGGAAAGGACGAGGATTTCGTTACGAAACGGCGTTTTTCTGGCTAATTTCTGGTTTTCTCTGGACCGCGGGGAAAATTCTCGATAGCGGGGGGCTCCCCCGGTTCCAGGCAGACAACACAGCGCTCGCGGCGGCACAAAGCGCTGCTGTGACATCCCCGTGAGGAGCCAGAAAAGAGAAATAAATGTATACATTTCCAAACAGATTTAAAAAAAAAAGAAAAAAAAAAAATAAAAAAAAAAAATAAAAAAAAAATAAGGAATAACCTAAGCAGCCTGCTGCCAGAACTACAATCGCAGATTTTTATCTAAATCTTAAAACAAGATCTCACACAGCACATAATCATTTTAATATTTTATTTTAGTTCCATTGTTTCACAATCTAACCCCCGCACGTCTCTTATTTCCATGCTATCATTATGCATGGCTTCTAATCAATCTTCTTGGATATTTCATTGAAGGCATCAGGCTTAAAATAAAAGGCAAGACTTTCCTGGGGACGTACCAGGGAGAAACGCAATCTCTCTCTTCAGCATTTGGGGCTTTTTTTTCTTTTTTTTTTTTTCCTCCCCCACTCCGTTCATCCATTTTAAAAGCAAAGCCCAGAGTAGGTTAACACTGGAATAATTTAATTAATCACACCGCATGAAATACTGCAAGCGTTCAGCCCAGCAGAAGTGGCACCATTCTTTTTTTTTCATTTTTTCCCCTCCTAGGAAGGAAGGCATCGGCGTTACCTGCCCCGGACAAACGGGATTTTGCCACCGCAGGCTGCAAACCACAACGGCCTCTGGGACTGGGTATCAAACCCAGCTCCAACCCAAGTCTTTTCCATACACGAGACCCTATTTACACACCCAGCATCCACATTCCTCCCCGACCCTTTCTTTTTTTGCCCTACAACGCCCTTTGAAAGACGATGCTCCCCCTCAACGGGTGACTCCTGCCCAAGTATTTTAAACAAACCACCCCATCTCTCCACTGCAGCATCATTACAGAGGGCTGAGAAAAGGGCTCTCTGAGCTTCCCCACTGCCTTCCCTCGGGCGGCTTCGCCGAAAATATTGGTGAAATCCCCACCCCACTGAAATCGGTAGCAAAATTCCTACTGAATTTAACAGGGCCAGAATTTTACAACTTTTCTTGGTGATTAGAATTCCTTTCTTTTTTTTTTTCCTTGACTTTAAGCCTTTTCAGATGAAGGCAAGGCGTGCTACTCGGCTATGCCCCCAAACACCTCATGTTTATCCATCAGGCACTGTATTCACTTTCCTCGTAGGAAAGTAACTAGATAAGAAAACTCCTATTAGCATCCCTCACGTGAGTTAATAGCCACAAATAACGTTTTTTTTTTATAAAAATAATGGGATTTATCCAAAACAAAGGTAGTGGAAAAGAAAGGGATATAATACTACAGAAGGAATGCCGACACAAAAAAAGCCCATCGCCCGCAGAAAGGGGACAGCTGAGCCACAGATAAATCGTGATGGCTTTGCCCTCCTGACGGTGAGATGGAGCGAGCTGAGGGAAGCCCCACCACAAATCCCGCTCCGGCGTCACTCCAAGGGAAGGAGGTGACAGACCTGCAGCCCCCCCCCCATCTCTCCAACGATGCTTAATTTGAACACTTTGCATGGAGGCTGGAGAGGGGGAACCCAGCGAGGGATGGCGGAAAAGGGGCTCTAGATGAAATATGGGGATTGATTTCCCCGAGCCTCCCGCTCTGGGCATGGCCACCACGTGCCACCGAGAGCCTGCTCGCCTTGTTGACTGGCGTGATTTAAGGACACTGATTAGGGACACGCACACAGTAACGTCTCCCTGTTATCCATCCATCCATCTATTGCATATGATAAAAGGACCGGCGACGATAATAACAGTACAACTGACAGGTCTCCCCGTGAAATTAAATCTACTCTATTTTATCTCAGTTTCTAAATGGACGTTTTAACAGTCCAATAACTGCGAGCAAATCTGCATCAATTTTAAGTGCCCGTCCCCGGCGCGGGCTCAGCAGCAGGGCCCTCCCGTCGGAAAGATCCCTGCTCCCGCTTCATCGTTAGGGCTCCCACTACTCCATCTCAAAAGGGCTCCCTTCCCCTTCCAGCCTGTAAAAAACGTAACATTTAATCTCTTTCTACTAGGGAACTGCGAGGAAGGATCCACAAAGGTCGGCGTTCCCCGCTTCAAGGATTTGAATCGAGTTAAATTTCTTCAGGCTTTTCGGCGTAGGTAGCAACTAGGAATAAACAGAGAAGAGGACGAGCAAGGGGGGGGGTTTAACAGGCTTGACAAATGACACTGTGATTCACACCCACTGCTGGGCTGCCACTAATAAGCTACAGAGGAAGCAGCCAATCTCAGCTAATTACCAGATAAAATTGTATTGTAAGGACTCTAATTAGGAGATGCTTATGGAGGTGATCTAATGATTAAACGCTGCATCCGAGTGACCCCACCATCAATGTGCAGTGGTGCAAGATGTCACCGGAATATTTTGTAGAAACAGTAATTTTATTTCAAGGAGGGGAGGCAGTAATATTTGTAATAATGGCTATGAGGTAAACTAATTAAAAGACAGTTCCTAAAGGAAGACTGTGGCTTTGAGCAGCTGTGGCCGTTCCAAAACAAAGTGCCAAATCTCAACAGAGGAGCTGCAGTCAAGTGGAAAATTTCTGCCTGACCTCTGCTCTCGCTATTAATTTGCAGGAAAACTAATGACACATATACATATTCCCACAAAATTGTTCTAATTGCTAATTTGCCAAAGGAGCCCAGTTTCCAAATTAAACATGACTGCAGTCTGTGAGGAAAGAGAGAACAAAAAGCTGGAACGCAGCGAGTGTGCTGCGTTTCACCTCCGACGACCGTTTGCGAGCCTGAACCAACAAGTTAATGAAACACGACCTTGTCGATCGCTAGCGAAGTTTTTCCCTTTTCCGTGTTTTATGTGATGACACTCTCCTCTTCCAGCCGGGCTCCGATCCCTGCCGGTGCCGGGGAAAGGGAGGAGAGGGCTGCGCTCCCTCCGCACACCCTCGCTGCCGCCGCCGCCGCCTTTGTTGCATCTATAGCACGAGGGCTGAGAAATCGGTCGTGAATTAGAGCAGAATAACAAATTATGAATGGTGTTGGTTTTGTTGCCATCTTGAATTATTAATCCGAACGGTAAACTATGAAATCTTAATATTGGCATCAATTAGAAACCTGGAAGCGGCCGCGGGTGATCGCGCAGGGCAAAGATCAGGGAGGGTTTCTCCCGGGCTGGGAGGGTTTCTTTTCCTGATGGAAACTCGAGGCGGTTTCTCCCTGTTTGCATTTTCTATTTAAAAACAAGTTACTATGATTAGAAAAGTCGTTCGCGTTGGTATTTTGCAAACAGCCTGTTTCCCACATTCCGTAATTTCGGGATGAGGCAGGGTTGCTGTCAGAGGGGAGGGAGCCCGAGGCAGGGAGTTAGCACTTCCAGGAGCAGGAGCTCTCCTGCTGCACCCAGGGACAGTGTGGGGCACCCTCCATCACACCCTCACACCAACGAGTTAAATGGTTTTGTCATGTTTTGTGCTGGGGATGGCGGGAGGGAGGACTTCCTCTGGCCTTAAAAAAACAAAGCAAACAAAAAAAACCCCAAACAAAAATCCCCAAGCCCCCAAAAATAAGAAGGGGAAAAATAAAACACAAGAGAAAACCCACCAACAGCCACAAGTCTGAATTTGCAGAGTTGTAGGACCTCAATCCTTGTTGGGTGCTTTGTTCAGTTTTGTTTTTTGAGAACATTTCCTCATACTGTTTAACTTAATCATAAATGCCATAATTGTTTCAGCATTCAATATCCTGCTTAGGATTTTATTATTAACCTTCCCTTTCAAGAAATAGCCATGTCTTCCTATTAAAGGTGAAGACTGAGTCATTTTCTCTTTTTTCTTTAGACATAAACAAGGCAGAGAGGTAACCCTCTCCTTCACCCCGTAAAATAGATTTCCAGTAAGTGGCTCTCCCATTAGGGCTCAGACTGATTTCTCTCTGTGTAAACATTTTACATGACAACAGTGGCTGCACATAAAAAAAAAAAAAAAAAGACTCTGAAACTCTTTTAAAAGAAACAAAGGAAAAAAAAATATATTTCTGAGCATCATGGTAGGGCTGTACCATGGCTCCTCGGCCACGGATGCTGCTGCTCTGGTCCCAGCCAGGGCTGAGGATTTCTCTGCACCGGGTTCCTGGGACTGAAACACTCTGGAGCTCCTTTTTTTTGAGGCCGAAGGTGGGAGAGAAAGCTGGGCCTAAAACTTCATTAAATGCTGTGCCTTCCTCTCCCGTTTCAGCCTGGACACATTAGTGGATGAGATGCAGAGCCTGGCAGGCAGCAATCACTTAGCAGGTGTTGTTATTGGCAGGAACACTGAGGAAACCGAAGCTGAGGAGTGAGACTTAATGAAAACCAGTATATAAAAACAGCTTTTGTTGTGCTTGAGAATCTCTCTTTATTGCTGCGTATCGTTATTTTTTCAAACTATAAAGTACGGCTACAGCAGCTAAAATGCTCAGTCATTACCTCAACAGTTAAAAGACTATTTTTTTTTTTAATGCTTTGTTATTACAGTTGCTAAAAACAGTATTTCAAAACAATCGTAACTGCTATGGTTAGGGTAAAAAAATACATTAAAGAAGGGCTATCTAACAGTGCATTTTATTTAAAGTGCCAAAAGTTTCTTTAAAAGTTTTCTGTCTATTTTTAAAAGACAGTTATAGCGCCTAGTATGCAGAATTACTTGTTGGTTGATGCTTTTTCCTTTTCCTTCCCTTCCTATGAACTTCGACATAAGTTAATCCCCCCAAAGAAAGCACATTTCCATTTCAACCTATTATGCTGATCACTAACACCAAGGAAAGTAGCTCGTAAGGGAAGGTATCTTAATAGCAAATCCAGAAAGAAAATTCTTGAGAAATCGTCGTTCTGGCTTTGGTGGTGTGTTTTGTTGGGCTTTTTATTTTAACTTTGAAAAAAAATTTCACCTTATAAAAATATGTCACAGCGTATTTCTTCACAGACAGCTTTGTTCTCACTTTAGCCAGGTCCTTTAGTCTCACCAAAACAACACGTGTAGCAGTAACAGGAACAACTTTGCCTGCTCCCAGTGTTGTGAGACACATCCATTTTCTTCTAAAGTACTGCACTGTTGGGAATTCTAATGAAGTTGAGCATTCTTGAAGGTGGCACTGAACACTGCCCCGGCACCTGATGTGCTCTCTTTCCCCAGTCCTCTCCCACCTGCCCAGCAGCCCCCCAGGAGCAGGGGAAGAGCTGCCCTTTGAGGACACCAGGCATCAACACGCACTTCCCCACCTATGTACCTGTCTGCCAAGGACCTAACCATCCACCACTATGCTACCTAAGTATGTGCTTAAATCCCATCAGCTTTAATAGGACTAAAGAGTTTTACTGACCAGATGTCTTGGTGGACAGGTGCAGTGAAATGCACGGGACACGCCACCAACCTTCCTCGAGGTCAAAACTGCTGCAAGGCACCAAAGCCACCCCAAAGGCAGGGATGTGATGGATGGAGATGTGATGGATGGAGATGGCTGGACTGGACAAGCAAGCAACCCTTCCCTGAAGTTGGGTGAGTTTTGAACTGATGCACAACCACCAAGAACCTAGCTGTGGTCCAACTGGTCCAAACTGGTCCAAAACCACGTGCTCAGCTACTGCCCAGAACTCAAAAGTCAATCAGCACCAATGGTCAGGGTGGATTACAAATGGCATGTGGTTAACGCCGACCCTCAGTCACCAACTTTACCTGCCAGTATCAAAATAGCCTAAAAACAAGCATTAATATCCTTTAAGCAGAATAAAAACATTTCCTCAGTCATGAAAAAGCTGTAATTTTAAATCGCAATTCACTGCTACGTTTGGATTCACAGCTGCTCTTTCCTTTAAAATCACTGATGTACCGTAATATATTAATTCTAACATACACCTTGCATTAGTCATGTTGGCAAAAAAAAAAAAAAATTAATTACTGGATGTAAAGAATACTTTGCACTGCAATAATGGTCATCAGATCTTTTTACCAAAGTCCTATCCCACTGAGTTAAAAGGACTAGGGTCTAGCACAGTCTATGCAATGCCTGTGTATTTTTTTCACTAGGAAAGCACAATTTATGCAAAACACTATACTTCTACATTTTATAATTAATTTTCAAATGCTTCACCTATACATATTTTAATAATTTCTGATTTATCAGATGGTATCTGTAATAAATTTTTCTATATTTCAATAAATGAAAAGAAGGCAGTTTCAATCCAACAACAGAGTGCCACACAATATAGGCCTGTCAGGCACCAATTTTTACTTCTAACATGTAAGTTAAAGGATAAGGAATTTATAATGCTGCCTGTGAACGAAACCACTTTTCATACACAAATGTGATCTTTTTTTTTTCCAAAGGGTAATACAACAGTACATTTACATAAACTAATCCAAACAATCTATGTATTTGACAATGGCAAACCTCACACAGACTGCCTATTGTTGGTTTACATCTTGGAGTTCTTTATGTTGGCTTGTAACACTGCTCTAGCTGTCAAAGGTTTGACTTGGACTCTAAATAAATGGTTATAGAAGTGCTGTGCAGCGATATTGGACTTCTTTGCAAAAGAAAACCTGCTGTGTATGAATTCAAAAGCTATTAATTTTTCAGTCAAAAATATTCATGCCTATTTCTTTTAATAAAGAAACACTGTGCTGAGCAACTGAGAGATAATGTTGACTAGTGGTACAGAATTTTCAATAGAGCAGTTAAAAATAAATTTAGTAGGAGGTCCCCAACAAAGCTATAATTTTCCAGAATGTAAAACATTTTTAATACTAATCAAGACAGCCCTTTTCCCCCTGCGTTCACTTTTTTTTTTTTTTTAAATAATTTTTTTTTTTCTTTCTTTCCCCGCTGCTTTTTCCCCTGTTTATTAGCTGTTAACACTAATCTTCATGGCGACACCGCCTGGTATCTCCTTAGCCTACAACACCCGCGAAAGCCTCCTGCCCTCCGCGGCTGAGCATCGATCCCCAGCCGCCTTGCCAAACGCCGCTCGCCTTCTCATGATTTCCTCCCTTTAGTTTCTAATCCTTCCTCCTGAGGGGCACCGCTGTTATAAAAGGCCTCAAGGCAGAGTGCTTTGAGACTCCCAGATTATTCCGCTGTTTTAATTTTTAATCCAGTAAGAGCTATAGAAACCAAACCTCCTCCCCGTTCTGTTGGGTCTACATACTTTGCCAACAATGCGCTGAAGCATTTGCATTCAGGCTGAGATGGATGCGAGGAACTAGAAGAATGCTATTTTTATAGACACTGTAAGTAGTTTCTACTCTAGAGGGCTGGTACCCACCAGATCAAGCAATTTTCGGCACCTCAACATCTTAAATGGAAGGGTTTATACCTACCACTCAACTCTCTCCAAGAAGGCACCGAAATTTCCTGTTGACTTTGACATCTGCTCCGGTGTTGCTGAATAGCCTGCAATTTTCTGTCTAGTAGCCTCCCTGTGCACTTCTGCAGCCATTTATTTCCAACTACATGGAAACTGAGAAATCCTTTTCTAGTAAAAATGGGTGCGCGAAGTGTTTAATGATTTTATGTTCTCTATCTCTGTAATGTGTTCTGTTTCAGACATTAATTTTGTCTACCAACTGCATCTTGGCAGGCTACCATATTTGCTGGGTTAATAGTCTGACTCCTTTTTATTTCTATCACTATAAATCACACATATATGGGCGTGTGTTTGCTTTATTTATAGAAAAAAAATCAGTCAAAACAGATAAACCAATACTTTGTCATTATGCTGCATCATTGCATATTGATTAAAATTGCTAGTACTAACTATAGATTGTCAACGCTCAATTAATTTTCACACAATGACTCAAAGCAAAATCAAATAAAGCCAGTGTACCTTTAAATCTTACAAATCTTAAAATCAAGCAGCAAAGCACTCTTCCCATTTTGAATAATCATTGGAAGCTCCAAGGAACATTTTCAGCCTTAAGAGGTTGGGAGAAAACAACAGCTGAAGAAGAGTCATTTTGGTCAGGGAATGAGACGGTGGATTTGCCTGGGTTTGGGGGCACCCAGGAGGTGCCTTGGGCTACGAAAGCCCCTTCCTCCCCCCACACCCCATTTTTTAAAGGGCAATCTGGGCCGGAGAAGGTTTCCCTTCTCGGTTTCAACAGCGTATAAACCTGATACCGAGTAACTGTGATTATCATCAAAACGTGCAGCTAGAGTCTCTTCTACCCTAAGTGTCTGTCACACGGGGAGAAAGAAAAATAAACACGCTGAATATAATTTAATTACATCTCCTTCCTAACACTTCCTAAGATTTCATGCAAGCTGGGCTGATGCAAAGCGACGTACAGGCTAGTACGTGAGGCCAGAAAAGGGCCCGATGCATCAGCTTTTAGAGCAAAACTTCTTGCAAACTCCCTGAAGAAGAGAAAGGGGGGGGGGAAGGATGAAACCCGGGTGCCCGCGGCGGTGCCTCCTGCAAAGCGGCGCTTTGCATCTTCTCACGGCTCCGAAGCGAGCCATGCTCCCGTGGGGAACAGGAAAAAGGGGGTTTCTTGTGAGGTTTTGCTCGCTTTTCAGCACAGTTGGGTACTTACGGGCTGAGGGGTGGCTTTTGGTTCAGTTGACTTCACGTGCAGGTGTGTCATCATGGCTTGCAGGCGCTCTTTATCTTTTGCAAGCTGAAAGGGGGAGGAAGAAAAAAAAAAATAAAAAAATACATCCTCTGTTACTCGTACGAATAAAACCCAGCCTTTGCTTATTCCTAATTAAACAGCTGGCACCGAGGCATGAGACAGAAGAGTTTTATTGCTGAGTAGTTTGGAAATTGTATATGGTCTACTCGTGAGACAAAGCTAACGCGTGGTGCTGGGTGTCACTATTTCCCAAAGCAGAATGCATTAGCCCTGGAGTGAGAAGAGCTAGACCTGCCGGCACCAAGAGCTTCACTCCAGCCCTGACAGCTAAAAGACAACAGTGAATCATGTTTATTAACCAGCCCCTCTCCAGCTCGGGAGGCGCAGCAGAAAGCGGCTCCCAGCCCCGTTTCCCTCCTTTCAGACCAGAAGACAAGGGGCACAGCTGGACCGTGGCTTTTATGTCTTCATACAGGCTTGGTGGCCTGTGCAGCGAGCGCAGAGACTGCGGTGGTTAAACCACACGAGGCATCTCTGCAGCCCCAGCTCCAGGAACTGCCTTGCTTTTACGTGAGAAGGTGGCACAGCCCCTCGGTGGCCACCCTGGGCTGCCAGGCTGGACACCCAAACATGGGGCAGGAGAAGCAGTGCCAGTTGCCAGCATCCCTTCGGCGTACGCCTGAGGGCAGCAGGGAGGGGAGAGGCTAATGGCATCAGCAATCACCCCCGGGCACTCATCTGAGGGTACCCAATGCTGCAGGACTGATGCTTTCACCCTTTCTCATGGGTGACATCATGCCCAAGAGCTGGGCACCATGTCCCAGAGTGCCTGCTCTTGAAGTCTCCTGCATTTTTTTGGTTGAGATCTGCACCAAGCTGGTGTCTCAGGATCACACCATTTGCATCCTTGGCCAGGATGGCTTCCCAACGCATTTACAAGACACTGGCCAGACACTAGAGCTCATTATTTTTGGAAACATGTATTTTTTTCAATGTGCAAATAAGGACTTTTTCTAGATTCTCTTCACAAAAAAAAAAGCCCAACAAAAAAAACCCCCACAAAACAAAACCCCCAAAACAGTGGAAAGATATTAAGAAGCAATGCAAATGAAAAAGGGGTGTTAGTAACCTACATGCCCAACATAAAGGCTCCTGTTTCCAGCAGGACTTGGATCAGGTTCTTACAAATGACAATTTTTGCAGAGCTGAGTTTTCGCTTTAGACAAACCAGATTCCTGGTGCCAAGAGGAGAACTTTGCTCGCATTCCAGCAAAACTTTAAACAACCTGCCCACCTTATCACCCTCATCTGTTTGTAGCAGTAAAGTTGGGCCAAGTGTATATAAATGGAGACTTGGTCATAAATCCCCATTCATAACCTTAGAGTCAAGGTTGTCTTGCTCTCTGCAAGGCGAGGGGTTTCTGACCGTGCCAGGAAGGCGTCACGATGGGATAAAACTTGGCACGTGGGTTTCCAAGACAGGAATTAAATAAAGGAAAAAATGGTGTCACCACTGCGCGCTCTGGAAGCGCAACAGCAAAATCACTGGGCTTTTTCAGACAGCTGCTCTTTTCCTGCTCAAAAAACTCAATGGTGAGGGAGAAAACTCAACGCCCTCCAGCAGATCTCCTGCAATCTCATCACCAGATCTGTGCGGGACTTCAGAGAAGAGCCGGGCTCTTATCGTAGCGGTGCAGCAGAAACTTTCTCCCTCCCAAGAGCCCTCCGAGGACCTCTTCAGAGAAAGGAGAGGTCTCGCCCCTCAGCCGCTGTGCTTTACGCAAAGCAAATTAAAACCCAGCCGTAGCTGGACTCTCAGCATCGCTCGGGTTGTGCAATCTCTCACTCGTAGCAGTCGCCGGGCTCACGGGCCGCTTGGCAGGGTCATCTCTGCATTAAATTTTCGGTCTGCGGGCTACTGCAGAAGAACAACATCTTCTAGCCAAAATAAATAAGAAGCAGGCACCTGAAAGCTTCCTGCCCGCACCGGCACGGCGGCGGGGGGGAGAGGCAGCACGGGCAGGGAAGGGGGGGTGGGGGGTGTAACCCTGCAGCGCTTCCCCCCGAGCCCCCCCGGGTGAAACGGAGCCGTGCACCTCCCTCCGAAGGGCCGGGGGTCCTTGTTTGTAGTGTTTTCACTCATCGGCTTAGCAATGGGCTTTTAACGCCGTTTCTGGTGGATGGAGGTTACTAAAGATCCTCTCAGCATTTTCAGGCAGACACACGCTAGCATTTTGTCATAGTCTAGGAATTCGAACACTCACCCAGTTAGGCAGGAGTTTAAATTATGAAAAATAGAGGTCTCTCAGTTTCAAAGCACTGAAGAGAAGCAAAAAAAATCTGAAGAATTTCTTTAAACGGTTTTTCCCTCAGGTCAGGAAGCAGTAGTGATAGAAAACTAGAATGTCACTAGTAGCCCCTCTGGTCAGTGGGGTCATAGGGAAGAAGCCATGAGGGCTTGCTTGGCCACCAATGGGAACAAATTCTCCCTGGTGGCACTCACTGGAGTGGAGATGGTCCAGAAACGGGGATTATAAGCAGACATGCTGGAAAAGGCTCTTGATCTACTGATAGTGTTCTTGGGCAAGGGCTGTTCTGCCATGTACAAAAGGATCTGCTCTGTACAAGGGTCCTGAGGACCCACTGGATGCCTCATTCTTTTTTCCTATATCCATTTGGAAAGCTCTGCAGGGTGGGAGTTTTCAGATGGCCGCACAGTTCTTCATGGGAAGCTGATTTCATGAGGTTGCCCTCATCTCTGTGGGGTATGAGCACGATCGAGGTGCTTAACTGTGGTTCAACTGCAAACACATCCAGAGCAAGCTTTGCAGACTTAGACACCAAGACATGTGCCTGGTCCCAGAGAGATTAAATCCTAAAGCTCCCCAGGTAGGAAAGGCAGGAGAGGGAAGGCATGGAAAGCACAGGCCAGAAGGGGCTTAAGGTGACGGGGCAGCCTGGGGGTCTGGCGACCAAGGAGCAGGAGAGAAGGCAATGAGGGACAGACGATGGAGAAGTTGCACAGGAGGAAAAACAGACAGAAAACAGCAGCAAGGAGCAGGAATGTGAAAATGGAAACCCAGCGAGGGCACTCAACAGCAGCAACAAGGCCACGTCAATAGGAAAGGGAGATCACTTCAGCAGCAGGGCTTTGGACAGACCAAAGACAAAGCAGAATGAAGCTGGTCATGGGCAATAGAAAGGTTTAGGACCCACTTTTCAAGAGTGTCAATGGGTGCTTTAGGAAAACAGGTCCAAGCAGTGCTTCCACTGCACTGAAAGTGGCCAGCTGTCTTCATGTTCTCCTATTTGGAAATTATTTTTTTTTAAACTTCTCATAGCTTTGTTGCTGTCCTGAAATGCTTTTCCACTTGAAGGTGGTGCTGCAAAACAGACATCCTATTCCAGCTAAGAACTAGCTAAGGATGTGTTCCTGTGTTTGTGTTTTACTGAGCAGCCCAATTCTCACTATTTATAATGGCAACAAATGATCATGTCATGATGGTTTAAACAAAGAGAAAGATGAGAAAGTCTCTACCTTGTCTCTGATATTTTAAGTATGTTTGTGATGGAAATGCTGAAAAAAAACCTTCAAGATACTTCTGCAAAGGGACATTTACCATAAAATACAAAACAGATCTGACCTGTTTTTCTCAAAGGTTGATTCAGAAATTACTTTCTTTAGAAGACATTACACTTATCTCTGCCTATGAGACTGATAAAGCTATTGTGATAAAATAAATAAAAGCATAAAGAAAAAAAAGAAAGGCTTGCAATTTGGGTCCATCCCATTCAAAACCTGAAGTGTGTCCCTCAGGTGGAATGAATTTGTTAAATTCTTGATGGGGCTGTACATGGACCAATCGGTGCCACATTTAGGTGTTGGACCCTGAACTTGTGATACTTCACAGCTCCACTGGAAGGCAAAGTTTCTCACCACTACTGAGCACTACAGGTCAAGTGGGAAAGGCCATGGGTCCCTCTGTTATTTACACCACTCAAACAGCTGGCCACAAGGCTTGTTGTCACCACTGTTGGTAACTGCTCTATTGCGGGACCACCAGGTCAGTGGCCTTAGTCCTCCTGCTACAACACTGGGGGCTGCAGACTGTGTCATTGACATACCCTGCTTTTGGGCCAGGCTTTATTATGGGTCTGTGCAAAACCAGACAAACTAGGTACTGCAGGACAAATCCTTGTAACACAGTTAGGCAAATTTCTTTTTCTTTTTTTTTAAAGTATTTGAGGTCTAATAGGATGAAAAGAAAGGAAGAAGAGGGGAGTTGGAGGTGCATGTCAGAAGCAGGACCACCCTCCTCTCTATCCTTGCTGGGTCAACGCATAGATGGTCTCACTCTGATAGCAACATCCCTGTCCAAATTAAGCCTCCAGTTCATCCCGTCTACTGGGCTAGTACGATTGTCAAAAACAAATCCAGAACTCTGTGGCCCTCACACCACTCTGAAATGATATTCTTGTCTTGGGGACCTCATGCTGCCCTCCCACGCAATGCCTCTAAGCTCAGAGGTTTTGCCCAGCGCTTCACAGGTGCGAAGCTGTCGCTATAGGTCACTTACAACAATTAGCGGAATGCACTGCTGATAAAATCTTTCAAAAATATTGTCGAGGGCCTACGGAGAGGTGACGACCACGTATCATCTCTATCCTGTCCAACTGTTAACACAGGGCATCCCATTCCCAGCAACTGCAGGATTAATGCCTTTCAAGCTGACTCCAACTGAAGAATCTAGATTTACCTTCAGCCTGAATATTACTGCATCTTGGTAAAAGATTATCTCATATCTCAGTTTACCAGGAATACTGCAGATTTTTTAATTTTTTTTTTATCTAATTCCCGAGAAACTTGTTAAAATAACAGACCATTTCTCATAACATTTTCTGCAAGACTCTGATATTTTATGACTGGTAGTTTGATTTTTATAAAACTGGTATTAAAATAGTTTATATTGCTGCAGCTAACAGTGAAAGAGTGTCATGACCAGTGTGTTCCTGAAAGTAAAATTTAGGGAATATCTATGAAAGAAAAAGGGTAATTTGTAAGATAAGAAGATAAAAGACATTTTTTTAAATGCTTATCTTGAAAAGTAACAACAAGAAGTTTAAGTGTGTTTTTTGCTGATTTTTCTCTCCAACTATTTGAAGCTATAAATGACTTAACTCAGTAAAATTCCAAATGTAATTATCTTCTGTACTTAGCCCAAGGCTTTCCATATATCTCTACGCTGCTGTCTTGCATACAAAATAGGTTTTCCAATAGCTGCTAACTATATAATGTACAACATTGTTTTAATTTCCCCTTCTTTGCTAACCTCTTGCCTACGCACAGCCACGCTGCGGAAGCC